>JAZHFQ010000428.1:0-1200000 GCA_038387885.1 Spodoptera picta | reverse complement strand
ATTTATTGTTTTATAAAAAATAAATTAATTTTGTAAATTTATAAACAGTAAGTACATCTGTTTACACCACCGTAATCTATTTTAGAAGCCTTTCTTAGTATTGTAGATCAAAGATTTCTATAAAAATATACATTAATAATAATAAAATATCTTCGCTAACCCACTTTTGTAAATTAGGTTTTTTTATTTCATAATGTTGATATTTTAATTTATGACTAACAAATAATTTTGACACTCAATATGCGCATACACATCGAACATTTCAAATCTAGCCAATCACAACGCTAGTATTTTCAAAATGGCCGCTCGTACGATGATGCACATATTACAGAAATTAAATGCTATAAGACTTTGTGGTTAGTTTACTGAACGAAAATACCTTATATTAATTGAAAAAAAATGTTTATTACCTACTATTTAAAAAATATTGTTATTTTATTATGAAAGTAGGAATAATAATACTTTTCTCGGATTTGTACATTATTAATAAATGTATTACCTAAAGAAAATAAATGTCTACTCGTCACTTTTACACGGAAAAGAGTGAGATTTGTATATACCTATACCTAGGTACCTATAACCTACGTATTTTATATAATTACTGGTTTAACTTAATTATGGACAGTGGCCAGCAGATCAAGCTACCCTAATCTGTTAAAATGATTCATTTGATTTTCGATTCTATGTCAATATAATAAAGTTGATGATGTTGGACAGAAAAGGATAGGATGACCTGCACCAGCAGGTACCTACCTTCCTACGTTTTGTGTTAAAATGGTGTTGTGTTTACTATTTATTGTTATAGTCATAATCAAATAAATTGTAGATTGAAAATAAACATTGTTGATCATAAATGTTGTGTGTAATTTATCCTGACCGAGGAACAGAACTCGAAATCCCTTAAACGAGGCGGTCATAATCGGTAGTTGCTGTAAGTATACTTCTCCTTACTTCTATTGTGAGTTCTAAAATCAGTCTCCCAGTTCACTACTGTACAAGAGAATCTACACGCTTAACTACTGGGTTGGAGATGGGATGATACCGATACGAAACCGCGAAAAACCTAACGGGTTACCGGGACCCCGGCTCGAAGTGCAGGAGTTGGAACGGGGTGGTTTATAGTCAGTAAGAGTCTAACACTCCCTCCCGCCTCACCGCCTCGCCGCCTAGGTAGGCGGGAGAAGATACTACGACGATTTTCCCCCCTTAAATAAAACTGGATTGGCGAACGTAATTTAAATGGTTCAAGATAATCACAGAGAGGTCCTGCCCGATCTTTTTTTATATGACATACCCAAATACAAGGGGTAATACGTGCGCTACCGGCCTTTAGGGGATTAATCATTCTTTTGGATTAAACATCACTCACACTGTCAAAGATAACGCAAGCGTTGTTTCACGCCGCTTTTTTGTAAGGCCATGGTATCACTCCGGTCGAGCCGGCCCATTCGTGCCGCAGCATGGCTCTGCCGCACTTAAATTAGTAACTCAAAATGCACAAGCTTACTGATTAAATCGTAACTTAATCTTAAATGATTACTTAAGAAGAAAGGGGTTCTTTCCGTAATTCCAGGAATAATTAAAAGGTCCCATAAATGTGTGATGAAGGCAATAATTTCCGGATTATAATATATCTACTCGCAGAAGCCTGGAAAGACTGTAATGAACGTTCAGGATTAACTTTAAAATATGAACATTTGGTTGGGAACATATTCGGAGTAATACGTTGTTGATCGAAATTTTAATTTTAATGAAATACGTACTTGAGTAGGTACCTATTTTGTTTTTTTTTCTAAGAGTATTAGGCAATAGTTTTGTTTAAATGTTACATAACATAACATCACGCCTTTTATCCCCGAAGGGATAGGCAGAAGTGCACACAGAAGTAACACCCACTTTTCACTATTTATGTTATGAGTCCCATGTAATAGGGGGTGAGCCTATTGCCATATACCGGGCACATTTCCAGACTCCGTGCTACTACTGAGATTTTTTAAAAGGGCGGATCGCTAGTTTATTATAAATGTGAAATTTTGCATATTTGTCACTGAAATATTAAAAAAGTACTTACTTCTTTATTATATCTATGATATTAGTTTTGTTCATTACTCTTTCACATCGAAACAGCTAAAGCGATCGGGATAAAATTTGGTGATTATGGTCTAAAATAACTCATGAGCTACTTTTTTATCCACGGGAAAGTGGATGAACCCGCAGACAAAAGTTAATTTGTTCATAATACAAGGTGTTGTATTAAAGCCACGTCATTTTCTAGGAGATAACTAGGCTATCGATTCTGAGTCCGAATAAATAAAAATAAATATTAGTTAAATATTTTTCATTTTTCTACAATTACTACTACCCGTAAGTGCGAAGTACACGCCGCCGTATTGTAACTAGCGTTATAACGCGGCTTAACACACACAAACTCAAACACGTAATTGATATTGTTCCTAATTCCATAAAACTCCAATAAGAAACATTGCTGTCGCTTATTCTGAAATACTGTCGAACTTAAACGATTTATTATAGCTGTATTTTTAACTATTGGCCCGAAATTTTCTTTTACATTGAACCTTTATGACTTCTGTGACATGCCCCCGAGAAATTACACGGTTTCAAAACTACCTTGTATATCTGTACAAAAATATATATCACAATAAATACGAAAAAAGACTCGTACACACATAATTAAAATTAATGATGTATTTTAATAAGAATTACCTTTCTTAAAACATTTCGTTCACCACAACACCGAAACAATGGACGCTGAATTGTTAAAATTAATAGTTGACCCTTGGATGAAACAGGGATGAATGTTCATCTCTTCAATACGAAAACAAACATGGCTGAAATTAATAATATCTTATTCAAATATTACCTTCATACAACACTAGAGGTATACTGATATAATTTAATAAATACTACAGACCTTCGTTGTAAGTCAATTTGTATTAATGTTGGTGAAGATTCTGATTGTCTGTTTGTCTCAGTGATATCTTAAATCAAAATCCCAGGATCGATTTCAGGTTATGAAAGAAAATGTGTTTATAATAACTATCGTGAGACATACTAAATTAACTAAAAACGCAATCAGTATAGGCTGCGCGACGTCGCCGCGACCGCGCACGCTGCTCATGAGGAAAAACCCCTCTGTGGTACGAAACTAGTAGAGCTTTTCTCAGTATATTCACGTGAGTAACCCGCGATTTTTAGTTAATTTATGAAAGAAACTCCTTATAGCTAGCAGTACCTAAATTAAATACTCTATTTAATCTTCAACAAACAACAATAAATCCACCTAACCTGTTTAGGTAAGATACTTTAGAAAAATCAGAACTGTGAACCCCACAGAAATCTGATCACCATTAGAAAAACGGCAACCAGAAACGTTTTGCGATTTCATTTTTATTAAATAGGCTGCGACATTTACATACGTAAAACAAAACAGGCAACACGAGTGAAACCGCATGAAAGGAGTTAGTAATAGATAATTTAATATGGAGGGTCCACGATAGAATTAACAACGCTCGGTTGATTAAATTGTCGAACCAATCCATCCCAAGATCACGGTCTGGCTGAATTGAGATGTTTACGTTTTCGCTTTTAAAGGACTGATGTCCTGTGTGCCAATTTGTATCTTTTCGCCATCGACCCTCACAACAGTATAATATGCATCCCCATCATTAGATGGTTGGCGGGCCACAACTGTGCGCTTTCTGCCTCGCACAGCAAAACTATGGAATGATCTGTTGTCGGCGGTATTTCCGAACCGATACGACCTTCAAACCTTCAAGAAAAGAGTGTACTCCTTTTTAAAAGGCCGGCAACGCATCTGTTACTCCTCTGGTGTTGCGGGAGTCCATGGACGGCGCTGTCCGTTTACCATTGGGTGATCAGTTTGTTCGGTTGCCTCCTAGTCGATACAAAAATGTTTTAATGCGAATTAGCCACAGACTAGTATTTGGAATGTATTCGTTATCACACTGTTGGCAAAAGAGTTGTGAATGTTATATAGTGCCAATATTTACAAGCTACTGATATCTTCGCTTAGCTTTTAAGATTAAAGTTCGGGAGCATCTTCTTCAACAATTGGTAGATTCATCTCAAACCTAAACCTCTTTTAATTTAATATTTTGTATTATATTTTATAATGTACATATATATTTCTATATATATATTCATTATTTTTATTTATATATTTACTTTAATATTGTATACATAATTATTGTTATATGTAAGTATGTATAAGTTTTCAAATATACCTATATGTTTAGTGTTTATTGAATATTATGATTGTGAGATTTGTTATTTATTACACTGGTACATTGCCTATTTATAAAGGTTTAAATCACCTGCTACTTTCATCTCTGCACTGCTTAAAGGTTGACTGGGAGACAATGCCCAAGGCATTAAGTCCACCTGTACACACTTGTTGTATGAAGTTGAAATAAATAAAATATGAAGTGGACTAGGTTCGCATTATATTATTGTTATCATATTATTTATTTATTTTTATTTAATATGCTTCATGCACAAAATGTACAAAAAGGTGGACTTAATGCCGCAGGCTATTATATGTCATATTACTATGAATCATTGCATTTTTTCAGTATTCAAATATTCCAATGACCGTAGGACATGCCATGCTTTGAATAGTTACCAGCCTAGGTAAAATAAAAAGAAATATTCGAAAATAGAGATTAACTTCTTCCATAAACTACTCCAGCTCAAAACAGGAACAGTAAGACTCTTAATTATTATGTTTTCGATTTACTCACGTAACTGTTTGTTGCAGGTCGCAGAATGCTGCTCATGAATATGAGCCTCTAGCATGGCTTAAAACTAGCCGAGTTTCTAGTCAAACTATTACGTGGTTGAACCGAAAACATAACATAACATCACGCATTTTTATCCCCGAAGGGGTAGGCATTTCGGCACTTAATGCCACTGTACAATGTAACACCCACTTTTCACTATTTATATTATCCCCGAGTCCCGTATAATAGGACTGCCGGGCAAACGGTCTCAGGTTCGATTCCCGGGTCTGGCAAAGTATTACTGGGTTTGTAAAAAATTGTCAGTAGTAGCACGGAGTCTGGAATTACATAACATAACATACATAACATCACGCCTTTTATCCCCGAAGGGGTAGGCAGAGGTGCACATTCTACCACAGTACAATGTAACACCCACTTTTCACTAGTTGTTATGAGTCCCATGTAATAGGGGGTGAGCCTATTGCCATATACCGGGCACATTTCCAGACTCCGTGCTACTACTGAGAATTTAAAAAAACCCAATAATATACTTTGCCCGACCCGGGAATCGAACCCGAGACCTTGCCCGGCAGTCGCACTTGCGAATACTCGGCCAACGAGGCAGTCTCTCTCTCTCTACTAACTCTTGAAGAGGTATCTTTCGGTAGGTGGCACGTGCGACACGAATAGCGTCTATAAAGTTACATCTCAAGTCTCATGTATGTCGATGAACATCTTTATATACTTATATAATTCTTCTGTGAGTGTGTATGTCACTTAACTTCTCTCATACAACTGGACCGATTTTAAAGAAATTGTTTGTGTGTGTTCAAGGGGATCTGGGAATGGTTTAGATTCACAAACCAGTCCGGCAGATGGCACTGCAGTCGATGTTTAGGTTATTTATCCTAAACCGCTGAACTAATTTCAATGAATTTTTGTTTATACATTCAGGACAGGACAGGACGTCTGTTGGGTCCGCTAGTATTTTTATAAACTAAAAATAAACGACTTCTGTATTTTTTGTTTTTTACTCTATGCATCGAAAGTTACTCCTTATGACAAGTGGTTTTGCCACGAGAAGTAAGTAAACTATTTAAATTTCACTGTGGATGTGTGTGTGTGAAGTTGGATCTTGCAATTAAATTTAGAATCAGATAACTTCAACCGGTTGAAATGAAATTTTTTAGACACGTTTAGTTTGCATGACTATAAATGTATAGTTGTTTCATTTAAATGATGTAAAAGCTATTGCCTCATTGGCCGAGTGGTTACAAGTGCGACTGCCGGGCAAGGGGTCTCGGGTTCGATTCCTGGGTCGGGCAAAGTATTACTGGGTTTTTAAAAAATTGTCAGTAGTAACACGGAGTCTGGAATTGTGAACGGTATATGGCAATAGGCTCACCCCCTATTACATGGAACTCATAACATAAATAGTGAAAAGTGGGTGTTACATTGTATAGTGACATGATGTGCACCTCTGTCTACCCCTTCGGGGATAAAAGGCGTGATGTTATGTTATGTGTGTAAAAGCTAGTCGCAAGATTAGGTATACCTGAGTACCTCGAGATTAACAAAATCAAAGCCCTTGAGCCAAGTATACACAAATGTCCCACGACATGTTTCGGTGAAATATCAAGCGAAGCCGGCCGAATTCGGCCGACATATTATAGGGCAACGACGCTCCTTTTTTTTTAAGGTGGGAAAATCACCGAATGATTGCTCCCGCCTGGGTGAGGCGGGAGGAGTGTCAGACTCTTACTGACTAAAAACCACCCCGTTCCTTCTCCTGCACGTCGAGCCGGAGCCCTGGTTATGTCCACAGCGACTTTGATGTTGTCAGTTAACCCAACGTCACTGGCGACACGTGTCGCAGAATATTTGCCCCATAGTGTATCCTTACACGGTGGAACACACAGTGGGAGAATGCCCTGCGTGGGCTGAGCACCGCCGTGCCCTCAGGGAAGTGATCGGCGATGGCGACCTCTCGCGTCCGGGCCTAGTGCAGGCCATGATGCGGAGCGAGAGGGATTGGGATGCCGTCTCCTCCTTTTGCGAAGCAGTCATGCTGGCTAAGGAGGAGGTGGGACGCGTGAGGCAGCGAAGCGCTGCCTCCTCGCAACCCAGCCATCGCGAAAGACACACCGGGCGTCGGGGATCGCGAGACGATCTCCGGCCACCGTAAGCGCGGGCCTGCGGACGGCGAGCATGGGTGGCTCCCCGTCCGACCAGAAACAGACCCGAGCGTACGGCGCGTCGCGTTCCGCGCGCGCCTCAAAGAGCCATCAGACCACCACAGATGGGGCCCAATAGGGCCGATGCCGATTCGGAGTCGCGGAGAACCTAACGGGTAACCGGGGCTCCGGCTCGACGTGCAGGAGAAGGAACGGGGTGGTTTTTAGTCAGTAAGAGTCTGACACTCCCTTCCGCCTCACCCAGGCGGGAGCAGTCATTCGATGATTTTCCCCCCTTAAAAAAAAAAAAAAAAAAAATAGTGTATCCTTACCTTTATAATGAAAGCTTCAGTTAATCTTTCAATCTCTTATAACCCAAAAACCTTTGTAAGATTCATTAACAAAGCTGAAAGCTAAATATTTCAATAACACCTACGCTTGTCCTGTTTTCATAATAGCACATCCTTTTGAAGAGATAAAGGTGGTCGGTGTTTGGTATTAGGCATAGCCTCTATTATGATTGAGTACCTCTTTGGTCAAGACTGCCGAACAAGAAGACTCGGGGTTTGATTTCTATGTTGGTTAAATGTTCCAGGTAAGCAATTATCACCATCCATGGACATCCGCAACACAAGAGGAGTTACAAATTTGTTCGGCCTTTAGGGATTAAATATTTGAGGATGGAGTTATAGAGATTTTTAAGTGTGGGAGAGCCATGCTTCGGCACAAATGGGCCGGCTCAACCGGAGTGATACAACCGCCTCACAGAAAACCGACGTGTAACAACGCTTGCGATATGGTTCGTCGTGTGAGTGAGGTTACCGGAGGCCTAAATACCCCTCCACCCCTGCCCTAATCTTCCCAATCCCTGAACCTCCAAAAATCCTCAAATTCCTAATCCCCAAAAGGCCGGTAACGCACATGTAACGCCTCTGGTGTTCCGGGTGTCCATGGGCGACACTGATTGCTTACCATCAGGTGATCCGCCTGCTCGTTTAACGGGTTCTCCCATGAAAAATGGGGAATTGGACCTCCTTGTGTTGTGCAAAAAACAAATAACAATCCCAGTTATTTTGCTCGACCCAGAATCAATAAGGCACTCAAATACTACTTTAATTTTATTTTTCTTCAATTATTTCTCTCTTTAAGTATAAAATGAGTCATTAATTCTTTTTTGCAAAAAACACTGTTGTTGACAAACTATGACTCACGGTACACAGATTCGAATCCGGTTCGAGCACTATCCCTACCACTTTCTTAGTAGAAAGTAGACCTGTCTCGTTAAAACTATTCTATCAAGCGATTACTAACTCTATCTTCTTAGCATTAACGTCGCTATTCCCTTGAAAGTTAAAGCAAAGTGACGAGTTAATCACAATTAAGTTTTAACCAAAGAAGTTTAGTCTTTATATTTAGTGTTTTAAGGTTGGGATTTCCATGGCTTGGATGGAAGGCGGTATTAATCATAATATTTTGTAATGTATATGTATGTTTATCGGTTAGTAGTGCCGGATTAATGTCGACCGGACATTAGGTTCAATGAAGGTTGTTGACTTTTCTTTTTTATGGTCAAATTAAATGACATCACATCGTAGACTTTAATTCGTTGTCCTCCTGGGAGTAAAGAGAATTGGAAATTCAGGGATTTTAGAAATTGGGGAAGGAGATAATTAGGCCTCCGGTAACATCATTCATACGATGAAATAAAACGCAAGCGTTGCTTCACGTCGGTTTTCTGTGAGGCCATAGTATCACTCTGGTCGAGCCGGCCGAATCGTGTAAAAGCATGGCTCTTTCACATAAATTAATGTACTACTTAAGTACTTGATGATATTTAAAGTAAAACAATAAGAGAAAATATTATTTAAAAAAAGTTCACAGTCACACGTATTTTGTTATGTCCTGGACACCAGTCCAGGGTGCTTACTCTTGAAACCAATCTCAATGTCAATGCAATTTCAATCCAATAAAATCTCAATAAGTATGCAATGTCAAAACTATACAACCCCAATCGTAGCTGCTAAAGTAGCATTTAGAGTACTGAATATAAAGCCAAACTTAATACCATTTAGTTCATTAAATACCCACGCAATACAAATGCAAAAGGCGCTAGTGTTACAACTCAAGAGTACGAAATTTCACAATGTCAATGTCGATCGATCGGTATTGGATTCAAGAGTAAGCACCCATGTCTTCTGTAAACCATCACAGAAGGATCATCTGCCTTATGGTAAGCAATCGGCACCAAGTGAAACAAACAAGTGAATTTATTTCTGCAAATAGGGTACAAGGCAGCACTTTTACATGTCAATTTTATCAAGCGAACGATGAGGTCGACATTTCCTAACTGACTACTCTGAGAAGAAATGCCGAAACAAACTCAGAGGTCTGTCTGTTTTCCGTCCATGGACACCTGCAACACAAGGGACGTTTTAGAGTCCTTATAAAATTGAATTATACATTCTCTTTTGAAGAGGTGACAGATTATTTCACGGTTTAGGTGCTAACTCCCATTAGGTAGACCGAGGACTTCGCCAGAGTCGCGGGAAGCCAGTGGTTGCGGGTGGCGAGTTGTCATTCGACATAGAGGACTAAGGGGAGCCTTTGTCCAGCTGTGGACGTCTTCAGGCTGATGATGATGATGCTGCTAACTAAAAACTATGAGAAAATACTAAAATTTAATTGTTTTAGGTTATATACAATTTTAACTACATTATGTACACACGGCTACACATGAATCTATACAAAACCAGTTTATCCTGGTGTCGCGTCGCATCATCTTTCCGCATATTTAACGTTCAGTTTATACTGGTTATGTAATGCTCGATGTGTAGCCGTGTGTACACTTACAGGAAACGGGAAGTACTTAGAGCTTAACTGTAGTTAAGTAGGTCTTAGTTATTATTTACTTCCTAAAACGAATGTTATGTAACTTGAAGTTAAGCTCTGAATGTTAAAGTCTGTGTAACAAAGACTCTGTTGGACTTTCATTTAAGAATGTGTGTATATGTATACAATTTTATTGTGTGAAAGGGGCTAAGGAGCCTAAATCTTATGACACAGGAAATCCTTCTGTGAGGCAATCCAGGATATAACAAAACTTTTTAACTGTAAACTTTTTTTAAAATAATCTCCTTTCTTATTGTTTTACTTTAAACATCATTAAGTGCTAAAGTAGTACATTAATTTAAGCTTGGAAGAGCCATGCTTTTGGACGAATCGGCCATCTTGACCAGAATGATACAATGGCTTCGCAAAAAACCGACGTGAAAAAACACTTGCGTTGTGTGAGTGAGGTTACCGGACGCCCAATTACCTCTCTCCCTAATCTGCCCAATCCCTGAATCGGCAACAATCCCCGTAACGCACTTGTAACGCGTCCGGTGGTTCAAGTGTCTATGGGAGACGCCGATTGCTTAACAATAGGAATAAATGAGTAGGATACTAAATGAGTAGACGGATCACCGTCTACTCATTTATTAGCTTATCCCATCACCCATCCAAAAATCAACCGCATTCACTGACGCTTAACCTTGACAAACACTACACATGTTATGCGAACCTGAGCCATAAACTCTATGAACATAATACAATTGGCACATAGCCCATAATCCTGAGTTTTGAAGGCCATCAAATGAATTATTACTAAACGATATGGCAATAGCAATTGAAGGGAATTCCTGATGCTATCCATGAACTGAATTATGTAAACCCACCAGGATATAACAACTGGAGTGTGCTGGTAATTTAGTGTGGAGGTGGCTTTGGTTTAAAATAATCTGATTGGTGAATTACTTTGTGTTTGATAATCTGATTGGTGAATTATTTTGTGTTTGATAATCTGATTGGTGAATTATTTTGTGTTTGATAATCTGATTGGTGAATTATTTTGTGTTTGATAATCTGATTGGTGAATTATTTTGTGTTTGATAATCTGATTGGTGAATTATTTTGTGTTTGATAATCTGATTGGTGAATTATTTTGTGTTTGATGAAGGTGTCTTAAAAATAGGACTGCTGTTTATAAGTCTTAAATCTATCTTTTTAACCGATTTCAAAATAAAGGAGGTTCTCAATTTGACCTATATGTATATTGTATGGATGTATGTTTGCAATCATAAATGTTTATTATCTTGCAATTGGCTAAACCAATTTTGATGTGTTTTTCAGAAAATTATTTGTAAAAAAAGTATTAGTATACCGATAGTTAACCGATTTTTAACATAGAGGCGTTGAAGTCGATTTTTTAAACTTACAGTTTTTTGTTGTAGTTATTTTGAGATAGGCTGTTTTAAAAACTAAATCTGCGGTATTGCTTGATTTTGTTTTCTTCTTAGTTTTGTCGAACCTGTGTTTTTTATCAATGATAAAGCTTTGATTTTCTAGTATAGCAACATAATAATTTTTCTATAGAAATCGACTGCAAAATTCACTTATTAAATTAAATTATGCAGAGTTTTATAATCTAAACTTTACACCTTTACACCTAGTAAGAGGCGGTTAAAATTATTATTATTTATCAAAATTAATACTTATTCAAAAAAACATAAATAACTTTAAATTTTGAACAAAAACAGACACAATTTGTTCGTTTCATCTATTCGACCATCATGACGAAATAAACTTGATATAAAAAGTGGTCTCCATCTTTTTCAACTCACGTCAATGTTCGCTGGGATATCCCAAGTTACGCTAACTTCATTCAAACTCCGGTTCGCAAGTTCTTAAGAAACATAACTTAGCAAAATCAACTTTAAAAACATTCAAACACGGTTCATCATCGTCCGTCGATAAAATTTTGTTCGATGTTAAACGTAAGTTTGCCAAATCAGATTATGGTTTTTGGAAAATAGACTCTGTAGTTACAGAAATAAAGTTTAAAATGGGTTATGTAAGTGTAAGAAGTTGAAAAATAAAGTTATGTTCAGATGTAAATGTTTTTTGGTACTAGCTTTTTGTAAATAATTATATGAGTACAATATTTAGGTAAATATGTATTAAGTTTAAACTTTATTTTGAAACAATATTATTGTAAAAGAAATTGATTGATCGGTGATCAAGTAAAATAAAAGTTATTTGCGGTTATACAATAAATAAATATTACGTTAGCAACGTACTGATTGTATTCGAATGTACCTAATATCGAATGTGTGAAAAATTAACATCGTAAATTAACTTATGAATCTGATTTAAAACCAAGTAAATGTTAATAATAATTTATTGTAAAATTGTATTATAAACATAAGTATAGAGATAAAAATAAGTATAGAGGTAAACAAATTCCAATTCATTTATTGTTTGTAACAAATAGCTAAAAGTCATTGACAAAATGTTTAATAAAGACGCGTCGTAACCTTCAATGTGTACCTACAATATTTAAGTATAAAATAAATTAGGGAACAGAGAGTATAGTTCCCTAAGATCGGAAAAGGAGGATCCTCCGACCAGGCGAGGTGATCGTGCCTGGCGGGCTTTTTGCCCAACAGTTGTTCGTTGGGATTTTCTATCCGTGTTAATTTGCATGTAAACTTTGAATGTGCGATGTAAGATTTGGTATTTTTGCCCACCAGGCGCTAATATGAACCTCTCATTTATCTTTCAAAATTAAATTAGCTATGTCATTCCATTGGACGTTCAATATTTGACAGTTGCAGTGGTATCCAATCATTAAAATCTGTTTCTACAATTGATTGACTGCACGGTTAGTGCGATGGCTGGGCAAACGCGCATTGTATCGCGGGACGGGAGGGAGTTTCTTCAAAAAAAATTAACTTTTATGTTTAATAAAATCATTGTCTTCCCGCGTTGTTAAGCATCGCAGTAACTTATTAGCATCTGTATTTTATTGCATTGGGTGAGAGCAGTGACATGGCTCAATTTTTTGAAACTAAACTTTGTATTTTAATCAGCAGCATTGTTAACTGTGGCTTGAGGATAATGACGCCGTAAATTTTTTGTTTTTTTTTTGGAGAATCACCTGGGAACGATTCTCGCACGGAATAACTCTTTGTGTGATCCACAAATTGTTGTTTCGGATCTGGGTGTCGCCTGTATGTTAACTTGTTTGTTTATAAACGTAGCTACCCACGACTCAGGAGAAAATACTATTGCGGAGCAACATTCTTAAAAAAAAAACATTTGTTCCATCTGGTGACCTAAAAAAAACTGATAGCTTATATTAGACACTTTCATCGCACACAAAGTTGCTAACGAACACTGCGAGCGACCAAATTGTTAGCGTCGTCTGAACCAACCATTATAAAGGTTTATGCAATTCTTATGTTTTGTTATTATATAAGCTTTGTTTGGAGTTGTTCAAGCCACTCTCGTCTGCAGCTTACAGTGCACTGAACGTGATCTAGATCTGTGATATTTGTGCTAATTTCTATCCAGGTAAGATTTTGTTTATTTATTTTTAATTAATTAATTATTGATTAGGTATAATTGATTTTGGTAAAGTGTTATATAAACTTATTGGTTTATATAGGACACCCATTTGCAATATTTTATTGATATAGTTTTGTTCAAATATAATACAGAATATTGAAGTGAGATAAAAATAAGTAAATGCGTTAACAAAAGTGACTTAATAGTGTTAACACTATTAAGTCACTTTTACTTAATAATATTAATATTACGGTTGATAATACAATGACATCATTTATATTCAACAGAGTTTATTAATACAAAATTATTTGATTTTAATATAGTGATTGAATATTTGAAAATAAAATATTATATCAAGCGACCACTACGCAAAGTAATAAACCAATTAATTTTACACATTAGAGGTAAATGTGGTTGGACTTATAATAAAAACCTACCAATTAAACCCCAATTATTAATTTTGTTTATTTACTTCAACCCACAAAAACATATTGAAATAGAAAAAATATTACATAGAACTTAGACATTCCTACTATGAATACCGTTAAACGAAGTGAATACATTCGAGGGATGTCCAGAGACAGAAGGAGGTTGAGTAGACATAAGGAAACTCTTCATAGTATCTATACACCCCAGTCTCCCGGACATAAATAATCACACTAATATTACCTCTATAAATGGAATTATCTTTGTTTTGATATATGGATGTTTGTCCGTCAACGCTGTCCGTGAACGGATTTTGATGAAATTTTGTATACAAGCAAGGTATGGGCTGACTTAGTTGATTCAATTCTTCCATGGAACAAAACAGGAATCATATTCTACGCAGATGAAATCGCGAGCAACAGCCACTTTTAGATAATTTTTTATAGTATCTATTCACCCTTTCTTCAGTCTCTATACGCCCCTCAAGTCGCAGAGAATCTTACGGGTAACCGGGGCTCCGACTCGACGTGTAGGAGGAAGGAACGGGGTGGTTTTTAGTCAGTAAGAGTCTGACACTCCCTCCCGCCTCACCCAGGCGGGAGCAGTCATTCGATGATTTACCCCCTTAATAAAAAAAAAAACGCCCCTCAAATTCTATTCACCCTATTTTACCCGGTACATAATCACTACATAGTATAAAACAAAGTCGCTGACCGCTGTCTGTCTGTCTCTATGTATGCTTAGATCTTTAAAACTACGCAACGGATTTTGATGCGGTTTTTTTAGTAGATAGAGTGATTCTTTCTGGAGGCTTATATGTATAATACATGTTGCACCCGTGCAAAGCAGAAGTTAATTTTAAGAATAAATTCGTTTTTCTTACCCCAATTATCTCTCAACGATCCTATTTGAACGCCTTACAGCATCATTTGTATTTTGATTCTCATTAAAAGTAGTGAAAGTTATCTAAGCAGTCTTTTCATTGTTTTAAAACACTAGGATGTCTATATCAGTATTTAATTGTTCTTAAATACAGAACAAAATACGTATGTCATTACCCCATTCTCTGCGGGGTATTTTAAGACCTGACTAAGGGACTACTCAGCTGATACTTGTTTCCTACTTGATTCTTTTGTTATTCAATCGTTAAGCAGAGCATGCCTATTAATTGACCATTATTCATTATTATCATTATTAATTAACGAGCTGATTATATAACGTCCAATAAATGAAAAGAACTTAAATAATACTAACAAAACTAACCCGTACCTTTCGAACGTTATATCAATATTTTCAACTCAAGTGTGGGAGAGCCATACTTCGGCACGAATGATACCACGCAGTGATACCACGGCTTCACAGAAAAACGACGTGAAACCATCTCTCCAATCCCCGAATCGAACAATCCCTAAATTCCTAATCCCCTAAAGGCCGGCAATGCACTTGTAACGCCTCTGGTAATGGTGTCTATAGGCGACGCCGATTGCTTACTATCAGGTCATCCGTCTGCTCGTTTACCGGCGTTTCTTTCATTTCAATCAACATTCACTACTCCATCAACATCATCATCTTCAGTTCAATTTTGTAATCCACTTCCATTTCTGCTGGCCCTCTATGTGAGTCACCGTGTGATGTCAGGACACTGTCCTACATGTCCAGTAGAAAGTTCGCCGTCTCTTGCAGTATTGGGGTCAAGAACATTGATGTATAATGCAAGTGTATGTGACATAACTCCATTTGTATGTAGGATGTAGCTTCTTTTGATCTCAATATTTATGGGCATAATGGTCATTATTGCATGTGCGAGACTTATTTTGGGAGTGTGTGTCTTTTTTTTAAATGTGCTACATTCGAATTTATCTATAGTTCAACAGTTCAACTTATAGTTAGATACAATTTTTTTATATAGAGGTATTAAAAATAAAATTAAATAAATATAGGTATACAACTTAAAATATACTTAAACAATTTAAAAATAAAATATTTACACCTAAGAAAAAATTATCAAAGAAAAACTTTTCCTCATGGCTGTCGTAAAAATTTTAAAATTCTGGATATTATTTTGAATTTCTAGCTTTATCCATCTGCTCGTTTAAAGCCTATCCTACTAATATTGTTAATGCAAAAGTGTGTATGTTTGTTACTCAATCATGTCAAAACGGCTGAAGGGATCGAGATGAAATTCGGAACAGGGGTAGATTACGGTCTATAATGACACATAGGCTACTTTAATCACATCCACGAGGAAGCGGGCGAAGTCGCTGGCAGCTTAGTATTCCATAAAATACTCATTCGTAGCAAAAATTGTCATAAATGCCATCTTTTGTAACATGGTTGTACTCAAATTGGGCACTCGAGTACTTACACATTACCAGTTTTTAGGTCATTCTGTTATATAACAAGGGAATTGTGTATTCAGGTCAGTTTAAATGTCTATACGATCATTGTTTGACATTATGAGAGGCAATGTTGTATTCATATTTATCAACAGCCTACTTGTGGACTAAAAGTTGCTAGGCACGCCAGCACTGTACCTCTTACGTTTTCTTCTCGGTCATCGTAGACACGCGTCGACTTAAAAGTCAACCCTGCATATTCTATAGTGTAGGTATATGGGTATTTCTTGTTTATATATTTTAATTATTATTGTTACTTTTTAATATTGCATTGAGTCTAGCCTGTAAGGATATTTGTATGTTATGCTATTTAGTTATACAAATAAATAAAAAGAATTGCATGTCCAGCAACTAAAATCTTCCTCTACATATGAGCGCTTTACCATAACTTTCATGCTTATTAAACAGGTTAAGATAAAAGATAATATGAAGATAGTTTGTTTGCAAATATGGGTAATATAATAACTTGTGTTGGTTAGTTGGAGGTTGATCGGTCATTGGTTAACACGTTGGAGATCACAATTAAAAAGGTTGAGGTTTAAACAGTGCTGTTGCCCGGTCTAATATCAAACATGTAGTTAATTGGACATTATATAACTGCGAGAATAGCAAGGATAGTGATTATAATGTGGAATGCTTTCGGTCAACTCGTGATTTAAATACTGTTACAATATTGTACTAAACAGCGATCTCAAATCATGATTGGCAGTATATTAAAACGACACATACTAAGACTAATGTCGTGTATCAAATTGGTATCAGATATCTAGTAAATTGCGTTGAAATTTGCTAGAAATACAATTACAATTGAGGTATTAATCAACGCAAACCTACGGCTTTGTATAAAGACGGTGTATAGTATTAATTCAGTTCCCTAATAGAGTATTATTAGTACAAAATCAAGCCATTTAGCTAGCGTACGTGGCTTTAGACACTTCGTTTACATTCTTGTTGTAAATGTATTAGGCATTAGTGGAATTTTGTGATAAAAAATATTTGGGTATGTCCTAGACTGATTCGTATAATTCTTATATGCTAAAGTAAAGTGTGGGAGAGCCATGTTTCGGCACGAATGCGCCGGTTCGACCGGAATGATACCATGGCTTCACAAAAAACTGACGTGAAACGACGCTTGCGTTGTGTTTAGTCATGTGAGTGAGGTTACCGGAGACCTAATTACCTCCCTCCCTAGTCCCTGTCTCCCGAATCCCCGACTCCTCCACAAATCTCAAAATCCCAATTCCCAAAAGGCAACGCACTTGTAACGCCTTGGTGTTTCGACTGTCCATGGGCGGCGCCGATTGCTTACCATCAGGTGATCCGTCTGCTCGTTTACCGGCTTATGCTATAAAAAAAAGAAGCACCAGCACCAGCACTGGGCGATGTTGTCTGCAAAAGACAAAGCCCTCTAAAAAGTCTACATATTAAACTGTCAAACACCAAGCGGTCACCCGTGACCGCAACCTATTGTTCTATAATTGTGTCTATAATGACGGTACTCGACGAGTTAATGCTTAATTTAAATATGTGTATTTACACATTTTAGTGTCAAAGAATAGCCTACATCCTCCAGTGCATCAGATCCCTGTCTATCTAAGTAATTCCATGGTATTAAGCTTTATAACAGATTCATCGAACTAACATTATAATTTCGCATGTTTGTATATTGGTTGATTACTCCTTCACGTCAAACCAGCTGAAGGGATCGGTATGAAATTTGAAACACGGATAGATTATGGTTTTGATTAACACATAGGCTACGTCTTATCCCAAAGGAACGTGGGCCGAAACCGTTGGCAGAACCTTAATATAATAATGGACATAGCTACTTCCGCGCGGTTTCACACGCTCTGCTCAGCTCCTATTGGTCGTAGCGTGATGCTTAATAGCTTATAGCCATCCTCGATAAAAGCGCTATCCAACACAAAATAATTATTCAAATCATACTTTTAGGTATGGAGATGAGCGCGTTCAAACAAAGAAACAAACTCTTCCACTTTATATAATAGTAACTATAAGATTAACCGTCTGCGGCTGACGTGTAGTCCCACAGACACCGCGAAATAAAAAATCACGTGTTATACCGTCATTTTTCAAATACGAGCATCACTGCTGCGAGTACCTTACTGTATAGTGCTCGCTATACTTTAATTCTACAAAAATATTTGCTGTTGAAATGGTGTCTGGTATAATATACAGCTCAGTTGAATTGTAACAATTTAACCACGTCAGTTGCAGAGGGTTAAAACAGTGTCTAAAGACGATTACCGTACATTTAGATCAATGACCGAGAATTTACCTATAACAATACGTCTGTCACAATAATAACGTTACTGTCATTCCAATCCAACGAAAAAGACAATCCTACTTTACAAAAGAAAATGTACCATTACCTAATTATCTTGTTACTCTTTTTGACTTAAATATGGCGACCGTTATTTGCCGGCAGCGCGAACGCAGTCTACCGTCGCGCTTCATGCGTCTCGCTCGCTCTCACAATGTATTTTCAACTCCACGTCTTCCAACTACCTAGTGCGTCTTCGCCGTGTTAAGTTTCGCGATGTGAAAATAATTTTGCGTGCACAAAAGTAAGCACTGTGTCTTTTATACTTGTTTCTTTGTGCTGTGTCTATTTAGTTATCTTTGTTGGACTGTGAATTCAACAGTTATGTTTTGCTACAATACTAAACGGATAAACGGTTTTAGCTTGGCCTGTTTATTCTGGTCTTTGGTCATTGGAATTTTGACCCCTTTCCTGATGACAGTACGAAATGAAATTTGGTACACACTATTAATCTTGATGACCATACAGTACTTTATCTCGAAGTCGCGGAGAACCTAACGGGTAACCGGGGCTCCGGCTCGACGTGCAGGAGAAGGAACGGGGTGGTTTTTAGTCAGTAAGAGTCTGACACTCCCTCCCGCCTCACCCAGGCGGGAGCAGTCATACGATGATTTTCCCCCCTTAAAAAAAAATACAGTGTTCTATCTATAATTACCTCCATTGTGGATATCAAACGAAAGGGCTTAATTGATGGAATAGAATTCATTAAAAACGTTCCACATCAATACAGATAAATAAAATTAGTGTGTTTGTAATATTGAAATAATCGCTTTTGACTAAATGCATATGAATATACATAGGTATATCAAATTAATACTTTACAATTGTTGTGTTATCTGTCTGTCGGTCTGTTTGTACTAGCTAATCTCTGAAATGGCTGGACTGATTTTGCCGGGACTTTTATTAGTAGGTAGCTGATGTACTATTGAGTAACATAGGCTAGGTTTTATTATAGAAACAGACGAACCTGCGGTGACAGCTAGTAAGTAATATTTGTATATATTACTTGTTTTAATATTGTGATAAGCGTTGCAAGTACTTGCTTAGAAACTTCTCCAATCACCTAAGTACTTGTACGCTGTTCATTACTTTTATTGGGTCCTAAATCAAGAATGTTTCTTTAGTTGATACTTAGTTTTCTCTTAGCGAAGCTTAGAACAAGCAACGATCGCATTGAATGTAAGTCAATGTGAAAATTAGCTTTCTACATATTACCTATATGTCAGATCACACCAAATGTTATTCTGAGCGACTCAGCAGTTATAAGACAAAATGACGTTTGAGTCGCACGAATTTATTTCTATATATATAAAAAAATATAATTATACACACTTTAACGTCCTAGACTACACTCACAGTCGCGCGGTTGCCCTAGTGAAAGGCTATGTCGACCCGGTCTAGATCAGGAATGGGCTGAAAACCAATAAGTTGGGCAAGATCCGAAGATCACGTTTATATTACATACTAATATCATAAATGTAGAAGTTTGTGACTCTATATATTTGTTACTGAATAACGTCAATACACCTGAAGAAATCAGGATGAAATTTGGTACAGAAGAAGATTTTGCTCTAACAAGTAGACTTTTTATAATGTCATCATTATATGCATACACTTGTCCAGCATTATAAAAAACTCAGTAGTAGCACGGAGTCTGGAATTGTGCCCGGTATATGGCAATAGGCTCACTCCCTATTATATGAGACTCATAAAATAAATAGTGAAATGTGGGTGTTACATTGTACAGTGTACAGTGGGATTAAGTGCTGTAATTTTTATCTCTGTCTACCTTCTAAAAGGCGTGATGTTATGTATGTATGTAAGTAAGTAGATTTAAGATAAACAAAATGCGTAGTATACCCCTGATATTTCATTCTTTGAATAAATCCAATATCAATAACTAAGAATCGAAGTACCTAGTCGTGAGTGGGACTTCCTACTTGTACACTTTCTACTTACATTCGCATGACACAATATAATAGCATTCGTATTATTTCAAACTAGCATCTGCACGCGACTTCGTACGCGCAATCCCATTTTTCCTATTCCAACAGGATTTCCAGCACTTTTTTCTATCATATGAACCTTCTCTTAACAATAACGAACACAACAAAAAAAAATCAGCCCAATCGGTCCAGCCATTCTCAAGTTACAGCGTGACCACGGGAAACGGGTTTCATTTTCATATACACATATATATATATATATATAATAATAATAACATAGATGATACGACGTGCTCCATCGTAGACTGCATCGTCGCTTACTACCAGGCGGGATAGTGGTCAAACGTAGACCATTAAATATGAAAAAAAAACTCCGGAGTTGCTGGTTGAAATTTCAAAAATCTTTTCTGCTTGCTAGATCATTTAATTTACATAGGATTGCGCATACTGCAGTACTTTGGCCATGTCTCCCAACATGATAACTCCATAGAGCGGCTCGACCAGCCGCTCTATGGAGGATTCAGGGGAAAGTAGGGGGAACCATATCACGACGCAGATCACCTATGCGCTGAACTGATCAAGTTAAATCAGCAACGGGAAACCCAGTGTCAGACTGCGCCAGACAATCCACAAACAGAGAGAGATGGCGGGAGATCGTGAGGAAAGCTGTATCGGACTCCAACACAAATACGGCCGCCTCACCGTGACCACGACCGCTCGCCAAGAGCAAAACGATAGAGAAGAAGGATTGCGATATGCATAAAACATCACGGTACAATCATTGGCGACCGAACAGCAAGTGATAACGAAAATAGTCCATGAAATCAAAATTGATAATTAAAACATCTGCAAATAGGACTCAAAATCGTCTGCTATAAAATCAATCTACTTACAAGCAAGTCGGTTATGTTATAACTAAAGTTCAGTTAGGAAGACAATTCAATGATAATGAACTACGTGATACTGCGTCCGCATATAGAGTTATACAAAACCAGCTTATCATGGCCTCTCCATGTGTGAGCTTTTCGTACATTCGAAATTCAGTTTATACTGGATATGTATAGCTTGATATGTGCCTACGTGACATAGCGGTTGCACTGGATTTGAGCATACTTTCTTATTCGGAATAAGACATGCGGGAAATTGGTCTCACCTACTTTTTTTATTGTTTTTTTTTTTGTAAATATTGTAAATAAAAATCACCTGTAATTGGCAATCATGTTACATGATTATTATTGTCATTCTAATGTTCTCCAAAAGTCGATATAAAATCAAAAATCTTTGTCTTTGTCAAATACGCTCTTATAGTTGTCTAGTTTTGGTTGTTGTCTCATTGGGCAAGGGGTCTCGAGTTCGATTCCCGGGTCGGGCAAAGTTTTAATGGGTTTTAAAAAAAATCTCAGTAGTAGAACGGAGTCTGGAATTGTGCCCGGTATATGGCAATAGGCTCACCTCTATTACATGGGACTCATAACAAAAATAGTGAAAAGTGGGTGTTACATTGTACACTGGCATAATGTGCACCTCTGCCTACCCCTTCGGGGATAAAAGGCGTGATGTTATGTTATGTTATGTTAAATATAGTAGTCGAAGTTTAGTGACCAGTCGAAGTATTAATGGGCATTTTTATTTTATTTTTAGTGCATCAAATTTTAAAATTAGGTATTTTAATCCTATTCATAAACAAAATGTAGTAGAATATATTATGAACCATAAAAAAGTATTTAGAGGAAGGCAAACAATGAAAACAATGATAAATAATTTATTACAAAACGCAATGACCGAAGCTAATTTCAAGAAAGTCGATGATTTCATTGTCATGCGCGAAATTTGTATTGAATTCGTTTGTATCGCATTAGTTTTTGCCGATCAAGTGTTAGTGACAGCTAATGAAGAAGATAGATTAACTAATAAAAAAAATAAAAAACAACATACAGCCGCTTGACAATCTCCACCTTCTTGGTAAGTTGGTTAAAAAATGAACTACCTATGTGAGTAATGATATAAAACATAAAATCACTCCTTTTAATCCCCGAAGGGGTAAGCAAAGGCGCGTACCTATTACGGCAATTAAAGCCACTGTACCTCTACAATGTAACACCCACTTTTCACTGCTTATGTTATGACTATAAGTCCCATGTAATAGGGGGTGAGCCTATTGTCGTATACCGGGTGCAGTTCCAGACTATGTGCTACAACTGTTATTTAAAAAAAACCCAGTAGGTAATACTTTGACCGACCCGTGAATTGAACCCGAGACCTCTTGTCCGGCAGTCGCACTTGCGACTCGGCCAACGAGACAGTCTACTATCTACTACTTATATTAATATCTACATGCTAATATAATAACTACTTAAATTAATAACAAAATGTTTTTTTTAATGGGATAGATCGGTAAACGAGTCGACAGGTCATCTGGTAGTAAGCAGTGGGAACGAAGACCATGGATACCTGCAACACCAGCGGAGTTACAAGTGTGTTACCGGCCTTTTGAGGCTTAGGGATTTGGGGATTAGAGAGATTGGGGAGGGGAGGAATCAATCCAGTAACCTCACTCATAACATAACATAACATCACGCCTTTTATCCCCGAAGGGGTAAGCAGAGGTGCACACAGAAGTAACACCCACTTTTCACTATTTATGTTATGAGTCCCATGTAATAGGGGGTGAGCCTATTGCCATATACCGGGCACATTTCCAGACTCCGTGCTGCTACTGAGAATTTTTTTAAAACCCAGTAATACTTTGCCCGACCCGGGAATCGAACCCGAGACCCCTTGCCCGGTAGTCGCACTCGCGACCACTCGGCGGTAACGTAACTAAAAATTAACCTCACTCACATGTTAAAATAACGCAAGCATTGTTTCATGCCGGTTTTGAAAGGCCGTGTTCGATTCCATTCGACTCAAAATTGTTCACATAAGCATGTACTTTATATTATAATTTAAGTAGATTGAACACTTATCTTCCAAAACATTACCTATCTTTGATGTCTCCAAACATACTCAATTATTTCTTCGAACGAGCTGATGTGATTGCTCTCACGTTAAACACAATTTACTTTGAAGCTTAAATAGGAGGAAGGAATAAATCGAAAATGGCGTAACTTAATAGCCCTAAAATGATGCCGAAATTGACAAAAATAAATGCGAAAAGGTATGAATATACTACAAAACTGTACATTATATATTATTATACACTCGGTGTATAAATCGAGTGTGTCTGTATTACATAACATAACATCACGCCTTTTTATTACGAGGTGAAGTACACATGCTTTAAACAGCGTGCTAAAAAGTGTTCTATTGATCATGCTCAAAAAATTTCAAAAATCTAACGCATGTTGTTTCGAAAAAATGACTGATAACACGGTACTTTACGACTAATCAAATTCAATACTTTTATCGAAACGTCAAAAACGATAGTGCTCTATGAGTTGTGTACCAAAAATTAACTTCCACCATCATATTTTTGAGTCAAAAAGCACACTTATTTCCGAAAAAAATGCTAGAATAAATCGAAAGTTAAGTATATCATCAAATATATGAATGAAATTGTAGGTACTTATTTTTGAATATTTTATGGGATTGAAAAATCAAAATAATTTATTTTTGACACTGGGAAATAGTCAATTATGAACATGATTATATTTAGCGACAATCCGACACACATACTACTAAGTGTAAAGTCCTCAATAAAGCATATTTTCGTGTTTGTAATTAGCATGTGCAATAGTAATACTTTTTTTCATAGAACTAGCGACCCGCCCCTCCCTCGGGTGTAATATGCATGTATTATACAAAAACCTTCCTTAAGAATCACTCTATCTATTAAAAAACAACCGCATCAAAATCCGTTGCGTAGTTTTAAAGATATAAGCATACATAGGAACAGACAGACAGCGGGTAGCGACTGTGTTTTATACTATATATTGATAAGCCAGCATTATCTTTTAATCAATTCACCAGACCAAATAATAAAGATTTGTAACTTCAAGACAAAAAAGAGCCCTTTGATCCCTTATTTGTCAAAATATACTTAGACCCTTGGGTCTAAGTATATTTGACTGACTTACTGACTGACTTTGAATGACTTGTCATATTTGAATGAATTTGAAATAGTTTTCAAAAGGATTCTGACTAGAGGTAGCTAGCTATACTTATTATTGCTCGTCGGTTCTGCTACTTGATATTCTAGAGAGGATTTTTTTTAAACGTTGCCCCACATTATGATTTTCTGCTGTGTCGTGGGTGCGTTTAATAATGGATCACACAAAGAGTTGTTCCGTACGGGAATCGAACCCGCGACACATTGCGCAGTAGCCGGTTGCCCAGCCATCGCGCCAACCGTGCGACTGCACGTTTAAAGTAGTATTTATTTAAAACCCATTAACATAATTCAAAATTGTGACATTCTCATTTACTGAGCCATCGTTTGTAATTATAAATGACTACTTTCACCCAGTTTTATCAGCTCTGTTCGGTTCCTATTGATCGCTGCGTTGATGTTTTATAGCCGATAGGTGCAATATCCAACACAAAAACAATTACTCAAATCGGACGAATTATTCAGGATATTAGTGCGTTAAAACGAACAAACTCTCCATCCAATAAAACAAAAGTAAGGGCTCACAAGGGGACACAAAACTGCGGTGCGTCGTCGCATCGCAAAAATGTGCGAGCTCCCTCTACGCATCGCAAGAACTTGCGAATTGATTCGCATCGCGCATCAAAATCTTATCTTCCGAAAATCTTCTTTGTTTCTTTTTCCTTTATCTCCTAAGCAATAACAGAAGGGCACACTTCTTTTTACGATCCATGTCACGACAAAGTTTTCAATTTAAAATACATTTAGTACCTACGGTTGACGGTCATCGAAG
This sequence comes from Spodoptera picta, assembly GCA_038387885.1. Lineage (NCBI taxonomy): Eukaryota > Metazoa > Arthropoda > Insecta > Lepidoptera > Noctuidae > Spodoptera > Spodoptera picta. Next base: position 1,174,687 of record JAZHFQ010000428.1, on the reverse strand, counting down.
CAATGGTCACCCTGGGAGACGCCTTGTCGCACGAAATCGCATCGCAGCAATTCGTGTCGCAATTTTCTGCGTTGCGTATTCGCATCGCATCGTATCGCAGTTTTGTGTACGAGCCCTATGATAAGGTTTCCTCACTGCGTCTGAATAAACTTCGAAAGCACATAGAGGTATATACGGACGACGACACATCAAGATATGCAAAACCAGTTTATCATGGTCTTGCTTTTTTTGATCTTTCTGCACATTTGACGGTCAATATTGCATAGTGCATAGCTTGATAAGTCACTAGATATATACTTACTCCTTACCATCACGACAAAAGTAATAATTTATATTTTTCACGCTTCTCATAATAGATTTTTTTCCCACAGATCATAATTAAAGATGTTGAGTCAACCGCGATGGCTGATGTTGGTGGTAGCAGCTATGCTGACGCTGCAGTCGAAGGGTGACGGTGGCATCAGGCTCCCTGATCAGCCACCCAAAGAACAAACTGAAGGACGGTCTATAAACTTCGGAGGGGATCCCGGACGATCGGTAAATGTATATAGATATCTATTCATAATTGTCAAAGACTGATTAGGCATAGTTACAATACAAAAATTAGGTTTTAGATCTATAGAAAATTTAAATGAAAACATTAAAAGTAAGACTTAAACTGTCAAACACCAAACGGTCACCGGTGACCGCAACCTATTGTTCTATAATTGTGTCTATATTGACGGTACTCGACGAGTTAATGGGGAGGTTTTCTAAACTAATCACTACAGCCAATAATTTCGAATAGGACTTTGTAGCATCACCTAAGTGCAAAACCAAACATATTTTTGGTCACCATGAGTAAAGAACATTCGTTTCTGACCTTATCTAACTTTTTTTTAAATATTCCAGCCTCAAGCTCAAGGTCGTGGTCTCCTGGACTGGTTGGGTCTGGGTGAAGACCAGGACCCCTACATTCAGCAGGCCACGCAGCAGTGCATCAATGGAGACCTGGCTGACTGCTTCAAGGCTCAGGCTCTGCGGTCTTTTGACGACTTCTTTGATAAGCAGGCTTACCAGTAAGTAGACTGTATTTTGATTAACCAACTACATCAAACGCTGTGTGATTACGGCAGACTTCAAGTAGTCTTGGAGTATTATTACCACACCAATCAATCGATTCCATGCATCGACCTCAGTCGATTCCATCGATCGACGTAAGTTAATGTTGATCGATTGGCTTTAGCTTTATTTGATTGACGGATTCCGATAGAGATAGACTAATTAATCGATCGGTTGTCGGTCGATAGTATCGGTCGCCCCGTTTATCAGACTGGTGATAATAGGGAGCTTGAGCAGTTCGTTCGATGTTGACTTATGCATTCTATTATCGATCGATCGTCGATCGACATTTGATCGTTTGGTCTGATAGTCTACCATCGATTGATGGCGTCGATCGAAGTATGATTTAGTAGGATTTATCAAGTGCAATCAACTCAAAGAGATCTTAACGTCTGTCCAGGTTTTATTACCACCATACTCGGAAGATATCAAAAATTAATTCCTAACGTATAGTACCTCTACAAAAAATAGTAAAAAATCATCATCATCATAACATCACCCCTTTTATTCTCAGAAGGGGTAGGCAAAGGTGTACATTATGTCACTATACTATGTAACACCCACTTTTCACTATTTATGTTATGAGTCCCATGTAATAAGGGGTGAGCCTATTGCCATACACCGGGCACAATTTCGGACTCCGTTCTACTACTGAGAATTTTTTAAAAACCCAGTAATACTTTGCCCAACCCGGGAATCGAACCTGAGACCCCTTGCCCGGCAGTCGCACTTGCGACCACTCGGCCAACGAGGCAGGCAGCAGTTTTACGATAGTAAAAAATCTCAACTGAATATTGAAATTGCGAATTTTCAATTTCATTTTTCGCTTCCACAATTCGATTGGAAGTCTGCGATACATTTTTTTGTTTGATTAAACCAAAACTATTGATATTGTGTTACCGCAAACACTTTTTGTGGTTTCAATTCGTGACCAGAACATAATAGTGATATATTCTGTATTTTTCAGAGTATAAAAATTATTCTATGGGCCTTTTATTTAACTATGAATTCAATGACAAAAGTTTTATATACCTCTAGTATTTAAAGATCCAAATCCGTCATTCATGAAAGAGTAACAGCCGTTGATCCGTATATACATATCTAAATTCTTCAAAAATGTTCACATTTATAATTTTAGCAGGAACGACTCATTAATAATATCTTACAAACCCAAACGCTAGGATTCCACTTCATATACCTCTACAATCTTCATCTAGAATTTAATATAACCCAAATAAATGGGATTTCCCTACCTTCTCTGCGTAATATTCTACATAATAAATAAGACTAAGCCAGTAAATTAGAATAGGTACATTCCAAGTAAACGGATATAAATTTAAACTTAGAAATTTTAAATATTTTATTAAAGAAGGGTCAAATTTAAAGTACCCTTAATCGATAGCATGCATGAAAAGAGTGATGACTGTTAAGGAAGCCAAAAAGGTATGCACGACGCAGCGATTGACGTTCCATAGTCTCTGATAGGAGACAGGCTGTGTATGTGAGATATTTTGAAACCATTAGAATTATAATCTTCTGCAAAGACCAATTATTATTCTATTAAATAATCTATAAAAATCTATACTTTGGAACGAGTAAATAGCTTCACTAGAGGACTGATCGACGCAGGCTAACACTTCATATGTGTGAATTTCTCATATTGTTGTAATTGAAACAAATGTTCTATTATTTGTTTGTATAATATTCTAGCAATGGGCTAGTGCTGTAAATAAGGACCGCGACTGGAGCGATCGCGCTCAGGACACGGCATTTTAGCTGATCACTGGCCTAATTGCAATGTATTTGTACACGGTTCTGTTTTGTAAAACGATTTATATCGTATTTTTTAATTTCTGTAACGGTGCAAATAAACAATTTTGCTTCCCTTCTTTCTTTCATTTGACTTTGACAGTATTAAAAACCAAATTAAATTATTTGCAGGTTATCAGAAAACGCAGTCCTGGTGAAGGTGGACTCGCAAGCCCGTGCGTTGTCCCGGGAGCCTCCGCAGCTGGACTCGCAGCCACGCAGTGAGGACTCGGACTGGGAGGCACTCGTCAAATACGGCATGAGGAAAATTGAAAGGTAAATAATACTCGAATAGTATTTCTTTTCTTTTCTTTTTTAAATGAAACGTGAACCACTCTAGGAGTCTCTCCTGTGTCGTGGGTGCGTTTACAAACATACAAGTTCACATACACAAAGACACCCAGACTCGAAACAATAATTTGTATTACCCGAATAATTAATAATTCTTTTTATATCCGTTTAAAAACCAACTTTAACCGAAGTCGAGACTTTTTAGACTTTAAAAAAAGAAGTGGTTGGAGGAGTGATTAATATTAATATACTAAGACAGTACCTAATTATGTAATTCATTTTCTAAACCGCATCAAAATCAGTTCCACCAGTGCAGTGGCTAGATAATTGCGCTCAAACATACATACATAAAGGTTAAAATGAGGACCTCCTTGCTTAAGTTAGATTTAGGTACTCACGTACGTGGAATACCGAGAAAAATTCTGCTAGTTTCGGGTCAGAGAGACTTTTCATCATGAGCAGCATTCTCATGCATCGCTGCGTACATGCTTCTCTATATTTTACGTGATTAAACCGGTGTACTGAATTAATTTAGTATGACTATGTCACAATAGCTATTATAAAAGTATTACCCGAATCCCCAAATCATTAAAAGTTGAGTGAAACGGCCCTTTTTTTCTTTTTTTTAAAGGGGCGAAAATCATCCATTCTCTTGAAGTAGCTAGTGTTTTACTAACTATAAACGCAGCGTGAATTAATATTCCTTTGTTCTTTTTTTAAATCGAATCATATAAAACTTTTGATTGCACTATTCACAAACTAGGAGTACAATTCACACTACTTCGAATAGTTTCCTGGCACCGCAAAACCATTTCATTGCCAAACTGTATAAGACAATTTAGACATAACTTAATTTGCATGTTACAAGCTCCTTCATTATAGTGACGCTATTTATAAGATGGGTTGGTATTGAAGCTACATACGGATACCCATCAAGGTATACAAAACCAGAATATCGTGGTTTCGCTTTATATGATCTGTCTGCATATTCGACAGTCTGTTTATACTGGTTTTTAATTAGACTCTTGTGTAGTTTACTTTTTGAAGGTATATTTGTTTATTTGAACGGGCCAATATCATCAGCCATATCGCTTACCACCAGGCGAGATGGTGGCGAAACGTCAACCTGTCAAATATAAAAATCTCTGTCCGATTTGAATAATCTTTTTTCTGTTAGATAGTAGATTTATCGAGGAAGGCTATAGGCTACAAAATATCACGCTACAATTAATAGAAGCCGATCAAAACGGGTAAAACCCTGCAGAAGTAGCTATGCCCAAATAATTTTGTATCTCCAAGAGCGTTGTCACTCAGTGATCGCTAATATATCTGCCGAGCAAGCTCTGAACTTGGCAAATCTTTCTTTTTGAGTGGAAGCATTTTTGGCAACTGTATTTTTTATGGGACAAGCCGGTAAACGAGCGAACGGATCACCTGATGATAAGCAATAGGCGTCGATAATGGACTTCACTGGAGGCGTTACAAGTGCGTTACCAGCCTTTTGGGGATTAGGAATTTGAGACTTATTAGGGATTCAGGAATTGGGAAGATTTTAGAAGGGGGGGAGAGGTAATTGGGCCTCCGGTAACCGCACTCAAGCGTTGTTTCACGTCGGTTTTCTGTGAGGCCGTAGGTATCGCTCCGGTCGAGCCGGCCCATTCGTGCCGAACAATGGCTCTCCCACACTTGAGAATCGGTTTGAGTATCGGGCAAATGATAATACTGATGATGAGAACAACAATTTGTCCTATTAATCATAACAACAACTCAACTCAACTCAACTCGTCCTTTTGTTTCCAGATTTTTAAGGTCAACAGCTCTGGAGATGCAGCTGGATGAGGAAGTAACATCTCGAGGTATTATTGCTCCTCGCTTCATTGAACAAATTGCTGATGAAGTGGATATCATTGAGGATAAAAAGGCACCTTTCCGTAAGTCATTATTGTGCATAATTCCTTTGAAATTAATAACTGATGGCGTTGTACATGTTTGTTATACGTTCATCAAAATTACAAAAATGATATGACTTATTTAATTTGCGTGGGCAATCTACAAGTTATAACAAGGCTTACAATAGGGTAGATGACTAATTTTTATTTCAATGTCCGTCTGGTAGATTATTTAATAACATTAGACCAGTATTTTTTATTTTTTTACGGAAACGAATAGTTTCGAAGATATATTAATTTGAAATGTCGCGTGACGTCACTTCTACGTACATTTTATACGTAGAAATGACGTTTTAGCCCCCACTCCTAAACTTTGATTCGTTATATCTAAGTATCATTTTATTATACAACAAATTTAAAAAAAATGTGTCTAATATTTTTTCATTACCTAACTGACGAACTAATAAGAATTTTAATTTTCATACACTGTCTAATTATAATATTTGAACCAACCAACCCGCATTGAGCAAGCGTGGTGATTAATGCTCAAACCTTTTCCGTGTGAGAAGACGCCACTTATATACATAGATGTGTGATGTGAACTTTAACAAATCTTGATAAATTACGTTTGAAAAAACCAACTTCAACCCCCTTTTTTTGAAGTCGGTTAATTAATAGATATACTAAAACCTTCTCCTAGGTGTAACTAACACTTTTCTGAAAACCACATCAAATTCTGTTCAAGCAATCCCGAGATAATTATGCACAAACACACATACATACAGGTAAAGGTGAGCACCTCCTTCTTTTTTGAAGTTGGTTAATAAGTAGGTATTCCTTGCACGAGTATTTTAATAGACACTAAAAATAAAATTAGTACTCAAATGCCTGTCTAACAAATGACCGAAATTTAGAGTAATTTTAAACCTCTCCTGTTTAATTTAGAACCTAGATTTGATAAATACAGTACTATGTTATTAGTGTTGAAACGAGAGCTATTCATTTAGAACATTATTCTTGGGTCTGAAGTATTCTCATGAGAATTAATAAATGAGTAAAGTATTAATTGTTAGATTCTCGTGAGATTCGAACCAGTTAATTTTGAAATGAACTGGTTTTAATAATTCTGCAAAAGTTAATTTGACTTTTCGATACTGCTTAATTAGAAATGTTATTTTGTATCTCGAGATGAGCAATATACACTTTTATATTATTTATTGGACTGTTGAATAATAGATTAAAATAAGCTATAAACATTACGCTACGACTGATAGTGGTCGAGCAAATTTTAATGAAACTGTGCAGAAGCAGGTTGTCATATCTTATGCAAAAGTTTGTGAGACTATTACGAAAAACTACTACAGAGATTTGGATGAAATTTGGTACAGAGATAGGTAATAGTTTGGAATAACACTATGATAATATATCCTATCTATACGCAGATAAAGTCGCTGGCAGAAACTATGTAGATAAACATGATTACCTTTGTCCTCCAGGTCAACATAAGTTGAAGAAGTTGATCATCCCTATGCTGCTGATTCTTAAGCTGTTCAAGCTGAAGCTGCTACTGTTCCTGCCCCTCATCCTCGGTCTCGCCAGCTTCAAGAAGTTCCTGGGATTCATGGCTCTTATCGTACCTGGTACGTTCATATCAATAATTACTTAAATTATTCCGAATGATTTTGTTACAAAAACAATTGCTAAGGACTTCTCTAAGTAGCCACTAAATGACAATAAGCACGGCGGTAAGGGCCGAAACACATAACCGCGTTGCGTCGCCGCAACGCTAAAATTGACATTTTGCGTTTCGCAGTTGCGGCGCCGCAACGCAGCGCTCGTTCCAGCATAGCAGAATAATGTCTTTTTAATAACAAATAAGCAATAAGTTTTTCACGATGGTCCATGGCAAAGACACGTCTACCCACAATAAAAAATCACGACGAACTGGTTACCCCTAACGAACGATATCAAAACGGTCTTTTTCACGACGCCACAACGCAAACTGCCGATTTTAGCGTTGCGGCGACGCAACGCGGTTATGTGTTTCGGCCCTTAAACGATCAAAAATAACCATCCTAAAAACTAAATATTTCAATTAAATAAAAAGTAAAACTAACATAACTTCTATGTATTTAAGTTTTATGTTTTATACTTACCTTAGACATTAATATTTGCATTGTATATCTTCCAGGTGTGATCGGTTACTTCAAGTTCTGCAAGCCCAATTCCTCGCCGTTCTCATCCAGTCACTTCTCTGGACCTCACTACAGCCCAGCTGGTATCGGGCTTGGACCGTACAGGGAGACTCCGCCTCAGTCTCATTATGCGTCTCATTATGATAGCTACCCTGTAAGTATTGTTATTAGTATGCATGTCTTTACCAATTACGGGACTTCAGAGTGGGTCACTTTGGGGTATACGAGGGGCCAAAGCTAACTGCACAGAGACCCTTTAGACAACTTTGATCTAAATGCTATGGGACACAAACCGGCGACTATGCGCTATGAAAATGCATTCAAAAATAGGCCCAGGCTAGAACTACCTCTTCATTTCATTATCTACATAATGGAAAAGGAAGTACGGCTATGGATGCGTTGCTGGCGACCGGTGAATTGGGATTTATGGAAATATTAATTATATCATGAATTGTGATGATGACAGGGTATGAAAATTAAAAATATCATCGAATGCCTGCTCCCGCCTGAGTGAGGCTCCCGTATCACTCAGGACACACTCCCGTGTCAGACTCTTACTGACTAAAAACCAGTCCGTTTCTTCGCCTGCACGTCGAGCCGGAGCCCCGGTAACCCTAACGGAGAACCTAATGTTCTCCGCGACTCCGAATCGGCATCAGCCCATGGCATCAATCGGCATGCGCCCCATCCGTTGTGGTCTGATGGCTCTTTGAGGCAAAACGTCATTTCTACGTATAAAATGTACATATGAAATGTCGCGTGACGTCACGTCACGCGACATTTCAAATCAATATGTCGTCGAAAGTATTCGTTTCTGTAAAAAATGATGTGTCTAATGATTTAAAATAATCTACTAGACGGACATTAAAATAAAAATTAGGCATCTACCCTATTCTATGTTCCATGATCACACATTCCAACAAATAACGTTAGTACTTTCTTGAAACCCAAAAAAAAATGTTTTTATCCCTATCAGGAGTCGTTTCTATTCAAAAGTAAACTTGAATACATGACAGCTTATTAAAAGTTGAACATTATTATTATTATATTTGATATCATAATTCAGAACAAATCGACCCTCTTCTTTGAGAAAAATTTAAAAGAACAAAAATTACTTTGAAACTCGGATCATACTGTCCTAAACTTTTAACAGGGATAATTTTTATTGAATCTTTTTAAATAAAATGTTGCCCCGTTAAAAATTAACTTACAATATACCTACTATTATGTATGAATGTTTGTGAAGTGGAATATAGTATGTTAATAACATAACATCACGCCTTTTATCCCCGAAGGTATAGGCAGAGGTGCACATTACACCACTGTACAATGTAACACCCACTTTTCACTATTTATATTATAAGTACCATGTAATAGGGGGTGAAGCGAATATCTTTTACTTATTTATTTATTTTACATATACCAACATATACATACCAACGACTTACTTACTATATTTGACTCATTACATTTTTCACTTGCAATCTGATGTAAATCGAGTTGTAAATGCATGTGTTGCGAGTTAAATAGGACTAGAGCAATTTTTTTTTTTTTGGAAAACCTTGACTATACTATATTTTCTCCTGTGTCGTGGGTGCGTTTACAAACATACAACTTCACATACACATGATACCCAGACCCGAAACAACAATCTGTGGATCACACAAAGAATTGTTCCGTGCGGTAATCGAACCCGCGACACGTTGCGCGGCAGCCAGTTGCCCAGCCACCGCGCCAACCGTGCAGCAGTTATTAATTGAGAGCTATAATTAAGACTCAACTAACTATTTTTAAAGCGTTTATTCACACGCTTCATCTTTTATTGTTTCAGGGCGGTCACAAATACGGATCTGGTGGTGGAATATCCTTTAGGGAACACGATGTCAGCCCCCAAGACCTGGCTTACCAAGGCTGGGAGTACAGGAATAAGCAAGGAGCTGAAGACATCAAGGCTGAACCAGCTTAAGACTGATCTTCTGATGTAAACTTTACATTAGATAATAAGTATTTAGTCAAAGAAGTATTCGCGGTTATATGATCGTTACGTCGTTTCTGTCCACAGTTGAACATAGGGCTCTTCACAATGCCTATTTACGACAAATCTCATCAAATTCCATTTAGTAGTTTTAGCTGAAAGCTGTCTAATAAGACGATGTTATATTGACCACAAATTATTGGAATGGAATAAAATATCATTGTATTATCTTAAAATATATTTTAATCCTATTATAGAATCGTTTCAAAGACGTACAATTTTCAATTAAAGATTTACTCGCATCTGTAATATAACATCACAAAAAATATATAATTAAGATAAGTAGACGATTTATACGAAATATGTATGGACAGACTGACATTAGGCTTTTTTCGTAGATTTCCAACCTTATCATTTAGCAATCAAGTTGAAAATTCAAGTTTCAATGACGGTGTGTCTGATATTATGTGGTTTCCTCATTAGAAATATTTTTTAATTTACTTCTTAGTATTTGTACGACAGTATTGGTTTTGATCCCGCTCAGCTCTTAATGTTTGGCTTGTGGAACATAGCCATAAATTGCCTCGGGATTACCATACGGCCTATATCCGTCCAGCATACAATGCACATAAATCTTGCATAAATAATGATTATCTGTTAACAGGCTACAAGCAAAACTGGCCTTACAAGTCCCTATATTATTATAGGTGTTTTATCCTCATGTTCTTTTTGTATTTTTGACCCTTTTACAAATACTTCTTTAAAACATATGGTTTCTTAAGCCTTATCATATAGGTATATGATACAGCCTGTATAAACCACTTTATCGAGGTCTCATTTTGTATGATCTTTCCGAATATTCAACGGTCAGTTTATGGTGGTAAGTTCCCCAATCATGAAATCCCCAATCCCGAAACTCCAAATCCTCAGATCCGATGGGCGGCGCCGATTGCTTACCATCAAGTGATCCGTCTGCTCATTTGCCATCCTTAATACCATGAAAGAAACTTCGTCCCATAACTTCAGACTTCTCAAACTTACAACCATTACCACCCGATGCCTTGATAATTTCTTTCTACCTTCAGCCCTTCCATGATTTTCTAATCCTTCCTGTCTCTACGCTTCCTTACATTCCTTATTTATCCTTCTCTTATTATTATTCCTTCGCTACCTCGTACTCTAATTAAATCAAAATTTATTCGCATATACTCCTTACTTTTCTGGATGTAACCTCTTTCTTTCATCCTGATGTAGCTCCTATACTGACCCCCTATTTGTACAAATGGCGTCATGTGTCATCTATCTTAGTCTTGCTTTCAAGGTAGGTTGGTAGAACAGGCTTTAGAATATTAGTCAAAGATGTGCCGATATTGATAAATAGTTTTCCTAATAGTTTAAATGTTTTAAAATTTGCATTTAATTTATTTAAACTATCAATATTTGTTTATGTGTTACTAAGGCCGGGGCTACACTAAAGTCAACATCAATGCCGATTATCGCGATGTTTACTGCGATAATTTTAATGCGATAAAGTGGGTGGCTACACTTGAAATTTCAACGTGAATACCCATCATGCCAAACGGCAATGTGATTGTCAAATTATCGCGTTGACTCGTGGCTACACCTACGGTGAACGTGCATTATCGCGATAAGCAATGGCATTTCTCGTTGGTGAGGCCCGGGCATATAACGCATTCATATTTGCCTGACGTGACGTGTTGTGACATTTTTAAACGTAGTTGATTGGCTACGCAACTCATGATGATTGACGTTATTATGAACAGAGTCATTTGATTGGTGCATCCTGCTACACAACACGTCACGTCATATAAATTAGAATGCAGCTTTATTATAATGAACTTAGTAATGTGGATATGCAGAAGTTAGTTTCAGCTATTTTCAAACATCCTTAATTTATAATATAATAATAGGGTAGTAGACAGTGTATGAAAATTAAAAATGCAATTAGTCCATCAGTCAGATAACAAAAAAATATTAGACACATATTTTTTTATTTCATCGTATAAGAAAACAATACTTAGATAAAACGGGGTTAAGTTTAGGAGTGGGAGGTCGTTAAGTCGCGCTACCCTATAAAATGCAGTAAATCGTGACGTCACACGATATTTCAAATCTATAATTATGTCGTCGAAAGTATTTAATTTTTTAAGCGAAAAAAAAACGTGTCTAATGTTTTAAAATAATCTATCAAACGCGCATTAAAATTCAAATTTAGAATACTACCCTATTACATGAGAATCAATTATATCAGTGTAATTTTATGTCAAATTATAAATAAGTGGTAGTTTGTATTTATGTTTAAAAATAATAATTAATGTTTGTTTTCCACGAAAACTAATTCGTGTTGTCTATGTAAATGTTATGTAATGATAGTATCTATCTTTCCATGTTTATGTCAAAATTGACATTTTAAACTTACTATAAGTTAATTAATTTAATAATTATTAAAGTTTGTTAGCATGTAAGCGATGTAAATTATTTTTTGTTTAATGTGTGAATACAGTGTTTTTATAAATATATCGTATTGTTTTTTTATTTTTTTTATTTTTATTCTACATTATAATAAATACATAATGCATAGGTTGTACACAACTGTACACCTGGAAGCAAAAAAACGGAACCACTAGCAATGTTTATTTTTCATTTCTTGATATTCAAATGTGGGAGGGGAGAGCCATCGAAGCATGGCTGGCACGAATGGGATACCGCTTCCTCACAGAAAATCGACACGTGAAGCAACGCTTGCTTTGTGTTTCGTCGTGTGAGTGAGGTTACCGGAGGCCCTTCCCCAACCCTTGAATCCTCGACATTCCTAATCCCAAAAGGTAATGCACTTTTTTTTTGTTGGGACAAGCCCGCCGCAACCTCCCAGAACCAAAACTATGGTTTCCACTTCCCTCGGTGAATTACTGCAGGAGACAGAATGAATTAAGCCTAAAGGCACAAAGAAGAGACTGTACAACTGGGTGAAGCCCAGTCGCCAAGCACCATGAAAATTTGACTAAAAACTAAGTGGGTCCTATGTGTGAGCTGTTATACTTGCTTCCAATAATAGGTATGGCAAAAGCGCCTAAACGCACGGAAATTCGTTCTACCTCTAGATTCCACAAGGTCCGGATAATAAACTACACCTGACGAAACAATTAAATTATTTAACATAGTGTTACGTTCATATTGCCAGAGATCACACTCCCAGAGTATGTGATGGTATATTAGGTAGGTAATGCACTTGCAAGGCCTCTGGTATTCCAGGTGTCCATGGGCGACGCCGATGGCTTACCATCAGGTGATCTGTGTGCTCGTTTACCGGCTTATACCTATCATAAAAAAAAATCTTGATATTTTTTTCTGGTACAAGTATTTTATTAATTGGTAACGTATTTGTTATGGAATAATTCATAGTAGAACATACTTTTTAAAAGAGTAACAAATGGAATTCCTTGCTCGTTCTTCTCCATTCGAATCTACATTTTGGAAACTAGCTTCACTGACGGACTGACTGACAGATTATTATCTATTTTGTATTATTTTGTTGACGTTTCAAAAGTACCAAATTATGGTTTAATTAAAATAAATGCTTTGACTTTGACTTCTACTTTTGTCCAACAGAATCGGCTGAACTTTACATAACTATAAGAGAACTAGCTTCTGACAGCCCGCGTTTCCGTGGGATAAAACTCCCACCCAGAGTTGATGCAGACCATAGTCTATCTCTGTTTCAAATTTCAACTCGATCCCTTCAGCTGTTTTGATGTGTTCGAGTAACAAACTTACACACAAATACACACACACACACACACAAACTTTCCCATTTATAATATTAGTAGATAAGATGATATATAATAAACTGCCGTCTCCAGTCTAAATGAAAAGAATTAAATAATAAATGAAGCTCCCACTCTAACATCTCATTTACATCATAAACAAAATCCCTTGGTTTAATAAAACACCATTCGTTTTCGTTGAATTCACAGAAATGACGTCACGAATCATAATTTCAATTAATATTGAATAAACACGCATAAATAGATGTTCGTTAAGTTTGTTCAAAGGTTCGTTTGGATTGTAATGAAATGAGACATGTCATTCATACCAAATGTATAATAATATTTAGTATGAATGAGCTAGTTACTTCCACCCGTTTTCACCTGATCTGCTCGGCTTCTATTGATTGTAGCGTGATGTTTCATAGCCTATAGTCTTCCTCGATAAATGGACTCATCATCATTATCAACCTATAAATGCCCACTGCTGAGCAAAGCCTGTTCTCACACGGAGAAGGTTTGAGCATTAATCACCACGCTTGCTCAATGCAGGTTGGTGATTACAAATTTGTAATTAGAATTATAAGCCCAGGTTTCCTCACGACGTTTTCCTTCACTGTTTATCAGTGGTGTCTAAATAATCTTAGAAAGTACATATAACTCGGAAAAAGTCACATTGGTACATGCCGTTGGTAGGTTTCGCACCCGTACCCTCATGCATGAGAACCGGGCTTAAACCTCCAGGCCACCACGACCATTATATACGATAAATGGACTATACGACACAAAATTAATCTTTCAAATCGGCCCAGTAGTTCCTTAGATTAGCGCGTTCAAACAAACAAGCAAACAGACAGACAGAGTAGATACAAGTATAAGAGTATGAGGTACAAGTACCTATATAATTTAAGTGTAGGGAGAGCTATGCCTCGATACGAATGGGCCGGCTCGACCGGAGTGATGCCACGGCCCCACAGAAAACCGGCGTAAAACAACGCTTGCGTTATGCATCGTGGTGTGAATGAGATTACCGGAGGCCCGATTATCCCCCCCCCACTCCCCAAGCCCTCGCCGTGCCCTCAGGGATGTGATTGGCAACGGCAACCTCTCGCGTCCGGCCCTAGTCCGGGCCATGATGCGCAGCGAAGAGGACTGGGATGCCGCCGTGCTTAGAGTGGTTTTTAGTCAATAAGACTATGACACTCCCTCCCACCTCACCCAGGTGGGAGAAGCCATTCGATGATTTTCCCCCCTTAAAAAAAATATCCATAAACCAAAAAAAAAATACAAAGGATAATTATGCTCTTCTAGAAATCGTAGGTGAAAAGTACTCAACGTTTTATTTTCTACATAAATACATACATAACCTCATGCCCGTCTCCCATGGGTAGAACTAATTTAGTTTAATTTCTTTGAATCAAAATAGTGCTACAACATTACTTTGTTTGTTAAACACAGGTTACTTAGAATTATAAGGGCCTTTTTCACAATATCTGGATAGCCGCTATCTACCAGATAAATTTGAATTAAGAACGTAATTTGTATGAGCTATCTGTCACATAAGTTTATCAGGTACTTATATAGAGTCATGGTGAAACCGGCGAAATAATTGCATACTTTTTCGGCGTCAGTATTCTTTTTTATTTTAAAGAGAGAAAATCTTCAAACGACTCCTCCCGCCCTGGGTAAGGTAAGAGGGAGTGAAGAAACCAACTTCACCCTCTTTTTTACTACCCGATAGTTTTTTAAATCACTCAATACCTATACTAAAACCAACCTTCACGTGTAACAAACTTTTTTGAAAACCGCATCGAAATCGGTTCATTTAATCCCGACTTAAATGAAATGAAATGACAAAATTATATTTATTTTTGCAAATTGGTTACAAATTAACACTGTTAAATGTTAATATTTAAATAACTAGATGCGGGCCGGCACTTCCTAACTATAGTTGGTTAGAGTCTGAGAAGAAAAGCCGAAACAAACTCACACTCTTACTGACTAAAACCCACCCCGTTTCTACTCCTGGACTTCGAGCCGGAGCCCCGGTAACCCGTTAGTTTCTCTACGGCAAGTAGGAGTGGGATATAGAGGTTTTTAATCGACTTTAAAAATAAGGAGGTTGTATACATAATTATATAACCATGCATACATATGCATGAGTGTGAGTTTGTTTCGGCTTTTCTTCTCAGACTCTAACCAACTATAGTTAGGAAGTGCTTCTCCGCAACTCCGAATCGGCATCGGCCGTATTGGGCCCCATCTGTGGCGGTCTACTGGCTCTTTGAGGCGCGTGCGGAACGCGACGCGCCGTACGCTCGGGTCTGTTTCTGGTCGGACGGGGAGCCACCCATGCTCGCCGTCCGCAGGCCCGCGCTTACGGTGGCCGGAGATCGTCCCGCGATCCCCGACGCCCGGTGTGTCCTTCGCGATGGCTGGGACGCCCGGTGTGTCCTTCGCGATGGCTGGGTTGCGAGGAGGCAGCGCTTCGCTGCCTCACGCGTCCCGCCTCCTCCTTAGCTAGCATGACTGCTTCGCAAAAGGAGGAGACGGCATCCCAGTCCCCCTCGCTCCGCATCATGGCCTGCACTAGGCCCGGACGCGAGAGGTCGCCATCGCCGATCACTTCCCTGAGGGCACGGCGGTGCTCAGCCCACGCAGGGCATTCTCCCACTGTGTGTTCCACCGTGTCCTCAGGGCGGTCCTCGCAGTGATGACACCCGGGCGTTTCCTCCGGCCCCATCAGACACAGGTACCTCCCGAAACTTCCATGTCCGGTGAGGACCTGCGTCAGGCGGTAGGTGAGGACGCCGTAGCGTCTCTCAAGCCACTCCTCAAAGAGGGGACTTACCGCTGCGATGGCAGCGAGCCCAGCCAAATAAGACCTAAAGCCTCATTATTTAGAACTTTTAAATGAATCTGTTCTAAAAATGTGAAACTAAATTGTCCTAGTCGATAACTACCGCAGTAACTGTAAACACCATTGTTCACACCCGCCATGTTGAAAAAAAAACAGCAGATATGGCCTTAGCCCACTTTCTTCAATCTCTAATGGTTTTATTATCATTTCTAAGATGAAACACGATTTTTAAAATGGCACTGTAACATGCATTTTGTTCAAACGCTGTATTTATCTACTGTTTAAAAAATGTTCCGTGTTTTGTGTCATTAAATTAATGATGAAAAATAAATGTCATACATGTCGTGACTAATAAATAAAATATGGCTACGGATTTATTTTAATTTAATTTTTTTATAAAAAGTATTGAAAGTCTCGACTAATAAAAACTTTTCTCAATTATATAACTAATAACTTTTTTAACATAGAAAATAAATATAATATAATTGCCAAGATATATTAAATAATTGCGGAAAAAATCCTAAAAGAAAATATCAAATTTCGAATTTTGCTCAAAACATTATTTTGAAAGACTAGTTTATACATAAATACTTTTTATGTAAATAAATAAATTAAAAAAGTAGTGAATTGCTGTTTAAAATGATTTCAAGTTCTGAGCTGTGTGATTGGACTACATAGTGAATGAAGACTTGGTTGACATCGAAATGTTTAGTGTCAAGGTGAGTTTAGATGATAGAGAATCCAGTACCTAAATTACTTTTAACGGAAACAGAATGTCATTAAGCATTAAGGCCTCCCTTGTCGCCAAAAAGTATTATATAAATCAATAAAAAGCGCTAGTGTATAATCTATCCAACCATTTTCTACTTCCAGCTAATTCCTGTTCTCCTGGTCATCGAGTTGAGGCTCTTGAGTAGTTCGTTGGTGATCGACCACTTTTCACAGAAATCTATATCCATATCTGACTACTGTCCCTCCTTTGAGTTCTGCAAAGAGGGAGCCCATGTCATGTGCGTGTACTATAACCCTGTAAGTAACTAAAGCACAAGAATTTTATTTTATAACTGTAGCCCTCTTCAGCTTCATCTATTTATGTATAATTTTCTTAAGACTTTGACTGCCATTAAAAAACTGTTAAAGGTAAATCCTCCGCTAACGCCGGTCACCGATGACCCCTATGGCGTTTAACGTGTTAAATATGTATAAAATAATGAATACCCTAAAAACAGGAGGTCCAATTCGGTCAAGTACTTAAGGAGCCACGCGCTTGATTTCCGTGATTACTTTTTATTTATTGTATTTCAGAACCGTGTGCTGGGTCTGAAATGCAATAATGGTCAAAATGTCAGCATCGATGAAGAGTTAGCTGTAGAATTGTTGGATGTGACCAATGAGTAAGTGACAAATTTTAATTAGTGACTGTGAAACGTTATGTCAAC
Source organism: Spodoptera picta (assembly GCA_038387885.1). NCBI lineage: Eukaryota > Metazoa > Arthropoda > Insecta > Lepidoptera > Noctuidae > Spodoptera > Spodoptera picta. Next base: position 1,157,343 of record JAZHFQ010000428.1, on the reverse strand, counting down.
CCTAATCTTACCGCGGTTGTACAAACTACATATTTCACAGAGACCAGTTAAAAGCACTCTCTTAAAAACCTTTTAAATTGGGATGATGAGAGCGTGTGAAAATTAAAAATATAATTAGTCCGTAAGTTAGGTAATGAAAAATATTAGACACGTATTATTTTTTTATTTTGTCGTATAATAAAACAATACTTAGATAAAACAAATCAAAGTTTAGGAGTGGGGTTAAAAACGTGGAGGATAAAACGTCATTTCTACATATAAAATGTACACAAAACACCGCTAATTAGTTAGCGGCGCCACACACCGACACTACTATCTTTTACACAGTGAACATGTGTGGGTAATTTCATATTACTGTGTATAATAATATTCGTCCACCACATTCACATTGGTATTTTCATTCTTGTGTCGGTATATGTATTTTTATAATTTAATTTACGGGTAAGGTTAAAACTATTTACAATCATTGATATGACCCAACATTTTGACGGGTTTTAACGTAGTGTTCGTGGTCGACTGGTTAATGAGCACGCTTTTATCGTCTTTCAATGATCAATGATGATGTGAGTTCTATTCCAGCTGAAAGATTCTTTTTTTATTTTACTATGTAGTTTTTCTTATTTATTTTTTTTTGTTTTTTGAAATATTAGATCAGGCTATAAAAGAAGCAGATAAGTCGGTAAATAAAACAATACTATCTTTTATTACAATTAATTTATTTATTATACAAATAAGTGGTTTTATATTCAATATTTATAATAATTAATTATCATACCACAGTTAAGTTCTTAAAGTTCTTTAAATAATAATTAATCAATATGCCAATAAACCTTACAGTCGAATTGGGAAATATCATGCGATAAAGTTTATACTTTTAAAATTAACATAAGAAGATTTAGAAAAATAGGATAGAAAAAAAATAAAAGATTAAAACATTGTTTCAAATTTTAAATATTTGATTAATGAATTCTTGAAACAACTTGTGAATGCTGGCACCATTACGCCAAACGCACTGTGAATGAGACCATCGAAATATTGTATACCATTCAGTAACATAAAAATACGATGAGAAAACACTATATTTATATGGGTATTGTATAGCTCGATTGCTCATTATTTGATTTCGATTTATTCAAAGTTTGTTATAAGTTATTTTTATCTTTACCCTCGTTTTTATTTAAACTTATTTACTAAATAAATACGTATACCGACACAAAAATGATATTTAAATACCAAGATGTGTGTGATAGACGAATGTTTCTATACATATCTATTAATATGAAATTACCCACACATGTATATTGTGTAGTCATACTAGTGTCGATGTGTAGCGCTGCGAACTAATTAACGGTGTTTTGTGTACATAGAAGTGACGTCACGCGATATTTCAAATCAATACATCGTCGAAAGTATTCGTTTCTGTAAGAAAATAAAAAACACGTATCTAATGATTTAAAACAATCTACCAGACGGACTTTAAAATAAAAATTAGGCATTGATATTCAGGATATTCAGCAAGCTTACCAAGTCTAGAAATTACGGCGAACACGATTATAAAGCAGTAACATGGGAATTCAATGCGATGGGAGCAACGCGGTGGCTACGCCCCACGTGCATCGCTGTGCATAATATGTCGCAGGGGTATGATAAAAACAGGAATTTGACCAAACCCCTAAGGGTAATCATCAAATCACGGAGGATGTCAAAATAACGTCATTTTATCGTTTAAGTAAATTTAGTGATTTGAACAAATCCCAAAAATTGGTTCCGTGAAATGATAACACATCGCGACCGTATCGTCGCGCCGCATCGAACATGCGCACAGTCTGGTAATGAAATTAATCAAAACAGAGGGAACAAGCGCGTTGGCGGTGCTATGTGCATAAACGCTTATGTAGCGGAGGCTCGAAGTCCAATGTGAATTGTTATTGGCTGTATCTTAATCCCTATCTCTTACTACACCAATCTTTTACTCTACCATCACCCCATGTCGAAACATAGCTAATGCAATGACTGTACCATTGTAACTCGATTGTGACTCGTATGACATTATCGTAACTTCGTAACCTCGGAACAATCGAGTTACTTATGTAGGGCCTCGCAGAAATGAGATGACGGTACCTCTTTAAATATCATATTACCTATTCTTAGATTATACGATGAACACTGTGGTTCGGCAACCAGCTGTTATACAATGTGTCGCAGGTTCGATTCCCGCGTCGGACATAAAGTGCTAACGGATTTTGCCGATTACACACCCCATACGCTTCGAAGAGTATGTACGTATTTCACTACAATTTGTATTCGTGGCACGTTACATTAACTTAATAATAACACATTACATTTCAGAATAAGGAGCAGAATAGCCAACGGCATAGAAGTAGGCAAGGATGGACAATTGTTGCCTCGGGGATATGGAATCTTTCGACTGGTACATTTATTCTATTTAATCTATTTTTTCTGGCAGTATTTTATTTTATAATGTTACCAAATTTAAAAATTAAAATTATTACAGGACTAAATATACCTCTATACAACTTAAGAGAGAGAAAATGATAAATTATATTTTTTTTTGTTTTAAACTAGCAATATTTTCTCCTGTGTTGTGGGTGCGTTTACAAACATACAGGTTCACTTACCCAGACCCGGAACAGCAACGTATGAATCATACAAAGAGTGATTTCGTGCGGGAATCAAACCCGCGACACGTTGCACTGCAGCCAGTTACCCAGCCACTGCGAACATTGTCCATATACAATTGAAATAACATAATAACTATAAAAAAACATAACATAACATCACGCCTTTTATCCCCGATGGGGTAGGCAGAGGTGCACACAGAAGTAACACCCACTTTTCACTATTTATGTTATGAGTCCCATGTAATAGGGGGTGAGCCTATTGCCATATACCGGGCACATTTCCAGACTCCGTGCTACTACTGAGGTTTTTTTAAAAACTCAGTAATACTTTGCCCGACCCGGGAATCGAACCCGAGACCCCTTGCCCGGCAGTCGCAGTTGCGACCATTCGGCCAACGAGGCAGTCATAAAAGTCCGTATAAAAAACTATACCTCAAAAAAAGTAAAAAAGGAGTCAATCAAAATTACTCAGAATGAAAGAAATAATAAGTTACTGTAGAGGTACATACTCCTCTGGAGTAGATTACACAGTCGTATATCCACATCCAAAAACACTAGTCTACTGCCTGTACAATGCAAAAGTTTACTAATGACCTTATAGGTAAACTAAACTAAAGTTAAAGTATCTCACTGTCTCTTTCGATTTGGCTAAGGCATTCGATACGGTTGCGTTCCCTTATATTTTGTAAACGTGAAAGACTGGATGTCAGAAGTAATCAACTCCTAATCCTCAACACATACTTTTCTGAATGATCACAAAAAGTAGAAATTGGTGACTGCTTGCGATTTAAGGCTACAAATTGCATATAGTGTTTCACAGGGCAACATACTAGGTCCTGTACTGTTTTTAACCAATAAAAGCACAGTCTAGAATTGAGCTCGGTTGAAACGGCAATTGGGTTCCCTCCAATTACATGAGATGAGTCCCGTTTAATAAGCTCACAAAAAAAGTAACATTTTAAGTATAAGAGTAGAAAGTAGTGACGTTATTGTTTTATTATGTAACAATATGTATATTCCAGGAATGGGACAACGAGCTAGCAACTTTCGCACAAGTGCTGGCAAACCAATGTACCCTACGACATGATCTATGTCGATCCACCAGTAAGTACTATACGTCTTTAGCATTTATTTTTGCATTATAACTCCCGTGGGGCATTATAAAATTATATTTTACGATTCATTCACGTAACTGTTTCACGAAGTAGCTCGACACATTTCAAGCCACGCTATGAACTCATGAGCAAGTCGCAGTAAAATGAGTTAACTCGTCAAACATTATGTGAGTAAATCGTAAAGTATGATTCATTTTTTATACTTTAATTAAACATTTTGTTCTAAAACATACGTCATTTAGGTATTATAAAGTATCTATTTGTTATATGCCACATGAAAAAGGCAATCTTTAGTAACTTTTTTCAGTAAATAATAAGGTAGCATAAGTTTAGAGAAGCCATTTCAGTACACAATTCGAATCTGTATGTTGGATGTCCAAACAAATAAATAAATAAATACTTAAGAATAAATTAATGCTAAGAATTTTGCAAACACAACCTTATTTTGGAACGAAGGCTTATTTATTGGAGACATGAACCAAAGCGCAAACTAACAATACTGCATTATTTTAAAAAGTAGTGATGAAAAGTAGTTTTAGTGATAACATAACATCACGCCTTTTATCCCCAAAGGGGTAGGCAGAGGTGCACACTATGCCACTGTACGATGTAACACCCACTTTTCACGATTTATGTTATGAGTCCCATGTAATAGGGGGTGAGCCTGTAGCCATATACCGGGCACAATTCCAGACTCCGTGCTACTACTGAGAATTTTTCATAAACCCAGTAATACTTTGCCCGACTCGGAAATCGAACCCGAGACCCCTTGCCCGGCAATCGCACTTGCGACTTGCGATTAATTTTAGTGATCTTTTATACTAATATTGTGTAACTTTTACCAGAAAGGTTCCCAGACCCTGGACAAGTGATAAGTATTGAGAGATTCTCGTACCCAGATTGGATAATCATAACAACTAAAAACAATAACCGTCCTGGGTTAACCGAAGAAAAACTGATGTCTGCTGTCATGGAGGCCTTCAAATATTGGTACAGGCAAAAACGATTTGTCAACGAACAAATGGTGATGGTATATCCTGATTTTAATTTGTAAGTATTTGTTGTATTTGATCTTATAATTTCTGATATTTTAATCACTGGAGAGTTAGATAGAGGTACACAATGTGTACCTACAATGGAACGTCAATTTGATTGAATTTGAGTCAAATGTGATAGGTGCTGAGTCTGTTGAAATATTCCAATACATAACATCACGCCTTTTATCCCTGAAGGGTAGACAGAGGTGCACATTATGCCACTGTACAATGTAACACCCACTTTTCACTATTTATGTCATGAGTCCCATGTAATAGGGGGTGAGCCTATTGGCATATACCGGGCACAATTCCAGACTCCGTTCTACTACTGAGATTTTTTTAAAAACTCAGTAGTACTTTGCCCGACCCGGGAATCGAACCCGCGTCTGACGTTGGCCGAATGGTCGCAAGTGCGACTGCCGGGCAAGGGGTCTCGGGTTCGAAATATTCCAATAAGAGAGGCATAATCCCAGACTTCAAGCAGTTGCTAAGAATCGAACAGGAGATCAAAAACTTCAATCGGCAGTTTAACCCTTTGAGTACTGTCATTATAGACACAATTAAAGAACAATAGGTTGCGGTCATGTTCTTGCGGTGTTTGACAGTTTAAATGGAAGAACAACTAAAACAGTATTTTGGAAAAACTATGTTCGAAGAGTTTGAGGAAAGCCTCAAATACACAATGAAATTCTAGAATGAAACAAGTTGTTGTACTCAAACAAAATGTAGATACCGCAACGAAAGGTTTTTCCGAAAACTTGCACTGGATAAGACCACGAACTAGTTTATTTCTCGCATTTCATTGACACGGGTCGCCATAAATCAGGAACAACTTTTCCTGGATCAACTAACTTACTTAACAAAAAGGATTTATTTGCTACACATGGTCACCGATCGATGCCACTGACTTGCTACGAATTTATATTTATCTATACAAATCGAACAATTCCATCGACAATGCGGTGGTTTCAGGTTTCTTGTAAATTTTCTATTGTGCTCCTTTTATAAGGGTATAAACATCTCCTGAGATTTGAACAGAATATTTTTACTTTTTTTCTTTCCAATCCTTCCAGATTATAGTTAAAATCCAGATTCTAAACTAATACTAAGAGTTTAAGAACAGTTTCAATACTTCAAAGTGATAATCTTTCTCTCTCTCTCTTTGCTTGGCAGTCGTATTTGTGACCACTGGCGCAAACATAAGTAAGATTCATACAAGGACATCTTGCACGTGTCAATAAAGTTTTGTTTTTATCATCATTTTTGAAAAACGTTGGTCCACACAATGATTTTTTCCAGTGTTGTGGATGCATTTACGAACATAATTTCACGTACACATGACACCGAGACTCGAAACAACAATTTGTGTATCACACAAAGAGTTGCCCGTGCGGAAATCGAACCCGCTACACACATGGTAGTCGGTTTCCCAGCCACCGCATCAACCATGCAGTCAAATAGTATTAAGCAAATACTGTTTAACCAGTGAATTACAGGAACGGAGATCTACGCGAGACATAATATATTTTCCATTGTGTCTCTTAGGTATATCGACAGACAAGGGTCACACACAAGGTCATAAGATAAGTCATTTCTTTGTATTCCAGAACTCCCCAGTTTGGACCAAATGGTCGTCTTTACCTGGAGTTAATAAACGGCGCAGCAACACACATGGGCTGTGGTGTGAGTGCTTACTCTGAGTATATCCCCTCCCAAAGCAAATTAGGTAATAATTTCAACGTAAGTATTAAGATTTTTCCGTTTATTGGTAGAAAAATAAAAACATTACACGTATTTTAACCGATACTTAAACCAAAAACTGCAATAATGAATTGTAGTGTACGATACTTTTTCATTAAATGTATTTAACAAATTCAACTCAACTATAAATAATTACATGTTGTGTCCTATGGATAATCAACAATTTGAATCTATTATTATATTATCAAGAATGAAAAGTCAATTCACTGCTTACATGTTACCATTAGCTGATGGCGATACCTTAGTATGTGTTACCTGGACAGTCCACGGTACCATCAGTATCAGACAATATCTATAGTACAGAAATCACTGTATTAATGTTACTCTCGTGCTCAGCTCATGATAGTTATAATAATTTTGAGGATTTCACGCCAATGACTTGACGGAGTTTGGTCACCAAGTAGCATATTCACAAAATTTTCTATCATGCCATAAATAAAATAGTAAATTATGAATTCCCGTAAATATCGTCATTTAGGCAAAGCCAAATCGAAAAGCACCATAAATATTCAGATTGCCTTTTCTGATTCTTTTTAGGGTCGCTTTCCGTACAGGGATCCACAATTTGAAGTCAAAAATTGATATTGGGAATTATTAATAATCTCGTTAAAACCACACACCCACTAAGCTGCACCCACAAGACCCACTTAGTTTTTAGACAAATTTTCACGGCGCTTGACAACTGAGCTTCTCCCACTTGTACAGTCTCTTTTTGTGCATTAACTCGTCGAGTACCGGTTTTGTAGACACAATTATAGAACAATAGGTTGCGGTCACCGGTGACCGCTTGGTGTTTGACAGTTTAATGCTTAATTTGTTATGCAGTAATTCACCAAAAGAAGTCGAAACTATCGTTTCTTTCTTCTCCTCTTATAATATCTTTTCATTTATTTCGTTGCGGGAACCAAGACAGATTCATGTCCCTGGGACGCGCGGACTTCAGGGTTCCGGTCTTTTCATGATTCTACCTACTGCAAATCTTGGCTTATAAGAGTTGCAACGGTTTTGGGAGGTTCTGACGACTTTGTCCCATTAAAGGTATTACTACAAAATTTGTTTTGTTCCCAGTCTATCATATTGGTATGCAATTATTCTGCCAGATCCAAAAGAGGAGATATGGTATATAATATGACGCCACCAACCCCAGGTCAAGGATACAGCTCCAAATGCGGTTGTCCTCCGGGGTCTAAGGAAGATGAGGATTGCCTCTGCAATATAGTACCAAAAAAAGCTATACGTGAGTTATTGCGAATATTTCAGCTGACCAATAGGTACTAAGTCCTAGACACCCACAACATCAGAGAATTTATCAGAGCATTACTGGTTCATAGTGGGATTGAGCCAGTGTTAAATAACGCAAGGCTGTGATATTTCTCCGGTCTAGCTAGCCCACTCGTGACGGAGAACAACAAAAAGTACATAAAACAAAGAATAAAATTCTGCCTAAAGTTAATATTCCAGGTGCATGAACTCGCGATAGAAACGAGTTTATAATAACGGAAAGGTGCCTGATCGTAGGTAAAGAAGTAAAATGCAACAGTCTCGATGGCAAGGGGTGCGAGCCGACCTTGGTTCTATTGCCAATATTCACGACGGAAGATGCACCACCCGACAAATTATTTAAACGAGCAGACAGTATCAGAGACCCGATGAAGGATGTTATATTTCAAAGGTAAAAATTAAATAAATCAATTTACAAAGTAACGTACAAAGTAGTGTTCCTAAAACCTAACCTAACCTAGACTTAATGATGACATTTATGTAAGTACTAGCGGACCCGACAAACTTTGCATATCCATTTGAATGTATAAACAAAAATTCATTCAAATCAGTTCAGCCGTTTAGGATAATTAACCTAGACACCGATTCGGAGTCGCGGAGAACCTAACGGGTAACCGGGGCTCCGGCTCGACGTGCCGGAGAAGGAACGGGGTGGTTTTTAGTCAGTAAGAGTCTGACACTCCCTCCCGCCTCACCCAGGCGGGAGCAGTCATTCGATGATTTTCCGCCCTTAAAAAAAAAAAGACACCGACTGCAGCGCCATCTGCCGGGCTGATTTGTGAACCATCCAGGACGCCACAGAAACGCGTACAGAAAAATTCATTTAAATCGGTCAAGCCGATTAAGAGGAGTTCAATGACACACACAAGTACAGCAGAATCATAAAATATATATAAAGATAAATAATAATTGGAGAAAATACAAAAACGTTTTTGCGAACTGAAAGTTTGGTAAAAAACTGATGAGACATCAAGCTTTGACTGCACCAACCAGGACAATATAACATCATTAGTTGATATATAAATTATTACATACCTAACTTTTATACACTTTAGTGTAACATCATTACAATCTTTTACACTTTTTAATATCCTTGCAATGACATGCAACCCGACAGAGGACATACAATGTATTTTTTCTGACACTTTTTAGTTTTTTATATAATATTTCCATTTTTTAACAGAATGGACAACTCGACTGTTGCCGAAAGGATGAGACAATATCAAAATATGTTTGACGATTTCACTTCAAACTCTAAAGTAAAACTGGTAGGATTTGTAATAATATTAACTTCAATAAGAAAAAATATTTTTTTATGAATATCTAGAATAGAATGAGATGATGACGATTGATGACGTTACTTTGCGGAAATCCATGCTTCACTATCAATTTTTTTATGGCATAAGCCGGTAAACGAGCAGACGGATCATCTGATAGTAAGCAATCAGCGTCGCCCATAGACACCTGATACACCAAGGCGTTATAAGTGCGTTACCGGCCTTTTGGTAATTGAGAATTTAAGGATTTTGAAGGAATCGGGGATTGGGGAGACTGTGGAGGGGGGAGGTAATTAGGCAAATTTCCCCAGTTGATAGTTTTTAACGAACTTCTTTTTTTCTTGTCACGATGGTAATGCGTATAGCATTTCAACACTTCCCTCATCGTCCCCCAACTCAACTGTCCATGCCAGACTCCTACCGGGTAAGGCCACCGCAGTGTTCCTTTTATACCTGTGACTCTGTGATCATAACCCGGGTCGCCCTTGCAGATTTAGCGCACACTCTGCCTCGACACAATGCTATATTTACGGCGCAATTTGTATCTATCGTACACACTGATTGCTGTCTGTTATCCCTATCGCTATCTCTTAAATAATATTTAAATATATTTTCCTCGTTACAGAGTAACCTGCGACAAGATTCACCAAAATCTCATCCAGTAAAAACAGCAGAGAAGCAAAAATCACCGCATTCGTCTAATGTGTACGGTTTTAATTTCTAACAGCATATTTATAAAGAGGTAGTACGTAAAATAATTTGAATATAAAAATGATAAAGCAAAGATAGAAGGGATCTTGTATTATCTTATACGATGACATTTTCAAAATTAAATTACATTTTAAATGCCATGAGGTTATGTGGCATCAGATATGTTTAGAAATGTTTATGTATATGCAGTTGTATATATTTATGTATAATTATGTTCAAAAATGTTTATCAAACCACTTCTATTAAATAACAGAACTTAATTCTCACTAGCACAAATTAATAGGGTAGTAGACAGTGTATAAAAAGTAAAATGTAATTAGTCTGTCAGTTCGATAATTAAAAAATATTAGACGCATTTTTTTTTTATTTTGTCATACATACCTATAATAAAACAATATTTAGATAAAACGGAGTTAAGTTTAGGAGTGGGAGGTCGTTACGTCACGCTACCCTATAAAATGTAGTAAATCATGGCGTCACACGATATTTCAAATCTGTATGTCCTCGAAAGTATGTATTTAATTTTCTAAGGAAAGAAAAACTATGTGTCTAATAAATCTATCAGACGAATATTAAAATAAAATTTAGGATACTATATAGTTTTCATTAGCTTGATCCTACAAATAACATAATTGATCGTAACATTATTTTTCAGTATGTACAAAGTGCATGTAGCACCACCTGCATTTCCACTTACTGAAAATCCTCCTCTTCCCTCTCCTACTCGCCCAGCACTCCCACCGAGAATACCACCACCGCCACCTCCACGTCGAGCTTACACCCACCACAAGGCTCGTGTACCACCCCCAATTCCACCACGACCACCTCCACGCAAGCCATCCAACGCCCGTACTTCACCAAAACGTGACTACACACCAGCTCTAAGAGCACATGATGATTCACAACCTATAGAAGCCACACGTTCTGATAATGAGTTCAACCCATCAAAGAAAAGATCACACAGAATATCCCAGAAACAATCTCGCAAACAACTAACAAAGGTTTCAATTTCAATAAAAAATAATTGTAAGAAGTTTGTTCTTTTTAATAAATATAAACTAACCAGTAATGTTTCCTTTTTCAGAAATCAAGTCTTTTCACAAAAGTAGCAAAATTCAACTTACCAGCTAGAAAAAACTTAGTGTCATATTTAGAAACACCACAATCAGATGTACAATATGTGGATGACATAACAACTGAAACAATTTTAAAGATTGCTAAAGATAAAGACTTTAATTTCAATCAGTACTTGAAGGAAAAGAAGTACAATATGAATAATCACACCCGGCTAGACAAGGTATTCAAGGATGAGAATGACAAAGACAACAAACTACTGTCTCTTCTTAATACTTTGGAGAAAGAAGTGAAACATATTGCACTTGACGGCAACGAAAAAGTATTATTGGACGCAAAAATTAGAAAAATTTATGGATCTATCGTAGGCACCACTGCCACAACATTACTTTCACCTGTTACTACAAACGCTTATGATTTAGGTATTGCCAAAATCGACATTGGTAACCCGAGAAGTAGAAAGTATAATAATAATTTTGATGCAAATGGTTTCAGTAATACAAAAAGAAAACATGATCTTTACTTTCACAACAAATATAATCACAATTACGATTACAAATTTGACACTGATGTGGAACAAAAATACATGGATGATTTTGAAAATAAATATATCGAAAATCTTGGTCGTAATAAATATAGTGAAAACAATGTAGATCGCAAATTTGATACAAGACATAAATATATTGAAAATGACCCAAAATATCTTTACGATGACAGTTGGAACCGTAGGTACGACGGAACCTTACCGGTTCATAAGAATACATTAAAATACGAAGGTAAAGATTTCAATGAATTCAGAGACTTTAAACATAATTCCTTAACATCAATGGAAGATAATGCAATCAGACACAGTCATTTGATGAACTTTAAGAACAGAGAATTTGCAAAAAGTGACTATCATCGTCCAGACAGGGATGATTACAGGAGCAAAGAACCCGAGAGAAAGCACAGAGATAAAATAGAAATAAAAAGAAACAAAATCTATCATTACCGCGATGACGATATTGATGATCCGTTAAGTATAGAAAGAAGAAGATTTTTTCAAGAAAGATTAGACAATATTGAACGAAGGCTTCTTTCAAGAACAAGCGACGTAAGTATTGACCATTATTCCTAAGGCTCGAAACTGCATTAGGCGGACGCCCGCGAGTCCCTTACGAAAGTGCGCCACGACGGGCTTCGATCGCATGAGCACGTATCATTATGAACAGGATTATTGGCTGTCATTTCTTTTCGCTAGTCACCGTTTTATTACATAATATTATATTAAGCTTTCCATTGATACAAACGTAAATGCACACCGTTAAAGTGGAATTAGCAACACCTAACAACCCGTTGTCTCGCACATGAGTTTGGTGACACAGCGGTTGCCTATGGCAGGCGTCCGCTTAAACGTGGTTTCATAGCTTTTCTTTTTCAATTGCTTCTTATAAATTCGCAAAAATTTACCAGCTACATAAATGTTTTTGGCGGATTATATTTTATTTGTCCACCCGCATGCTTGACGAAAATGATACCACCAAGGTATCATATTGTCCATCGAGGTAGCAAAGAGCAATTGTAAGCATAATGTACAACATATAAAAATTATCAATTTCAGCACAGAGGCAACAGAATACGTCGAATGAAACCAAATTTGTCCAGAACAAGCTCCAAATCTGAAAGTTACATTCCACATAGGGCAAGAATTTTACATTCTGTAATGTATGAATATTATTAAATGTTTTACCGGTCCGGTTTCATAATATTCCGAGTCGCACCAAAAGATTGCTGAGTTATGATATTAAATTTATAAGTAATAAATTAGGTATCAGGTTAATAAAGAGAGTATTTTTCCCATGACGATGCTAGACGCATTTTACTTACACATCTACACAGAACTTGGAAACTCATTCTGCAAAAGGAAAATAGAATTACTTACTACTTTTTTTTTTTTTTTCTTCTTTGGCAACCGAGTCTCCAAAACGGTGTTGTCGACTATACTGCCAGTGTCGAGTGGTGACGGCAAAATTTATGAACCGTCGAACTTAACTTTGCGGTAGTTTTTAGTTGTTAGTAGCTGGAAAGACAAAACAATTGGGTTAGTAAACATAGACATTATCAACTATTTTATTGTATGTATACAGTGGTGTAAAAAATAGTTGGGGGACATACACAATACAGACAGATATGAATATACATATATCATTGAACACCGTCATATTTTAATGTCATTTTCATTTATAAATTTACTTAGACAATTAATTAATTTGTAGGAAAAGTGGGTTAAAAGGAGGTGGAAACTGATTGGGAGAGGGATTTGGATTTTAGGAAGTTTTTTATAGAGGTCAAAAGATTTGGAATTTAAGGGACACGAAAAAAAGATGTGTTCTAAGGTTCCCTCATCAAGGCCGCATTCGCACAGCGAGCTGTCGCGAACGCGGATCTTGCTGAGGAAGACCGGACTACTGCAATGGCCGAGTCTGAGCCTGCACAAGGATGAAACAGTGTGACGGGGAAGCTTGGGGTACTTGGAAAATCAAGGTTTCCGTCGGATGTCGGGCTGGACAACCGCATAGTAGGCCCCTTTATGTTTGGATGTTTCTACCCATACTGCAGTCCATGAGTCAAACAGCTTGTGCTTTGTGTCTGCACGTATATCATACCCGTACACAACGTGGTGCTGGCGTTCGACATCGTTCGAGGCCGCAAATTTGGCCAATGAATCCGCACACTCGTTACCACATATGCCAGAGTGGCCAGGAATCCAAGCGATCTCGATATTTATGCCATCTTTGTAACAAGAGAAAAGAAGCGCCTTTATCTCAACAACCAAACTGCTATGAGTTCGGGAATGGAGCTGGTCTTGGTTGAGAGATTGTAGGCTACTCCGGGAGTCGGAAAAAATAACAGAGTTTTTTAGGTTGTGTGCTCTAATAAACTTAACTGATTCTAAAATGCCAACGCATTCTCCCGTGTAGACAGATGCTTCCGGGGGACACTTAGAGAGGAGGGCGATCTTCGAATTTTGGAAGTACGCTGCCACTCCTGTACTTCCGTTTCGAGATAGCTTAGACGCGTCTGTGAAAAAAATATTCCAACCTTTCCAGTATTTGTTCAAGGCGCGTCCGAACTCGCCCGTAGCATCCACGGAGGATTTCGAGATGCCGAGCCCTAGAATCAGCTTTGGCCTGAAGTGGATAACCTCATATACGGAAGAGAAGACCGGGAGTACAGGATATTGCTTGATGGGTGCAGAGAGGTTTTTAAGCTCCCTGTACCTGACAATCACGGGAGGGACAGGTTTACTATTCCAGTAGGAAGAGGAGCTATAGGAACAGTGGATTTGTTCTAGGATAGGAAGAAGGGGATGTGATGAGAGGGAGAGGACTTTTGAGATGAATCGGTCTGCAAGGTATTGTCTTCGAAGGTTGAGGGGAGGCTCTACACATTCAACCTGAAGAGCATTTATGGGGGACGATTTCATAGCTCCGGTAATTATTCTAAGGCATTTGGCCTGAATGGAATCTAGTTTTTTTAATGCACCCTTATTGCAAGGAACAATAAGGAAGCAACAATAGTCCATTACGCTTCTGACCAATGCATTGTAGATGAGCTTCAATGAGTAGGGGTGAGCACCCCACCATACCCCGGCCAGAGCTCTAAGTACCGATACCGAGCGTTCACACCTTGCAACCACGGTGTTTATATGATCCGCCCCAGACATCTTTGCATCGAGATAAACCCCCAAGAACCTAGCACTGCTTTTGATCGGGATATCCTGACCGTCTATCTCTATACGAAGGTCCGGAGTGCGTCGTTTGCGTGTAAAAATGACAGCTGAGCTTTTTGGGGCGCTTAAAGATAACCCGTGATTAAGAAGCCATTGGTTTAATGAGGCCAAAGAGACATTGATGGAGTGGGCAGCGTCTGTTATAGAGCTATTGGTAACCATCAGTGCGATATCGTCAGCATACTGAAGGACATTACAGTTGAAATTTAAACAGGAGGGGAGGTCATATGTATAAATATTATAAAGGATGGGACTAAGGACTGACCCCTGAGGCAAACCTTTCCAGGAGGACCTCCGTACTGGGTTATCCTCAGGAGTTCTTAATTGGAGGGTACGATCGGAAAGGATGCAGGCTACAATTCGGCAGATCCTACGCGGGATTCTCAGCTCTTGCAGTTTCTGCCTGAGAAGGGGTAAGAGGACAGAATCATAGGCCGCTGAGATGTCCAAGAAGACCGCGACCAACGACTCTTGCCTGCTAAGGGCCAGTCGGATGGCTGACGTGAGGGTACCCACACTGTCAGCCGTACCCAGACCTTTCCTGAAGCCGAACTGAGTCGCCGGAAGCAGCCTCTGGCTTTCTACCAACCATTCAAGGCGGTTTTTGATGAGATGTTCAAATATTTTAATAAGTATGGACGATAGGGCAATAGGTCTATACGACGAATGGTTACCAGGATCCTTGCCAGCTTTTAACAGCGGCATAATAACCTGAACCTTCCAGGTAGGAGGAATATAGCCTGAATTAAAGCAAAAATTGACTAAGTCAAGGTAGTATTGCTTCGCTTTTGTTCCTGCCTTAGTTAAGAAGGAGTAGGGGAACCCATCAATCCCTGGTGCCGAGTCCTTCACATGATTGAGTACCGTTTGGAGCTCTTCAGGTGAGAACTCCAAATCGAGCGGGTCATGAGACTCGGGTCGCTCGATCTCATGGGATCTCAGGCAGCATTCATCTGCGGCGGGAACATAAGTTGGAGCAATATTGTTAAAAAAACTGTTAATCAGAGATTCAGGTAAGGTGGAGACAGTGGGAGGTTTGGTGGAGTTTCTAAAATTTTTTACTCTCTGCCAAACTGTGGATATTGGAGTCGATGGGCTCAAGGAACCACAAAATCTCTGCCACCCTTGTCTCTTCTTTTTCCTGAACAATTTCCTTGACTTAGCCAAAATTCGTTTGAAATTTATGAGGTTTTCCAGGTTCATATTTCGGTTATATGTTTTTTCAGCCTCATTCCTAGCTCTTATCATGGCAGTGCATTCACTATACCACCATGGTGGAGAAGGTATCTTGCCTTTCGGTGTGTTTTTCACCGGAAAGCAATCTTCGGCTGTGGAGGCTATCAGGTCTGAGAATTTCGAGAAACACTCCAAAGAATTCTCGTTGTTAATTGATGGAAGGAAAGAGGTGCGGAGGTCTAATAATTTTGAGTAAAGATCCCAATCTGCAGAATCTAAACGGTATTTTAATAAGGGAGGAAGGGGTTTATCCGGAATGGATTTTGACGGGTGTTTAATTATGATGGGATAGTGATCACTACCATAGGTCAAATCTAAACGACTCCAATTTAGCTCGCTAGCCATATCAGGCGAGCAGAAGGTCAAGTCCACACAGCTGTTTCTTTGACCAAATGCAGACCTACGAGTAGGACTGCCATCATTAATGACACACAACTCGAGTTCATCCAGCATCTCAACTAGCTCATTACCCATATTATCACATATCTCTGAACCCCATCTATAGTGGTGGCAGTTGAAGTCACCCATTACAAGTAATGGGCCACTTACCGAGGTTAGTAGATTTCTAATCAAAATAAGCTGGTCAACATGAGGGTGAGCAATGTAAAATACAAATATGTTTATGTCCTCAGCCTTAACAGCGACAACATTTATGTCATCGCCAACGAAGGGTAGAGGAATCTGGGAGAAGGGTACTTTGTTATTAACTAACAAAGCACAACCTCCATAACCATCAAATCTGTCATGTCTGACAACGCTGAAACACGGGATCCCGAAATTTATATTCGGTTGAAGCCATGTCTCAGCAATGCCACAAATCAATGGTTTAAATTTATTGATCAAGTGGAGTAAGTCACTCTTCCTGGGAAGAGTACTCCTCACGTTCCACTGAAGCAGTGTTAGAGGCAGGAAGTTTGCAAATATAATCAAGAATTGTTGAAAGTTTGTGTGCCACGTGGTCAGGTACGGTATGGGCAGGGTTTGATAGTACTGCCATGAGCATATCAGAAACTATGTTCAAAATGTTTTCGGAGCTACGAGTGTTGGTTCCGGATTCCACAGGGAAAGCGCCACCACTTTTAGATGGGGAGAATGACTAGTTATGTATAAGGGCCTGATGAGCCTTCTTATCATAACTAGGAGAGAGGGGAACATGTGATTTGGGTTTGGGTTGGATAGTTTTCTTGTAGGAGACTTTTTGTTGGGATGGTTTTTTAGTAGGTGATGGCTCTGTGAGGTTTACTGATCTTGAGACCTCAGCATATGACCTTTTTACAGTAGGGAAAACTTGGCTTGCTTCCGCATAAGAAATTGATTTTTCTGCCATCAGAGCTTTGATGCTCTTCTGGCGACCCAATTCAGGACAAGCTTTGTCATTCGCAAAGTGGTTGCCATTGCAATTGATACAAGTGGCAATCTCAGCTGAAATTTGGCATCCATCACCTGGATGGTCCTGGCCACATCTGAAACAACGTGGCTTGGAGCGGCAAAGAGTGCGGGTATGTCCGAAACGACAACAGTGATAGCACTGTATGGTAGGATATGAATATAGTTCCACCGGGAGTGCTGAATAGAAACAAAACACTTTTTTGGGTAGTGTTTGACCGTCAAAAGTAAGCACTACGGTTTGGGTAGGCTTCCATTCGGTACCGTTTGGGGTTGAGACTCTGCGATTCATCCTCCTAGCTTTTATCACAGCCCCACACCCGGTGGGAACCCTGATGTTGCCAATGATTTCGTCCTCTGTCCATTCCACAGGGACGTCCCTGACAATGCCCATACGGGTAATGTTAAATTGAGGGATCGAAGTCATATAATTTTGAGCTACCATACCGTTTACTAAAAAGCTGTTAGCATCCTGGTGCGTCACAAACTCAACGGAAACTCTATTTCTCCCCAGCCGTTTGACACCACCGATCTTAACATTATTAATGTTTAGTTTCATTAAGAACATACCAAACTTAACTGGGTGAAGCGTGGTGCCAGACGTCCGGCAGTCCTTAAGAGACACATAAACTATGTATGGGGGATTATCCCTGGCCGTGTAACATAGTCTACTTTTTACACTTTTCGCCAATTTCGGGGGGTTGTTCTGGGTGATAAGGGGGGAGCCGGCGGGTCGTTTCCGGGATTTTGAAACTTCCGCGTCCATTCGTTCGATATCCGGGGAGGTGGGAGGAAGGGTAATTGTGACGATAGTTTCCGTCTCATATTCCGGGGATTTATCGGGATCGGGAGGATCGGGTGGCTTCACCTCGTCCATTTTGAATTAAAAAGATGTGGGCAGAGGAAATAATACAATAAAATATACTTAAAACACCAATACCTGATTAAAACTTACACACATATACACTTACACAACACATAAACACAAAATTTAAAAGATTTCAATTCAGATCACTATGAAATAGCTCACTTAAATTGAAAACAAACGTAGGAATGACAAAAGCACGTGCGTAACCTTCACCACTACCAACGAAAAACCTACTTACTACTTTAGCGCTTGTCTACAGAGAGAGTAGAAATCAAAATGTATAGGGATGACATTGACGAGTGTCAAAATTTACGTCAATTCCATATAATTTGGTTTTCTATTCTACATGTAGAGGTAGACAAGCGCTAAATAACAAGTCACACACAAAAATGTTGTTAGTAGAATGTAAAACGGTTTTAATCTGCTGTATTTTGCCAATCAAGCCCTTACGATAGATAACCATAATGGAGATTATTGCATAGAAATTGAAATAATATGAAATGGTCATCAAGATTAATGATCTGTCGTCAGGAAGGAGGTAAAATTTTAATTACTAAAGACGCAAAGAAACAAACGAACTGGCAAGCTAAATGGCTGGATATGAGGGATGGCATTGAAATACTATTTTAGTTTAAATGTTATAATCATGGTATATGGCGGCGGAGGAAAGCAAATGAACGAATGATTGAATGTTAAAAATGTAATAATCAATATTTGAAATGTTCGTTACATTTAATTACCTTGAAATTAGTTTATAAATCATTAACTGTTTAATGTTTGGTCAATTGCGATGTAAAAATATTGTGATTTAAATAATTTAATACCCACACTAGAAATTGTAAAATAATATCACTAGCTAGAATATAAATGTCGCGGAGAACCTAGCGGTCGCGGAGAACCTAACGGGTAACCGGGGCTTCGGCTCGACGTGCAGGAGAAGGAACGGGGTGGTTTTTAGTCAGTAAGAGTGTGACACTCCCTCCCGCCTCACCCAGGCGGGAGCAGTCATTCAATGATTTTCCCCCCTTAAAAAAAAAAAAAAAGAGTGTGACACTCCCGCCTCGCCCAGGCGGGAGCAGTCATTCGATGACTTCTTAAAAAAAAGCCAGAATATAAATACCGTCACACACTCAACCGTCATACTCTTTAGAGCTCTGATTATTGTACCTTTGTAAAATAAACTAAGTAAAACCTATTTTAAGTTTTACTATTATTCTGGACGAAAAATCCTTAGTGGATGACCAGTTCTACTAAGAATGTGGCGTCTACATTGATGATGTCACGGCAAGTACTAATGTGACATCACTGACAAACGCTGAAGGAAAACATCATGAGGAAAACATAGGCTTATAATTTTTAATTATAAGTTTGAAATCGCCAACCCAGAATGAGCAAGCGTAGTGATGAATACTCAAACCTTCTCCGTGTGAGAAGAGGCATTGCTCAGCAGTGGGCACTTATAGGCTGTTGATGATGATGGCCACTAACTCAATTACCTGATGATAAGCGATGATGCGGCCTACGATTGAGCACGCCTGTCCATAAGTAATCTATTCACTCGGATCTTGAAGACACACAAATTATACTCCAGGTTTCTAATCATAATTGGGTACTTCAAAAATAAATTCTAGCGACATTTTAATGCAATGTGGAGGAGGGCATAGCCTGGATCAGGGGAACTGTAAGGTATCTCCTTAGTAACTACCCATGTAGGTGGTAACCCTAGTCCATGCCAATACATCGTCTAAGTGTCTCTTTATGCTGAGAATTTACATAAATTGGAGGCTGAAGTGTTAAGGAGGGTCTGCTAGAACCCAAGCCGGTACAAGATCTCCATTTTAGCTTTTTTTGGCCCCAATTGGCTTCCAGTTCTACGAGCCTTGTGCTCCGTCCACAGCTAATTCATTTTGTTAATCCACTGAGCTGTAGCAGTAAGTTTTATTCCTTCGCTTGTCTCTTCCTCCTTCATAGCGAGCAGAATGACCTCGAGTTTTCTTATGAGGCCTTATGTAAGAGAAGAGACCATATTTCGATTTCATAAGGCACCACTGGTAAAAAAACAACAAATATTGAATATCAATTTATTAAAAAAGTTGTCAGTGCCAAAAACTGATCTGAGAAATTACACTTAGTGCATAATTATGACGGATTCTCTGAGAAGGGAAGATAGAGAATTACATTACAATTATAATCAAAAGAGATTGCTATCACAAATGTTCACATAATGACCCATTTGGAGTTAATGGGTCTTCAGAGGCAACACTTTAGTTTTAAAAACTAATTGCTAAATTAACCTAAGCTTAGTCTAATGTGTAGTTATATTTTGTTAAAAACCATTTGCAATATATATTGTTATAGTACAAGATTATGCTTAGTTTCTCTACAACTAGAACTTTATAGAAATCGATTCCAAAGTTTAATATTCCTTTAAGCAACGTATTGATCCCACTGCAAGCAGGATGATTGCACAACTTTTTACTTTGAATATTTTCTTTTTATCAACAAAAAATAACTACATTCCCATCTACTACCAGTACTTCTTATAATGAGCATTTACTACATTGTAATCTTTCTTTTCCGTCAAAAACTGCATTTCGTCCAAATCTTTCAGAATGAAAAGATCTCTTGTTTGCCTCTTGTTTCTCTTGAAGTTCTTAAGCATTTGATGGAAAGGCTTCGGGTATCGTGGCAGCCTAGTGTTGTACTTCTTCATTCTCTTTCTCTGATTGGACTGTGTCGTCGTGTCATCCTTCCTCTGTGCATAGTCATCTTGAGCGTACTCATTGGACTTCGGAACCACTGTTGCACTCGTCATCTTCATGACATACAGCTTCTTTATTTTATTCGACCGGTTCTTCTTTATAATCTTCTGTATAGTCCGTTTTGGCGATTTCTTTAGTGTTTTGCTTTTTGACTTCTTAGCTTCATAGTATTTGCTCATCGATGGCAGTCGAATCAGATTTTCTGCTTTGTCAATAAACGTTATATTGTGTGGAGTCTGTGGAATAAAGATCAAAATGAATACTTATGAATACAATGTGTCATTTTAATAACAAACGTTTTCAAGTTGAGTCATCTTCATCAGATGCTCCAAAATATTTCTAACTGAAGTAAAACTTTGTACGTGTACGTTCAAATTCTGTATTGCATTCCTTAATGTAATCACAGTTCTTATATAGTTAGTACATTTATAGGTCAGGACTTTTGACTCTTGGACGGTCTCTTGGACCGACATTAACTTCTTTATAATTATATTATTGAATAAAAGAAAAATGAAGGAAAATAAGTCAAGATCTTATTAGATCTTAACTTGCTTTGTGCGTATTCGCTTGTACGTTACACACTCATTTAGAAGCTTCGAAAGAATAAGCGAAAACATAAACTCTGCTCTCCACTCCTTATTGCGGCCAAATTTCTTTAATTGAATTAACTCCTACGATGAAACTAAAATGTACAGCCAAAACGCATTTCAAGATTGAATTTATGTATAGTTCCCAATAATAAACCCTTAAAAATCTTTACCCTTGCAATGGACGAGGGAAACAATAAAGACATTCTTAAAATATGTTACAAAAAACATAACAAATTATTATTATCCAAACAAAATCTCACACTTGCATATCAGAAATCAGAAGTGCTGTAAACCCAAAACAACAAAACTAAAAAGCAAGAAGAATACCAAGCAAACACACACAAACCGGGAAGAAATGTTAAAAAATAATATAGGTACTTTGCGGGGTCTCCAGAAGTGTTGTTGCCAAGGCTTGACCGCGGATGCCGATATCTAAGAGACAAAGCGCCAAAGAAAATGTTAATAACAACCATATTACACACACAGTAAAGGCACTACTTCAACCCGATAACGTGTCATTTAAATTTGAACATTAAATCGTATTCTGTATGATACATTTCATAGAATCAAATACACAAGAAGCCGGAAAGAAGGACTGTACGCTGTTGGCTTTTCCAAAGAAAGCGAAAAAGGTCGCGTCGCAGCCGTGCCGTTACTGTGAGCCATGACCCATGTCCCACGTTTGAAGCGATAATACTATTACTGCAGCACCACGAAGAAACTGGCAAGTGTCCGCAAATATTCTGTTCCAAAAACATGCTCACCTTATTTATTTTCTCATCCACTGTCCCGACAGCCAATCTGTGTTCATTTTCATGGTTTGAGGGAATCTGGAATAGAAGAATGAAGAATTTAAATTCCTTATAATTTACAATGTTTATTTTAACTGTCAGCTTCTTGATATGGGGCTTTTCTTTTTCTTTGGTATAAACCGGTAAAAACAATCGGCGCCGCCCATGAATACCAGCAACACCAGAGGCGTTACAAGTGCGTAACCGGGCTTTTGGGAATAAGAATTTGAGGATTGTTGGGATTTCAGGGATTGGGGAGATTGGGGATGGGGGGGAAGTAACCTTGCTCACACGCCGAAACATTCATTCCGAAGCATAGCTCTCTCACACTTAAAATCATCATTTCATCTGACCCGACCCCCTGAGTGTGTAAAACATCGAAATTCTTCATTTATGTTACTACTGCACTCTGTACTAGTGACGTTAAGCACTAGATTATGAATTCCAGACGAATATATCCTTTAATTTCAAACGACTTATCTGTATTTTAGTAGCTCCTTGCAATCTTTAGTAGGTCAGTGCTGTTAACAATTTTAAAGTAATAGACATTTCATTAATTCCTCTCCTATATACCACAGAAAAGTGGTACCTGCGTCGAACCTTTCAAAACCTACAACTAGGTAATTTTTCACATTCCCATTATAAATTTTTATAACAAACATACCTTTTCAGTGGCACAAATAAAACTGATGAAAAATGATGAAATTAACAACGTTTGATACATTATATTCACACCTGAACTTTCGAATGAATACTGTTCTAAAAACGTGGAACTTTTATAAACTATCCTAGTCGATAACTACCGAAGTAACTGTAAACACCATTGTTCACAGCGGCCATGTTGAAAAAGAAAAATATTGTACTAGAAAATGTAACGGATATGACCTTAGTCCGTTTTCTTCATTCCCTTATGGTTTTATTATCATTTCTTAGACTAAACACGATTTTTAAATTGGCACAGAAACATACATCTCGTTTAAACACTGTATATACTGCTACAATATACTGTTTAAAAAATGTTCCGTGTTTTGTGTCATTAAATTAATGACGAAACATAAAATATGTCATAAATGTCGTGACCAATAAATAAAATATGTCTACAGATTAATATAAATTTATTTCGACATTTATTTTTATTAAAACGTGAACGAAGTGTCGGTTATTAAATAACTTTCTCAATTATATAACTAAAGAAAAGATAAATAAAAAAAAAATCAATGATCAACATGTAAAATTCTGATAACACAAATATTTAATTAAATAATAAACATATTGAAAAAAATATTATTTTGAAAGACTAATTTATTTTATAATAAATGTTTTTATGAAAATAAAATAGTGGCTTAGTGATCTAAGGCGTGTAAAAATATAAAAGTAGTGATTTGTTGTGTAAAATGATTTCAAGTTCTGAGCTGTGTGATTGGACTACATAGTGATTGAAGACTTGCTTGGCATCGAAATGTTTAATATCAAGGTGAGTTGAGAATAATTAGTGTTGCTCAAAAGTTTTCAGTCAATTGTTTAGTTTAATCTTATGTGGTTTAAGGTCGTTATTAACTAGTAATGCATCCATACTAATATTACAAATACGACATTCTATGTCTCTGTTTATTTGTCCGTCGTAAAACAGAACAAAGAATCAACTCCATTTCTTAAGTGAATATAGTTAAAAGAATGGACAGTGACATAAGTTACTTTTCGTCTCTTTCTAACCCACCACTTCCCTAAAATGTTTGGGTGGAAGTTTGTACCGAGCATTTCGCAATTACCAAGGTAAAAGCTGTATATTGGTATGGGGGCTATTTGTGACAAATGAAAATGCGCGTGCGAAATCGGGGCGATAAGCTAGTGTTAAATATTGACATGAACGAGTGCCAGGAACTATAAGGCTGCTGAAAAACATCTGGCAAAGAAATCTTTGCATTTCAGAAGGCATTGCAGAAGGCTTGTTTCACTCATTTAAGGAAATGTATAATTTAGACACATCTTCTGGTGTCATCTATTGGTTTTATTGACAAATGTTCAGAAAATTCTGAAATCATTAAATCTAATAGACCAAACGACAAGACAACATCACAGCTTCAAAAAAAAACACTAAAAACTGAAACATGAATCAATTGAAAATTAACTCGATGATACCTACGTCATTAGCCTAATCTTTGGCCATATTCATTTTTATGGAATCGTGTACTTCCGCTTTAGAAGTGCGATGCATTATAAAGCTAGAGTGTGTTGACGATACTACAGAAGATTATATTTATGAGGCCATTAATCTAAAAAAGAATAAACAGGACCTCTATGAATAAACAGGAGCAGAGCAGTGACTAAACTCCTTAGGTTGGCTGGTAAACACTGCAATTTGGCAATGCTCGCCCTTGTATGGTTGTAGGGTAGCCTGCAGGTCAACCTATTCGTTTCTGTCAAATTTACCCATTGCATATTCAACTATATAGTATTGATATAAAGTTGGAAATTCAATGATTAAATTTGACAGATTGGAGTCGATTCATATGCAGGCCACTACGAGATCGGCTCATACGTAAATTGTCAAATAAACGATACTAACTAAACAACCGTTATCCACTTCCAGCTAATTCCTGTTCTCCTGGTCGTCGAGTTGAGGCTCTCGAGAAGTTCACTGGTGATCGACAACTTTTCACAGAAGTCTATATTCCTGTCTGACTACTGTCCCTCCTTTGAGTTCTGCAGAGAGGGAGCACATGTCATGTGCGTGCATTATAACCCTGTGAGTAACTGTAATCTGTTTCCTAACCTTTCTTTAATTGTACGATACCGATTACAAACAAATACAACACACTTGTGTACTATTAAAGTAGGGTGAGGCGGGAGGGAGTGACAGACTCTTACTGACTAAAAACCACCCCGTTCCTACTCCTGCCCTTCGCCGGAGCCGGAGCCCCGGCAACCCTTAAGTCCTCCGCGGCTCAGATAAGCCAAGGATACACTAAGGGACAAATGTCCTACGACACGTGCCGCCAGCGACGACGAGTGAAGTAGTGCGACGTTGCCGGACTTTGGTCGACATGTCTGGCAACATCAACGTTACTTTGGACAGAAGTTGCGCTTTGTCATCGTATAAAATATCGTTGGCTTAAACACATCCGTGATAATTCCTCTGTGCTTTGTCTCTTGATTTGCATGTAGATAAATCCACTTTATCTTTCTGCCTGATTTCTACAGCTGGTCTAGTTTCCATAATAACATTAAATATTAATCCAATTTTATCTTCTTCTTCTTACTGTACTTATAACTGCTGTCTTTTTTATTAAGTGGTCGATAACGCGACTACCAAGCAAGGCATCTCGGGGTCTTTCTTACTTGCAAGGGTCGGGTTGCCTCAATCCGTAGTTAGGACAGTTTTAGAAAGATTTTGTTAAGACAACTATAATTGGTTGATAACATAGTTTCTAACGATAATAATACACTATGTGCCTCTAGTAGTTTAGTTTAGTAACATACTCGTGTTAATGTTTGCTTTATTACGTAAAATATTCCATTGTTTCATAAGAATTTGTAACAATGGAGAAATTGCAGTAAACATTTCTGTATATTTTACATAATAAACTTGGTCATTAAGTATGTTTATAAAGTCCAATATCAATAATACTATGTAAAAAAGGTTAAAATGAATTAAAGGATCTATCTATATCTATCTATACAATAACATTGTATAGATAGGTCGTGTGCTAAATTCCAAAAGCCCCAATGAAGACTGATATATGAAATTAATAACGCCAGCGATTTATATCACGAATCATCTCATCATCGGCTTTAATTCACGTCAGTGCACTGTGAGGCCATGGTATCACTCCGGTCAGACCGCAACATGGCACTGATTATCCTATTGTGTTTCAGAACCAAGTGCTAGGTCCAAAATGCAGTAACGGTCAAAATATCACCATCACCGAGGAGTTAGCTACAAAACTGTTGGACGTGACCAATGCGTAAGTGACAAATATTAATTATTGGCTCTGTAGGTACTACTCCTACTCCTCCCACTCTGATTTTCTTGTTTTTTTTATTTATGTAACGGTGCATATAAATTGTTTTTCTTTCTTTCTCTCTTACCTCGGGACTGCTTTGAGGGAATTTTTCCTCGAATCTTCAAGAAGTAACGCCACTAAACTGTCAATTTTCTCAAAGATATTCGATGTAGAACTAAATGGTAGACTCACAAAATATTTGTGGTACTCCAAATTTTTTAATCAGTCGAACAATTTGGCTGTAGGTCTGATAAAAGTCTCGCATAGCCGTTAACAAACTTACTGATTTCGTCACTACAAAAATTACATATGATCACGCCTTTTATCCCCGAAGGCAGAGGTGCACATTATGCCACTGTACAATGTAACACCAACTTCACTTTTTATGTTATGAGTCCCATGTAATAGAGGGTGAGCCTATTGCCATACACCTGGCACAATTCCAGACTCCGTGCTACTACCGAGATTTTTTTTAAATTGAGGTAATAATAAATACCTGGGTGCTTTCCTAGACGTGGCTAAAGGGTTTGCCAGTACAAAAATATGTGTTCTATGACTTAACATGATTCTCCCACGTTATTTTATTACACACTTATTTAGGACATACAGTAACATAACGATTATATTTTACATTTCAGGATAAGGAGCAAAATAGCCAATGGCAGAGAAGTAGGCAAGGATGGCGAGATGCTACCACGGGGATATGGGATCTTTCGACTGGTACAAAATATTATTTCATTACCTTTAGATTTTTAATCGAAGTTGTGACCTCACGTTTTAATTTGTATATTCCAGCAATGGGACAACGAGCTGGCAACATTCGCACAAGTACTGGCCAACCAATGTACGCTACGACATGATCTGTGTCGATCCACCAGTAAGTAGTCAATGTTTTTAATATTTATGATTATTTATCAGGCTCCATAGTAAATGGTGGGGTTAACTTGATACCCATGACATAAAATTGGTCACAAAAAAGGTCTACAAAGAGATGAGCGGAAGACGAAGGAGGATAGGGAGGTTCTTGCCTGCAGCCTGGCCAGCCTGGCCAGGCCTGCAGTAGGACGATCACGGCTAAAACCTCAAACGTAGGCTAAGAGCACGACTTGTTTATTGCAGACGTCTACCAAAATGCAACAATTCTGAAGTATTGTGAAAACTTTGGAGTGATTAAATAGTGACACTTTTTTCAGAAAGATTCCCAGACCCTGGACAAGGAGTCGGTCTCGTGAGATTCTCGTACCCAGACTGGAAGATCATGTCCAGAAAACAGGACCCTCCTGGATTAACTGATTCCAAAATGTCGTATGCCGTCACAGTGACCCTCAAAAATTGGTACTCGCAAAAATCTGATGTTACCGAAAAAATGGTGAAGATATACCCTGACTATAGTTTGTACGTATTTATTTGATTAACTTATAATTTATGTTCTTTTAATCGATGACGAGTTATACAGAGCTACACATTACATAATATTATTATGTACAGTAGAACACAATGTTACACTATTGATTATATGAGTTCCATGTAATAAAGGGTTAGTCTCATCAACAGCCTATAAGTAGCCACTGCTGATCAAAGGCATCATCTCACACGAAGAAGGTATTAATCACCACGCTTGCTCAATGCGGGTTGGCTTTTAAACTTATAATTAGGAATGATAAGCCCAGGTTTCCACACTTAGAAATAGATAATCTTAGAAAGTACATTCGGAAAATGTCACATTGGTTGGCCGTTGGTCGGTTTCGAACCCGCACTCTCATGTGTGAGTAGCGGGCGTCTTAAACCTCCGGGCCACTACGACATTCATACAACAAAGACATCACATCTGGCTATTATTAAGAAAATACTTAGCTTTAAGTTATCTCTTTGCCTCCTAGAACACCCAGTTTAGGAGCACCAGGTCGTCTTTACCTGGAGTTGATAAACGGTGGAGCAACACACATGGGCTGCGGGATGTCTGCTTATTCTGAGTACATCTATCACACAGACTCACGTCAAGATGTTTACAACGTAAGTAGTCACTCCACATTGTTGTTAAATTACATTGACGATAATAGGGTAGATGCCTAATTTTTATTTTAATGTCCGTCTGGTAGATTATTTTACATCATTAGACGCGTATTTTTTATTTTCTTACACAAACAAATAGTTTTGACGATACATTGATTTGAAATGTCGCGTGACATCACTTCTATGTACATTTTATACGTAGAAATGACGTTTTAGCCCCCTCTCCTAAACATTGATTCGTTTTATCTAAGTATTGTTTTATACGACAGAATAAAAAAATACGTGTGTAATATTTTTTATTACCTAACTTTCGGACTAATTAGATTTTTAATTTTCATACCCTGTCATTATCCCAGTTATAACTATAATTACATAACATTGTATGCCATTTGCCGGTACGTCTTCATTGTAGATGATGGTCAAAAGTCGGTCCATTACAAGTATAAAAACACTATACTATATATTTTTTCAGTCTATGATATTAGTATGCAATTATTCTGTCCGACCCCGAAAAGGGCGTGAATCATATATGACGGAGCCACCAGTACCAGGTCAAGGATACAGCTCCCAATGTGGTTGCCCTCCGGGGTCTGAGGAAGATGAGGATTGCCTCTGCAATTTAGTAACGAAGGACGCTGAACGTAAGTAAACTAAGTAATTATCGCTACATAATATTATCACAATCTGACCAAAAATTACCGCGTTCCTGCGCACCTACTTTGGACTGAAGCCCCCGTCACCCGCAGAATCATCTGAGCTATGGTGATCTGATAGCTCTTTGAGGTGCGAGCGGAATGCGACGTGTTGAAAGTCAATTCCGGATTGGACGAAGTTGCACGCACAAACTAATCTATACAGATTAATAAAATTTAACTCCCTGTTTGTAATATTAAAAAAGCCGCTTTTTACTACATACAAGAGGGGAAGGGTCATCGGGGAAAGGAGGTTAACAAACCTTCGTTTCATGGATGACATACTACTCTTATCTTCTTCAGCAGCCGAGCTAGGCAAATGAAACAAAACAAAAACCATGTTCCAAAATTCATATTCTATTTTATAAATTCATATTCGTGGATGCAACTGGTGCACAGAAACTGGCGTATAATAATATAAAAGTTCTTGTCCGTAGGTAAATCCCCAGAAAAGTGCAACAGCCTTGATGGTAAGGGATGCGAGCCGACCTTGGTTCTATTGCCAATATTCACAATGGAAGAAACACCCTCTGATAAATTATTTGAACAAGCAGAAAGTATCAGAGACCCGTTGAAGGATTTTATATTACAAAGGTAAAAACTAAATACTGGCATGTACAAAGTACCATTGAACTTTCAACTGAAAATAATGTTACACAGGCTTTGAACTTAATGCTCAATGATACTATCGATGCATGATCATGTAACTATTGCACCCTGTCAGGATGACATAACATCATAACACGATGTTACACTTTTTCATATTCAAAGAGGTAGGCATTTTTTTTAAGGGGACTGCTCCCGCCTGGTTGAAGCAGGAGGGATTGTTAGACTCTTACTGGCTAAGAACCACCCCGTTCCTACTCCTGCACTTAGACCCGGAGCCCCGGTAACCCGTTAGGTTCTCCGCGACTCCGTATCGGCTTCAGCCCTATTGGGCCCCATCCGTGATGGGCTGATGCCTCTTTGTGGCGCGCGCGGAACGTGACACTTCGTACACTCGGGTCTGGTTCTGATTGGGCGGTGAGCCACCCATGCTCGCCGTCCTCAGGCCCGCGCTTACGGTGGCCGGAGATCGTCCCGCGATCCCCCACACCCGGAGTGTCCTTCGCGATGGCTGGGTTGCGAGGAGGCAGCGCTTCGCTGCCGCACGCGTTCTGCCTCTTCCTTTGCTAGCGTGACTGCTTCGCAAAAGGAGAAGATGGCATCCCAGTCCCCCTCGCTCCGCATCATGACCCGCACTAGGGCCGGACACGAGAGGTCACCATCGCCGATCACGTCCCTGAGAGCACGGATAGGGTTGTTAATTTAATATTTATATTTTTTCAACAGAATGGATAACTCCAGCGACGCTCAAAGAATGAGAGAATCTGAAAATAATATGTTTGACATTTTTACTCCACGACCAAGGACAAAACAGGTAGACCATGCTACCAACAATTTCTTTTTATGAACAAAGAAAAGAAAAAAATTCTAAAATGGCGTTTAGTATTTTCCCCTGTGTCGTGAGTCCGTTTACAAACACAAGTTAACATACACATGACACCCAGACCCGGAACAACAATCTCTGGATCACAAAAAGAGTTGTTCCGTGGATCACACAAAGACTGGGCAGTGGGCAATGTGTCTTGGGTTCAAATAATTAAGCTATCGCGAGGCTGATTGCTTGCCATGTGGCATTCCGTATGTATGTTGCCTTAGTATAATTACTATCCCATAAAAAATTAATGAAATTGTTGTTTACAGAGTATTCCGCAAAATGTACTAAGATCAAATTCAGCCAGACCAGCAGTGAACCAAAAATTACCACAGTCGTCTAATGTGTAAGGTTTTGATTTTTAATATCCAGTGTATCCATAGAGGAAATAATTCTATAAAAAGTTGTATAGAATATAAAATTGACCATTTTAAGAATAACAGGTCCGATATTCTATTTTATGACGAGTTTTTTAAATGAAAATACGTTTTGTATCCCCACCATGACCCTTAGAATGGGATTTATTGTTTTTGTGCTCACTAGATGATGTTAGTATACCATGAAGTTCTGTTTGTCCAAGCACTTATATTAAGAAACAAAACAAAATTCTTTCTAGCGCCCTTTGTTCTATACATTGTCATCCTGCCGCAATGGTTTTCTTTAACTTAATCCTGTCATGTGGAACTATTAATACAATTCATTGATTATATTTTACAGTTACAGAGTGCCAGCAGCATCACCTGCGTTTCCACCAGTGGAAGATCCTCCTCTTCCCCCTCCAAGAGTACCACCTCCGCCGCCTACATTACCACCACCTCCACCGCCGCCTCCACTACCACCTCCTCCTCTGCCACCTCCACGTCTAGCTCGCACCCACCACAGGACTCGTGCACCACCCCCAATCCCACCACGACCACTACCACGAAAGCCATCCCACGCCCGTATTTCACCAAAACGTGACTACACACCAGCTCTAAGAACACATGATGATTCACAACCTTTAGAAGCCATACATTCTGATGATGAGTTTGATCCACCAAAGATAGGACCACCCCCAATACCACCGAGACTATCCCACAGACAAGTGACGAAGGTTTCAATTGAAATAAAAATAATATTATTTTTTTTTATAATAACACACCAATTGAATAAACTAACCAATAATTCACTTTTTCAGAAATCTAGTATATTCACTAAAGTAGCAAAATTCAAGTTACCAGCTAGAAAAAATATGGTGTCCCCATTTGTAACAGCAAAAAGAGATGTTCAACCACGAAAAGATTTTTCTAATTTACATAAAGAAGTCGATGAATATCTTAAACGTCAACGGTTTACATACAGAAGGGATGGAAACAATGATGTTCATTCAGAAGTTATTACTACAGATTTAGAAACACCACACACGAGTGTACACGCGGATGAAATAACAACTGAAATAATTTTAAAGACTGCTGAAGAAAAAGTCATTAATTTCAATCAGTACTTGAAGGAAAAGAAGTACAAAATGGATAATCGCACACTAGACCTGATAGTCAAAGATGAAAATGACAAAGACAACAAGCTACTGTCTCTTCTTAATACGTTGGAGAAAGAAGTGAAACATATTGCACTCGATGGCAACGAAAAAGAATTGTTTGATGCAAAAATTAGAAAAATTTACGGATCTATCGTAGGCACCACAGACACAACATTACTTTCACCTGTTACTACAAATGCTTATGATTCAGATATTGCCGAAATCGATATCGGTAACTCGAAGAATTCTGGAAAGCACGAAGTTGTCAATTTTACTGAAGAAGAAAAACATCCACATGAAATAAGAAAAAGCAGTGTACCGCCCAACGAAGATGCACAAATGGGTCGTACTAAGAATTATGATTACTTAGTACACTCAAGGAAAGAAAAGTTTAATTATGACTTGCTACATAAAAAGCACAATAATAACTTAGATGAAAATGGATTCAGTGATACGGAAGGCAAACGTGATGTTTACGATCATAACAAACATAGTTACAATTATGGTCATAAATATGAATCCGATGCGGAACAAAAATACATGGACGATTTTGAAAATAAATTTAACGAAAATCTTGATCATAATAAGTACAGTGAAAACAATTTAGATCGCAAATTTGATATAAGACATAAATACATTGAAAATGACCCAAGATATCAATACGATGACAATTTGAATCATAAGTTTAACGAAATCTTACCAGTTCATAAGAATTTATTATTTAAGCATGGAGGAAAAGATTTCAATGAATTCAGAGAATTTAAACATAACTCCTTAACTTCAATGGAAGATAATGCAATTAGACACAGTAATTTAATGAAATTTAGGAACAGAGACTTAACAAAAGGTAGCCATGATCGTCAAGACAGGGATGGCCACAGAAGCAAAGAACCCGACAGGAAGCATAGAGATAAAATAGAAGTAAAAAGAAACAAAATATATCATTACCGCGATGACGACATAAATGATCCATTAAGTTTAGAAAGAAGAAAATATTATCAAGAAAAGATAGAAAACATCGAAAAAAGACTTCGTTCAAGTTCAAGAAATGGTAGACACAAGAACGACGTAAGTGTTTTAATTGACTATTTCTCGCACCATTGCTGAAGGCAAGATTTTGTTATTTATAAATTTTGAATAATGGACATTTAGAGGTATATTGTACGAACTTTGTTCGTGCAACATTATTTTACCGCATCCTACATTATCGTATTTCTCGAAGGATATCCTCTAGTTCTGAGTTAATACATGACTTATAGGCTGTGCTCCATCGTAGGCTACAAAATTGCTTACTACCAGGCGAGATAGTAGCCAAACGCCGACCCATGACCATTATAAAAATGTTTGATTTAAATTATCCCATAAAAGCGTATTATCAGAAAGCAACCTACGTTATACCATTAGACATTATAACTAATCCAATTTGATTTGATTTGAAATAATAAAATTTATAATTTCAGCATGGAGGCGACAGACAAATGCGTCGAATGAAATCGGGTATAACAAGAACAAGGTCCAAATCCGACAACATCTACATTCCGTCGAGTGCAAGATTTATACATTCATTTTGAAAAGAAGATAATTATAGAAACCTATAACTAGAATAAAAATCTATAAATAGGGGATAACTAGCAAGACTCCAAATTGCAAGAAGATAGGCGTCATTAATCGTTAGCCGCATCATCGCTAATACCAGCCGAGATGGTGGCAAAACGCCCCAGCAAAACGTTAAACCAAACGTTAGCATAACTGAGGCCTTAGTCGAGTTTCATTTACGTTTAAAGTATTCGAAACGAGTACGCGTTCGGCAATCTGATTGGCCGGCGCCAATGAAACAACCAATCAGAGCGCCGAACGCGTACTCGTTACGATTACTTTAAACGTAAAACAAACTTGTACTAAGGCCTCTGATCGGCGGGATCAACCGAAGTCATTGAATGATCTTTCCCCTTAAAAAAAATGCATAACTGACAATGACACATTTCCTATTTTGAAGGATATCACAAATAATTTTTCGTCATGTAGGCAGGCAACGCTCTCGTGTAGCGGGTGTCCATGGGCGAAGCTAGGTGATGTTTGATTGTTTACTATCTGTTTATCTATGGGTCCATTGACCTCCCACATAATATATTGTTGACTATTACTTAGTGCTTCGCAATTAACTAATTATATGAGTTTGTAGAATACATTCAAATACTATTTTAGATATTATAATTATTATATACAGTTCTTAAATATGACCTATCATTATAGTTCTTAGGATAGTTATTACAAATATAAGTAAGGCTGTACAAACATTTTGTTACATTACAATTTTAAGTATATATAAATAAATGTTTAAAAAAATACTGTGTCATAATTTGTTATTACAATGCATATAATCCTTCCATAATAACATCAATTATTAGGTACTTAAAAATATTATTTCACCGGCTATCAACAACAATCTCATTAAATGATCAAAAAACAAAAATGGTCAACTTCTAATCAAAAATGGAACATAATCAACTAAATTCCTTTATCAGTAATATAAAAAGAAAACAAAGACGATAGTTT
The DNA here is from genome assembly GCA_038387885.1 of Spodoptera picta. NCBI lineage: Eukaryota > Metazoa > Arthropoda > Insecta > Lepidoptera > Noctuidae > Spodoptera > Spodoptera picta. The sequence goes on along the minus strand of JAZHFQ010000428.1, from coordinate 1,122,782 downwards.
TATCGTCTTGAACAAACATTTTGTCCTATTTACAAAAGAAAAATATAAGAAAAAAAAGCGTTTCCGTTTGACAAAGAGAATATCGTTCGGTTAATGTGTTTAGAACGGTATTCGAAGCGATAAAATACAGCGCTGACATAAAAAAGCGTAAAAATTATAAAGGAACGAACATTCTAGAAAACCACATGCCTCGATAGGAACTAATTAGAAATACAGCTACAAAAATAAATAAGAAACAAAATATCAAAACTAAATTATACAACAGACAAAAGAAGAACAAGAAAAATATAATCAAATGATAACATAGTAAACCCTAAATAAAATTAAACCGTTAAAGAAAATTGAACTCTACACAGAAGTGATTTAAGATCAGATAATAAAAGCAGTTATTAATAAATTCAATACTTATTTTATTAGGTATTTTGGAGAATTAAATCAAAAAGGACAATAGTGATATATTAATGAAAAGTATATGTAAACTGGTCCTGAGACAAGTTCAAGATGATCTTATACGTAAGTACTCCTTTGATATTATTAAAACTAACGCCTTATAAAAGAAATGTATCTATCTATATATGTAAATAAAAATAAATTTCCGTTCGTTACTCTCGCTAAGACTCGAGAACGGCGTAACCGATTTAGCATATTTTGGTCTTGAAAATGTTCGTGGACATCTGGGAAGGTTTAAAACGCGAAAAAAGTCTTTAGGCAGGACAAAGTTTGCTGGGTCAACTAGTATCTATATAGAGGTAAATAAAAATGAATTTCCGTAATAGGCCCTCAGGGGTAAATTATATTTCAAACGTCATTGCTTCTGGATGCACAGGCTTCCTATGATTTGCGGCCAATCCTTGTCATAGATGTCAAGTTCGTGTCGCCATGTCCTTATGTACCTGTCACGACGTGTATTAATCTATATTAATCATTTCAGATTCAGATCATACAGATAGTACTAATCCTCGCTTTAGTGTACTTATCGAGATGCTCTCAAGTGATAGACTCCAGGTCACAGAATGCGTTGTACGTGGCCAACTATTGCCCAGCCATGAAACATTGTCTAGAAGGCACCCATGTCATGTGCATGTATTATAACCCTGTAAGTAATATACCGTACTTTTTTTGACATAAGCCTCTAAACGAGCAGACGGATCACCTGATGGTAAGCAATCGGCGTCGCCCATGGCCACTTGGAACACTAGTGGCGTTACAAGTGCCTTACCGGCCTTTTGGGATTAGAAGTTTGAGGATCGTTGGGGATTCAGGGATTGGGGAGATTGGGGAAGGGGAGGGTAATTGAGGCTCCGGTAACCTCACTCATACAATGAAACACAACGCAGGCGTTTCTTCACGTCGGTTTTCTATGAGGTCGTGGTATCACTCCGGTCGAGCCGGCCCGCCCATTCGTGCCGAAGCATGGCTCGCCCACACGTACTGCCTAATTTTCACTATCCTAGTATTTTAGTTCAGTAGCGAGAATAATAAAAATCTCCCAATTGATTTCGATCATGGTGGCAAGTCTAAGACTAGCTCACTACGTAGTAGATATTATAGTGCACAAGTGCCCTCTCTGTTCCTCTCACTCTCTAAACCTGATGGGACGGCAGACCGACACGACCGGAGAGAGTTCAGGCGCAGAACTAACGCTTTACATGTTTTTCAAGGCACCAGGGTGAATCACCACTGACCTTCCTGACACAGAGCTTATGGTAATTTTACTCAGAAAATGCCATTTTCACTTTTCGAATCGAACCCGCCACACGTTGCACAGCCTGTCACCCGACGACTGCGCAAACCGTACAGACGTAAATAAGTAGCTTTAGTACTTTCTGAGGTAATCGACAGCAGACATGATAGAGGTCTCTATAAGCGACTTCAAAAAGGAATAGGTTATCAATTTAGGTAGTACATTTGTGTTCATAATTATGATGAAAGCATTTTTCGACTTTCTAAATTCTTAGTTTTTATCATTTAAAAACCCATCAGTGTGCCAAGTTTCATATAGGTTAAAGCGCGTTTAGCTATCTACTTCGTTGGTTAAGTTGTAACAGCTAATCAGAAAGCCGAACGTCATTTATTTATTTTATTTATTTATTTAAAACCTTACCTAAAACTAGCATTACAGTTTTCTCCATTGCGATAGCTTAGGTCTAAAACTAAATCTATGTACCTAATTACTAATTTAAACAAGATAAAACAAATTGAAAAAGAGAGCATACACAAACACAATTAAACTTAACATTTATCCATAAAAAAAAGAGATAATACTGACGACTTTATGGTCACGAGATCAGCGGTGAACTACTTACTAAATAACAATAATAAAAAAATGAAATGGAATAATAATCTTAATTAACATTTAAATAACTTAATATATACAACGTAACTTTTACGAATTCACTCACATTGCAATATAATACATCCACCCTTTCATGGACTTCGTTCACTACTCTCATGGCTCTAGTGAGAGGAGCCCTAGCTAAAACGCGTCATAAACGCGTCGATCGCGTTAACGTAATAAAATCCTCACTATGCACTCTATTATGCGGAGATTCCTTCATAAATTTCATAGTGATACTATTTTTGACAGGAGCAAACAATGGGCTCACTATGTAGAAACTACGTGACGGTCACAATCACTCCACAAATGGTTCACCAGATACTTAAAGAAGTTAACGAGTAAGTGTTTTTTATTTATTCACTAGCTTCTACGCGCAATCCCGTTTTCTCCCATTCCCGTAGGATTTTCAAGATTTTTTTATATAACCTTCTCCTGAAAATAACAAACACAACAAAAAATAATTAGTCAATTTGATCTAGCCGTTCTCAAGTTATGGCGTAACAACGGGTTTCATTTTTATGTATATAGATTGGTTAAGACCTAAGTCTGGCTAATAAGTTCACATTTCGCCAGTCATCCTATAAGTCCCACATCATAGAAGTTGAATCTAAATGTAGAAATATTAAACCAGGTCGCTACTGAAAATTAAATCGATAAACAATTATAATTGCTTTCAACCATTTCACCATTTCGACTTTCTCTTTCAATGCGCTATTTATTACAGCGCCACTAAAATTATTATTATTTTCAACAATTAACCTTGATACCACCGCCATCTAGTAGTAGACTTTGAAAGTTTTAATCACAATGCACGATTTCTGTTTACAGCATAAGAATGAGGGTCGCCTCCGGTAAGGAGACTGGGAAAGATGGGCATCCCCTACCAAGGGCATATGGAATGATGAAATTGGTATGCCATATTATTATAACATTAATTGGGATGACGACAGGGTATGAAAATTAAAAATCTAATTAGTCCGTAAATTAGGATAGGAGTTAGTTATTTTGTCGTATAATAAAACAATACTTAGCCTTAGCCTTTCCTATAATAAAACGAATCAAAGTTTAGGAGTGGGGGCTAAAACGTTATTTCTACTTATAAAATGTACATAGAAGTGACGTCACGCGACATTTCAAATCAATATATGGTCAAAAGTACTCGTTTCTGCAAGAAAGTAAAAAAAATGTGTCTAATGATTTGGAATAATCTACCAGACGGACATTAAAATAAAAATTACCCTCCCCTTCCCCAATTCCCAATCGCTGAATCCCCAACGATCCTCAAACTCCTAATCCCCAAATGGCCGGTAACGCACTTGTAAAGCCTCTGGTGTTCCACGTGTCCATGGGCGACGCCGATTGCTTACCATCAGGTGATCCGTCTGCTCGTTTACCGGCTTATGCCATAATAAAAAATCCAACACAGAGATACTATAGAAAAATTACAATGTATATACATTACAACTTATTACTTTATTGTTAGCTATAGAAAGGAATCTCCGGACAATAGGAACGTAACTCATCCAGAAGTACTGCTTTCTGCATCAGGCCCTTGAACCAACCATCTAACGTTAACCTCCTCAGGCGTTGGTCGAGGTTTATAGCCATGAGGCTATTGATAGATAAGGAAAGTCCACTTAGTCCGATGCCCGACCAGGACTGTAGCCAACTAAAGGTTACCGGTAATCTGGCTCGAAGAAGAAGTTGGATCGGGGTAGTTATTAGTTAGTAAGAAGAAATGCCTAGTAATCATCATAATACAAATCATGCAATGCCTCCTTGCACCTCATTCACGGCGGGAGGAGGTATCGAATGATTTTTTCCTCTCAAACAAAAAGAAACAATAATATCCTAATAATAAAGTATGTATTTCTATTGTGACTATTTGTGACCTCTTCACAGTTCTGGGACAGTGAACTTGCGACATTGGCACAAGTGCTAGCTGATCAGTGTATGGGACTGAAAGAGGATGAATGCAGAGCTACTGGTAAGAAACTGATCGCTTTGTTTAAAGTTAAACTCTAAAAAAGATAGTATAAGGTATAGAAGAAGTTTATTATTTCGAAATCTGGTAGAATATGTCCTCATGTTCAATGTTCCACTACCAATGAGAGTCCACTAATGGACTATAGACCTCCGCTAGATAAAAAGGGTTTTTCATAATTTCCGCCCTTGGTAGGCAGGTTGAAGGTCGTGGTTTGAAACGGTCAGGTGAAGACCATCAGTCTAAAACGATCCGGTTATTAAATGGCGCTGCTGGCGGTTTATTTTTTTTTAACGTTGCCTTCGCTAGGGTTTTCTCCTGTGTTGTGTTGTGTTGCGTTTACAAACATAAAAGTTGACATACCTACACATGACAACCAAACCCGAAACAACAATTTTTGGATCACACAAAGTGTTGTTCCGTGCGATGATCAAAACCGCAACACGTTGCACGGCAGCTCAGCCACCGCACCAACCGTGCAATCAAGAGATAGATAAGAAAAAGAAGAGATACTTACTCTATTCTACTATTACACACGGTAATCTTGGCATAATCCTCTAACACTCATACTTTTGTCCACAGACACATTCCCCAATCCAAGTCAAATAATCACCCTGATTAACTTCAAAGTGCCAAATTGGGACTATTTGAGCCGCAACACGACAGTTCGAGGGTTAAATAAGGAGAAGATCAGCTTTGCCATCGAGAAAGCCATGAAGTCTTTACACGCAGTGAAGAGACTGGTCACTCCTAACACTGTTTATGATGGTCCGGTTTTGGAGTTGTAAGGAAACCCATATCCTATATATATTTTGTAACTTTCATAAGATATATTAAATTAATTATTATGTTTTACGTCTTACTCACGTAATTATTTGACAAGGAACTCGATGACCTGTATCATTCGCAACGTACTTGTAATGCTTCTGATGTACCTACCTACGGCGACCACTTACCATTAAACGAACTTTTAAGTTTGGGAGAGCCATTCTCGGAATGATACCACGGTCGCACAGAAAACAGACGTGAAACAACGCTTGCGTTGTGTGTCGTCATACGAGTGAGGTTACCAGAGGCCCAATTAATCTACCCCCTCCCCAATCTCCCGAATCCCTGAATCCTTAATACTCTAAGTCCTAATCCATAAAAGGCCGGTAACGCACTTGTAACACCTCTAGTGTTCCGGGTGTCCATGGGCGACGCCGATTGCTTACCAGGTGACCTGTCTATTAGTTTACCGGCTTATTCCATAAAAATGACCATCTGGTCTCTTTTATGATATAGGTATCACTTGACGGCCAGCAATCACCGCATTCATGAATACCAAAACGACATCAGAATTGTTTGCCAGTCCATTTCGGGGAAAGGATACAAATTAAATATTATGATGTAAAATAAAAATAGCTCTTACTACCTATCGGTGTATTATACACGCTTTTTTGTTAACAGAATTCCAGATATGGGTTCCAGGAGTTACTTAAAGCTAATCCGTGGCAAAGCAACACACATTGGATGCGGTATATCGGCGTACAGAAGATTCCAAATGTTAGCTAATGGCGCACAAAATATTTACAATGTACGTCTTTGTAAATACTCCCTTTTCTAACTTCTTGTTTTCTTCAAGTAGGTTACCAAAATTGTATCTAAAAGTCAAAGTCTTTGTTTCATACATTTCATCCTTGAAACATTGAAATTGCCCGTAGGTCGCTTAGTTAATGACAGGGCATTGACTAAAATTGGTGCCTTTCTTTTTTCTGGCGGCAGTCGATGATTTATGGAAAATATTATCTAGAATGACATTACAAACGAAATTGTGTATGGCTCATATATGGAAATCTCAGTCCGGACTGAGTTATGAGCGTCGAAAAGAGCTGACGTCAAACATTTTACCTACTTTAGTTTTTTTTATTCAAATTATTCATATTTTTGTCACAATTCCTAACTTCAAATTGCGCGCCACTGTACGCCGGGCACAGGAACACCATATCACACCACAATATATCCTTATTGCCAGGCACTAATTTTTGTTTGCTATTTTCTCTCAGTCGATAATTTGTGCGATGCTTCTAGGAAGTCATGAAGCTCCATGAACGTCAGCTGAGGTACCAGTGGTGGGTTGAGTAGTGGTAGCCGTCCAAAAATCTAAAAAACTAAACTCGGACTGTGTTTTTGATATAAGACCCCATATATTTTTTTGTTTGTAATATTATTCTGCATCAGTTTATCCACACTTGATCAACTGCCGCGAAAAAATTAAAAGGCACCACGCTCCATACAAATTTGGTCATTGTCATTTACTGACAGGCCTTTCCAGAACATAGCAAGGGATATCATAGGTACTGTAAAATAGTTGTTAATGGAGGTAAAACCAGTTGATCAAAAAAGATAGTAGCCAAACAAATAAAAAAGAAAGTAAAACAAATAAAAACAATTGACCAAAAACAAAAACATAATCAAAAATTTTCACGAAACTTTTCAGAGCATCCAATTAGTTTGCAACATATCTGACGAGCCTCAGAAGTCGCAACCTCTTTACACCACAGACCCTCCGATACCAGGAACAGGTTTTACGGAATCCTGCGGCTGCCCTCAAGGTTACAGCGAGACTACTGGCTGCCTCTGTGAAAGAAATCCACGCATGTACATCAGCAAGTCAAAAAGTACCTAAGTCCTTTTATTACAGAAAAAAGAGTTACACATCAAGCTATGCAAAACCAAAACGTAGAATGTGAGGAAGTATCATACAAAACGAGAACATCATACACACATATACATACATTTATACATACATAGCCTCACGTCTGTCTCCCATAGAGAGGGAGAGACTATGGGAAGTCAATTTCAACGATTCTCAAATAAGTCTTTCGCTTCATCAACACGATACCATATCATGATACACTGGTTCGTATAGCTCGATGTGCATGCATATGTATGTCACGTGACACCCAATTTTTGTTAAATGTAATGAATGTATGCTATAGACACTATACATTCCGTGGGTCAATTAAATTAGCCATTTCAATGATAATATGAATTTTATTTACAAAATCTCTTCACAACTAATAAATGCGTCTGTTTAATATGCAAAATATGGATTTACAGTTATGCGTGAAGAAAAACAGAAATATGAACGTCCAGAAATTAAAGAAGTGCAGACGACGCCATCTGATGGTCCAATGAGTGGTCTGATGGGATCATTTTCAGAAGGAAAACCTAAAGTTGCGATATTACCAATTTTCGAAATACAAGATGTGCCTCTTAACTCTTACGAAGCAGAGAATGATATCGAATATCAATTCCATAAAAGGTACATTAGGTTTTTTATAAAAACACCAGAATAAAAACTAATTTTACTACTGCAGAAAGTAATACATAAACATTGGTCACAGATGAATTTCAGAAAGGACTATAGACTTAAAAGTATTAATATAAACTTAGCGTCCATAGTAATTATCTGAACGTAATATAATCTTACTTTTTAAACTTTAAAATTCACAGCTTTGGAAACAGAAGTTTCTTCCCAGAAGAGCATTCAGTAGAAGAGACCGACATTTCAGATGAAATTGCCTATAAAGAGGTAATTATCTTTTCGAGAAATGGTTCGACAAACATTTAAATTTAAACAATTGGTCCCTAAAGCATCGTATTGCAGCTAGCCACAATTGAGTGCCTGATTTGCAATTAGATTTATTTATTCTTTATATATTATGGATAGACCGTAGTTTATTTTCAAGAAATCTTTTACTGTACTTTTTGGTGTAGTCTGTCTGATTTTGCACTAAGAAAATAAAACTAGAAATGTTGAGGTGTAAATTCTGTTATACGAATATCCTTGAACCATTTTATTTATTTCAGATTTCAAACGATATGATGAAACCTCATAAAGTTATGCGCGCAAATGATATTCATAATATGCCAAATAAAATCCACAAAAAAGAATTTGAATTACATGACGTTGTGATTAGTGAAGAATTAAAGCCAGAAAAATATGAGAACATATACAGCAGTGGGGAACATAATACTGATCCTTATGCAGGAAACGAGGATGTAGTTGATGATAAAACATTTCTTTCAATCTTAGACCATTTAGAAAAAGCAGTCCAAGACATAGAACTCGAAGGTGACGCACGAGAATTATTCGACATTAAGATGAGGAAGATATACGAATCTGGACTGAAATTGAAAAATCAAAATGCGAAACACGATGTAAATTTAGATAAATTAAGCCCAGTAGAAAGAGAAAACCACTTACAGGAGGTGAGAAATTATTTACAACATAAAGTTAACTCTCATAATGGCTATAGTCATATGCAAGAACGTCGTCATTGGCCCAGAGATGAAAAAATAAACCAACCTACAGTTGAAGAAAAAGACGAAATGAATGTAATGTATGATTACCCAGAACAAAAAGAAGTAGAAAGCGATGAAATCTATACAGGTATAGATGATAAACTGATCGATATTTTGAACAACAAAAAACATATTAAAACTCGCAAATATGATTACTATGAGAGAAATTACGGTGACGAAGACCGTTACAATGACAGGTTTGATGAAATTGAGGATAATACTCTCCCACCGCCTAGAAAACAAGAGAAGATTAATAGATACGAAAAGAATTTTAAAGAGGAACATGGTGTTCCAGAAAATATAGCGCATAAAAAGCATGTCAAGCCTGATCATGCTCACAGTAAAATGGAAGCTAATAAGAAACTGAACGAGGAACTTCGATTGAGGCACCGTGGAGGATCGAAGCAAAATAAGCATAAATATGATCATACTGTTAAAGCTCCTAGTGTAAGGCCAGTTACTCACCACAAAAATATGAAGAAGAAGACTCGAAAATTGCACAAACCCGCGGGTTACCGGCGAAGTTTTGATGTAAGTTCACACAAGTAACTTAATTTTAGATACAATTATTATTTAGGAGAATATTGTGAGTAAAATAAGATAATATTGTATTTATTTGAATCTTTACTTACTACTCTCGCACGGTATTACCCATTGCTCGGCTTCTATTAGGTGTATCATCATATTTATGATTTGTAAATGCTCCCTATAAATATCTTCCTCGATAAATGTACCTAGTATCCAACACAGAATAATTGTAATAAATAAATCGAACAAGTGGTACCGAAGATAATTAAGGTCGTTTGCATATAATGAGATATAGATTTAAGTACTGTCTTAATAGTAAAGTAATTTTCAAATCGGCCCAATGATTTCGTAGCAATAGAAGCAAATAAACAACCCCATGTTTTATAATATTAGTACTGTGTACAAGATAATGATTTTATTTTCTCTTCGACACTAATTAACTATTTCATTATCCTGTTTGACAACGTAGGTTACAAAAATGTAAATAAACAGACAAATTTTACAGTTATACGTATTTATAATGTTTATTATAAAAGTGATAGGTGATGAAAAATTGGAACAAGTGAATGAATTTGTGTATCTGGGATCACTATTTACGAGAGATGGAAAGTGTGACGGGGATATTGAAAGGAGAGTGAAAGCGGGAAATAGTGTTAATGGTGCTTTACACTCTGTCATGTCGAGTAAAATAATATCCAGCAAAGCTCGACTTGCTGTAATGCAGTGTGTATTGACACCAATGCTTATGTATGGTAGAGAATCATGGGTGTGGCAGAAGAAGCATGAAAGCAGGATTAATGCGGTGGAAATGAGAGCCCTAAGAAGTATGTGTGGACTAAAATTGAGTGATCGAGTGAAAAATAGTGTTATTAGAGAAAGGTGTGGATTGAAAGATGATGTAGTGACAAGGATTGAAAAGGGAATGTTATGCTGGTTTGGACATGTAGAAAGGATGGATGAAAGTAGAGTAACGAAGGAAGTATACAGAGCGGATATGAATGGGGCCGTCGGTAGAGGGCGCCCTAGACGGACATATAGTGACCAGATTGGCGATATATTAAAGAAGGGCCAAATTAAAAGTACCCTTAACCGACGAGCATGCATGAAAAGATTGATGACTGTTAATGAAGCGAAAGAGGTATGTAAGAATCGTAGTAATTGGCGTTCCTTAGTCTCTGCCTACCCCCATGGGAGACAGGCGTGAAGTTATGTATGTATGTATGTATGTATTATAAAAGTACACAATACAATCATCAAGTCACCAACAGCCTATGTGTGGCCACTGCTGAGCAAAGGCCTCTTCTCCCATGGAGAAGGTTTGAACATAAATCGCCACGCTTGCAAATCAATGCGGGTTAGCAATTTCAAATTTATAATTAGAAATTATAAGATTAGGTTTCCTCACAATATTTTATTTCACCGTTACGTCAATGGTGTCTAAATAATCTTAGAACGTACATATAACATGGAAACGTCACATTGGTATTTGCTGTAAAGACTTTGAGTTTGAGTTTCAAAACCGCACCCTCATGTATGAGAAGCGGGCGTTTGAAACCTCCAAGCTACCATGATTCTTAAAACAATAATATTATTAAATATCTCTATTCATTTTTGAGTAGGCTTTTATTATCAACATCATTATCATCGCCAGTTCACCTAGAGGTAGCTAGTCAGCCTTTACTATACCTGCAGTGAACAAAATTCATGAACACCTAAAAATGGCAGTATGATAAGTTTTCTACGACTTAGTCCTCTTGGAACTCATTGGTTGTGTTTTCTAACTTTCGAAGGGCCAGTTTCAATAATCAATTAAGTTTTAACTATAGAATAAAATTGACAGTTTTTAGTATGGAAGAATTGTTAAATGTTCAAAGATATAGTTACCTAAGTTAAAATATATCTGGCGTTTGAAAAATCAGCTCTAGACCCATTTTTTGTAAAGCGCATTTTTTATAAACGCACCCACGATACAGAAAAAAGTCCTATGTATGGTGCAAAAATGCTAAAACTATGTCAAAATTTTTTTTTACACATAACATAACATCACGCCTTTTTTCCCGAAGGGGTAGGCAGAGGTGTACATTATGCCACTGTACAATGTAACAACCACTTTTCACTATTTATGTTATGAGTCCCATGTAATAGGGGGTGAGCCTATTGTCATATACCGGGCACAATTCCAGACTCCGTGCTACTACTGTGATTTTTTTGAAAATACGACCCGGGAATCGAACCCGAGACCCCGTGCCCGGCAGTCGCACTTGCGACCACTCGGCCAATGAGGCAGTCGGCCAGTTTTTTTTAATCAATAATAATGAAATCACTCCTGCCATCTTGGCGGTATCACTCGTTCCAACTTCTGCTCCGTCCTGTGGCCTTAGTACTTACATATACGATAGTTAGAGAGATGACGACCAAAATTTTTGTCTCATATCAATACGGCCAAAACCGCCTCAAATCGATAGATACTATTATCCTGAACTCGAAAATACCAATATCAGACATTTTCTGCGTAGCGTTTGATCTGACCACAAAAACACCAGACAAAAAAAATGTCTCATAGCAATACGTCTGAAAACCTTTCTTATTAGTAAATTTTGGTTATTTGATGCGAACAAAACAATTTTCTGACGGAAATGTGAACGCATTAAATATTGAGACCGTTTTGAAAATGTTAACAAATTGTACCGATCGTTATCATGGCAATATGTCTGAAAATTGTTGGACATGATAAAATAAGTTGTCCACATGTGCAAAAAATGTATATCAGACAAAATAAGTGTAGCACCTTCTCTATCAGACAACTTTTCGATACTCAGATATTTTTGACACAGCAGAAATGGCCTCCCACGCAGTTGCTACACTTTCGACCGTTACTACACACCTAGTCGGGTTCAGAATCATACAATCTAACGATTTTATAGGGTTTTTGTCGTCATCTCTACCTTGTATTTATGAATGTACACCATCTGACCAACTAATATTAATACTATTTTTTTTCTATTTCAGAAACAACAAAAACGTCCAACGGTTTACAAACATCATAAATCTGACAAGAAGAAAAAGTCTCCGACGCACAAAGACAAATTCTATATATCTGACAGAGCAATGTTGTGATTTAAATAATATAGTAATATATGTTATAATAAATAAAGGACAAATAAGAATAATCTCGAATGAATATTACAATAATTAATGGTACATGCTACAGTGCACGTTGTCTATCTCTACAAAGCTATGTATTTAGTACGCAGGCAGTAAAAATAAGTTCAGTTTCAATAGAACGAAATCAATCTATTTTGTCTTACCTGCGTACGAAATAATTTGGCTGATTACATCACACCTTTTATCGTCAAAGGGGTAGGTAGAGCTGCACATTACGTCACTGAATGTCACTGTACCTCTACAATGTAACACCCACTTTTCAAGTTATGTTATGAGTCCATTGTAATGGGGTGTGAACGTATTGTCATAATATACTGGACACAATTCCGGACTCCGTGCTACTACTGAGAATTTTATTTTTAAAAACCCATTTATACTTTGCCCGTCACGGGAATCGAACCCGAGACATGGGCAAAGAGGCATTCAACTGAAAAAAAAACGTAAAATTAAGAAATTTACTAATGTGCTGTGGCCAGGAAACCTATCCTCTCTTATCAAATATCTTTATTACATCTTCAACTTTCTTATATTGATATAAAGTCAAAAATTCAATGAATAAATTTGATGAGCCGCGGAGGACTTTTGCCGGGGCTCCGGGTCTACGCAGGAGTAGGAACAGAGTGCCAAGCACGAATAACTATCGCATTCGCAACGTAATAGTATGGAGCGCGTTTGGCGCTCTGATTGGCCGGCTCAAGTGAACCAACCAATCAGAACACTTAACTCACTCGATACTGTTACAATACGAATGCGATAGTTATTCGTGCTTGGCCCTCAGGGTGGTTTTTAGTCAGTAAGAGTCTGACACTCTCTCAGAGCAGACAGAGACAAAGCAGAGCTCCTTCATCTGCAGGTCACTTCATCAGGGACGTGAAGTCTGAGGAGGTTGTCTATGTCTTATTTAGAAATCGAGGGATTTTTATTTATCCTTTTTCTATGTGTGTACAGAATTATACCATACGTGTGAAATGATGTGAAAAAATCAATGTAAAATATATTTTTAGCTAACTATATTGAGCTGTATATATAAACAATTACAATATATGGCGATTTTTATTTACCATAACACAACATCACACCTTTTATCCCCGAAGGGGTAGGCAGAGGCGTACATTACGGCACTTAATGCCACTGTACAATGTAACACCCACTTTTCACTATTTATGTTATGAGTCCCATGTAATAGGGGGTGAGCCTATTGCCATATACCGGGCACTATTCCAAACTTCGTGCTATTACTGAATTTTTTTGAAAAAACCCAGAAATACTTTGCCCGACCCGGGAATCGAACCCGCGATACCTTGCCCAGCAATCGATTTTTATTTAAAATAAATTATTATACTAAACGTTGTTCTGTCATTTCTTGTTCATCATTTTGTAAAATAATCGGTGCAAGTGAAACAGCAAACTCAGACGATAACCTGAAAATATATATAAAACATAATATGAAGGTTCCTTTTTTCTGTGAATAAAAGACAAACCATGAATGAATTAAAATTAAAAATCATGTAAGTCTCAAAATTCCACTAATATTATAAATGCGAAAATTTGTATATTTATTTGTTTGTTCCTCAAGCACGTCAAAACGGCTGTAGGGATCAGGATATAAAGAACAGAGGTAGATGCATGATCAGGAATAACACATACGCTACTCTTATCCTACGCGAGCGAAACCGGTGGCAGAAACTAGTATGATGATGAAACATATTTATATAGATACATGAATAAAAATGGTTGGTTAAGCCAGATTCTGGAAAACTGATACTTACGTTAGTACCGACATGACAGTTCATATATTAGCCATGTTATTTGTTCTGCATCTTTCTCTTTATCTTTTTCTAATTAGTTTTGGAATAAATCCCAAATTCGGCTAAGTGTATATGAAATGACTGTCATCTGTATCCAACATTACAGTAAGGGTAAGATAATACCATATTTTTGGTAAGGTCCGACTTTTTATAATTGACCCGAAACGACTTGAACTTTGTGACGTGGAGCGGCATACCGATGCTCTTCGCTCCTGCCAGCGCGGCGCGACGCCAGGTTTGCCCAGGACGACCACGCTTTCTATCTACTTGGGGGTTCCAGTCCAAAACTTACTTGGGTATTTGACTGGGAGCCCTTCGGAGCGTGTGACCAAGACATTAAGTCTAATTAAAAAGGTTATCATCAGGCTATATTAGGTTAACAGACAACTTAGTACAAGGTTACATACTAAAACAAACAATGAAATTGAATCCATTGTTAAAATAAGCAATGAATAGTGTGTTTTGAACAGAAACCGAGATAATAAACGAAAGAATAAGGAAATTAACAAAAGAAAACTAAATAAAACAAGAAAACACAAAGAAGTCGATACTCACGCAAGTTGCAAGTGTTCAAGTGAATTATATTTTGGGAATTAAAAATTTAAAATAAAATATTACTAGTCATAATAAAATAAACAATCACAATTATTTTTTAATAATAAACAATTTAAATAAGGATTATAAATATAAGTAAATAAATGACAAACTGGAGGCTGATGTTGAATTTTCTGGACTGTCATGAGTAGTGTGCAATGGAGCAATCATAAACAAATTACTCGTATTTTAGTGTCTTTAAATTTAGTGATACAAATATGATTATCAATGTGAGTTCTTATTTTTATTTACCAACACATTATCTATTTAACACTTTATTAACTTACTTACGTTGCATGAAATGAAGAAAGAAAGAAGATGTTTTTATGTTAGCTTCATTTTCTTTAATATCTACTTCAAAGTCAAAATCATTAAGTTCAATCAGACCAGAAACACAAGTTTGAACGTCAAACAAAATATTAAAAATTTCAGTTTGTCAGTCAATTCTCTAGTGAAGATATTATTTGCTCTTTCTTGCCTTATTTTCGATATATTTTTTAAGTTTCACATATTTATTTAAATTAGAATTTTGGTCTGTTTGTCTGTATGTAGGTCCATTATTATTAATTGTGATTGTTATTGGCTAAACTCAATGAAGAACTCTCCAATCACTATTTCAAGCGGACAAAATCGCGTTAATAGCCAATATAATAATTTTTGTGCACTGGTTAAAATTCACGATCAACGCGTTTATTATGGAAGATTATGTTGACCAGTGCTTATTGCTAATGTAGGTTCTACTGCCTAGTAATTAGGGTTATAACAGTACGGTTGATTCCCGTTTTCCCTTTTTCTACTGTTACAATAAATTCGATATCAGTTCATTAACTATTCCAGATTATAATGCTGACTTTTTTATTAATAAAGTCATTGAAATGTTCAGAGATCATAGATGCCCAATCTCAGGACACAATTTATGTGTCTGAATACTGTCCTAGGCAGAAATATTGCAGAGATGGTACCCACGTTATGTGCATGTATTATGATCATGTAAGTATTCTTTGAATTTTTTGCAATTATGCTGGTGGTATGGTAAATAAGGTCTAGAATTGTGTAGCAAAAATATTAACTGCGTTTTTTATAGAATATTGTATATTTTTAGTATTTTTGTGACAATAATTCAGTATTACAAGTAGATGTAAATTAGAAGCACGTTTTATTTACCTCTAGTTTCTTGATTTCTCGCAGGACCACGAATTCGGACCTCGATGTGGGAACCCAGTTAGAACAGAAGTTACACCTAAAATGGTACAAACCATACTACAGAATGTGAACAAGTAAGATTTTGAAAATCTAAATGTAAAGGAACTTAATTCCAATAATCATTGGATAACTTTTTGTTTAACTTACTTGTTCTAGTATAAGAGGGAAAGTAGCCAGTGGCGTTGAAAGAGGAAAGGACGATGGACTCCTCCCAAGAGCTTATGGAATGATGAAAATGGTATGATGTTGGATTTTGTTAAAGTAATCCGTCGGCTTAATACATAACCATGACATACCAACACGCCTGTTTATCCTCGAAGGGGTACGGCACTTAATGCCGCTGTACAAAGTAACACCCTCTTTTCACTATTTATGTTATAAGTCCCATGTAATAGGAGTACTGTTATATACCGGGCATAATTACAGACACCGTACTATTGAGATTTTTTAAAAATACTCAGTAGTACCTCTACTTTTCCCCACCTGGGCATTGAACCTGAGACCCCCTTTCCGGCAGTCGAACGAGGTAGTCAGCTTTCTTATACCTCGTATTCCATAAACAATCTACTAATACCCGTTTTTACCAACCCTCTCCGAATTTAAAGGGACCCTTAAGTTGAGGTAGATGACACGTCAGTTTTGTTTTCACCAACCTATAAGTTTAAGTATGGGAGAGCCATGCTTTGCTTGTCTAGTGACAGATTAGGAGTGATTAATGAAAACTACCAAAACTATATGAGGGTCTAAATTCGAGCCTACAATATGAATGACATGTTTTTATAATAACTATCGTGAGACATACTGAAAATCGCGGGTTACTGAGAAAAGCTCTACTATTTTCGAACCACAGAGGGGTTCTTCCTCATGAGCAGCGTGCGCGGTCGCGGCGATGTCGCACAGCCTACTGATTACTGATTATACGATTTGAAACTAGTAGAGCTTTTCTCAGTATATTCACGTGAGTAACCCGTGATTTTTAGTTAATGAATGACATAAATGACATTTTAGGAATGGGACAGGGAATTAGCAACGTTAGCACAAGTTCTGGCTAACCAATGTCTGGGAGGAAGGGAGGATCTTTGCAGATCTACTAGTGAGTTACGATACCATTTAAAATAATTTTCCATTGAGACGGTACCGTACATATCAGGCGAGATAATGGTCAAACTAAAGCGTGAAAACCGTGCAGTCAAAAATTGACTGCACGGTTGGTACGGTGGCTGGGCAACTGGCTGCCGTGCAACGTGTCGCGGGTTCGATTCCCGCACGAGACAACACTTTGTGTGATCCACAAATTGTTGTTTCGGGTTTGGGTGTCATTGTGTATGTGAACTTGTATGTTTGTAAACGCACCCACGATACAGGAGAAAATCCAAGAGTGGGGCAACGCTTTATTTAAAAAAAAAAATTCAATCATATCATATAATCATAATCATAAACATTGACTCATCTAATATACAAAAAAGTACCTATGTCCCACGAAAATTATAATACAATTTTAGAAAATATCCTAAATGACGTTAAAATTCCAGATAGATTCCCGTATCCAAGTCAGAGTATCGCCATAATTCATTTCAAATACCCAAACTGGGAGTACATTAGACACAACAACACTGAAAAGGGTTTAAACGAAGAAAAACTAACATTCTCTATGGACAGATTTTTGAAATCTGCTCATGTTCTGAAGAAGACTGTGACTAAAGACATCATTATAGAGTGTCCTCCTTTACACGAGTAAGTACAGTATTCTACAGTTTGGCAGAAAGTAATATTTTTCCTAAACTATGTTTGAATAAACGCTTTTTTCATTTCATTTCACACACAGACAAAGGATTATATTTTTATATTTATTAGTTAGGCCTCCCGCTAGGTAGACCGACGACATCGCCGGTGGCGGGTAGCCAGTGGATGCAGGTGGCGAGTTATCGTTCGACGTGGAGGACTTAGGGGAGGCATTTGTCCAACAAAGGAAGTCTTTCGGCTGTTAATGATGATGATGATGATGATAATGATGATGATGATGTAGGCCACCAACTCAGCTGGTGGTAAGCAATGATGTAGCCGACGATAGAACATGGGATTTGAAGACACCTAGCACCCCTCTTGAAATAGTCGGGCAAGGAATTCCAGTCTTTAGCGGTAGGATGTTTGAAAGAGTACAATTTTCTTCTTAAGGAATAAGGTGTCATGTAAGACTTGAAAAGGGTGTATCCTCCGACCAAATCAAATGATAAATGATACCTGTTGGGCTGCAGCTCAATAATTGTAGGTATACACACGACTACACATGGACCTAAAAAAATCCACTTTATCTTGGCCTCCCTTTGTATGATCTTTCCGCACATTCGACGATCAATTTATACTGGTTATGCATACCTTGATGAGTATCCCTGTGTACGTTGGGAATTTATAGCCATCTTGAGATGTACCTCTATGTTATTTTATTGATGTACTTCTATTGTTGTTATAATAATTTATTCGCCTAATGTTTTGTTACATTTGTAGACTTCCAGACTTGAACTTGAAATATTATCTCAATTTAATACGAGGTGGCGCTACGCATATTGGATGTGGTCTCTCTGCTTACTCCAAATACAAAATTGATGGTCAAACTGAATCCATTCAGAACGTAAGTATTTCACATACATTGTTACACCACATTGTTTTTTATTCCCTGAACGAACGGGAGACGTGCACATATTAAGGTCCTGCTTCATAAAACATGCCTGGATAGCTACTATGGAATGTAGGACGTAATTTGTATGAACTATCACAATTAAGTTTATCGGGTGTCCCATATGAAGGTGATGAAACTGGCATAGGTGTACTAGACTAATAGAGTGATCAGCTAGCAACGGACGGGCAAAATTCTTCTAGCAGAAATTCTCAAAGCAGATATACTAAGCATAGGGTAGAAAACATCAGTATAAAATAAACGCCCTTTTCTTCAACGAAGATGTTCTAGCTGATGAAGACGTAATAATCTCATTAATTTCAGAGTGTACAAGTAGTATGCAATATCTCAGAGGGTCCCCAACCGGGAGAGCCTCTGTACAATACTGACCCTCCAATGCCTGGTCTGGGGTTCACTAAGCGCTGTGGCTGTCCACAAGGATCCAAGGAAACCAGGAACTGTCTCTGTGAAAGAGTATCAGATGATTGGACAAGTATGTTTCAATTGAGTTGTAGTAAATTAAGATACAAGAGCCGTCTGAGTACAGCCACTTTTCTTCAACTAAGCCCCACTGAAACCGGTGTAATACAGGCTGACCATCGTAATTATACTCAGAAACATGTCATGTGATTTCTTAACCCAGGCCTTAACAATTATTTTCGGATCAATCTTCAAGTCTTTCACCACGCGTTCCGCGCGCGTCTTAAAGTGCCATCAGACCACCTTAGATGAGGCCCAGCAGGGCTGATACCTGATCTGAAGCAGATAAAAGACTACCTGTCCCAAAAACCAAATCCAAAATCTTTTGTTCGGCATTCACTTGGTAATCTGATAATATTTCAGAATGATATGTTTTTAATTCTAATCTAATGATGTTTCTTCGATCCAGCTACAACAGTTCGTACCACTACTACTTCCCGCCCGATCACACCAACACTGGAAATCAAAAATAAAAAAACAGGTGCATTATATTTAAATATTCTTACATAATCATCTTAATAATACAGTTATAGTATTATAGCTGTATAGAATGATTCCTACTTCAAGACAACAAATCACTAAAATTTCACTCATTTTCCAAAAATAACAGTTTAGTTATTTACATTGCATTAGTGTAATCGTCAGCCAAACCTACCTAAATCGGCAAATACAAATCAGTATCTGGTAAAACTTTGGGCCAAGTGACATTAAATATTCATTTTCTTTATCAGCAGTCTACCAAAGCAAATTTTAATAAACAAACCAATTGTTAAAATTTTCAGATTACAATAATTACAAAACTATTACATTCCTCCCTCACTGGGAATACAAAAAACAGAATTTTGTAGCAGACGATACAAAACCAGACAGCAAAAGTAAAAGTATTGAAAACCCAACCGCCGAGGATAATGACTACAACTTCGAAATAAAAATGGCTGATCACGATGTGTATCCAATAAAAAATAGTCCTGTAATCAAAGCTAGCAAGATCAATGGAATGGCTGCCAGAAATAATGAAATACGTAGCTTCAGGTAAGAATATAAACATGCCTCGGCAGCTTCATATTATACTTATCCTGTTGGGAAGATCTTGCCTTCTCCTAATTTCTACATTTATCTACAAGACTCCATAATCAGCTGTGTTATTCTTTAACTTTCAATTCGAAAGATGGAAGTGAACTTGATTGTCGGTCCCCCGTGTAATTGGTTGTGGTGGAGTTCACTTCGAAAGTTGAAATTTGATAGTTACAACAGAATAGCCTAGATGATTTTTGGTTCTTGCTAGCTAGCTATCTTTGATATGCAGATATATTTTCAGTATGAATATATCACTGTTAAAGAAATTATATATTTTTTATGTATATACCTCTAAATAAATTGTATTATATTTTTAGACCTAGTAATATAAAAGCATTCAGTAGCAAGAATATAGATGATATCAAACCGAAATATACATATGGAAAGAAGACTGATGAATCTAATGAATCATTACAACAGGTAATTAATGCATTTTATAAAAATATAATATTTATAGTCTTTGAAATTACTCAACAATATGAAAGAAGTCATGTTTTTAATTAATGAAACCTTTACAGCTACAGATAATAACAAAGTCAATAACACCAAAGAAGAAATACTTTCCAAAACGAAATAATGAGAAAAACAAATCATTTATAAAGGAACCTATGGTATCAAGCCTCATTGAAGCCCAGGATCAGAGCTTTGAAATAAAAAAACCTTTATCAAATATTGCAGATATTGCAGACGATGAAATTATGTACAATATATTTGAAGACGTTCCAACTGAAAGTGCATTAAATAAAGCAGAAGACAATTTTGTTGTTAACTATCAAAACAGAAAACCAACCCGCTATCCTGATAAAGACGATTTATTAATTATAAAAGAAAATCCGGGCGTCAAAAGATTAAAGAATATCTTAAATATGTTAGAACATGAAGTCAGAAACATCAAATTTGACGTTAATCTAAAACATTTTTTCGATGTGAAAATGAAACAAATTTACAAAGCCGCTGTAAATAAAAATCTAGATGCTACATCTATGAAATCACCGTTTAAACAACAAGCAGTGAATGTTATGAGGGACATAAAATATTATCCTGATAATAATTATAATATTAACAATGATGATGAAGTTCAAGTGATGATGAAAACTATGAAAAACGAAAACAATATAGAACAAAGCACTAAAGCAGATAAAACGTATAGTTATACACGCAGTCAAAGTGATAGTGTCGACCATTCGGATCGTAACTATGATTACGTGGAACACAAATATGAAGAAACTCCAATCGAAACGCAAAAACATATTCAAAGTGAAATTGATAATGCTTACGAAGACACTCCTATTGTCGATTCAGATTCAAGAAATATTTATAAAATAAGTCAAAAACAATGGTTGAACAAATACCATAGCAATGATTTTAAATACAAAGATATTTTAACTGGCAAATACTCTGTAGATCGCGAATACGAAGAGGCCAACGAAATCCCAATAAACTATGAAATTAGAAATCAAGAAACTCTATTGACTAATAACGGCAGCGCTAACGTTAGAAAGAAACTACCATCAAATTTGATTGGTTTTAAAAACTCTGATAAGTTTGATGGAACTATAGATGATTTAAGTCCGAATGAACTATTAGAAATCATTAACTCTAGAAGACAAGATATACCGGAGAGAAAAAATATTCGAATATCAATTTATGAAAATGAAAGACCTATATCCAATAACAATGATATTAACAATTTTGAAATAAGGTCAACTAAATACCAAGAAAGTAAGCCACAATTTACTCGTTCGCAACAAATGCAATTCGATCGACAAAACAAAGTGAGTTAACGGTATCACAACTATTTATATACGTATTTAATCACTTTAGTGACTTGAAATGTACAGATATTGAGTCAAAGCAAGGAGATAATTTTGAAACAATTGTATAGTTCTTTCAAATATAACGGACCCAATATGCAACCTTGCGAACTCCTGTGATATTAATACAAGATAATTGTATTTCGTTGATTTGTATACAAAAAATATATTAAAAATAATATATTTTTACAAAATGCTACCAATATACAAACGCCTTCTTATCAATTTTTAGATACTTACTAATCTTTTCTTCTTATTTTCAGAATGGTGATAGACGTCAAATGCTTTTGTTGCGACCGCAAATAGAAAGTTCAACATATAGAACCAAAATTGTAGAACAGAGGCCATCACCATACGCAAGTGAAAGGGACAATGTGTTTGAAAATAAATAGTTAATAAATTTTAAGGATTTACTTTTTCACGTGTCAAACAATGCTAATAAAATCAACAATTGAAATAGTGATCGTTTCTATTGTACCCTTGTATCAAAACCCATTTTTGAAAACATTTCAGTTTCTTATGATTAAATTAACTCAATAGTACGTATAGTAGATGTGTAACTGACTATTGCATATGACATCTCAAGTTCGACTCCTGCACGATACAACTAATAACCTTAGCCATAAATTGTTGTTTTAAAACGGGCCTACATAAGTTCTGCGCGTTTTGAAAATCAAGCTTGTCAATGCAGTCTCAACTCATGGGATTATCCTAGTGTGACCTAGACTTAAATAGAAAACTAACTACTTCTGCGGTTTCACCCGCTCTGCTCGGCTCCTATTGATTGTATTGTGATGTCTTATAGCCTATATAGCATATAGCCAAATAACAGGACCATCCAACACAAAACGATTTATTCAAATTGGGCTAGTAGTTCTTAAGATTAGCACTCTCAAACAAACAAACAAACAAACTTCAGTTTTATGTAATAGTATAGGGTATAAAATTAAGAATGAAAAATAAGAAAATACACTTCATAAAAACAATAGAAGTACGTAATATACCAGAACGGCAGATCAAAATATCAACTTAAAAATAAAATCTGCAAAATAAAGTAATGTTGGAAAATTCCTGCATTTTGGTAGGTACATATTTACAATATTCAATAATTTAGTTTCAAAAGGAAAATGATATCAAATAAGAAAATCCATGCAACAGATCGCACTAAAGTAATAAGTAAGGATGTTGTTTCAACATCACGTCATCACGTGGACTTTCCAAAACATGAAATAAGCTTACTACATTTTTAAAGGCTTTAAAGGTAAATGTTACAAATTATGTATTATTATTAAAATTTGCATTGTGAACATAATTTTGCTATTAAAAACCGAAATAAATTTAGCCTGCAAAAGAATACTAAACGCAACAATAGAGGTAATCAGTAATTTCTAAAATTCAATACGAATTATGCACAACACAAGCCAGATGGGCAAGTTATGCACGCAAAAACAAAAATAGAACAATAGTATCTAGAATTTCAACTAAAAAATTCAAAAAGAGTAATCACGAAAAAGGAAAGAGTGTAGTATACTTCGATTCAACGTTATCGGTGAAAAAAAAAACAATGTAGAAGGATTTATCAACAACATTGGAGTTCCATTAAGAAAGTATTGAAACGCCAGAATGGTACTCGACCGAAAAACAAGTGAACGTCGCCAATCCTTTGCATGAAGTTTTTGCAAAAATGTCTGGCCCTTTAAGATTTTTAATTGTTTTATGTGTTTTCGCTTTCGTGGCATCCAAGGAGTTGCATGAAAAGCTAGTAAGTGATCATTTTTTATTCGATTAGAATATACATCTTTGCAGTAATCTTGGAAATATATAAGGAATTTTTGTCAAAAATGAATAATTATGCATATCTCCACTAACATTTGAGATCCAATAAACTTAATTCCAATTTTGAACGTAACAATAACAATAGGAATTTATCTACTAATATTCTATTTTCTTTATAACAAGCATTTATTAGTTATCCACATACATTGTTTTTATTTAAACGTTTACTGTTACAGACATTGGATGCCAAAGATAAGGACGACAAAGGTTTTATGAATTTATTCAACAACCAGGACGATTTGAACAAAAATGAACGGGTATGATATACATAAATTATTATTGTACACATCTTTTAAGGCTTCATTTTTTAAAGAAACTGCCATATTAAGATGTTGATTTGACAAACTTCAAGTAGTTTTATCACTATTGAAATCTTTCTTAAACTTACTAGTTATTATTTTTCACCATCACCATCACTATTTTAAACACCGTTAAGCACCAGATTCCTTAATAATATTACTGAAGGAGTATTCCTGTTCCAGCTTCTATTTTTGAGCACCTATACATAGTCTGATCCCATGGCCCAAGCAATAGGTACTCTAGATGCTCAAACGGCAATACATCTTGCTGAACTGGATTACTAACTTAACTTCTCCCTTGTCTTGTCATCAGTATTACACTTTATCATTATCCCGTTGAAATCCACCCCCTGTATACAAAAGTAGTCTCTAAACATTAGAAAAAAGGTCTATAATGTAATGTAATATTAGTGGAAAGCGGTCACCGGTGACCGCTTGGAGATTTATGGGTTAAATGTATTCACTATTCTATGTAAGTATAAATACCCCTATTTCAGATACACGCCATAGCTGAACTAAAGATAGAAGTGTCAGATTTAAAAAAGAGTATCTTGTATTTTTTGCAGTATGCTCGACATGTGAAAGCAGTTTCGGAGAGCGTTCTCGATCACCTCTTTAATGAAATAAGACAACAATACAATAGTCCGAATTATAACTCGAACAGCCCAATTCCACGGTTGATGAAGAATTTAAACAGAGAACTGAAAAGAAAGGAACAAAGCAAACTTCAGAAGGAAAAGGAAAAGAGAAAGGGAGTTGGTAAGAAAAAGAATAAAATATCCAACAAAAGGAGAATAAGGATCACGACAAAAACGAACTAAATGAAGCCGATGTGGCCGAAGATGATGTTTAGGGGAAGTTTTAATTTATTAGTCACGCAATAAAGTATAAAATATACTGTTCCATTTTACATGTAATAAAAAAAAATAATTCGACTATTCTTATGCTGTTGGTTTTATTCTTGTTTATATGGTTTACCTGACAGATATCACCGACAGTCTATAAGTTGACCCACTGCTCATAAGTATTCACTTCTCATACTGAAAGGGTATGACCAATAATCACCGTTTGCGCAAGGCGTATTATGATAACTTATAATAATTTTCACATCTTTAAGTAACTGTGTGTATCACATTGTAATAGATTTAGAAAGAAAGAAAAAATTTTTAGTACACACGCTATTGGTAGGTACTGATGGATACATGTTCATTTCCCAAGTCTGTGGTGAAATGGGACCAGTTCATATGCAAGACAGGACCTTGAGCTGGTATTCTACTGTTTCCTTAAGTCGACTCATAGACGTCACAGTACACACTAGTATGAATACTATACTGTGAATTTCAATTTCGAATGAAGTAGACCCTAGAAGACAGGGAAAAGACCAAGATTTACTTATCAACAACGACAATGATCTCGAAATAACTTAATTAAAGTCTATGCACGTCATCGCATTTGTCTTTTTTTGTATCTGTTTCATAAAGATATAGGTCTATTTGTCGTATAATAGCCTAGTAGAATTTTATCTTCAACCTATAAGTGACCATTGGTGAGCAAAAGTCTCTTCTCTCTTTTCTGTCTGTTGCACAAGAGGTGAGAATGGTTACTCGTAATGGTATCGACAGCTCCTTGCCCGATGCCACGCAACGACAGTAACGCATTCAGAGTTTGACGTTTCATTTTTTATTGATAGGCTATATGGAAAAGGATTGAATAATAATCACCACCACTTATATAACTTCTGTCTAATTATTCAGCTTTAAAGTCTTTAAAGTAAGAAGTTGTTAACATCATCTATAGATTACAGAATAATAAAACAAAATCAATAAAGCTAATCGTTCATTTTAATATGTACAATTATGTCCACCGGCTTTGCTTTAGCTTCGTCTGAATCAGAATTAGTATTTACATCTTTAATTGCTGTCTTTACAAACTTCCTTTTGCGTATATTGCGATGTGGTTTATTATGGTATTTCCCCATAATTTTATTTTTCCCAAATTCTGCCTTTTCTACTTCTGAACTCGTTACTGTTTTTAGCTTCTGGATCGCAGGCGAATGTTTTTTTCTGCGATTTTTCTTGCGTTTCTTAATCCTTTTCTTCCTTTTAGGTTTCTGTTGTACGTTTGTAACCATTTCAGTGTCAGGTTCAGCCTGAAAACAAAATTTTGGAAATAAGACATATTTGGTTTCCTAAGTATAATTTCGTTTTCTATACGTATTTTTATTATGATATAAGGCACTAATATCATTTACGAAAAAAAAATCATATAAAACACAAAATATTCATTGTTTGCATCTTGCTAGCGAATTAGTCTTTAAATATTACTACTCATCTGTGTGTTATATTATACAGTGTATTACATGAACCTACAATAATTCTGCCGATGTGAAACTTACGTTAGCTTCATCACTAGTGACTTCACTGGCGCGGGTTTCAAACGAGGTCGCGGTATAAAGTTCTGCCAGTTCTTGACTATTTACCAATTCAGTAAAATCGACTTCTTCATTGATATCATTAGTATTTGGCAAAGTTCCAGTGGCATGTTCAATTATTCTTGTAGGGAATTCTACAAACTTGTTTTCTGTCTTATTATCTTTTCCGTAAAGCTCGTTCATCAATTCCTACAAAATGTATTCATATTTCTAATGTTTATCATGATCAGTTCGAAGTTCTACTCTTTCTAGTGCATTGTGGCATTTTATCTTTATTGAGCAAAAGTAGTTTTGGTCAGTAGTTCAATCTTTGAACTATTAGAATAAATATCTTAGAATTATTTTAGTTGTAGCCACTTCTGGAACTTAGTTTTTTTATAACATTTGTTTTGATAACAAAAGGTGTCAATTTATCAATATATTACATCTTCTGGGTGAATCGAAAGTACCTTTCTAACGCTCTCGTTTCTGTCTTAACATTTATACAATATCTGTCTTTCATTTGTTATCCTATAAGTATGTATTTCTTAGTTTATTAACATTGGATGTTACTTTTTTAAATATAACTTAACATATTTTCATCGTCTGTGTGTTGAACTAGTTTGGGACATTACTTGAAATATAATTATGAATAGCATTATTATTTACCTGAATATTTACTTTTTTTTCTAAGCTATTGACCAAATTTGCAACGCCTTGTGATCCTTGTGAATCTGCTTCCACCTGCTGCAATGAAATTCGAATTAAAAATAGTAACCAGAATTCTTTAACTACATTATTTAGAAACATCCCTCTGTTCACTGTATCCTACTTATATCTTGTGCACCTAAATATATCTAACAAATTTTTATTGATCTTTATCAATTACAATACGATAATTTTCGTCTTCATCAATTGATATTATCTTACTATCTTCCTCTTAACCAATATCATGTTCTAAAATAACAAGTAATTATATAATTAATATTACTGGGATGTCATTATTTTTTTCATTTTCATTCTCATCAAGTAGACCATTCATCATCATAATATCAGCTACAGGACGTCCACTGGCTAAACACAGAGCTCCCAAAAGGCTTCCAGATCAGCTAATTTTAGCCGATTTACATACAATAAGCTGGAATATTTTATCTTACTTTCCGTCCTGATGAACTTTATGAATTTTTTTACTTACCGCTAAACCATATTGACATTGCACTAGGAAAATTACAACCAAAATTACTTGGACGGATACTACGCAGAAATTCATCGGTCTGTGTGCTCAAACTGGATAAGGAAACGTGACTGACTCAACTATGTTTTGTTTTCTACCACCTAACGGTTCTGAACAATCATTGTTTACTGTTCTTGGTGTAAAATTTTCTCTTTTTGAATTGTTGTTGTAAACATCTGAAGCGGTTCAAATTATTTCTACTATTTTCTTTCTTTATTTCTTCTTTTGTTTTCGTTGGTTCCTCATCTTCTTTGTTTTCGTTCTGTGGTTCGGTTATGAGTGTATATTCTTCTCTGTTTCTCTATTCACAATTTGTAATGTGCTTTTCGCTATTTATTTCATTGGCTATTACTTTTTGCTTAGATAGCTACATTTTATTTAAATAATATGTTGAATATTTCTGCAAATACGCTAAAAAGTAGTACTTTTATATGTGATTATTTTAAAATAAAGGTAAATGACTTATGAATTACTTGGTTGTGCGTCTGCCGTTGCTCTACGCTTCTTAAGCACCGCAACTGACGTCCATAAAGCTCCATAATACAACTCTCCGAAGCATTTACAAGTTATCGACTGAGAGGAAATAACTGACAAAAATTAGTGCCTAGCCTGGCTTACAATAATGGTAACACACAAATTAGGTAATAAAACTCATGATTCAACTTAAAAGTAAATAAGGATAAATAAATCGGTGGTGTGTGGATCCATAAAATAAGCGATGCATGTTAATTATTTTCTTTTTTTTAAAGTCGTGTAAAAAAGGAATGCTTAAGATTATTATCCAGAAACAAAAAAAAAATATATGGAAGTTCACTCCTGACTTAGATGCCAGTCTTTATTACTGGGTTGGAACTTCTATTCATAATATAGTAGCTACACGGAATCAGGAATGATGACCAACGTATGAATCAAATAAATTTCCAACTCATGAACCAAATTAGTTAACAAATGCGAAATCATGTTTTTTTTTGCAAATAGTGTACACAATAGTACTTTCATGCGTAAACATTGAAATAAAATTTGATGAGGTCGCTATTATCTGAGTGACGAAAGACCAAAACAAACTCAAAAGGATGACTGAGAGAAATGCTTCGTCACGAATGAGCCGGCTCGACCGGGGTGATACCACGGCCTCACAGAAAACCGACGTGAAACAATGCTTGCGTACCCATTTATCCCCGAGCGGTCACCGGTCACCGCTCTCCACTAACTTTTTTTTTATGGCATAAGCCGGTAAACGAGCAGACGGATCACCTGATGGTAAGCAATCGGCGTCGCCCATGGACGCCTGAAACACCAGAGGCGTTACAAATGCTTAACCGGCCTTTTGGGGAATTAGGAGTTTGAGGATCGTTGGTGATTCAGGAATTGGGGAGATTGGGAAAGGGTGATTGGGCCTCCGGTAACCTCACTCACACTATGAAACAGGACGCAAGCGTTGCTTCACGTCTGTTTTCTGTGAAGCCGTGGCATCACTCCGGTTGAGCCGGCCAATTCGTGCCGAAGCATGGCTCTCCCACACTTAAAAATTAACTATATTATAGACTTTATTTCCGATGTTTAGAGACTATTTTGGTATGAACAAATTTAGGGGTTAATTAAAAGGACCGACAACACATTATTTTAGTGTTGCGGGTATCCATCATGGGTGGAACCGATTGCTTACTATCGTGATTTGTCAGCACTGTACCATAAAAACTATTGTCGTCGCGAGTAATATTATTTTATTGAGGTACGGATTGACTGATTGGATTTTGGTGTTAAGTATATTGTACTTACATAATTGAACCAAAAGAACTATGTACTTAATTAATTAATATTGTTTTTCTGAACCTGATTGAACAAGAGTAACCTATAGAGTTTCTTTCTCGTTCGTCTCCATAGGAATCTACACCTTGGAATGAAGGAGGAGGCGGGACGCGTGAGGCAGCGAAGCGCTGCCTCCTCGCAACCCAGCCATCGCAGGACACACCGGGCGTCGGGGATCGCGGGACGATCTCCGACCACCGTAAGCGCGGGCCTGCGGACGGCGAGCATGGGTGGCTCCCCGTCTGACCAGAAACAGACCCGAGCGTACGGCGCGTCGCGTTCCGCGCGCGCCTCAAAAAGCCATCAGACCACCACAGATGGGGCCCAATAGGGCCGATGCCGATTCGGAGTCGCGGAGAACCTAACGGATAATCGGGCTCTGGCTCGACGTGCAGGAGAAGGAACGGAGTGGTTTCTAGTCAGTAAGAGTCTGACACTCCCTCCCGCCTCACCCAGGCGGGAGCAGTCATTCGATGATTTTCCCCCCTTAAAAAAAAAACTCCTTGGAATGAGCAAATAGCTTTACTTAAAACCTTTTTTGTTGACGCTCAAACATTTAATTATGAAATAAATTATTTTGACTTTGACTTAACTTTGACTTTACGGGTCAACGAATTGTTGCTAATAGCTATAATTTACACTGCAGTTCTAATTACTAAGTTTACTGCAGTCTTCTAACCATACAAGTTTAAGTTCAATGTACAGTGGACAGCACGTCAAACTACTCTTTTCTGACTTTCTTTATCACATTTTCAAAGCTATTTGTTTAAGTATAAAGTCAAAAATCCAATGACTATTATTGACACATTGGAGTAGGTTCATGTGCTGGCCCCTTTAAGTACCTACATATTTCGTATACGTAACTAAACTAATTATCTCGTTGCTGACTGCCTCGTTGGCCGAGTGGTCGCAAGTGTGACTGCAAGGGCTCTCGGGTTCGATTCCCGAGTCGGGCAAAGTATTACTGGGTTATGAAAAATTCTTAGTAGTAGCACGGTGTCTGAAATTGTGCCCGGTATATGGCAATAGGCTCACCCCCTATTACATGGAACTCACAAGATAAATAGTGAAAAGTGGGAAAAAACATGATATGTTATGTTATGTTATGTTACATTGTACAGTGGCATAATGTGCACCTCTGCCTACCCCTTCGGGGATAAAAGGCGTGATGTTATGTTATGTTAAACAAATTATTCTAAAAAACAAAAAAGCAACAAAACAAATAAATGTAATAAGTAACTACATACAATACACAAATAAAATTAAAAGTAAGTTTGTAAGTTTGCAACATTTAATTTGCAACCTACGGGAACTGCCTAAAATTGCCCCCGTCCGTCAGTTCATTAAGGTCCATGCGAGGACCGCCCTGAGGACACGGTGGAACACACGGTGGGAGAATGCCCTTCGTGGGCTGAGCACCGCCGTGTCCTCAGGGAAGTGATCGGCGATGGCGACCTCTCGCGTCCGGGCCTAGTGCAGGCCATGATGCGGAGCGAGGGGGACTGGGATGCCGTCTCCTCCTTTTGCGAAGCAGTGATGCTAGCTAAGGAGGAGGCGGGACGCGTGAGGCAGCGAAGCGCTGCCTCCTCGCAACCCAGCCATCGCGAAGGACACACCGGGCGTCGGGGATCGCGAGACGATCTCCGGCCACCGTAAGCGCGGGCCTGCGGACGGCGAGCATGGGTGGCTCCCCGTCCGACCAGAAACAGACCCGAGCGTACGGCGCGTCGCGTTCCGCGCGCGCCTCAAAGAGCCATCAGACCACCACAGATGGGGCCCAATACGGCCGATGCCGATTCGGAGTCGCGGAGAACCTAACGGGTAACCGGGGCTCCGGCTCGACGTGCAGGAGAAGGAACGGGGTGGTTTTTAGTCAGTAAGAGTCTGACACTCCCTCCCGCCTCACCCAGGCCGGAGAAGTCATTCGATGATTTTCCCCCCTTAAAAAAAAAAAAAAAAAAAAAAAAGGTCCATTCAACGTCGCCAACTGAATCTGCTGTGATTACCACAAATTATCACTGCGCCAACTACCATACTGACACGTCATAGAAAAAATACAAAAAAACAGGTCAAAGGACCGAAAAATAACAGTAAAAATATAACAGTCCTAAAATGTTTTCTTCTTTCATCCTTCCCGGTCATTGACAGCCAGATTTCACACCTAACTGGTAATTATATCACCGTCTCTCTCCCACACACCCAATCGCCCATAAGAGCGAAAGAGAGATCGAATAGAAACGGTACATCTTTCTTATGGTACCGGAGTTCAGAGTCAAGGACGAATGCACTCGAAGGTAGAACGAAATAGAAATATAGTTACGACAAGGACAGCAATGTGGTCTCGAGTTGGACCAAAAATGAACGTGGAGTCGATGCTCGTACGCCGAACGCGATATTTGAATTTAGACATCGAAATATTTATGCATATTTTCGCGTGTAGCAACATTTTGTAGTTAGTGGAATACGTGTTTGCACAGTAGAGTAGCCGGTAAATTGAGTCATGGACTGTCATATCTCAGTGAAGAATAGTGGTTCCCGATAGTTATTTTAGTTATTTATTAAAATATTTTTAATTTATAACATAACGTGTGTGTGTTGGCTGTTTGTAAATACTGGGACATTAAAAAAGAAAACAGGTGAGCTGTCATTTTTAATTTGAATATAGAACGTAGCTGTTCCAATTCTTGGCGCCACGTTACATTTCAAAAGTATCTTTACTGTTGTACATATATTTTTTTATGAATGAATTAATAATTATAAATTTGTGTATTCGTATAGCGAAAAGAACTATTATTTATTGAATCAAAAGTATTGTGAAACATTCATGACTTAGTTATTTTTATTTTACTGTTATGTTCAAGTTTATTTTACGATAGCAAAAAAATATTATGTTATAACAATGAAACGTAATTTTAAATGTATGTTACGCATTTTTTTAATTCTATATCTAGGTAGGTATTACAGTTAGGAACAATGAATACCAAACTAATGTAGAATCAAGTAGTTCTTAAACGAATAATGCAATTTTTAAAAAATGTTCATAATTTACTACTGAACATAATTTGTTCACTAAAGAACAAATAAACATCTTGGTAGTTTATCAGTAATTCAATTTTATGGTTACCGTAGTTAATTTGTATCCATTATGTACCGTTTAGGCATAATAAATCGATTTTTAGGATCGTAGGTACTATCTCGACTGAGTATTTGAATCTATGTGACATGTTTTTAAAGTAGGTATATAATATCTCTGTAGGTACATATTTATAATACTGCCTTGTTGGCCGAGTGGTCGCAAGTGGGCTGGCAGGGGTCTCGGGTTCGATTCCCGGGCCGGGCAAAGTATTACTGGGTTTTTTTTTTAATTCTCAGTAGTAGCACGGAGTTTGGAATTGTGCCCGGTAAATGGCAATAGGCTCACCCCCTATTACATGGGACTTATAACGTAAATAGTGAAAAGTGGTTGGTTACATTGTAGAGGTACAGTGGGATAATGTACACCTCTGCTCATCCCTTCGGGGATAAAAGGCGTGATGTTATGTTATATTTATAATATATTATATAGCATTACTAGCTTGTGCCAGTGGGTTCGCCCGCGTCCCTGTGGAATAAAATGTAGGTTTTGTGTTAAGTATTACATACGATAATCTACTCCTATACCAAATTTCGTGTCACGGAGAACCTATCGGGTTACGGGGGCTCCGGGTCGAAACGCAGGAGTAGAAACGGGGTGGTTTTTAGTCAGTAAGAGTCTGACACTCTCTCCCGCCTCACCCGGGCGGGAGCAGACATTCGATTATTTTCCCCCCTTAAAAAAAACAAATTTCATCACGATCGCTTCAGCCTTTTTGACATCATTGAGTAACGAACACACACAAACTTTTGCCTTTATAATATTAGTAAGATTATCATCTTCATCAGCTACTGCTGAACAAAAAATATTCTCCCCAAGGGTTATATGTTCCGGAGGATATTGTCTCGGGGCTCCGGCTCGAAGGGCAGGAGTAGTAACGGGGTGGTTTTTAGTCAGTAAGAGTCTGACACTCCCTCGCGCCTCGCGCCTCACCCGGGCGGGAGAAGTCATTGGACGATTTCCCCCTTCAAACACAGAATGGTATGCCACATGGTAGAGAG
Organism: Spodoptera picta; assembly: GCA_038387885.1. NCBI lineage: Eukaryota > Metazoa > Arthropoda > Insecta > Lepidoptera > Noctuidae > Spodoptera > Spodoptera picta. The sequence goes on along the minus strand of JAZHFQ010000428.1, from coordinate 1,089,045 downwards.
GTTATGGAGCACTTGATGAATTAGGTCATCAAAATTTTAGGTCACCATGTATTTATATTTTTACTGATAAGCAAAAATTGTAGGAATGGAAATGTCATAAACTAAAATAGACTTATTAATTTCGTGTATTAACTTAAACCATCTCTACATAGTATAAACATGATTCTTAAGGAAGGATTTTTATGTATAATAGAGGTAAGTACATGCATATTGCATCCGTGGGAAGCCGGGGCGGGTCGTTAATTCTTTATATGAAAAAGTAAAGGTATCACTACATAGTAGAGGTATAAAACAAAGTCGCTATCCGCCGTCTGTCTGTCCCTATGTATGCTTAGATGTTTAAAACTACGCAACGGGTTTTGATGCATTTTGATGCATTTTTTAATAGATAGAGTGATTCTTAAGGAAGGTTTATATGTATGATATAAGCATATTGCACCTGTGCGAAGCCGGGGCGGGTCGCTTGTATAATATAAGTGGCTAATGTAATATAAGTATGTATAAGGGCCTGTTTCACAATATCTGGATAGCCGCTATCTACCAGATAAATTTGAATTAAGAACATAATTTGTATGAACTATTTGTCACATAAGTTTATCAGGTACTTATATAGAGGTGGTGAAACCGGCGCTAAGTAGTAAATTCTCTATATACAGACACGAATATTACTATTATTAAAATTAATTTTCAAATAGATAGACACTTTTGGAATTATCAACTTGAATTATCCGTCATTGGTTAGAAGTTCATTCCAAAATATAGATTCGTATTTAGAAGAACGAATAAGAAACTCCTTTATTCCTTTAGAAGTTTAGAATAATAACGTAGTTTATCAATGTCACTGGTATATAAATTTATAACTACTACTAGAGGAGATGGCGGGATGATCTGGACGCCTATAAAAAGGATTGACCACAGAAAACTATACGAAGAGATGAGTGGAAGGAGGGTAGGGAGGCGTGTGCCCTGCATTGAGACGACCGTGACTGAAAATAAAATAAAACCACTAAAAACTGTAAAGGAAAATTCCAACAAAATTTAGCTTAACCTGAACAATGAATTTATAACTTCTTAGAGCGTTTCTAACCCTAGACCAATGCATAGAATTAAATCTCATAAATAAGTAATAACTTTAAAACCACATCGAATTTGCAACCTTATAATCTTGTGCTTAAGTATGCTTTTCCATAATAAACAGGTACGAAGCACCGTTAGTACCGCAGACCACATTATGGCATAGGGCCCCATAAAAGATCTGAATGCAAATCTGTTCTTGGAACCCTAGACTCATATTAATATTATAAACATAAAGTTTGTTTGTCCATTTGCACCTCACAAGACAGTACTGTTTATTTGACATCAATTTTAGAGATCCCCAATTCCGCAATCCTCATAATATACTTAACATTAAAAGGTTAGTAATGACCTTGTGACTCCTCTGGGGTGGCGGGTATACATGGATGATGTCGATTGATTGCCATCAGGTGATCTGTCAGCTCCTTGGTCGCCTTATCCTAAAATAAAATTTCCTGAAAGTCTGCAATTTCACCCGTTAACTAAAAATCGCGGGTTACTCACGTGAATATACTGAGAAAAGCTCTACTTGTTTCGAACCACAGAGGGGTTCTTCCTTTTGAATAGCGAGCGACATCGCCGCGATTTTTAGTTAATTTAGTATGTCTCATGATAGTTATTAAAATTATTAATAAACATTACACCCGTTTTATAGGCAATAAGTTCACCCCTATTACATGTGATTCATAACATCTCATCATCAGCCTACAAGTGCCCACGGCTGAATAAAGCCTCTTCTCACACGAAGAAGGTTTGAGCATCAATCACCACGCTTGCACAAGACGGGTTGGCAAGGGACTCATATCGTAACTAGGAAATAGAGACACGATATAAAATTCATTTATTGACTAAGGTATCTGATGTACACTGCTGTCAACTCTTCGGATATCAAAAGACGTAATGTTTAATTCTTGACACAATTACCTACTTCGAAAATTGAAGTTGTAAGCAAAATGATGAAGAAGCCGTGAATAATTGAAACAAAAATGTATTAAGTAGGTTGTCATTTGTTATTTTGCTGAAGCAATCAAAATGGTTCGAGCAGACTACATGATTTAAACGCTGATTTTGCATGTCTTATTAGTACGTAACATACTTTAGTATCAGGCATTATGAATCCACTAAAAGACAAACAGAGGCGAACACATTTTAAAAAAGTATCATACACAGTTCAGTACCAGCTTCAGTGTCTATCGGACATAGTTCCAAATTTCGTAAATACATACCTAAATGAGATTTAGAAATTCGAAAACCTAATAAAGTAACTTGAACCCAGTCCCGATATTTAAACCAATACATTCATTGAAGCAATAATTATCCTTATAATGACGTAAATCGAACAAAACATAAATCACACATCAAGCTGTACATTACCAGTATAAAATGATCTTTGAATATGCGGGAAGTTCATACATAGTTCGCCATAATTAACTGGTTTTTTATAGCGTACGGCCATAGCACAGCTGTACTATCAAGACAGGTAGGTCAACGACTTATGTCAGGTTGTGACGTCACAGTTGTACCGCTAGCTAGGGTACCCGCTCATTGCCGCGACCAACGGAGCTTTGGTCACTTCAATGTGTCCATAATTTTACTTTTTTATAGCAATTTTTTTGGATATGATTAAACTTTGAAAGCTATATGTGTGCGTATTTGTGTATATGTGTCATGTTCGTGAACGGGCGCCGTCAATTGGGACTTGTCAGCTCCAGACTGTATGATTTTATTGTCCTCAAGTTTATTTTCTTTTTCAATCTCTTTGACTGGGTTTAGGTGTTACGTTGTTCTTACACGAACTAACAAAACAATATAACTAACTAGATAATTGTATTGTAAACCTGATTGAAAAAGAGTAACTTAAGGAGTTTCTTGCTCGTTCTTCTCTATAGGAATCTACACCTGGAAATGAGTCAGTAGCTTCACTTCTAAATTTTTATTGTTGACGTTCAAAATTGCCTTCCTGGTCTAAATGAAATAAATGATTTTTACTTTGACTTTGACTATACCTATACACATAACCTGAAAAGGATGGAGATTTGCTTTAAATAACAAGCAGACTTAATGTTGTTCGATACTATATTTATTAGCCCTGGGTCTTCAAGGTCCAAGGGAATAGGTTACTTATGGGACGACGTGCTTCATCGTAGGCCGCATCATCGCTCTCCACCAGGCGAGATAGAGCTCAAACGTCGGCCCATCCTTATTTATATATAATAATATTATAAATCGGAAAGTGAGTTTGTTTGTTCCGCTTTCACGCCGTAACTACTAAACCGATTGCTTTGAATTTTTGCAGACATAAAGATAGAAGTCCGGTTTGAATAATAGGGTAGGTACTTTTTATCCCGGAAAAATTTGATATTCCTGAGGGAAAACCAAATTATTGGTACAGATGGCGCTGTGTGTATTGGTATTGGTATATGTCACATAGGCTACTTTTTATCCTTTTGTGACGCGAGCGAAGCCGCTGACTATAATTATCTGACAAAAAAGAAAACTACGCATAGGTATATGTCGCGGAGAACCTAACCGGTTGCCGGGGCTCCGGCTCGACGTGCAGGAGAAGGAACGGGGTGATTTTTAGTCAGTAAGAGTCTGACACTCCCTCCCGCCTCACCCAGGCGGGAGCAGTCATTCGATGATTTACCCCTGTAAAAAAAAATCGCATAGGTACATATTCTTTTCCCATTTTCTACATAAATACTCGAAAAGTACATGGTAGAAAATTCGCATTTTATTACCGAAAAAGCTAACATGGATTGGTTCAAATTAACAAGCGCTAATTACTCATTAAAACTTAACAGAATTCAGTTAAACTGTGGAATTTACCGCTTAATTAAAAACTAAAACAATACAGAAGAACTAAAATTAATTTAGAAGTCTAATTTTGAACTCGAACTGAAGTCAAAACTTGTAACAGATAACTTAGTAACATAAGATACGAGTATTTTGTTAAAACATGCTTATAGCTTTAACGCGCGGCTTTTACCACGTATTTCTGTTTTATCCCATGGGAGCATTTAATCGGGATAATAAGTGCACTTGCACCCTACCAGTCCCTATACAAAATTTTATCAAAATCTGTTTCAGTGTGATTGACAGACCAACATTCAAACAAAGAGACTTTCACATTTATAATATTAGTGTGATTACAAATAATTAATTACATAACATAACATCACGCCTTTTATTCCCGAACGGGTAGGTAGAGGTGCACATTACACAGTACAATGTAACACCCACTTTTCACTATTTATGTTATGAGTCCTATGTAATAGGGGGTGAGCCTATTGCCATTTACCGGTCACAATTCCAGACTCCGTGCTATTAATGAGAATTTTTAAACCCAGTAATACTTTGCCCGACCCGGGAATCAAACCCTAGACCCCTTGCCCGGTAGGCGCACTTGCGACCACTCGGCCAACGAGGTGAATAATTAATTATGCTCGAAATTTTGTTGTTCTGATCAGTCATTCTCAGTTGAAAATTGTTACATCTCATACTATTTTTCATAATACATATAAAACTGAAGTGCCTATTTGTTCGAACGCGATAATCTTCGAAACTTCTTGTCGGATTTGAATAATTTTATTTGTGTTGGATAGTGCATTTATCGAGGAAGGTTGTAGGCTACAAAACATAAGACTACGGTCAATAGGAGCCGAGCAGAGCGGGTGAAAACCCCTGTAAAGTAGCTAGTGTGCAGGAACTAGTTTATAAAATTAGTAGGATAGTCAAAATGACTATTCTTAGGACTAGGATTCCCGGGTCGGGCAAGTATTTGATTTTTAAAAATTGTCAGTAGTAGCACGTAGTCTGGAACTGTGCTCGGTATATGGCAATACACTCACCCCCTATTACATGGCACTCATGATATAAATAGGGAAAAGTGGGTGTTACATTTGTACAGTGGTATAATATGCACCTCTGCCTACCCCTTCGAGGATAAAAGGCGTGATATTATATTATGACTCAAGTTCAACTTTGCAAACTCACATTTTTAGATAACAACTAATGAGTCACAGTACTCTTTAAAAAAAAACAGATAAGTAGACAAAAGCTAATAGATAATGCCTTATAGCATGGAGCGGTAAAAAATTGACAATCGTGCAATAATGTGTAGACGTTTCATTCCACTGTGATGAGTCAACCGTTATCGTGCGCTATGGAGATTGGCATTCGTTTTAAAATAGCTTTAGAAAACTAAGTAAATACTTTAAATATCTAAGTTTGAGTCCTCAAGATAGACAAAAGATTAGATATTTTTGTAAAAAGTTAGAGTTAAGAAATCCTAGCCTATTACCTATTCACTTAAAATTGATAACAAACGTGACTTCCAACTTGTATGTACCTTCTAAGATTATTTAGACACCACTGACAAACGGTGAAGGAATACGTGAGGAAACCTGGGCTTATAATTTCTAATTATAAGTTTATAATGGCCAACCCGCATTGAGCACAAGCTTGGTGATTGATGCTCAAATGTTCTCCGTGTGAGAACAGACTTACGATCATCAGTAGTGGCCACTTTAGGCTGTTGATGATAATAATAGTGATAACAAAAGTAAGAAAATTTTGATTACTAATTTTTTTAATTTGTGCGAACATATAGGCATACCTTAATTGTTATGGGTGCCTGTATGTTCCCAATTTACTAGTCCACAGCAACCCATCCATAGCGTTTTTTTTCCATTATCCACAATAGTTGTTCACTAACCGGGGACTGTCCTTGGGTGCATTCCATAGTGCATAACACATTATTAAGTCACTTACAGGGGACTGAACAATAAAAAATTCTGTCGAATAAAGCTAAATTATAATATTTTGTATTATGTTTGTAAGGAATTTAAAATAAACACACCTACAAAATAAATGCTAAACAGATATACTTTAATTGTTTTACTACATTGCCCGTTAGACACAATTTACGGTGTCCAACTCCAATGACCTGAATACTAAGAATTGTAAACATTGCAAAACTGTGACTCATACATAAATATGTTATAAAACATTTTTGAAAGAAAACGATTATGTTAATGGAAGTGAAAATAAAGTTCCTAGAAAAAGCGATAGAGAGTATTATTCTATGCTACTAAAATTATAACATAACATAACATCACGCCTTTTATCCCCGAAGGGGTAGGCAGAGGTGCACATTTTGCCCGGCAGTCGCACTTGCGACCACGCGGTCAACGAGGCAGTCGCAGAGGTAAAAATTATAAATAATATGTTTGTTACTCCTATACATCAAAACGGCTGAAGGTATCGAGAGGAAATTTGTAACAGTAGTAGATTACTGTCTGTAATAACACATGCCACTTTTTATCCACGCGAGCAAAGCTGCTGGCAGAAGGTAGTATTGCGTAATATATAAAGCTAAATAATTTATTTGTCTGTTTGTTCTAATCTCTGGTACTACTGGTTCGAATACAATAATACTTTTTGTGTTAGATAGCTCATGTACATGCTACGATCTGCAGCACCCGGAACATTGCGGGTGTAGCTAATGAATAAATACTTTCCGCCAGGTTTTCCCAGTGGGCTACAAAATGGGGTTCTCCAAGAGGGGAGTGAATAGTTTTCTTAAGGGTTGGCAAGGTGCATGTAATGCCCCAAGTGTTGCAAGCGAACGTAAGTGTTGTAACCGCTTACCATCAAATGCGCCGTGTGCTTTTTTGCCACCGTCGTGATATAAAAAAACGTTCGCCACGACGATGTGATGACGGCAGACGGGTAGAGTAGAAGTCTAGTTTGGTAGCTTACGGACACCACGGTGCGGTGGCGTGACTGGTGGCGCCGCCATGTTGTCCCAGTGAAATGAGTCAAACTTAATACACGGCGCACTAGTACCAATTACTAAGCTATTCCGAGTACCATAATAACGATTTCCGTTACATTATTCGTCTTAGTCTTTTTTTTTTAAGTTCCATTATAGTTTTTTTTTTTGTTTAAGTTACAAGACATCGTTTTGGTCTACTTTTTTTTATAAAAGTGTAGTTAGTCATCAAAAGTAGATAGCTTTTTTTAAGACTATGCCTATTAGAGGTATTATTATAATGTATGTTGAAGCCTTTTTTCAGTTCTTATTTACAAACTGATTCGCCATGACATAAAGTCTCAAGATTTTGACTCCAATGAGGTACTGTACTCAGGACCAATTTTTAAATCAACAGATAATTCTGAACTGTAGAATAAAATTGACATTCGACAGTTATTAGTATGGCAGAATTGTCAAATATTCAAAGTTGTTTCACTTTATACCTTACTGGCTACTTCCACGCGGTTTCACACGCTCTGCTCAGCTCTTATTGGTCGTAGCGTGATATTTTATAGCCTATAGCCATCCTCGATAAATGCGCTATCCAACACAAAAAGAATTATTCAAATCAGACTTGTAGTTACAGAGATTAGCGCGATCAAAGAAACAAACAAAAAAACAAACTCTTCTGCTTTATAGAGGTATAATAAGTACTATAAGATTTCCGATGTTTGGAGACTACTTTTATAGGAATAAATTTTGTGAACTTCTCGTGATTGCAGATTTAATGGGAGGTTTGCAATAATGTCTTGACTTAGAATAACGTTGAGTCATTTGACGAACGCATGCATTCTTCACAACCTACTAATGACAAATGCTTGCATCTAGCTCAGAAACAATAAAAACTATTCAAAAGTGACAATGTTAAATTCACATATCATCTTTGCCAAATTACCTGTCGCATGTTTCTCGTACACACGGGTGTACGAGAGAGTTGAGTGCCCATCGCGCAATTGTACACACGGGTGTACGAGAAACGTGCGCCGATTGGATATTTTTTCTGTGATTGAACAGAATAGTTAATTCGCTTTTCTATTAAAATATTTACCCGTGTGTACGAGAGGCGCGCGAGAGGTCTGATGCATTCTGCATATCAAAAATAAATTGTTTTGAACCAAATCGTGGCCCATTCACGTTAAAACACGATCCTTCGATTACTGCACTGTAATTAAAAAATACTTAGTTGTTATTTACTGTAACTATTGTGTTTCATAATGACAAAGATAGTACGTAGTTTAATAGCCTAGCTATACCTAGCTTTCGTTTTTGGTTGCGCTTGCATGCTGCTCGTAAGTGGTTACACATGGAAGAGATCTTTCAATGGTCGTCTGTCTGTCTGTTTGACTTTATAGTTATTACTTAGATCACACGTAAAAATCAAAATTTTACGCTTGAACGTCAACTCCCCAGCCACCTTGTATATTTGTTCCTCTACATTAGAGGGTTTGCTATCGATATTATAGTTGTCGGTTGGAGCACATTTAAAATGGCTCCTAGGGCCTAGTGCAGGCGTCAGGGATCGCGGGCCGATCTCCGACCACCGGGCCTGCGGAGGGCGAGCATGGGTAGCTCGCCGCCCGACCAGAACCAGACCCGAGCGTACAGCACGTCGCGTTCCGCGCACGCCTCAAAGAGCCATCAGACCACCACAGATGAGGCCCAACAGGGCTGATGCTGATACGGAGCCGCAGAGAACTTAACGGGTTGCCGGGGCTCCGGCTCGAAGTGCAGGAGTAGGAACGGGGTGGTTTTTAGTCAGTAAGAGTCTGACACTCCCTCCTGCCTCACCCAGGCGGGAAAACCCATTCGATGATTTTCCCCCCTTAATAATTACGGCGTTCAGACCTATGATTGGTTGGTTGATTGGAGCTGGCCAATCAGAGTGCTGAACGTCATTAACGTGGCGATCGCATAAACGTAAAATATTCTAGTCCCTCGGGTCTCTCCTCCTCTCCTCTCCTCTCCTCTCCTTGGGTGAGGCCAGAGGGAGTGGACTAGCTATTTCTACTTTAAGCAAAAGACAAGACAACCCGTTAAGTCCTCCACGGTTCCTTATAGAGAGTCTGCCGTTATCTTATAACTACCTCTAATTTCTACTTTTGTCCGACATCGATATCTAATACATGATTTCACTTTTAGTCGACCAGCAACAGAGTGAAGGAATGTATGAGATGTGTGTTGAAGCGTGCCGCCATCTTTATTCATTATTACAATGCAAGTGTTGATGGTATTTTTGATGTCTAAACTGTGCTAGGGTTGTCTGTAGATACAATTAGGTACTTTCCTCAGTCAACCACAAATTATTTGGAATTTTTAAAATTACACTTTTATTCATTGATATGATGATTTACTTAATTTTCCAAGTAGTTTTTCTTAGTTTGACCTGTGCTTAAGTAATTATGTGCGTTTGTGTGCAACTATCTCATGATTGGCTGAACCGTTTTTGATGCAGTTTTCAGAAAAGTGCTTTTTATTAAAGAATTATTAAGAAATCAGTACTTAGGTACGTATGCCACTTGACTCAAAAGTATAACGAGGGTGACGTCACAAATATGAAACCGTGCTATTTATTTAGGGTTTAAAAAAATTTAACTGTAGACTGCCTAACATTCTTTGAGTGCTAACGTAAGGAGTAAGGGTTCGATTCCCGTACGGAACAACACTTTGTGTGATCCACAGATTGTTGTTCCGGGTCTGGGTGTCATGTGTCGTAGTTCTAAACAATTGTATTTCATGTGAAAATGTTACGAACAATAACTAATTAGATATTATTATTATAAGTTAAATTACAATAGAAGCTGATTATACCTATGGATACAATTCTAAAAAATGAATTTTGTTTTTAACAAAAAATCGCTACTGAGAATATTTAGTTACCTTTCAAATATTAGCCAAAAAAACAACGGTGCGGTGGCTCGACAACCGGCTACCGCGCAACGTATAGCGGGTTCGGTTCCCGCACGGAACAACACTTTGTGTGATCCACAGATTGTTGTTCCGGTTCTGGGTGTCATGTGTATATGAACTTGTATGTTTGTAAACGCACTCACGACACAGGAGAAAATCCTGGTGTGGGGCAACGTTAAAAAAAAAATAAAAATGATGTATTTATCTATTGTCACTGAAATATTTGCATGCAATACATAATACACAAGCACACACGGCAACAAATGAAGCCATACAAACCAGTTTACCATGGTCTCGGTTTGTGTAATCTATCAGTACATTAGAAGGTCAATTTATACTGGATTACGTGTGACATACCTACTAGATAAAAATCATTAATGTGTTGATGAAGTTTCTATCATGAATGCTATGTTTAATGTAATGATGCTTTATCTATACAACAGTTGTCTCTTTGTAATATTGTTCTGAACACGCAATATTCAAGCTAGCGCGATGAAAAACATGCTAATTTATACATACATAACATCACGCCTTTTATTCCCGAAGGGGTAGACAGAAGTGTATATTATGCCACTGTACAATGTAACACCCACTTTTTACTATTTATGTTATGAGTCCCATGTAATAGGGAGTGAGCCTATTGCCATATACCTGGCACAATGCAAGACTCCGTGCTACTACTGTGATTTTTTTTAAAAACCCAGTAATACTTTGCCCGGCCCGAGAATCGAACCCGAGACCCCTTGCCCGGCAGTCGCACTTGCGACCACTCGGCCAATGTCTACTTCTGTCTACCCCTTCGGTGGTAAAAGGTATGATGTTATACATAACATTGATGAAACAACATATGAAAGAAAGTTTGTGAGGATGTATGTAACATAACTTATATGTTAGTTTCGCATTAATGTAATAAAATTAGTAGGATTCCAAACAAAACAATTCAATGAGTTATCTACAAAATTTGTTATTTGAAGTGAAAAAGTCCTAGATAAAATTAACAGTAAATGGCGTATCTTTAACCAGTAAAAAAACATGTTTATGTATATTATTAACTTAACTATTCTAATTTTCACATACACGCTTACGTAAATACCCGCATAGAGGTCTTTGAACTTAATAAATAAGGTTTCGCTGTGATACCCTGAGCTGAGAATAGCCTAACGGTTAACAAGGTTCCGGGGTCCAAGCAATAGTAGGAACGGTGTGGTTTTAGTCAGTAAGAGTCTGATAAGTTATTCGATGATTATCCCATTAAAAAAAATGCTCAAGAAAATTATCCAGAAACAAAAAAAAATATTATTATGGAGATAAGTTCACTCCTGACCCAAGGAGGGAGAAATCATTGGAGTTCCTCTATCAACAAGAAAGGTTACATCATATCTATAATAGATACCGATCCCGCTCTTACCCAACCAACGAGGTAGGAGTTAAAAATCTATTAAAGAATTTTAACATTTCACAGTAGCTTTATATCTTTATAATTTTTGTTTTTTTCACCTGATGGTAAGCTATCGGCGTCGCCCCTGGACATCTGGAACACCATAGGCGTTACAAGTGCGTTACCGGCTTTTTGGGGGTTAGGAGTTTGAGGATCGTTGGGGATTCAGTGATTGGGGAGATTGGGGAAGGGGAGGGTAATTGGGAAAAGGAGGGTAATAAAAAAAATGTATGTATACAAAGTAAACTATAGTACAATATAATATGTCCTACTGTTCACTAAACCCTGCGATGCGTACTATTGCGTACGTTCGGTTATGGCTCCCATAACTCTTGAATTACGACAGGCCGTCATAAACGTGACTACTCTAAGCAATAACTATAAAACTGGCTTGTGCATATAAATTATATATACGTCTATGTACAATACAGGAAGTATATAGGTAAATGTATAGATAGTTTTTTTAAGGGGGGAAATGCATTGAATGACTGCTCCCGCCTGGGTGAGGTGAGAGAGTGTCAGACTCTTACTGACTAAAAACCACCCCGTTCCTTCTCCTGTACTTCAAGCCGGAGCCCCGGTAACCCGTTAGGTTCTCCGCGAATCTGATGATAGTTTAGTATATGCATCGATAGCCAAGGTCGATGTGAAATATTTATTAACTTCTCCCGGTACATATTGGCATTAGGTTCAGTCTAAGTGTTGGAGAACCATACTTTAGCACGAATGGGCCTGCTTGACCAGAGTGATACCACGGCCTCACAGAAAATAATAATTTCGTTGTATTTCGTCGTGTAAGTGTGGTTACTGGAGTCCCAAAAACTATAAATGTAATCTACAAATTATGGCCAAATATTACAATCGAGCACTCTCTGAGAATGTGAACGAAAAAAAAAAAGAATTTATTTATTTACCATTAGGCAAGATGCACTGAATACACATAAAAAGACTAGTAAGATGAACAACAACATATCCGCCGTCTGTCTGTCCCTATGTATAATCAAATCTTTCAAACTACGCAACGGATTTTGATGCCGTTTAATAGATAAAGTGATTCTTAAGGAAGGTTAGTATGTATATTACATGCATATTGCACCCGTGCGAAGCCGGGGCGGGTCGCTATTAAAATAATAAAGTATATTTCGATATAACTGAGACGATTCTATATGCGTGCTTGTCGGTTGAGGCTGCTTCTAATTTAACCCTATTTAATAAGGCGAAGTACGTCTAAACATACACAAATACTTCCTTACTACTGAAATACTCACAAAACAAATACTAGAACTATCATCACGTTGTAATCCCCAAACGGTATAAACAGAAGTGTAATATAAAACTTCACATGAGTCTCAAGCCCCTTATAATAGGGACCGAGAGACCGTCATTACAGCCCTAATCTCGAGACTGCAACTAAGAAATGTCCTAATGGAAAACCCCAATAAAACCCGACCCGGGATTGTTTACTACCCTTTGGGTGCAGTGGCGAAATGATCATGGGAATTAGGAGAGTATCACTTGTAATGTAAATAATTTTAATAGGGATGATGACTAAATCTGGTAGATTATCTTAAAACTTTATACACATGTATTGTCTTTTCTTGAGAAATCAAATCTTTCGACATATTATATATTATTACTAGCTACTTCCGCGCGGTTTCACACGCTCTGCTCAGCTCCTATTAGTCGTAGCGTGATGTTTTATAGCCATCCTCGATAAATGCGCTATCCAACACAAAAATAATTATTCAAATTAGACTTGTAATGACAGAGATTAGCGCGATCAAACAAACAAACAAAGAGATTTTGTTTAAAAACCCAGTAATACCTTGCTCGACCCGGGAATCTAACTCGAGACCCCTCGCCCGGCATTTGCACTTGCGACCACTCGGTCAACGAGACAGCAGGCGACTTTAAATTATTTTTATTATAGTACATGTATTTCATATTTTACAATTACCGTACTTATAATATCAGCTATCATGAACAGCAAAACATAACAATTATCTACCTCTAATATTATTTCTAGTTATTAGTAAAAATATGTTTTATTATCTTAAACAAAATTCGAAATCATTTGCTTCTACCTAAAAAAGCAACATTTTCTCATTCCAGAACCATGGCGAGAATAAGTTTACTGCTAGTGATAGCATGCCAGCTAATCACCATCCCGTCCATTAGAACTGATGATGAGAACCCCTTCCTGGACCTAGCATCATCATTCCTGCAGAATATGGGAGATGGTGGTAATAACATGAATGGATTGGCTGCTATAGGAAGCATTGTTGGGAACCTGATGCAGGGAGACAATGCCAAGAACTTGGGCGCCATGTTTGGTCAGACTGACAATGGAAATGCTGGTGATATGCTGTCAGGTAAGATGTTTTTTGTCGGTAAACAAGCTGACGGATGGTAAGGAAATGGCGTCGCTCATGGAAACCCGAAACGCCAGAGTCGGTTACAAGTGCTTTACCGGTCTTTTGGGGATTAGGAATTTGAGCATTGTTGGGTATTCATGGATTAGGGAGATTGGGGAGGGGGATAATTGGACCTCCGGTAACCTGACTGACATGACGAAACACAACACGTTGGTTTTCTGCTGTGGTGGCCGTGGTATCACTCCGGTCGAGCCGGCCCATTCGTGCCGAAGCATGGCTCTCCCACACTTAAGATTATATGATGGCAGAGTAGAATAAGTTTGTCACCATCTCTACTCTTCCTGCGGGTTTCGTATACCCGAATAAGAGAATATGTATGTGTTTATCTGAGAGTAGGCAATAACGTTCTCTGATAAAACTGATACTTTAATTACATGATTTAAAAAAACATGTTGATGTTTTAAAAATAACATCTTCACTGACAGACAGACGGAAAGACAATTCAATTTTTGACTTTTCAAAACTGCGTCGGTAATTGAGGATTTTTTATTCTTTTATATTTTACGTTGCCCCACACTAGTATTTTCTCCTGTGTCGTGGGTGCGTTTACAAACATACAAGTTCACATACACATGACACCCAGACCCGGAACAACAATTTGTGGATCACACAAAGAGTTGCTCCGTGCGGGAACCGAACCCGCTATACGTTGCGCGGTAGCCGGTTGCCGAGCCACCGCACCGTTGTTTTTTTGGCTAATATTTGAAAGGTAACTAAATATTCTCAGTAGCGATTTTTTGTTAAAAACAAAATTCATTTTTTAGAATTGTATCCATAGGTATAATCAGCTTCTATTGTAATTTAACTTATAATAATAATATCTAATTAGTTATTGTTCGTAACATTTTCACATGAAATACAATTGTTTAGAACTACGAGTATCAATTTAGTGATCAACTCATGAACAAACTTGATACCTAGTTTAATTTGCATAAAGTTTAAATTTCAATGCCATGTTTATTTAAATAGTGATAAGCATTTCAATAATTTTGAGTAACAGAAAATGCTTTTCCCAAATTTTGGAGTTCTAAGTAATGAGTCTATTTTCACGAGACTGTAAATAAACTAAAAAACAAAAAGACCGTTTAATTAATAACTATGTAATTAGCAAGTGTGTGAGAGCCATACTTCGGCTCGAATGGGCCGGCTCGACCGGAGTGATACCACGGCCTCACAGAAAACCGACGTGAAACAACGCTTGTGTTGAGTTTCCGTGTGAGTGGGGTTACAGGACGCCCAATCCCCACCCTTCCTCTTCCCCAATCTACCCAATCCTCGGTCTCCAACCATTCTCAAATTACTAATCCCCAAAAGGCCGGTAACGCCACTGGTGTTCCAAGTGTGCATGGGCGACGCCGATTGCTTACCATCGTTCACCGACTTATTTCATAAAAACCTGTTCATCACTTTTAAAAAAATTTTACTTCCATAAAATAAGTTAAAACATTAGCGATGTATAATTTCCGACCAAGCAGAAGATGATACCAATTCCTATTTATTCCAGGTCTGGGCAGTCTACTAGGTGGTCAAGATGGCAAGATAGATCCAGCACTAGTAGGATCAATGATATCCATGTTTGCCCAGCAGATGGGAACCACAGAGTCCTCAAAACCAGCGAGACAGAAGAGAGAGAACAAAGAGCCAGGTGAACTGAACTTAGAAAGCATGATGACCTTGGCATCTGGTCTCCTCGGCAACAAGAACGCTGGAGGATTTATGCCTTTAGTAATGAATGTTTTGAGTTCATTTTCGGATAGCGAGGCTCAGAAGCGTGCTGATGAGCATAAGGACCATGCTTCATTCTTGCCTCCATTCTTGGAGAAGGCTCATTTGTACTGGGATATCTTCATAAACTCAGAGTTGGGCAAAACTATCTGGGAGAAGTCGGGTTTGAAGCGAGGATTGAAAGCCTTTACAGGACCTGATGGAAATATCAGTTTCCAGCAGATGTTTAAGAACTTTGAAAACCATTCGTTCAGGAGGCATTGGATTAAGGCTGCAGCTAAATATTTGACTGATATGGTGGTACATATTGCAAAGCCTGAAGTTTACAGCAGGTAAGTTTTTGAACTTATTGTATTTGCTATCGTGAGACATACTACCTCTATATTAACTAAAAATCGCGGATTATACTGAAAAATGTCTACGTATATTCACTACGTATAGTCGCACAGCCTACTGACTACTGAGGCCTTAGTACGAGTTTCATTTACGTTTAAAGTATTCGAAACGAGTACGCGTTCGGCAATCTGATTGGCCGGCGCCAATGAAACAACCAATCAGAGCGCCGAACGCGTACTCGTTACGATTATTTTAAACGTAAAACAAACTTGTACTAAGGCCTCTGAAGGCTGCGCAACATCGCAGCAACCGCGCACGCTGCTCATGAGGAAGAACCCCTCTGTGATTCGAAACTAGTAGAGCTTTTCTCAGTATATTGATGTGAGTAACCCGCGATTTTTAGTTAGTTGTATTATCATTTAATGTTTATTGTACGGTTGGCGTAAAGTGTGGGTATCAAGAAAGTATAGAATTGTGCTCGATAATTTGCAATCGTCGTGCGTTCATTAGCAGGAAAATAATAATTATATTTATTATTATGGTTATGTCACCTTACTGATAAACCCAATAACTATTTATTAATGAATTAAGTAATACATTATGAGGAAAATAATTTATTGGAATATTTTGTAGATAACCTCGACTGCGACGTTGGTCGAAAGTATTATTAGTTCTTTCGAAAAGTGTTAGTAATAACATGGAGTCTGGCCCTGTAACCAAGTATGGCAAATCACACCTATTATTATATGGGACCCATAATATATCTCAGAGATATTGGGTGTTATCTACATCGGGAAATAGTTGATTAGCATATCGCAGTGTACATTAAATCGAAATGAAATAACCACTAATTCGAATTAATTAATTATTTTTTAAAACCTAGCCTAGCTGCATAGGTTCATATACATACAAGAATATAGCTATTTAGATAATCCGATCGATAATATAATATATAGAAAACTTAATCAGGTCTTCTCGTCTCAGATACCGCAAAGCCTGAATACAAAAGTCTTCAACGATTGTGTCCTTCCAGTAATGACATACGGAGCCGAGACGTGGAACCTGACAGTGCGACTGGTCCACCAATTTAAGGTCACGCAGCGAGCTATGGAGAGGGCTATGCTCGGAGTCTCTTTGAAGGATCGAATCCGAAACGAAGTGATCCGACAGAGAACCAAAGTTATCGACATAGCCCAAAGGATCAGTAAGCTGAAGTGGCAGTGGGCCGGTCACATTTGTCGAAGAACCGATAACCGTTGGGGTAAACGTGTTCTAGAGTGGAGACCCCGTCTGGGCAAACGCAGTGTAGGGCGCCCTCCAGCTAGATGGAGTGACGACATCTGCAAGGTGGCTGGCAGTGGTTGGATGAAAAGAGCTGAAGACCGAGCTCAGTGGCGTGCCATAGGAGAGGCCTATGTCCAGCAGTGGACGAATACAGGCTGATGATGATGATGAGATAATCCCAACCAGAGCTGCGGACGGCCTAGCGTTTAACCGAGGCTCCGGCTCGAAGTAGGAGTAGGAACGGGGTGGTTTGTAGTCAATAAGACTCTCTGACACACGCTCTCGCTTCATCGAAGGCGGGAGAAGCCATTAGATAATTTTTCCCTTTCCCCTTTCAAAAAAACTATTTAGGTAATAGACAATAAAGCGTTACACTAGGTGCAAATGTTCCACTACATGTATCGAAGACATGTCAAGCGAAGCCAACCGACTTCGCCTGACATACCTATAATAGCGACAACGCGCGAGAAGAAGTGCCAGTGCCTTTAGCCAAACGCCACTTTAGCGCTTGTCTACAGAGAGAGCAGAAACCTAAATGTCTGGGGATGACATTGACATGTGTCAAAATTTACGTCAATTCCATATAATTTGGTTTTCTATTCTACATGTAGACAAGCTCTATGTGGCATTTGGCTACAGCTGCCGTGTTGCCAGACATATCGGGTGAAGTCCAGCAACGTAGGTGTATAATTAGTACGTACTACTACGGGCTGGTACTGAAAATCAGCGCCGAGGATTCGAGCCTTCGTATCCGGGCCATAGTATTAAGCTGAGCTCCAGCCTTTTGCGCTGCGACGTACCATGGGCTGTTTGTGTGTATTCTTGTTGTGTGTCGTAGCGTAACAAATAGTCTTTCTTTTCTTTCATGGTACCTCACCCAACGTCGCCGGTGACACGTGTCGCAGGACATTAATGTCGACTAGTTTATTTTTTTTTTATGGCATAGGCCGGTAAGCGAGCAGAAGGATTACCTGCTGGTAAGCAATTGGCGTCGCCCATGGACACCTGGAACACCAGAGGCGTTACAAGTGTATTACCGGCCTTTTGGGGATTAGGAGTTTGAGGATCGTTGGGGATTCAAATATTAGTGAGATTGGGGAAGGGGAGGGTAATTGGGCCTCCGGTAACCTCACTCACACGACGAAACACAACGCAAGCATTGCTTCACGTCGGTTTTCTGTGAGGCCGTAGTATCACTCCGGTCGAGCCGGCCCATTCGTGCCGAAGCATAGCTCTCCCACACTATCCTTGGCTTTAAGTAACATGCATGTATAAAGTTAAAATGTAATGTGCAAAGACCGGAAAATTCGTTGTTTAATAGTATTTAGTTTAAATCGACTAATTTGTTATACGGAAAGTTACCAGTTTTCACTTGTTCGTCGTCTGTCGAGAGATTTCAATCTTACTTTCAAAACTCTGGCAAACTTTAATTGGTTTAAATGGTGATGACATTTTGGAAAATTGTTTAAAGTTACGTTTAAATACAATTTTATCGTAATGTTCGAAGTGTTGACGTTTACGGTTGGACAATTAATTTACAATGGCACACTCAGTGATGGCAAGAATTGTCACAACCAAAATGTTGTAACAAATTAATTTTCAGTTTATATTTACAAAGATAGCAATTTCCTTGGACTTTTAGTATCTCTGAAACGATTTATATACCTTATATTTTTAAACGTGCATGTCAAGTAAAGTTTTAGTAAATGTAAATACACTAACTTAACACAAGCGTAGTTGCGTAGCGGCTACGCTTGTTGCTACACTAACGTAGTGGATACGTGGAGACGGCGTAGCCACTACGCTTGCTTCTGCGAATACGCTACGCATTGTGACGATATGCTACGCACAAAGATCATGTATTACAACAATAATCCTTAATAATTTTGTATTTGTTTCTTACGGATTGATTACGACCAAAATATCGTATCTTCTATTAATTTAAGATGATCGATCATCTGGCCTCGACAGTCACTACTGCAACTAAGAATTTCAAAAACAATATTGCTTAGCGTGCTAGCGATATCTTAATCAACCAAGTAAACAAAATAGTGGCAAATACGTAAAATATATAAAAGAAACAACCTCTAATCTCACATTACTTTTATTAGTAGTTTGCACAAAACGGTACAATTAGACCCTCCAGAACATTATTGTAGGTTGTAAGTTTTAGGACAATAAATTATATTAACAATTTCTAACTAACTTGTTACCCTATGTCAGTATCAGTTGCTAAACTTATTGTAAAATGGTAGTTCGTTAACCTTTGAACTGGGAAAATGGACTTTATTATATAAGTCATATGGGTGGTCAAGGTCAAAGGTTTATAGGCGTTCACCTGTCTATAAATATTTATTTTTGACGAGGTATGAAGATTCGTCATTACAGCCGACTAAAGACCGTTTTTACAAACCTCTCCTTTTTAAGGAACTCCTTAGCTAAAATAGGTGACACTTAACAACATTTTATTTTCACCAATCTATACCTAAGTGACAGCTGACAGAACAAGTAAGGGGATAGTTTAATTACTATGTTACGCTAAATAACATTTAGTTAAGGTTAGGTTTAGGGATGGATAATGAAAACGGTCTTAGGGTATTGTAAAAAAAGAGTAACGAATGGAGTTTCTTGCTCATTTTTCTCCATTTGAATCTACATTTTGGAACGAGCACCTAGCTTCACTGACGGACAGACTGACAGACTATTATTTTTTGTATTTGTTGACGTCTCAAAAATAGGTACACAATTATAGTTAAATTGAACTAAATGCTTTGATTTTAACTTTGACATTGACCGGGCAGCAGCGCTCTCTGATGAGACCGAAATATACTGCTAATTAAATTAAAATTAAATGATACACGTGTATGTATGGGTTTCATGTATTGTAATACCATTCGTAGAAATTTAATAATGAAAACGAATAATTTTCAATTTGTTTGTCCAACAGTATTGTGGTTTTGGCATGGCTAATCGGTTGTTTATCAAATGTACAAATTGAATTTTGATTTATCTACTGCCCCAGATGTAATGATTATAAAGATTAAATTAAAATAAGTGGCCCATGTACGTCACATTCATTAAGTGTGGGAGAGCCATGCTTCGGCACCACGAATGGGCCGGCTCGACCAGATTGATACTGCGGCCCCACAGAAGACAACGTGAAACAACGCTTTCGTTGTATTTCGTCGTGTTAGTGAGGTTACCGGAGGCTCAATTACCTCTTCCCCTCTTTCCCAATCCCTGAATCCCCAACAATCCTCAAATCCCTAATCCCAAAAGGCCGGTAACGCACTTGTAACGCCTCTGGTGTTCCAGGTGTCCATGGACGATGCCGATTGCTTACCACCAGGTGATCCGCTTGCTCGTTTAGCGGTTAATCCCACAAAGAAATCCAGTTCCAGAACAATAATTTAAGAATTTTTCCGTGTGGGGATCGAACCCGCAGCAGAATACACAGCATCCGATTGCCCAACCACTACGCCAACCGCATGCAATCAACTTTGAATGCTTACTCACAAATCTTCTCTAAATTCCCAGGTACCTGATATCAGGTCAGTACATCACGAACAGCTTCCTCGACTCCCAAGGTTTTCCTAAGAGCACACACTTCAACGTGAAGAAACCAGAACAGTCCCTGACTACGTTGCTGAACCACGTACTTAAGAAGTACTTGGATGTGGACACCGATGTCGGTGACTATGTGGTGCCAGCTGTGGAGTATGTCAAGGTAAGGGCACTTTGGATATGGAAGGGTTAACTTTGAATGCACTGCGTTTAAAACTACTCAACTTTAACCTCCTTCTTTATTTCAAGTCAGTTAATTTACTAACACCTGTTCCTCACTTTTCTACAAACCGCATCATAATCGTTACAACCAGTCTCGAGATAATTGCGGACAAAATTGCATCCTTTTTTTATGGCATAAGCCGGTAAGTGTCGTGGTGGCCTGGAGGTTTAAGACGCTCGCTTCTCATGCATGAGGGTGCGGGTTGGAAACCTACCAACGGCAAGTACCAATGTGACTTTTTCCGAGTTATATGTACTTTCTAAGATTATTTAGACACCACTGACAAACGGTGAAGGAAAAATATCGTGAGGAAACCTGGACTTATAATTTCTAATTATAAGTTTGAAATCGCCAACCCGCATTGAGCAAGCGTGGTGATTAACGCTCTAACCTTCTCCGTGTGAGAAGAGGCTTTGCTCAGTAGTGGGCATTTATGTTGATGATGATGATGAAGCCGGTAAAGGAGCAGACGGATCATCTGATGGTAAGCAATCGTCGTCGCCCATGGACACCTGGAACACCAGAGGTGTTACAATTGCGTTACCGGCCTTTTGAGGATTATTAGTTTAAGATCGTTGGGGATTCAGGGATTGGTGAGATTGGGGAAGGGGAGGGTAATTAGGTCTCCGGGAACCACACTCATACGACGAAACACAACGCAAGCGTTGCTTCACGTCGGTTTTAGAATAGAATAGAATAGAATAGAATAGAATAGAATCTTTATTTGCATAAAATGTAGGTACATAATGGTGATAATAATAACATAGTCAAGGTGCCATATACATCTTGCCGCTTGGCGACATGCAAATCTTTATACAGTTCAAATACTTATCACAGAAATAGAACATTTAACAATTTATCTAAATTATAAGTTTACAGTCTATACCTCACAGATCGCTCACAATTGTAGAATTTACATGGGTTTTTTGCTAGAAATTCGTCAACTGAGTAAAAACATTGCTGACATAACCATTTTCTTAGCATTACACTAAATTTATTTGAAGGTTTTCTATGAGGCCGTGGTATCACTCCGGTTGAGCCGGCCTATTCGTGCCGAAGCATGGCTCTCCCACACTTTAATAGAGGTGAAACTAAGAATCCTAAATGATACCCAACTTCGACTGTTCACTAATTACCACCCGAAATTATTTGTATCAAAGACATTCCTTTTCTTCCACAGCAAACCCTAAAAATGGCAGAAGCAACCACAAAGACCATGTCTACCAGGGGCGACTACAACGCCATCGCTGACCGTCTGACTGACACCCTGAACTTAGAGGTGATAGAACCAGTGCTGAGGGTGTACAGAGCATACCAGCATTCAGTGAAGGCTCCTCACTGCCAGGAACATCTCATGTGCCTTGTTAACAGACACCACGACCAGGATAAAAAAGGTTTGTATCTAGAGGTATATATACAAAAGAAAGTCGTGTTAGTTACACTATTTATAACTCAAGAATGGCTAAATCGATTTGGATGAAAATTGGTGGGGACGTAGCTAAGAACCAGAAAACGGACATAGGATTCTTTTTACCCAATATTTTTTTTTTACTTTTTACCGAAAATCAAGAACGAGAACGGGAAATATCGGGGTTGCGCGTACGAAGGTGCGCGCAGAAGCTAGTTTTTAAATAAAGCTGAAATTAAGAACTGGGGTGGTTACTCTTGAATCCATTTCCTATCGATCGACATTGGTATTGTGAAATTTTGTACTCTTGAGTTGCTACACGAGCGCCCATTGCATCCGTATTGCGTAGATATTGAATGAACTAAATGGTATTGAGTTTGGCTTTATATTCCGTACTCTAAATGCTATTGTAACAGCTACGACAGGGGTTGTATAGTTTTGACATTGAATAATTATTGAGATTTTATTGCATTGACATTCAAGAGTCGATGAACTCGATCTAAGTCTGTAGATTGAGTTTTCGGATTAAAATAGATTATTAATTTTCGTTCGTTATTCTTCATGGTGGCCCAAAGGTTTAAGACGATCGCTTCTCATGCACGAGGGTGCGGTTAGAAACCTACCAACGACCATTGATATTGTAATATTTCATACTAAAAGATACAACACTAGCGCCCATTGCATCCGTATTGTACCTCTATTGAGTTTGGCTTTATATTCCGTACTCTGAATGCTATTATACAGTTATCATTGGGGTTGTATAGTGTTGACGTTGAATAATTATTGATATTTTATTGGATTATAAAAATCGACATTGAGATACTTACTAAGAGAAAGCACCGAGTTATGTTATGTTACACATCCCGTGTTAACATGGTACAATTTACCATAGGTACTATTAGTGACTATATCGTGCTACATTCAGATAATATCAAACTTTGCAGTCAATTAGGTATTATAATAGATACCTAAATACCTACATACATAAATGTAGGTATTTACCATCAGCCATGCCGTGTCCCAAGCAAATATTAAAATAATGCCCTCTATCACACGAAAAGAATTAGGTAGGTACTGCCATAGTGTAAACAGGAAAAGCCACGCAGCTTATATAATATTACTTATATAATATGCTATCTTATATTATACTTACTTATAATTATTATACATACAAAGGTAAAGAGTTTGTTTGTTTGTTTGAACACGCTAATCTCTAGAACAACTGCAACGATTTGAATACCTAATTATTTTTGTCTTCTTTCGTAAGACATCTACTAAACTAATTATCATTGGCTTACTCACATAATTATTTGACGAGGAACTCGACTAGTTTCAAGCCACCCCACACTCACCTACGCTAAAAATGTTAACTTCTTAATGTCCGATTATCACAAATCCGCAACGTTTGTTCATACAAAAGTTGTCCGAAACAAAGTATTATTTATTCATTTCAATTAAATAGTATAACATTACAGTCATAAAACCAAGGCGTTAATACATTTTAAATAATTATAAAAGAAAAAAAAAAGTATATAGGTAATGGTGTATGTTGGTGTAAGTCAGCTATCAATTTCATGATAATAATTTTACTTTTCCAGGTATGCCAGGCTTCAAGGCTGGTCTCACGAAGCTCAGCAGTTTAGCAGCATCAGCGGCACTCAGCTTCCAGAATGGCAAAGGATTCTTCGATTTATACAACGCTATCCAGAATGATGTAAATTGTGAAGTAAGTAAAACACGGATTACGGTTTTTCCCCTACAGTTATTATGCTCTTTGGAGGTTTTACTGCAAGCTTCTGTTAAAAATAATGCCTTGTTTGCACTATGCTAGTATTTAAGTCAAGTAGCGAGTGTTCAGTAATTCTTTCTCGTTTCAATTTTGGGACAGAAGCAAGGAGGGATATACTAAACATTCGATGCTAGGCTAAAATACTAGCATAGTGCGAACAAGGCATAAGGGATCGACTAAAATGGCGACAGTCTATTGTCAATACAAAAGCCTGCGATTGGTATCGCCGTTTTAATGAGCTTAAAGAGAAATCTAATCTTATTACCTCTCTTTATAATTATATATGTATATCTAGTCATTATCAGGTACCTACCTACTATGGTATAAGAATTTCAAAATGACGTAACAACTAAAACTGCTGATTTTGGAGTTTTTTTTTATTTCCCTGTAGTAGCACGGAGTATGGAATTGCCCCCGGTATATGGCAATAGGCTCACCCCCTATTACATGGGACCTATAACATAAATAGTGAAAAGTTGTTACATACATACGAACATTGCATAATGGCAATAAGTGCCGTAATGTGCACCTCTGCCTACCCCCTCGGGGGTACAAGGCATGATTTTTAAATGACTTCAAAAAAAGGAGGAGGTTCTCATTAGGAACACCCCTAACAAAATACACTTATTGGTTTTTTAAAACGTTGTAAACCCATTTATTAATTTTATTATAGGAAACTTTACCTACATCTCAAATATATGGATTTTAGGTCTAAAATACACATATGTTTAACTCATCCTACTTACGCTTCTTTTTCCAGGCGGCGTACCCAGCAGACTGTTCAGCATTCCACGAACACGAGCTGAAAGTGACAACAGAAGTGTACCATAGCGAATTATAAGCACGTATTTATAAGTAGACCAACTTATTTTATGTATTAATTTAATTTTATCCCTTCCCTGTACTTAGGTAAAAAGTGAGCACTATTTTTGGCTTTTTTGTTGTATTCGTCATTTATGTTGTGGGTTTCGTTTTTATAAAGATCACAATTGAGAAATAAATATGTTGAAATGTCATAAAAAATATAAGTATTCATATCTAGCATTAACATTTGCACATTCTTAAATAATTCATATGTAATTTACTTAATAGCAATTAAAGAAAAAATAGCTAGACACGTTTCTGGAACTGCGAAATGGAGCTCCAATTATATAAATATGTGATTACCTTTCACGTAGGTATGGAATTAATATTATTTACACACTTTCATTACTGCATTACCTATCATTGTTTTCACTACTTCTTAATTCCATTAATTCTCATCAAAAATCACGAATTTACTAAACTAAAAAATATTTAATGGATTTTTATGACTTAAAATTCATTGGATCATTTCCATAATGATCCATTAAAAATGAAAGTGATCCAGTCCATTAATAAAAAATGGCACTTTCAAATGAATTGTGGCACTTTTCTAATTCTAATTATTTTGTTTCTTATCATTTTATGTTTGTCTAAATATACTTGATTTTATTATTTAAAAGTGATAATTATGTTTATAATAAAATTATGTACTTATAAACCGGTTACATACTCGTTGTTACTATGCAACAGTTACATTTTAAATGGATGATAAATAATCCGTTATAGCATTTTATTTAGAATTTCAAATCTATAAAAATGGTGTTACCTATTGATTTTAGAAATGTCAAAAATACTTATTCATTATCATCATTCCGATTTTATGCCGAAAATCAGTTGCATTTAGGTTTCAGAGAATTATTATAAAATATAATTATTATAATATATATATATAAATGTACTTAGTATTGATAGTTACTATAAAATTGAAATTAAGTAAAATAATTTTAGTTTTTGCTGGACATTTGGTGCTAAAGTTTATATTGCATTTAATTGACTTCTGCCTATCTTCAAATGGTAGGCACAAGTCGAAATTATATAGATAGATGTATTAATATATTAAAATCTCGAATCATAATATAATAATAATTTAAATATAATTTTTAAATATTAAAATTTATTTGATGTCATAATTCATTTTATAATGTAAATACATTCCAAATTTATGTAAGAAATGGGAAATAAAACTCTTAGACTGAAAAATCGTATTATTTATTCAAATGGAAGTTACCTAAGTATGCATTTACAATCGTACAAAAACTAAAATTGCACAGTGAGAATTATTTTCGAAAATAATGCACGTCGGTGCAATTTTTAATTAGTTTTACATCAATACATTTATTCCAATGCTTTTGCGATACCTAATACCTATAATATTATTATTTCAACCAAATCACACAACCTGTAAAATAATTACTTTACAATGATAAGAAATGGCGCTGTAGTCCTCAGGACCTATAAGATACGTTAGGCCCTGCGCATTTTATGATTCTTTGGCAATACTTTCCTGATAACACGGGCACTCCTAAAAGCTCCTCACGTCTGTGACCCAGGATTCTTCCTAGTGCAGATATTCAAACGTATATATCGTACGTATATATATATCTCTGATTTATTGTACTACTAGCTTTTACCCGAGGCTTCGCTCGCGTCACAAAAGGATAAAAAGTAGCCTATGTGACAATTGATATATGCCAATACACACAGCGCCATCTATACCAATACTTTTGTTTTCCCTCGGGAATATCAAATTTTTCCGGGATAAAAATAAATGTACTCTATTATTTAATCCGGACTTCTAACTTTACGTCTGCAAAAATTCAAAGCAATCGGTTCAGTAGTTACGACGTGAAAGCAGAACAAACAAACAAACTCACTTTCTGATTTATAATATTAGTAAGGCTGACTATTATAGAGGTATTATAACGAAAAGAGATTATTGTAGTCCATCGCTGTCCTGCACCGCAGTGTGATTTGATCAAAAAATATAATATATAATAAACATCAACTAACATCTCATTAATATTAGGCATTAGTGTGCATTAGGATCATTATTAATCAAGAAAAAAATACTAAAAAAGGAACATAATTTCAATCAACTGTTTATAGACTCAAAACTAAAATTAGGGCAGTTTTATTAATAAATAACTAAATATTATTGAAATTAAAATAGACGTAGCTTAAAAATAATAGCTATACATGACTACGCTATAATAATATACACATCGTACCTCCGGTGCTATAATGTCACTTAATATTGCGGGGACCCGCGCGCAACTGAACAATGAAACGTTGTTTCTCCCAGTGCCATCCAAATTATCGCCAAAACCGTAACGACAGCAATGTACCTCACGAGGACAGTTTGCGTACTACACAAATGACAATACCGCACCAAGTAAAGAGGTGAATTTGGAGTATTCTTTCATACTCAGTTATGTTATGACAAAAATTGCATAATAGTGAGGATATTGCACCGTGTAGGTGCGATATATTTTGTCAGTATCTCAATAGGGTACAATGCAACATAGGTACTTTCTTATTGTATTCTGCAAAAGTGTTGTCAAGATCTACAAATTAAATTCCACTATTTCGCTAGTAATGTAGTGAGACCCATGTTTTAGGCCAATTTTGTATCATAGGTATTTTACACCTAGAAGTTGCTTATTTTAGTTAATTTTAGTCGTCTAGGTATTTTTCTGACTTATAAGAATTTCTAAACTAAAATACAGTATAATAATACGAATATTGTCTACGGTCTAGTCTACCTACTCAATCCGAGAGAATAGACAAACGAGGTAGTGTTGCCAGTAGCATCAAGCTTAAAGTTCAAATTACGTATTTTTTGTTACCATTCTTAAAAATAGTTCTGTCACTAAAAACTCTTTGTAACATGACAAGGATAGCACGATATTTAAGTACAAACTTAATTGAGTAGCTTTACAGTATTCGGGCGTAAATGGAGTGTTTAGCCTCTAATTATAGACTATTTAGTTTAAAGACTAGATATGACTATTTCATTCAGATTAGAATTGGGTAGTTTCCCGGGTATCAAAATTAAAAATCTAATTAGTTCGTCAATTAGATAATGAAAAAATATTAGACTCGTATTTTTTTTCTCGTATTAAGTTGCAATACTTAGTTAAAATAGCGCTAAGTTTAGGAGTGGGAAGTCGTTACATCATAACGTGCTACAAAATTTGACACGCTGTGACGTCACACGATATTTCAAATTAATATTTCGTCGAAAGTATTTAATTGAGAGTGAGAAAACAAAAAAATACGAGTCTAAAGTTTTAAATTAATGTACCAGGCGGACATTCAAATAAAATTTAGGAAACTACCCTATTGACTTTATAACTACCATTTAAGGCATCCACAAATAGTGTTGTTCCAAACTAAAAATTAAAGTATTGTTATTTGGAACATACACTCAAATTAATTATTTTCATAACATCTACTTAACTAATGAAAATAAAATTATAATAGGTAGGTACTACATAGTTATGTAATTATGTGTCTGTATGTTAAAACATGTAGATATAATAGTTGTGTGTCAAATAGGCAAAAATAATTTAAGAATTTAACTAAAATTTCACCTTTGGACGGATTCCTTTAGACTAGAATATCATTTAAATCGAAAGAATATAATTTTTGATTGGTCAATATTTAAAGACAATGGAAAATGTATGTTAAGCGTAAATTGTAGATTTTATAGAATTAATTTGTTATTTCTTAGCCGGGATGTTTTTGCAGACCCATTCCATGCCTTCCTGTAAGAAAATAAGGCACATTTTGGAGTGACAGGGAAACCAGTAACATATTTTTATGAGCAGTGGACATCTTAAGAATCTAAATCTATGATGAAATGGTACAAACCTTAACTCCAGTGCCATCAGTAGCCACGCAGGCCTGTATCTGCCAAGTACGGTCTCTTATCAGATGTAGACCTAGGTGCTGAGCAATCTCACTGGCCGGCAGAGCTAGAAAAAGAAAATAATTTAATTATGAACATAAACGGTAATAAAATAAAGTTAAACACAGATTATACCTCCTAAATAGGTTTTAAACCAACTTCAAAAAATGATGAAAAGGTGGTTGAAGTAATTTTTTTAAACACAGTTTACTAAAAATTATTATATTCAATAATAAAAGTTATTTGGCAATAGGCTCATTGCCAAATATTTGATGATGATCTTCTAAACCCAAACCTTTCTATAAAAATATGTTAGTACTACCAGTAATACCTTGCCTGACCTGGGAATCAAATCCGAGTACAATTTTAACACTTATCTGAATCTGAATTTCTCTTCACATAAATCAAGGCCAAAAGGTACTTAGGTAATTTATTAATACTTAAACTGTCAAATACCAAGCGGTTACCGGTGACCGCAACCTATTGTTCTATAATTGTGTCTATAATGACGGAACTCGACGAGTTAAATTATAACACTTAAAATTTCACCTGATGCCAAATCCTGCTTATTGGCATAGACAAGTAATGGTACTCCTCGCAACTTCTCATCTTCCAACAGTTCTGCCAATTCCTGACCTGTCTCCTCCAGCCGTTGGTGATCAGAGCAGTCTACTACATATATCTGGAAATGATAGTAGTTATTTGATGCTATTATTTTGGGTGATATTGTAAACAGCGACTTACCCAAGAAACAGCTCCAAATTATCTTGATTACATTGAATGAATGAATCATGTCTAGTGAAAATATTACATCCTTACTAATGTTATAAATAGTGAGTTTGTTTGTTTGTTCCACTTTCACGCCGTAACTACTAAACCGATTGCTTTGAATTTTTGCAAACATAAAGTTAGAAGTCTGGATTAAATAATAGGGTACTTTTTATCCAGGAAATATGTGATATTCTCGAGGAAAAACGAAATCATTGGTATAGATAGATGGTGCTGCGTGTATATGTCACTTAGGCTACTTTTTATCCTTTTGTGACGCGAGCGAAGCCGCGGGTAAAAGCTAGTTGCATACAAATGTCTACTTTTCGGGGACTAAAAAGCTACGCGTTAAGTTTAGGTACAATAAGCATTTTTTTTTAAATCAAATATTTTTATATATATACTCACCAAAATGTCAGTATTTTCAAAGTAATTCCGCCAGTATGGTCTTATTTTTCTCTGCCCACCTATATCCCAGACGTTCAACTTAAAACCGTTTGATAAAACTGACTTAATATTGAAACCTGCTGTTGGAGTAACATGATTTACATCTTCCGAAGCCAGTTGTTTTAGAAGAGTTGTTTTACCAGCATTGTCCAGGCCTAAGAGCAGTAAACGCAATTCCTTATCAGGATTAGATCGCAGCTTTTTCAAAATATTCAGTAGACCCTAAAAGTTACAAAGCGAAATCAGCACAAAGAATAACATAATTCTTACGCGTATTATGTAATTTCACTTAAAATACCATCATGGAGATAATTTCTAGAAGATTCACCAACTATCAATTAAGTTTTTATCGGTAGAGACCAATGCTTATCATCGTAATTTAATTAATTCTGAGCGACTTGCGTGAATCGAAAGAAATTTGTTGACATGTCGCTGTTTCCATGGTAACGTGCTGAAACTACGTTTCGTTTCACCGTGTTTGTAATATATTTTATTGTCACATTAAATAAATATATACATAAATGAAATTATAATAACTATTATTATTATAATAATTATAATAATTGTTATTATAATTATAATAACTACATAAATATTTACAACTTAAAATTAACTACAACTAAACTATTAAATTGACTGCCTCGTTGGCCGAGTGGTCGCAAGTGCGACTGCCGGGCAAGGGGTCTCGGGTTCGATTCCCGGGTCGGGCAAAGTATTACTGGGTTTTTAAAACATTCTCAGTAGTAGCACGGAGTCTGGAAATGTGCCCGGTATATGGCAATAGGCTCACCCCCTATTACATGGGACTCGTAACATAAATAGTGAAAAGTGGGTGTTACATTGTACAGTGGCATTAAGTGCCGTAATGTGCACCTCTGCCTACCCCTTCGGGGATAAAAAGGCGTGATGTTATGTTATGTAAACTATTAAATAAAACGAAAGTAAAAAAGAATACAACAAAAATTATACCCTTAATTTAGGCGTCAAAGTATTCGTCCGCATCACTATCACAGGGGAACGTTCCCAGAAGACTGGCAGCATTGCCACGTTGAATGGCAATGCTTATTTTCTGTCCAAAGAAAAAGCCAGCCCTCTGGTCAAGCGTAGAGTCGATTAGCCTACGGGCGATATCTTTAAACACAGAGTGTGCACTGGGACCCCATGGCCCAAGTGTTTCGACCCCAAACGGCTCAAAACAGTAGTTACCTACTAGATTTGAATATTTACGCCGTTTGAGGGCCTCTGCCGCAGAAGCAGCTGCACCAACGCATGCAGCGGTGCTTAAAAGATGTGATGGCGCAAGGGTGTCTACACACGTCGCGTCCCACACCAAAGGCCTACCCTTCTTCCAAGGCAGCAACGACATACCATCTGGTCTTTTGCCGTCATCACGTACCAAACCATTAGGTTCTAATACGGCTGGTACACCGGCTGAGGCAAGAGCACGACGAATGATGTCGTTGATGCTGGCATGGCGAGCTATGCGGCCTGCACTTCTGCAACAAGAAAGACCATGGTGTCCCAAGCCATCGACTCTTTCTCCACAGTGACAATAATGCAGAGAAACACAAGGAGCACCTAAACGTAAGCATACAGCTAGGCGGAACGTTATGTCATCCAACATAGTACAACTTCATTTGTACCCACATACACACAACACCCTTCCTATGAAGGGTGACGGGAGTGCCTGAACCCACAATCCTGGCTCCCATTCTCCTACAGCCAATAAGCGAGCTCGCTCTGCAGTATTAGAAGACGAGTAGGTAAGTTAAAAGACGAGTTAGTTATAAGTTTTATTGTACTTTCAAAGAAATGCGTGTATTATAAGTTTGTTTCAATTTCCAGTAAAGTATGTGTAATAAATTTTTACAATCAATAAATACAATGACAAAAAAATATAAGATTTTTTCTATCAGTTAATTTGTCAAAGGACCTTATCTTAAACCATAAAATAACATATTTTGTTTTTGACTCGAAGATTTCGCTACTTATCAATAATTTAGTGTTTAGTTATTTGTATTTTAAGTTGTATATATAGAGGTATAAAAAAAATTTAAAACTAAAATATTTACACCTTAAAAAATAATAATAATAAAAATAAATCTTAGGGCATCAAAGAAAACATAAAATTGCATTTCGGCTTCCCAATTCGACCCATAATTACCGGCATGCAGCTATGCCTCAACCAAAACTTTAGCGGATTTAGTTGAGGCCAAAATAGGTGGTGAAGGTGATATTAGCGGTGCAGCCAGGATTATTTTCAGCAACGAGGTACTGGCCCCATGTTCTCCAGATACGCTTAAAGCTCTGGAGAGCAAACACCCGGCCCCAGTAGATGGTCTCTCTTTTCCGGATCCTCCAGAAGCAGATAATAATATTCATACCCTATCTGTTACAAGTCGACAAGTGGTCACTGCCATAGGCTCCTTCCGGACCGGTTCTGCCGGAGGCCTCGACGGTTTGACGCCGCAGCATCTCAAAGATCTGACGAGCTCAAGCGCCGGAGAGTCCGGCGTGACGCTGCTGAAGGAGCTTACGGTTTTGATCAATCTTATACTCTCCGGCAATGTGCACGAATCTGTCATCGACGTTTTGTATGGGGCCAATTTATGTGCCCTTCGCAAGAAGGATGGCGGTATTCGTCGCATTGCTGTGGGAACAACTTATCGTCGCATGGCAGCCAAAATTTGTTGCAAATTTTATAATAATTACCTTTCGGAAAAATTCCAACCCCTCCAACTCGGGTATGGATCGAAAGGGGGCTGCGAGGCTGCCGTGCATGCGTTGTCGACCTACCTGAATTCCAGGAAAGGTGATATCATCCTGAAGGTTGACATAAAGAATGCCTTTAATTCGGTCAATAGGGATACTATGTTGACAGAAGTTAAAAAAGAAGTACCCCAAATTTTCAGTTTTCTCTGGCAATGTTATAGACATCCAACCAAATTATTATATCAGGACAACCTTTTGGAATCAGCCGTTGGCTCTCAACAAGGCGATCCCCTTGGACCAGTGATTTTTAGTCTGGCTATTAATCTTATTATTCGACAGCTAAATTCCAAATTTAATGTTTGGTACCTCGATGACGGTACTCTGGGAGGCGATGCGGAAACAGTATTAAATGATTTCATATTTTTAAAAAACGAATTTCATGCTATTGGCCTTGACCTAAATTTTTCCAAGTGTGAGATATTTTTAGATGACTCTACCGACTGACAGATCATATCAAAATTTAATACTTTTGCACCTAATATCTCGGTGGTTGATAAATGTTCACTTCGCCTTCTAGGTGCGCCCGTCTTCGAGGACTCTTTTCCAAGTTTTATTGAAGAAAAAATTAAAAGTATTTCTGTCGTTTCAGAAAAACTATATCTTTCATTTCATTTATTTATTCATTTAACAATTTACATTGTGTCTGAATTTAATATATCACATTAGAATGCATTCGGCTTATACTATTATTCGGTTTTGCTGCTTCAGTCCCAAATATATGTATTTTTTGCGCTCGACCCACCTCTGGTCTGCACCCCTTCTTTTAGAAAAAATTGACCAAATCATTAGGCGAACCCTGTCTTTAATTTTGAATGTGGCTCTTGATGACCGAGCTTGGACACAAGCCACTCTGCCTGTCCGCATGGGTGGGCTTGGCGTCCGTAAAATTTCCAGTGTAAGCCTACCGGGTTTCATATCTTCCGCCCTTGGCACTGAAGAATTAACCAGGAAAATTCTTTCTCAATCACTGGTTAATTTTGATGTACCATGTTTAGTGGAAGCTGTGAATGCTTGGAAAATCGCTTGCCCAAATATTGATCCCCCCGTCAAATCACATTCCCAGAGACAATAGGACGAGCCGCTCTGCAGAAAAGTGAGCGAAAACTTGAACTCCTCTTGTTCAACTGCAGAGAGAGCTCGCTTTTTGGCTGTGGGTGAGTGGGAGTCGGGGTTATGGCTTCTTGCTTTACCTTCGTCTAACCTAGGTACTTTGTTGGACGACACCACGTTCCGCGCTGCAATTTGTTTAAGGCTTGGAGCTTCATTTTGTTCACCTCATCGTTGTCGTTGTGGTGAAGATGTCAACAGCCTTGGACACCACGGCTTGTCATGTAGCCGTAGTGCGGGCCGTTTTGCTCGACACGCAAGTATTAATGACATAATTCGTCGAGCTCTTGCCTCCGTTGGTGTGCCGGCTACTTTAGAACCTAATGGCTTGGTACGTGACGATGGCAAGAGACCCGACGGTATGTCATTATTCCCTTGGATGATGGGTAGGGCTTTAGTATGGGACGCCACTTGCGTTGATACTCTGGCGCCATCCCATCTTCCAAGCTCAGCGTGTCGAGCCGGTGCTGCCGCTGCTGCTGCCGAGAACCTCAAACGGCGAAAGTATAATAGCCTGGTTGGCAATAATTATGCTTTCGAACCGTTTGGGGTTGAAACTTTAGGGCCGTGGGGCCCAAGTGCACATCTTCTTTACAAAGATATTGTATGGAGGATGGTTGACACTTCAGGTGACCGAAGGGCTGGTTACTACCTTGGGCAAAGGTTAAGCATTGCCATTCAACGTGGCAATGCTGCCAGTCTTTTGGCCACCCTACCTCAAGGTAGCGATGAGGATAATGTTTTCTTTGATGCCTTATGATTTATTTTTATTATTATTATTTTTTAAAGGTGTAAATATTTTAGTTTTAAATTTTTTTATATATATATTTTAAGTTGTATATATTAATTTTTATCTTGTATTGTATATATTTAATTTAGTAATTTAGTTATTATTAATTTTAGAAAATAAAAGTTTGTGTAAAATGATTAATAAATGAAAATAAATTTTGCTAAGGAAAAAAAAAGTTGTATATATTTATTTATACCTAATTATGGTATAAAATAACTTTTCTGATTTCTATACGTTATGTGTCAAAAATTTCAACTGAACGCTGATCATTTGTCATTTTCTTAACTGTCAAGTTGTGGTTAGCGTGTTCCGTGTTGTGGTCTGCGCACGTGTGGTAAATTTTGTTATTTTCAGTAAAAACCCTATCAATTTACTATCAAAATGGGTAAAATAAAACAAGAACACGTTGAACAAGAAGATCAAGCTAACGTTAGTGTTAAAACTGAGCCACAAACTTACGACGAAAAAGTCGAACATTGCAGTGTGATTGCCAAACCGATGGCGCCGAAGAAACTTAGCAAAAAGATATACAAACTCATCAAGAAATCTACTTCTCACAAAAACTACCTTAGAAATGGCCTGAAAATCGTACAAAAACAACTGCGGCTAGGTGAAAAAGGGTAAATAATATTTTTTTTAGTTTTATTTTGAGGTTATGTCTTTATTCACACATTGCGATACAAGCCGGCAGATGAGAAACCTAAGTTAATTTCCTTAGCCGATGTTAATTTTCATTCTCGTAGACTACAATACCATGAATAAGTAAAGCTACAGTTAATATACGTAGCCCTGTTTAGTTAATTCGTATACTGCGTAGATACATCATCTGACGCCAATGTGTTTGTTTTACTATTTTGCGCAAATGAAATAATATTACTGACCTAATTTACATGATTCGTCAGGAAGTTACAAATTCATTGATGTAACTTATGGCTATACCTCTAACTATATTAAACACCGCGAGGACACCTGTGACCGTAACCTAATGTTCTTGAATTGTCTTATAGACATGATGGTACTCAAAGAGTTAAATTTTTTAACTTTTATAATTTTGTGTTTATTAAAACTAAAACACCTCTAATAATATCAAATTCTACATTCCAGGCTAGTATTCTTCGCTGGAGACATTTCACCAATTGAAATTATGTGCCACTTACCTGCTGTTTGTGAAGAAAAGGACATTCCATACTGCTACACACCTAGCCGTAAGGACATTGGTGCAGCTATGGGCACGATGCGAGGCTGCGTTATGGTTCTCGTAAAAGAACACGATGACTACAAAGATTTGTACCAAGAAGTACGAAGTGAAATCAAATTGCTCGGACACCCAATTTAGATTGTAAGTTAAGATTGTACTATTTTATGTAGAAGATTGTGGTCTTATCTTGTAGGGTTCATGTACCTCT
The DNA here is from genome assembly GCA_038387885.1 of Spodoptera picta. NCBI lineage: Eukaryota > Metazoa > Arthropoda > Insecta > Lepidoptera > Noctuidae > Spodoptera > Spodoptera picta. Next base: position 1,052,980 of record JAZHFQ010000428.1, on the reverse strand, counting down.
GTATAATTAGATTCTCATACTGACATCGGTAGTGTAGAAATTTCAACATTGTTGTATACATTCTAAATTCATAGATATAATTATATAGGAGTTGGCTGTGGTAATTTTGTGTTGCCTTAACAGATAGTTACTTAAAAGGTCTATATATTACGGTACATTTACTCTAAAGTATTACTATGGACTTCTTTAAACATTCTGTATCAGCAATTCATGATTAGAATCCTTTTCATTACAGAAATATTAAATGAGCCTTTCTTTTGACATGGTCTTTTGCTCCGAGTTAGTAGATTTTTCACTGATTGTCTTCAAAATTAGTAATAACATTTCTAGGTGTCTAACTTCAGATTAACTTGTTTGGGAAAAATTATGCTTATCATTTATTGTGCCTTTTACATATGCAATAAGCCTTTTAGTCTTCTTTGAGGCAAAATATCTCCAAAAACAAAAGGAAGGCTGTAATTAGAACTTTATTGACAATTTATAAGGCATAAATATGAAAAATGTTGTATAATTACTTGTCATAAATAAAATAAAAACCTAGCAGTGTGTAGGGATGTATTCACTACATTTCAATAGTCTTTATTCTATTAGCAGTAAGGATGTTATTCAACTGTTTTGCTGGTATTTTGAACACGCATTATTTGACATTACTTGGTGGCTTAAAATGTGTCTAAAAATACAATTTTATTAATTGTTAAGTTAGGTTTAAGCAGAAAATATTGGTGTACAAGAATTATGAAATAATATTGTAACATTCTTGTGTACTAAGATTTTTTTAAATAGACAAATTATTACTTTTGCATTTGTTTCATTTTAGTGCTGACAATGTGATGAACACAACGCTTTTTTGTAGAAAATTGAAATTTCATTTACTGTTCTTCAAAGGGCAGTAAATACATATTTGAGCTAACTACATACAATATAGTACTTGTTAAATCTTGATGATATCTTTCTTCACACCTTAAATATGTCATAGTATATGTTTTACTAATTGTCTTCGGAACACCCCTTGTTTCAAAACCTAGTAAAAACTGGAAAGCATATTATAAATAAAACAATATGTTAGTTACACATACATTTAATACACTTATTAAAATCTATGGGTACGTAAAAAATGGCAGATTGTCAGAATTACTGACAGTGAAGATTGGCAAAATACAATTATGTTTAATTACGCACTAGGATCACTAGAAATATCTAAGCTAGAAGTCTAGATTAGCTTTAGGAAGTAAGTTACTGTAAACTTTTAGTGCACAAAACCAATTAAATTTAATAAAAAAACATCAATATGCAATTCCATATACACACTTCTATGATTCTATTTACTTTAAAAGACAAAGAACATAGGTTTATTTTAAACATCAACAAGTTAAAATGTACTGTAATAAAATTAGTTGAAAGTATTCATATTGTTATTTTATACATAGAAGAAGTAGGTAATATTTATATTATAGTCTACAGAAACTTGCACCCTAAACAGTAATTAGTAATTGAAGCAGTATTTAATTTAGTTAGAATAACCCTGCTTTTGAATGAGTGCCCAGTAATGTACGAGATCATAGTAGATATTCATTTAAATTTTTAACTTACCCTTGCTTGCAAAAAAATTTGCTAACTACTTTGTGGTAACTTATTATGTTTAACTGAATCAATATACACTGAAATCTATTTCGGTTTCGTAAGTTATTGATGTGTGACTGAATCAATATAGCCCATATATCCCCAAGCGGTCACTGGTGACCACAAACTACATTATAGACCTTATTTCTAATGTTTAGAGACTTCTTTTGTATGAACAAATTTAGGGGATGATTTATGAAAGCCAAAAGATGTCCAGCACAATGTCATGCTTAGGGATAGGCAGATGTTTACATAATAAAATGCAGCAGCATGGGTGACTTTTCGTAATATATCTGAAGGTATGTTTCATGTATCGGAGACCTCTTATGCTTGGTAAGGTTTTATTTAGCTTGACCTGTATGTTTGTTTAGGTCATATTTTGTTGTTGGAATTTCTCCACCTTCCTGACCACAGATCATCCTGGTTTTTGGTACACACTATTATTCTTGATGAACAAACATTAAAACCGTTGAACATAAAAGTACATTTTTATGTATTTCTTTCTTTATATGAATCCCCGAACTTTAATATTTTAAAATACATTCGGTACAATTTATTGAAAAACATTTAAAAATATTAACATAAAAATTTTTTTGCAAGCAAGTGTAAGAATGTTAATGTAAATAAGAAAATACGCCTAATCATTATGGAATTCGGCGTGCGTGTGAAAATAATTATAATTTTGATTATTCGTTACGTCTATTATTATAGTGTTTTAAAGAATCCTGTATGTTGTGGAAAGTGATGATGACATTTTGTACTTCAAATTCTTAGGAGATTATTTAAACTACCAGTTGTTCTGTTGGATTTGTTTTAAGTGAATTGCTGTAGGGATATTTACTCAGTAGTACAACTTATAAAACTTACGTAACTATTAAAAAAAATGTCTTCGATCTCCTACGTACAAACGTGCGTACAGTCCAGTAATGGAAGGAACAAGCGCGACAGGGGCGCCGTGTGCATGACCGCTTAGAAGATAGAAGACTTTTTTAATCGTTTGGAAATGTCATTGTTTTCTGAAGTAGGTACTTATTCTTGCCCAGGCTATAAAGCTCCCTTGATTTCGTAAATCACAATATGACCTAATACCCAACGTTATACTAAATCAGCTCAGATGTCCTGCAAAAACAAATTCTTCTTCCCTATCTATTGTTTGCATTGCCACGGCTATAATAATAGTAATTATTGAAAACTAAACGTATTCATTTATGAGTAAGTACCAAAACAAACTTTAAAACATTTTTGCTTTTAAAACAAATCCAACATGCACATACATCACTTAATATTATAAAAAAACGTTATAGCTACATTAGATTTGTTAAACAAAACGTTTCATCGCATCTACCACCGAAGTCGTAATCCAAATTAGATGTTACAGCACTCACTTAAGGTTCATAATTGTTTGCACAACTAATGTAAGCTTAGTTTTTAGTCAGGCTTAAAGAAATAGGGTATTAAAATCGTTGTGCGTGAATTCTGTTTACAGTGGACCTACTAGAAAATTAGTGCCAACGAAATTTTAAATTGGTTTAAAAAAAAATAACCACTTCGAGCGTAGTCTGAAATTTTTTAACCAATATTCAACCTTTCCGTTCTACAATAAAGTTGACAATCTGTATAATAATATTCTATTGCGACTCGTGACAAATTGAGCATAGTAGGGCAGAAGCAAAGAAGAGTTCTACTTCTCTATGTTTCTGTATGTTAGGTCCTTGTGGTATTTTATCATGGTAGCAACACTCATTTTTATCTCAGGCAACACTATGTAGTCACGAAGACGACCATTTTTTATGTATGTGACTCTTCAAATTAAAAAATATTTTTTTATATTGAAATATGACTGATGCTAGTAAGTCCACTCAAATACAATTTCTATTAGTCTCAGTATTGCTGTTTTCACTAGAAAATAAATGTTTTCATACATTATAACGCAGGTAAGATAAAGAAACAAAACTTTACCACTTCTAAAATCTCCAATTTTTGTCCGAAAACGTTTTAAATGCACATTTTAAGTACATTCATTCTCTAGTGAACATTTATTTCAAATTCGAAATTAGTTTTTCATTAAATATTCTATGGATACCCTACTGTCAATGGAGATAGCTATTTTGATGGCAATAAGAGAAAATTAATTCATTTTTTATGGGAATATTTATCATATGATGGCAAGAAATCAACAACACTCATGGACACCTTGCAACATCTTAGAAGTTACAAGTGCGCCCCTAGCTATCTCAATTTTTAAAAGTTTCCAAGTATTGGTCGACTTATGACAATATTATAAAAAGTACATCATATCTATCACATATAGATATTAATTAAGATAAAAGATACTTGGAATATAGAGATGTGCTTATTAACACGCCCACAACACAAAAAATTGTAGTTATTATTACTTTTTTATCATCTAGCCATTGACATTAGAGTATCGGAAATAGGATCTCCCCTTTCCCCCCCTTACAATTAACACCACACACGCAAACAAAATTACGTACCCACTACACTCAACAATCGATAAATCTCTCAACATTGCACTTACAACACTACGGTCAGCAAAACAAGACACTGCATAAATGTGACAAATATTTTTCAGGGAATAATTAGATATGTATTGACTTTGTGCTTATTTCAAAGTGAGATAAGCTTGACTATGTATATTGTCACCGGCAAATAACAAGATCGTTTAGAATCCAACAGAAGTTTACAATTTTCGTAGGAAATACATAAACTTACGGTTCTTGTTAGTTTCCGGTGACATTTACTTAGTGTGACTTGTAGAAATGTGTGAATTTTGTGGGATGCGATTAAAGCATAAATTGTCCGCTAGTTCGTTTGTTGTGAAGCGAGACTGGAAGCTTTCGATCGGGCAAAAAACCATTATTATTTACGACTATGTCACAAATAACATTGTAACCCCGATAAACTTTAGTCTCTAAAGTTTAGAGATAGAAAAATGCACATATTAATATTAGTATTAGCTCAATATAGCTCAATCAGTTGGTTTAATAAACATCAAACGTGGAGATTACAAACTTCCACCAGTTTTAGTCCTAGGAGTTATGAACCTATTATAAATAATAAACTTGGGACCCACCAAAATTCACTTCAATAAACAGTTACTAAGTAGTGTTTGTTTTGCTGACCGTACATGCGACGTATGTTACGCGTGGTTTGACCGTATAGATCACAGTTGATTGTTACAGACCTATCACAGACTACCCCTACCGAGCTCCTTCAAGCAATACTGAATGCTAGTCTTTGCTAACTTCTCAAGGTCAATTTTGTGGTACAACTTTCTTCACAAATGACTAATAATGTCATTTAGATACAACTAACACTGATTAAACTTAAAGCCAAGGACACATCCTTGGCTTTAACTTTGTAGGGGACAAATGTCCAGCGACGTGTCGTCAGTGACGTTGGGTGAAGTAGCGCGACGTTACCGGACTTTGGTTGACATTTTTTTTTATGGAATAGGAGGCAAATGCCGCCCATGGACACCTACAACACCAGAGGAGTCACAGGTGCGTTGCCGGCCTTTTAAAAAAGAGTACGCTCTTTTCTTGAAGGTTGAAGGTCGTGATAACATGCCTGGTAACATCAACGTCATAAGTTACGAGTTGTCACCATATATGTCAGGCGTCATTACCGGATTCGCTCGAAATGTCGCCGATACATGTCTTGGGACATTGTCCCCTATAGTCTGATTTTTAATTCGAGTCAGTAAAATTACATTTCCAGTGTTGCACGGTTTTAAAAAAATAGGGTCTCAAATAAATAGTGATGTGGAAAATTGAGATTTTTAAATCGAGAATTAAAAGTTAGTCTAGATTACATTCATTTATTTATTTGTACATACATTATAAATATGTAATTTACGGAAATTAAACTGAAGACATGTAATAATATATTACATAAAATACTGTTGTTATATTTTTTTTTGTTATTGGCTCGTGCCAATAACATAAAAAAATGGCGTCTATGGCGTCATAAGTGATAGTCCTCTATCACCTATGACGCCATGGACGCTATTTTGTTTTTCATTCTGCTCCCGAATTCCGACGGTGTCAGAAGTGTTTAGTGTCCTCTGCAGTTTCTTGTTTATTTCTTACTTGTTATTTGTTTGTTGAGTTTTTTGTTACGTTGTTTTGTTACGTTGGTGATTGAGATGGATGCCCAACTGTCCACCTCTAAAGATGGATGTCTCCCTCCAAAAAGAAAGCGTCGATCATTTGTTGTGAGTGAGAAACAAATGATTCTCAATGCATATAATTATGTATGGAATCAAAATACAGCAAAATCTTTCGAAGTTCCAAAGAAAGATGAGTGTGTGAAGACAGTATCTGAAATATTGGGAATTGCGACTAGATCTGTGTATCGGATACTGAAAGAACAAAAGGAGAACGTTCAGTTAACAAATCAGAAAAAATCCGGACCCAAACTGACATTCAAAGATAAAATTGATGATTTTGACTTTTCGGCGATACGACGTAAAGTTCACCAATTCTTTTATGAGAAGGACCCACCAACTATTGCCAAGGTATGTAAAATTATAATACAATTCAAAATACATAATCGCACATCATACATAATATTATATGATAGTGAAATTTAATATTTATTAGTTATATAGAATATTTTTTAACTTGATTGTGTTCTTTTCTTGTATAAATTGTCAATTCTTCAGTTTTTTTCATAAGTTTTTAATTTTTTTTGTTTTGTAGTATAAGTATCTCTCATTTTAACATGTGTACGCCTTTACGGCAAAACATAGCGCACTGCGTTTATTGATAAGATACTCATGTAATAATACCTATGTTTAACAAATAAATATTTCTGATTCTGAATAGGTAGTAATTAACACACATTTTCATTGACTCGCTGAAGTTTACAAAAATTAAATACTTGTAATACTTTACAGGTTCATCAGGCTGTAAGTGATGATCCTGACCTACCAAATATGTCAAAGAGTACCATGCGAGCAGTTTTAAAACATTTAAATTTTAAATATGCGAGACGCAACCGACGCAGCTGCTTGCTATTATCAAGACGAGACGTGGATTAATGAAGGTAATTGTATATTTTTATTTACAACTATATTAAGTGCATAGTTTTTCAGTTTCAAAATGTATTTGTGTCAGTATTGTATTATTTATATGAATTTTGTATATTAACAGGTCATACAACTGGTAAAGTTTGGGTGAATACAACAACGATAGAATCTTCCAAACAAGCCTTTTCAAAAGGTTTAACTACAGGCCTAAAGGGCCCAACCGGCAAAGGTCGACGCCTAATAATTTCCCACATAGGCAGTGATGAAGGATTTTTAGAAGACGGGTTATTAATTTTTGAATCCAAGAAAAATACCGGTGACTATCATGAAGAAATGAACTCAAAGTGTTTCGAGGACTGGCTTAAAACTATTTTGCCAAATTTAAGGACAAATGCGGTGCTGGTACTAGATAACGCACCGTATCATTCTAGAAAAGTCGAGCGTATCCCCACTTCAAACTGGCGGAAAGATGATATAATTCAATGGTTGAATGAAAAAAATATTCAATTTCAACCTAGGATGATAAAAGCTGAATTAATAGAGATTGTAAAATCCCACAAATCGAATTACGAACGCTATGCTGTGGAAGAGTTGGCCGCTGAATATGGTGTCACAATCCTGCGGCTGCCCCCTTATCACTGTGAGCTCAACCCAATAGAGTTAGTTTGAGCTCAAACAAAGGGGTATGTCGCCAGGAACAATAAAACTTTTAAAATAAAAGACGTAAAAAAGTTGTTTGAAGAAGGTGTGAAAGAAGTGACACCTGAAAATTGGCGACAGTGCATCAACCATGCAATAAAAGTCGAAGACAAAATGTGCCAACTCGACCACATCATAGACGAATGTGTGGATTCATTTATAATAAATGTAACTGATTCCGATTCCGATGCTGAATATACTGATTCAGAATCGGATTCGGAATCGCAACCGTTATGAATAAAAACCTATAAAATTACTTGTATTATTCTTACTTTCCATTATTGATTCCTCTGAATCCCCCATCTTTTGTAATAATGTTGTAGTGAGAAGTTTTAATATGCTGGGAAGGTTCATATTTCTAAAATTGTATTATTTAATACGTTATGCTTTAAATATTTACAATAAAAACAACGCTCTGATACCTAATAAAATAAATCATGACTAAACTTCTAAATCGGTCCATTGTGGAACAACACTATTGTAGTGGGTCACCCTTTTTTGTGAAAGTGACAGTTGTCCCTGTCATTTTACTGACTCGAATTAAAAATCAGACTTTAGTGTATCCTTAACTTAATATTAATATCTGGAACCAGTGTGATTTGACTTGGAAACTTTATTTCAATTAATTCTGATTGACTTTCATGCATCAGTTTAATATCTAGACAAGTCTTTACTTTAAAGTTTGAATTCCAAATTATATCTAAACACCAACTTAATACAAATTGGTACTTTAAAATATTATTTGTAATTTATTGCTTGGTTTCTTTTCCAAAATTCTACCACAAAATTTAACCCATACACACTACTAAAAATAACAATTTAAAATTAAAAGCATTTTGAATTAGGCGCCTTAGGTACTAATTTACTTACTAAAGGAGGAATAGTGAAATTGCTAATATAGTGTACAAAAATATAGTGAATAAAATAATTTTAAATTAAAAAATATTTTAGCATGGCAACATTTCATAAATGTTGCCCGGTAAGGATTGCCAGATTTGTTGAAAGAGGTTTTATGATTATTATTTAAATTCGTATTCTAAAATGTTTTTAGAAGAAAATATAGTTTTTAGTTAAAATTGGAATTTCATTAAAATTGTTTAATACACACTTTATTTTGAAGACCTTTAGGTTCATATTAACACAAGCTTGTAGCTTGAAGTAAGGTTTTGGTTTGGAAAGCTTTTTACAAAGAGGATTAAATTAGCCTTTAATATAGCTAAACCTAACTTTAGATAGCTAAACCACTTGGGTAGGAAAATAAGAACTTATTTCGATGTACATAAGAAAGAAATTAGAAGTAAACAAAATATAATATGTATAAGAACATGATGTTTGATGATAGATCTCTCTCAAGTATCTTAAACTATATGTTTTTGAAGCCACATTATAGCTGAAGTTTTACTTTAAAAACACGAATTCATATAAAAATTCTCTTATACAAAACATAGTTTTACGAGACAAGTTTGAGATCATTAAGTTTAAAATCTGTGAAATTTAACTTTATTTTTATTACATCATAACATCACGCCTATTATTGTTACATTACGGCAGTTGGCAGTTAATGCCCTTGTACGATGTAACACCTACTTTTATTTTATTATTCTCATGTAACATTTTATTCCATGAAACTGAATTATATTCGTTATATTTTAGAAATGTAATACTATTTTTTTGAAAGGATATATTCGAAATAGATTGAAGTTAAACTACAGTTTTGAATAAGAGTATTTTTGAGACAGCAACACCAAACACAGGAAATATTTCTTTCTGGCAACCCTGATAAGAAACAGTACAATACCATCTTTCAGACACAAAATTCTTTCCAAAAACACCCTAAACTGGATAAACTACAAGCACCAAGCTACGCTAATTTCAAAACTGCGCCCATTTATGCTATTTTAAACCTTACGTCTTTGTGTTAACGACTCAAATCGTACAGGCGGTGTCGAAAAATATACTTTTTGAGTTACAAATTATATGAATATATTTGGAAATTAGTTATAAATATATAAGTCCTTATAATTATAATATTATGATACATAAAGTAAATACTTAAGAGTAACAAAGCCATAGTGAACTTTAAGAAACTAGTTTTTGAAAATAACTACAACTAAAAGAGATAAATCAGTGACAAACGAGATCTTAATGTCTAAGAGATTGAGCCTAAATTCGCTTAACTTAGCCGCGAACGCAACTCAATGTATAATAATGGAAAAAACTATTTTAATAAGGTCGAATTTCGCTCTGCGCTTAGTGACCGTATTCTGAGGCTGGTGTTTTACTTTCTTTAGGGAATCATATACCAAACACATACAACACAACCCCTTTATACTATAAGAAATACTTTAAAAAGAAATGCAATACATAGGTACTAGAATAAAAAGTTTCCACTACATATATATGTACCTAGGGGTTAATAGTATAATCAAAAGGATAAAAAGTAATATAAATAGTTATACATCATAAACCAATCACATTAACCAACAAACATTGTTCTCAAACCCTTTCATAATTGACTTCTGACAATCATTTATTTTGCGCAACGCCATAAAACTTTGCGCAACCAATTATTATACTTGCGCAAACCACGAGAGACGTCAGAACACCAGCCTCCCTCGATCGGAGCCGTGTATTATATTATATAATAGTTTTATAATATATATTAGTGCAACGACAAGTATTCTAGTGAGCAGTGTTTAAGTGTAGACGTGGAAAAGTATCAGTATAGTCAGTATTGTGCTCATGAAGCACATCGATACTGGCAGGAGCACCGCAAACCGGAGAGACCTGGAATTAATTTCAATAAGGCTTTAGAGACCTAAGATGATTTGAAAATTGTATTATTAGCATTCATAGCCGGCTAAAGAGACAAGGCATTCCCAGACTTGCCCAAAGATGCCATGTAAACTGAGTCAAAGGGTTTGCTAACGATGATAGTTCAGCATTTGATTGGCACTCAAAGAAGACCATTAAAATAGCCAGAACATGTAGCTCCAACCAAACAAGTGGTTTATTGTTTTCGAACAGCGCAGAATAACAAAATAAATTAGCATTTATAGCTTATAGGCCCTCGAGTGATTTGAAACTAAAAACTAAAAATTATGTGAGGCACATTAAATTGTTTGTGATTTACGGTTTACTCTATTCGATGAGGTAACTCGACTAGTTTGTTGCTTATAAATGTGACCCCTTAGTGTGATTCGAAACAAGTCGAGTTACCTCGTCAAACAATCAATAATTTAGTCCAGTATTATCGAAAAGTTTACTGGTGTAACCGCCGCCGTATTGAGTCCTATAACTTCTTATCTGCTGGCATATAAGACACAATAGAAAACATATTGTGTCTCGCGTATATCTACGCTCCCGGCATACCATGGGTTAATCGTTACTATAGTTTAAGTAATCATGTCTCTGCGTAGGGTAGTAAGTGCTCGTAAGTGCAGTGTAAGTAAGGTAATTAACGACTACACGGTTGGTGCGGTGTTGCGGCGCGGCAACCGGGTACCGCGCAACGTGTAGCAGGTTTGATTCCCGGATATGCCAACTATTTGTTGAAAATTGTTGTTTCGGGTCTGGGTGTCATGTGAATGTGTAATTGGATGTTGTAAACGCACCTACGACATAGGAGAATATCTTAGTGTGGGAATAACGTAAAAAAATATATATTTAGCAAGGTTTACCTCCAGTAGGGCAGGTGTCAGAGCGGTGGCGCGTCGTGCGGCGGGCGCGCGTCCGCGTGCGGCGCGTCGTCCGCGCGACACAGCGCCGTCGTCACGTCGGCCGCGCCCGCGCCACTGTCGCGCCGGACCTTGCCTACACACACAACACTTAGGGTCGCGAGACGAGCCGCGCCACAACGCGACGCGTCGTCCGCGCGACACAGCGCCGTCGTCACGTCGGCCGCGCCCGCGCCACTGTCGCGCCGGACCTTGCCTACACACACAACACTTAGGGTCGCGAGACGAGCCGCGCCACAACGCGACGCGTCGTCCGCGCGACACAGCGCCGTCGTCACGTCGGCCGCGCCCGCGCCACTGTCGCGCCGGACCTTGCCTACACACACAACACTTAGGGTCGCGAGACGAGCCGCGCCACAACGCGACGCGTCGTCCGCGCGACACAGCGCCGTCGTCACGTCGGCCGCGCCCGCGCCACTGTCGCGCCGGACCTTGCCTACACACACAACACTTAGGGTCGCGAGACGAGCCGCGCCACAACGCGACGCGTCGTCCGCGCGACACAGCGCCGTCGTCACGTCGGCCGCGCCCGCGCCACTGTCGCGCCGGACCTTGCCTACACACACAACACTTAGGGTCGCGAGACGAGCCGCGCCACAACGCGACGCGGCAATACTAGAGGTAGAAGAATCCAATGACGTCGCGCTGCGTAGCAGAATGCATTTCACTCACACATTAAAAGAGTTTACACATTTCAATGGTGACTCGCTTGACGTCGTTTTAAGCGGCTCGATGCAACTTGAAACAGTTCAACGCCGCGCGGCGTTGCGTGACTGAAATGTGGCCTGACCTTTAAGGCCTAGACAGCCAACCCCCCATCCCCAATACCTAAATCCCTAACAAACCGGTAACGCACTTGTAGCTCCTCTATTTAGCGTTTTGCGTCGATAGCTTACCATTACCTTATGGTTGCCTGGTAGATTGCCGACCTATACCATAAAAAAGAATGGGCCAAAAACGTAGTGATTGCATTCTTTTTGGATTGAGCCTCCATCAACAAGGCAAGCACTGTTTCACGCCGGTTTCCTGTAAATCTGTGCACGAGTTTTCCAATTTATCTCTACTGTATATTTCTGATAAAAAGTTGTTGTGAGAGTGAGAAGAGAGTTTTATAAAATATACTTACTCGTAAAACATAGGCAGCCAGTCTGCTGATTGGCTTGTAGTGAAGTGGTGGGCCGTAGCTCTTTCTGTTCTTTACTCTGCTCGTTCACGCATTTTTGATAGTAGTCATACTCTTTCACATACCTTCAAAGTAGAACAGGTTATATAGTGGGAAAAATAATACGCAGCAAGACAAAATATTATATTGCAGCGAAAATCTACGTGGCATAGGAAAGTGATCCTTACTCCTTAGTAACTGAGTATCGTGTAACTGAGTTTGTTAGACGAAAGATTTTATTTTTGACTTGATTGTAATTATGGTGTGTTGGTTCTTAATAAACACAATATTACCAGACGGGCGGCCACCGGTTGTCAGACAGATAGTCCCTGGAGGGCTGAGACAGATGCTTGGCTCGACAGACTCGGTCGTACGCGCCACACAGTCGCCACATACACCAGTCCGCCAGATTGTGTGCGTTGTGTAACTAGGGATAAACAATATCTTTATTGAAACAAAAAGGTTTACATTACATGGCCCTGGACCAAAGATTCCCTATATGATCACACAAATAAGTGTTCCGTGCGAGAACAAACTGAATGGTTCGTCAAACTTAGCGCAACCATTGCGTTAAAACTAGTTTTGCGCAAATAGTGCGCAATTCCTGCATAATTAAACTGTATGCTAAATAAAATTAAAAAGACATTAATTATTATAAGTTTTGGTGTTTATTACCTTGACAGGCTCTAGAAGTGACAGTGCTATCTCAACGACTTGGTCGTCATCGCCACACACTCTGCGAATGAGAGAGAAATATTTAATAAGACTCAACTTTTCTAACTTAAAAAAAAAAACAATTTCAACACGATTGCTACCTTTCAGAGTGCAAGTTGATAAACTAAGAGCTTGTTTCAAAATGTTTGGATATCCGCTATGTAACAGATTTTTAATAAATGACGTAATTTGTATTAACTTTAATTGCCACATGACTTTATTGGTCATTACATGGTGTTGAAACAGGCGTTTAGAGTTTTATTTATTCAACTTCCACTCATAATTTTTAGGACCATGCAATGAAAAGTGATAATGTTCATAAATTTAAACAAAATACAGCAGGAACTAAAGACTTGATGTCGATGATCACCCTAAAAAGCTGGCAATGCATTTGTAACTCGACTGGTGTTTCGGTTATTCATGGGTGACGCCGATTGCTAACCGTCAGGTGAACCGTCTGCTCGTATTCCTGTTTAATCCATAAAAACCTATATTCCGAGCAAATCAATAAATATGTAAAAAAAAAAATGTTAAGCAAATGTAATTTTTAATAAGCTAGTGACACCCCTAAAATTAGCAACGCCTGGAAAAGGCCGTTAAGCTGTGCCTGTTATTTCATAAGACCTGTACCTATACCTTAACATGCAAATAAAGAGTTTGAGTTTGAAAAAAAGAAGATTGTATCATTTGACTCACCGATCTCTCTGCTGCAGCTGGTCTATGACCCTAGCCTCTACCAAATTGACGAGGCGGTTCATACACAGCCTGTTAGCTAGTTCCAACAGTTCTAAACACCGTAAAGGGTCCACTGCTGGGATCTTATCGCTGTAGATGTAGCTTAGAAGAATGTGGAACGCGTACATTTTTACACCCGGGAACGAAATCTGGGAAGAAAGTGTTATTTCAAAGACATGTAGGTATATGAATTTAAGTATATATTAATAAATATTAAAGATTGTGTTGTGGAAGCCAAAAACGCCTAATATTTGACTGACTAATAAATCGGTTGATGATTGTTTAGTTTTCATTAAGTCCCCATTACGACACAATACTTTAGAAGTTTAACAAGCCAACAAATTGAATGATTGTATCTCAAAATCAAACCTACTGCGCAAAAACTTTCCATTGCGCAACTATTGCGCAAAACTTTTTCAATGCGCAACTATCGCGCAAAACTTCACTTTTCACTATTGAATATTTCAGTAAATAGAGGGACGTGATAAGTGTGCACATAACTACACATCGAGCTGTACAAAACCAGTTTTTCATGGAATCGCTTTGTATGATTTTTCCCAACATTGGATATGGAACCGACCAACTGAATCTGAATGCATTTTTTTAAACGTTACCCCATACTAGTATTTTTTCCTGTGTCGTGAGTGCGTTTACAAACATATAAGTTTACATACACATGACACCCAGACCCGGAACAACAATCTGTGGATCACGCAAAGAGTTGTTCCGTGCGAGAATCGAAGCCGCGACATGTTGCGGTTGCCCAACGAGAGCCCCAACCGTGCAGTCCGTCAGTATATATTGCATTTGCATAGCTTGATGTGCAGTCGTGTGTACAATGGGCAGATATATACACAATAGTCTACTCACCACTCTGGAAGTGCTCTCCCTGAAATGTCCTTGGAACATGGCCTTCATAGGGTCACACCGTGCCATGAGCACGGCGCGGTGTGCCAGGTGTATGCCGTCGTCCAGGTCAAACGTTACGTCCGCAAATAGAGCACGTTCTACGTACATGTCGCGGAGACGACCGCCTAGAGGCTGCGGATAAAACATGACGTCAAGATCAAATATTTATTTATAAAAAAAAACAATAATATCGACATATTCAAACTTTACTCAATGTCAAGTCGCGCTTAAGTATAGTTAGTTCTGTCACAACAAATTATTTGTAAAATGACAGAGATGGCACGATATTTACGTACAACTTAAATTGAGTAGGCTTTCAATATTCGTCTAGGCTTTAAGCCTCACGCACTAGCGGTGAACCGCACAGTTAACCGCCCCTCGGGGTTGGACGCTTTTCCACTTTATACCGCGATAGAACCGCAAAGGCAAGCGCATCACTCGATACGAACCGCCTAGGCGGTCAACCCCTAGCGCGTAAGAGAGCTAAGTAAATTTAGCATTTTAAATTGAAATTAACTATGTAAACTCAATAATAATATTACTGATTTAATATAGTCCTTATTCTCAGTTTGTTCAGGGATATTCGACCGACTCACCGTATGAAACTGCAGCATAAATCCCTTGTCGAACAAGAGATGTTGGTCCAGTATGAACTGGCTCAGCTTGGTGAGCTCGTGGAAACCAAGCAGTTCCGCCGCCTGTCTGATCTCCTGCACAACGTAACATTGTCAGATTTATACTTGTTGCATAAAAATTCTTGCTAATGTTAAAAAATCCGATATCTGTTTTTTTTACCTAACTGCGCGACGCAACAGGTTATTTAATATAGTTGTTATTTTTTAAAAAGCGTTTTTTAAAGCAGGCGGAGTACGGTGCGACATCCGCAACACCATAGGAGGAAATTGGAGGGTGGGGCCTCCGTATCGAGTAATCTTTTTCATTACGCCTAAATCACATACACATTTTGATTGATTTAAAAAAAAGGAATTTTTTTTTCAAACTGCACTGCACAATTGCACTGATTGACTTTAACTTCTAAAAAAATATTTTAGTTATGGTACAATCTTTGTTAGATGTACTAGACAGTATGGGATTTTTCCACAGTTGGTTTAAAAAAATCGGTTTCCTTAACATTAGCAAGACTTATTAAAATCAAATTTAAGTATTAATGGTGTAGCAATATTTTCAGCTTTATAGTCGAACTATCGCCAAATAATATGTTTCTAATGATATAGTAAAATTACTTTAAATGCAAATAGTTGATGAGCAAAGCCTTGGACGGCAATGATTTGCAATATTTTACATGAAAGTCATCAAATATAACTGAATTATTAATTAAGTGAATGTGTCAAATAAGTAAAGAAGTTTTTTTCTAGAAATTATCACTCACCTATAGAAACCGATAGAAAATATAAATAATTTTCATGAATTTGGCCACCAAGAGTAGTCGCCAGATTCGTGAATATTTTAGCTAATTGCATTAAATGGTTTTATATTTGAAACTAAGCGGAAGTTGAAAGTGTATGCTACTTTATGAAGCTATTATAATTAATATAAAGTGATATATCTAATGAATATAACATAAGAATAGACATGATTTTATCACACTCTCTCAGGTTTTATAGATAAAAATTTATTTTCTTAAAATAATTAAGTTAGTTTAATTTTCGAGAAAGCTCGACCAGTTTCAAGCCAAAAGCGGGGCTTATAATCAAGTAGACTCCGACCATAGATTAGAGAAAATAATTAATTATATTTTATTCGGTTCATGGACCGATAACCGTAAATACGATTATGAATCAATATGTCATTATGTTTAATAAATTTACAAAACCTTTAGAAAGCGTAATAAAAACACAAATATGATAGACTACAAAGAAATAAAATCACATCAATAATAAAAAATGGGTGCTGATTGTTTTATAATAATAATAATGGCTGAAAATTAATAATTATGAATTTGTTTTTAATGGTATAATTAATTTATTTCAATAGGGTTTACCAGTAACAATCCGATAGCAGCCGACTGCAAAACATTTTTGTTATTATAAAATTATTAATTTTATATATATATATTTTTAATTTTGCAATATTTTTTATTTTGTGGGTAGTACATAGAATAAAAAATGGAAGCACAGAGTAGAAAAATATTAAATATAAATTAATATAATTGTATTGCTGTCTTATTATAAAAAATCTAATTTTAAATTCTTTGAGAAAACTCATAATGAAATTTGTAAAGGAATATTTTATGTTTTTTTTTTATAATGACACAGCAAGAGTATAGCTCAAGTTAATTAACACAATTATAGTAATTACTTAAAATACACATAATTGTAATAAACTATAAATATATTTAAATACTAATACAAAGCTAAAGCTTGTATAAATTTAAAATAGATTAATAAATAAGTGGTTTAGTGATAAAATGATTAGAATAAATCAAAATAAAAATGTTTTTATACATGTTTCATTATAATTAATATAATTAAGAATTTCAACGAATTGAGAACTTATTACTTGTTATTAGTTGGTTATTGGAGATACCTATGTCCAGCAGTGGACGAATACGGGCTGATGATGTTAGTTGGTTTAAAAGTCAATTGAAAATAGATAACAGAATGAAACTTAAATGTCATAAAAGAAGCTTTATTAATTCAGCAACACTCAATTGACTAAAAATCGCGGGTAACTCACTTGAACCCCTTGTAAACAGGCGTAGATTGGCGGATTTTTCATTCATGTTAAAAATACTATCTAATGACATTGACTGCCCTAAAATACTGCAAAGACTTCATTTTAATGTTCCCCGTAAGTCATTTAGGTTCAGTGTACCGATATCGATACCTACTTCCTCAACCAACTATCGGAGTAATTCGTATATTGTGCGAGCGAGCAATGATTTCAATAAACTGTGCAAAGAATTTTCATTCGACCCATTTAACACAAAACTTACTGTGGCACGCAGGCAGCTGAACCTTGATTTCTTTAATTCATAGAGGGTACCTATATGGTACTTAATCATTGGAGTAATTTGTGCATCATTATGCCTGTGGTTTAATGAGTTTAATAAGTAATTTTAGTACTGTGTTAGCATGTTTCTACTTTCTGTTACTAATCGTGGAAACCAGTAATTGGCTTCTTGTTGCATACCACATTCTTTTTAATCAAATTGTATAGCTGTTGGTTTTCCAAATGTATAAATAAGTAAATAAATAAATATACTGAGAAAAGCTCTATACTAGATTCTACCAATAGGTTGCGCGACATCGCCGCGACCGCACGCTACTCATAAGGAAGAACCCCCTGTGGTTCGAAACTAGTAGAGCTTTTCTCAGTATATTCACGTGAGTAACCCGCGATTTTTAGTTAATTTAGTATGTCTCACGATAGCTATTATAAAAACTCATCAACACTCTTTAACTAATCATTTTTATAGCCGACGACGTCGGTCGAAAGGTTAAAAATATAAGAGTAAAATAACAGATTATTATTATTAATAATAATAATTCATCTATTTCAGACTACGTTTTGTCCATATATTGTTAGTAACAAATATCTTTAAGGTTAATATGGTTTAATCTACATTCACACAACAAAGAAACGGAGCCACTGGCGTTTTCTTTTTTATTTTATGGAACCTTCTATAACTTTAAAACAAATATTTCTTTTATAACAAAATGCCACATTTTAAAACTGAATTGCCTTTTACAGGACATATATTATGTTACAGATTGTAGCAGATTAGGGCTGGCTGGGCCGTTCACAAAGAATTCAAGAAATTCTGAGAAAATTGGCGGAAAGCGGAGCGTTTTCAATATAGAGCGTTTCAGTCGCCGCCGAAACGTTAAGCTAGTGAATCCTTACTGACGCGAACGCGGAGCCCGCTCGAGGGAGGAGTGTGCGGGGCCTTCGATTTTTAAATTTTATCGCGAACACATACGTTTTTCTTATTTACACCACCATTTTTCTTATTTTTTCTTTTATTTCTAATTACAAAAGAGGTTTAAAACAAAGAGTTTGCCAACGCCAATTAATAAACTACTTGTATTAGAAAATATTTCGAAACCTACCAACGGCAAGTACCAATGTGACTTTTTCAGAGTTATATGTACCTCTAATGAGAAAATTATTTAGACACCGTGGACAAACGGTGAAGGAAAACATCGCGAGGAAACCTGGGTATATAATTTCTAATTATAAGTTTGAAATCGCCAACCCGCATTGAGCAAGCGTGGTGATTAATGCTGAAACCTTCTCCGTGTGAGAAGAGGCTTTGCTCAGCGGTGGGCATTTATAGGCTGCTGATGATGATGATGATGATGATTAGAAAATATTTATCAAGAAAAGGGCTAGTGGTCCCGCCTCTTTGCTACCTAGTGGATATGTATATCATCAACAACTCAAAATATCTTTTAATAATATTCGAGAACATTTTAACAAATCATTTAATCACTAAACCACAAGAAAAACAAACCTTATATCTACACACTTAGAGTTGTATATGAACTGACCTGTTGTTTAAAGGCGCTGCTGTCCAAGGTGCCCGTGTATATGAAGTTGATGATCTCTTGCATAACAATTTGCGAGATTAACTTGCTCATGGTAACTATAGTTTGTGTTTGGGAGGTCGCGTGTTGGATTTTGTCGCACTGAAAGAAATATAGACGGGTAAAAGAAAATTCTAGAAGTATACTTTAATGGTAAGTCTTTAGTTTAAGATCGACTTCGTTATAAGCCGATGCATTAAACAAAGGAATCTTAAATGGCGGCTTGTACTTGCGTTGACAAGTAGTACAGTTAGCATATACAATTTCAAGACGAATATTTTTTTCAAAATAGAAATAATAAAAACATGATCGGGCCGTATTTATTTCTAACCAATTGAAGATTTGAAAAACACTTTTGAGGATCTTTATTATGATTTTGGTGGTATAAATAAAGAACGAATATTACTTTTAACTCGTTTATTAATACTATCTATGAGACGGTCCTTCACCGGGATTATTTTTAAGTCTACGGTACGCGCGGGAGTGAGTATAGACGGCACTAGTGTGCAAGCGAGAAAACATGATAAGCACCGCCATTTTAGATTCTTTTCTTTAATGAACCCAGTTATACCTATACCAAGGACGATAATAAAAAGGCAGACCCAGTCTCTTGAACCAACGACTGTGGGACCCTGGCTACTGTAGACTTACACGAAGAACATACACACATTTGCACGAAGGACATAGAAGAGCGTATTCCTTTTTAAAAGGCGAGCAACGCACCTGTGACTCCTCTGATGTTGCGGGTGTCACGGGACGTCCATGTACGTTTATTGCATCGATTGTTAGGGTCAATAAGGATGGAATCTCTCTAACAAACTTCATAAATTTATTAAAAGGAAAATAATGAACGATCGATGTAAAAAAAGTGCAGGGTGCAAACTTTGACAGATTTTAGTCGGTTCGATTACCGTGTAAGGCTAGCTAATTTTAAAAATCTTTCAATGCAGTTTTGTTCATTCACAAAAATAAAGGAATGTTTTCTTTAAGTATTTTTTTAAATAAAAAGGAAACGTTGCCCCACACTTGGATTTTCTCTTGTGTCGTGAGTGCGTTTACAAACATTCAAGTTCACATACACATGACACCCAGACCCGGAACAACACAGAGTCATTCCGCGCGGAAATCGAACCCCGCGACACGTTGCGCGGCAGTCAGTTGCCCAATTACCGCGCCAACCGTGCAGTCGTTACGTTATTTAGAGTACTTCCCCTTCAAGTGGCATTACAACCTTCCACCCTGTATAGATTGAAAATGTTTACCTTGACAACTCTAATGGAGTTGATGGCAGGATGGTTGACCTCTCGATACAAGTCCGGAGGCTTCTTACAACTGTCGCTCAGAGGCAGGATCTGACACGACGAGCGTCGCTTTATCTGATCCCATACCCTGGAAATATAGAATATTAATTAGAATTATATTTGTGGGTGAATATTTTGTGATGTAAAATGAGTAGACGGATCACCCGATGGTAATCAATTGGCGCCGACCATGGGCACCCCGCAACACCGGAGAGTTACAAGAGCATTGACTTTGGGGGTCAAGGAAGTGAGGATTGAAGATGTGGAAATGGGGGACTTTTTTTATGGGACAAGCCTGCCACAATCTCTCAAAACCGCTGCAACTCCTGTAAGCCCGGATCTACAACCGTACAGTACATACAACTATGCAAACACCGGAACACTGAAGTCCAGCGAAATGACAAATGTCTTGGTTATGGGATGAGGGATTAGGAAATATTACATCCTGTGACTTTACCTCATCTGTTTTGCTTGGTCCTGTCGTATCAAGTATTCGGTGTCTTCGTTGAACTCGCCCGTAGTCGCCTCGCCCATACTGCTCACCTGCAAACAAGTCTTTATTTTATTCAAAATGCAACAGAAACAAAAATATATAAGAATGTTTATGATCAAAATATATAAACAGTGGTCCTTATACTGAATTACAACTTGTTTTAACTTAAATGTAATAATTAGTATACTGCTAGTCCCCAAAGTAGGTTGGCTCCATATTGGAAGCTTTCAGTAATTTCGAGATTAGCGCGTTCAATCAAATAAATTCTTCATCATCATCATCATCATCATCACCAACAGCCTATAAATGTCTACTGCAGAGTAAAGCCTCTTTTCACACGGAGAAGGTTAGAGCATTAATCACCACGCTTGCTCAATGTGGGTTGGCAATTTAAAGCTTATAATTAGAAATTATAATTCCTCACGATGTTATCCTTCACCGTTTGTCATTGGTGTCTAAATAATCTTAGAAAGTACATATAACTTGGAAAAAGTCACATTGGTATTTGCTGTTGCGGTTTCGCATCCTCATGCATGAGAAGCAGGGTCTTTAAACTCCGGGCCACCATGACACACTTACAAGTTAATTATACTCTATTTGTAAGCATTAACCAATCTCTACACTTTGTCAGATAAATTCTTCAGCTTTATAATATCACTAGCGACACGCCGCGGCTTCGCAACGGGTGCAATATGCATGTATTATACATATAAACCTTCCTTAAGAATAACTCTGTCTATTAAAAATAACCGCATGAAAATCCGTTGCGTAGTTTTAAAGATCTAAGCATACATAGGGACAGACAGACAGAAGTATAGTGATAGTGAAGTACAGATGTAGCAAGGAGATAGGTATCTAGAAGTCTCACCATGCTACTCTCGCTGGAGCTGCGCGCGAGGTCCGCGGAGAGACTGACGGCGTCGGTGGCCAGCAGGCGGTGGAAGGCCTCGCAGGCCGCCGCCAACATGAAGCGATGCACTGGGAAACCCTTCGCGCCGCATATTATCACCATGTCCGAGAAATACTGAAGGAAAATATACATAAATGACGGAGTTACTTTATTTTTTAACAGACTCCTCATAAAGGAGGAGACGACTTCTTATCTATCAGAGAGTGGCGAAGTTGTAAGTCCGTATGACTAAATAGTTATTTGTACTTTTTAGTTTCGACCTTTTGTTTGTTTTTGAGTTTTCGTTTTTGAAGGCGGTTTTTTTAAACGCAGTTTTTATTTGTCTCTTTGACTTAATATCGCCATAGGAATCTACACTTGAATAAACATAACATAACATCATAACTTTTATCCCTGAAAGGGTAGGTAGAGGTGCACATTACGCCACTTAATGCCACTATACAATGTAACACCCACTTTTCACTATTTATGTTATGAGTCCCATGTAATAGGGGGTGAGTCTATTGCCGGGCACAATGCCAGACTCCATGCTACTACTAATTTTTTTTTAAAACCCAGTAATATTTTGCCCGACCCGGGAATCGAACCCGAGACCTCATGCCTGGCAGACGCACTTGCGACCACTCGGCCAACTGGGCAGTAAAAAAAACAGTTTTCTGTAAAATTAAGAATCCCTTAGTCGGATATATTACACACGAAGGAAGAGTAGGTGTCACTAATGAATTCTGCTCTGTCGTCACCTGGGCTGAAGTCCTACGTAAACAATAAAGTATGAGTTACCTGTTGCCGCAATAATGTGGTCATGTTCTCCAAGTAAGTACTGTTCACTACTGCAACCTCGGGCTCCATGGGACGAGGGGGGCGGAATGGTGCCTGGACAATATTACATTTAATCTTAGTAAGTAAGTACGTCAGCAGGAGAAAAGAAAATTTTAGTAATGTTCTTAATTGAATCAACAACAAAATCAGCAGTCGCACTGCCCTCAACAACACCAACAGTCCGGACTGAACTGCCCTCAACAACAACAACAGTCCGGACTGCATTGCCCTCAACAACAACAACAGTCCGGACTGCACTGCGCTCAACAACAACAACAACAGTCCGGACTGCACTGCCCTCAACAACAACAACAGTCCGAACTGCACTGCCCTCAACAACAACAACAGTCCGGACTGCACTGCCCTCAACAACAACAACAACAGTCCGAACTGCACTGCCCTCAACAACAACAACAGTCCGGACTGCACTGCCCTCAACAACAACAACAGTCCGGACTGCACTGCCCTCAACAACAACAACAGTCCGGACTGCACTGCGCTCAACAACAACAACAACAGTCCGGACTGCACTGCCCTCAACAACAACAACAGTCCGAACTGCACTGCCCTCAACAACAACAACAGTCCGGACTGCACTGCCCTCAACAACAACAACAGTCCGGACTGCACTGCCCTCAACAACAACAACAGTCCGGACTGCACTGCCCTCAACAACAACAACAACAGTCCGGACTGCACTGCGCTCAACAACCACAACAGTCCGGACTGCACTGCGCTCAACAACAACAACAGTCCGGACTGCACTGCCCTCAACAACAACAACAGTCCGGACTGCACTGCCCTCAACAACAACAACAGTCCGGACTGCACTGCCCTCAACAACAACAACAGTGTGTACGTCACGACACAGCTCTTATTATAAAACTAGCGTTTCCCGCAACTTCATCCGATTAGAATATGAATTTTAGAACATAACTTATTTTTGTATTTTCCAAAATAAAAGTAACCTATGTTGTTTAATGTACTTCTTAGTACATTAAGTACCTGCCAATAGAAGTCTTACAAGATCGGTCCAGTCATTCCAGAGCCATTCCAGCCAGTACAAACAGACAGACAAAAATTGTAAAAAAAATTTTTTGGTCCCCGGAACATATTCAATGTTCCGGTGATTTCATTATGATATCTACTGTAGATCCAGGGTGACAGGACTAGCAACAGTTTCAGCAGTTTCGGAAGGATATGCCAGCCTTGTCCCATAAAAAAATTACAACGTATTTTAATCTACCTGTAACAAAGGCCGTTGAACTCTCTTCAAGTTGGTCATCCAAAACCGTTGTTGTCTTCTAGCAATCAATGCGGCTCTGATGGCGTTCTCAAAAACCTCGTTAACCCCATAATATGTGAATACTGATGTCTCATAGTAATATATGCCGAACTCATGAGCTAGGGCGCGCCCTTGGTCCGGCATCACTAGGTCACTTTTTCTTGGGGCCCTGTAAAAAATATGTATAAGTCTTTGATTACCTATAGAAAAGTATTGAAGGCAAATCTTTCACGAACGTCGATCGCCAGAGATTTCAATGTGGTCTTTTAACATGGTAATTGAGTTTTGTGCTATGCCATAACAATAATAAATTAAGTATAATCCAATTGAGAATACTTGACTAGTTTCAAACCATGCCAGGGCCTTTAGACAGTCACACAAACTCGTTGAATACTAACGTGAATAATCTGTACCTAGAACCATGAATCAATAGAACATAATTTGGTACTTTTGAAACGTCAACAAATACAAAATAAATAATAGTCTGTCAGTCAGTCCGTCAGTGAAGCTAGGTGAAGCTAGGTTGGATCTAAATGAATTACGGTTTTTCAATATAACAAGACATAAAATGGACATTTATTATTATTCTAAAGCCAAAATAATAGTTTAGTTACTGTTAATACATGTATATCGTACCCCATGTTCATACAAAAGTAGTCTCTAAACATCGGAAATAAGGTCTATAATGAAGAGGAGAGAACCGAGAGCCTGCTTGAGGATGGAACAGTAATTATTACATGTAGTGCATATAAAAACCCTCACCTAATAAAAGGACTGCGATCTTTACAGTAATTTAGGTATGTTTCGTCTCTATACATGTAGCGAAGATCGTTCTTACATCCCACTAATAGAATCGGCGTGTTAGGGCAGAATCGTCTGAAAGCAAATAACAAAGTCATATTTAAAAAGTTGATTTTAACAACTGTTCATGCAATTTTCAACTTTATATCTTCACAATAATAAGAGTAAAAATATATTACATACATACATAACTTCACGCCTGTCTCCCATGGGGGTAGGCAGAGCCTAGGGAACGCCAATTACTACGATTCCTACATACCTATTTCGCTCATCATCAGTCATCAATCTTTTCATGCATGTGTGAAAAAGTTTATTAAAGTCTGTATTGATGAATTATACTTTACCTAATCTCCGGATACCACATAGCTCCACAGTTTCTCAAAGATATGGGGTTTGTTATAGAGAAGCAGAGAAGAACTACATCCGATCTGAAAGCAAAGATCAAGAAATAGTAAGACTTACAAGTAGCATATCACTGGTAGGTAAGGTACCTTTATGGAGTTATTCTGTCCTTTTCTGTGACCAGTTTGTCTTGGCCTAGTCATAAAAACTAGTTTTGGAGTGGTCACTGTATAGGCCCTATACTATAGGGTGTAACAAAACGCTCCCGAAAAATGCAGGTGATGGTAAAAAACAAGGTTTATTTTCATGAGCAAGGAATTCAATTGGAGAGGCCTATGTCCAGCAGTGGACGAATACGGGCTGATAATGATGATGACGATGAAAGAATTCATTGTTTCTTTAATGTAATAATAGATGTAATCTACTGCTCAACACTGATGTTGCATGAATAACACGAAAACAAAAACAATTTCTTTTTTTCAGTGTTTCGGGAGCATTCTTTTTATGCCTTGAATACGTTTCTACAAATTTTTGGTTGAATTTGTTTCATGATAAAAGACAAACCACTAAAGGTGACCTTGATTAGTTGGACGGAGCCACTCTGTCTAAGAAAAATTTGATAAAAATTTCACATAACGAGAAATAGATAGAACAAAGATTCAGGTTTTACCTTCCATAAGCAAATCTTCTCTGTCTAAGAAAAATTTGATAAAAATTTCACATAACGAGAAATAGATAGAACAAAGGTTCAGGTTTTACCTTCCATAAGCAAATCTTCTCTGTCTAAGAAAAATTTGATAAAAATCTCACATAATGAGAAATAAATAGAACAAAGATTCAGGTTTTACCTTCCATAAGCAAATCTTCTATCTTTTTCATGGTCTCCGAAAGTATCCCATAGACGCAGGGATACATTCACACCATCAACCACTTCCCAAGATCTTTCTAGCACCTGTTCACAAAGAAAGTAAATTAATTACAGACCATCCAGCCACAACCACAACCATCCAGCAATAACCATAAATTCATAATGATCAGATCAGACTTATACAATATTCTTCAGATTTGGTTAAATAGATGGAGTGGAAAGGGTAGATGAAAGTAGAGTAATGAAAGAAGTATTCAGAGCAGATATCAATCAGTAGAGGGCACCTTAGACGGACCTATATACTGACCAGATTGGTGATATATTAAAGAAAGGCCAAATTAAAAATAACTATAACCGACGAGCATGCATGAAAAGATTGTTGACTGTTGATGAAGTGAAAAAGGTATGTAAGAATCGTCAAATTGGCATTCCATAGAAGTTATGTACGTTTGTATGTATTTGGTTAAATGGTTACTGCAATAACTGGGTCACTGCACTGCACAACAGTATCATGGGTTTCATTTTCCCATATTTGGGATGCTCTTTGTGTGATCAACAAATTGTAGAGAGATTCCAGAGTCGAAGTGTGATGTTCATATGAACTGTTATGTTTGTAAATGCATCCAAAGCAACCACAATACAAAGAAAAAAAGTCTAGTGTGAAGGAACCATTAAAGAAATATCTTAAAATTATATGAATTCTAATACTCACATCTTTGTATATCCGATACTGGTCTATAGCCCACACAGTTGGTACATGTGTGGTCATGAGCTGTGACAGTGAGACATGTTTGTTGCATGCCCGGGCACATATCAGCCGAGTCTTGCCCACAGCCGTGTCTCCAACCACCACACACTTCACCAACTCCTGGTGAGGCTGCTCGTTGTCCATGATCTGAGTGGAAAAAGAACATATAGCTAGCTTTTTATTTTTTGATTAAAGTATTTCATAATTGGGTGTTAAATGTGGGAGAACAACGCTTCGGTACGAATGGGCCGGCTCAACCGGAGAATACGGCCTCACAGAAAACCAGCGTGAAACAATAATGCACGCGGTGTTTTTAGGCAGGTGGGTGAGGTTACCGGCAAGCTAATCTTTCCTTCTTCCATCCTCAACCCTTAAATCCCTGGCTGTCTTTGAGTAATCTAATGAGAAAATAAATAAAAGCTACATACCAATGTTTATTTTATGAGGCTTCATTTTTACACTATAATAAATAGAAATATTAAATTGAATCGTCGTCTGCCGTAAGTTGCTGCCTCCCATAACGATAGCTTTTAGGAATCTAGGATGTAAATGCGACTAGATTGATGCTGATATCATTTACCAATATATTTGATATTTTCACACAATATCCAAGCAAAATTGAATGATTTAATAAAATCAAGAAATGTATTAATTAAAACAAAAGAAAAGAACAAAACAACAAAATTATTTCAAAACAATCGAATCCCGAAAATTAATAACAAACTGCTGTCAAAAACAGTCAAAATTTCAAATCAATTTTGACAATTGGTTGACAGTACTAATTTTGAGAACGAAAAATTAAAATCACGTTCAATATAATAATTAAAATTATCCACCTCTTTTGTCCTTAAAACTTAGGTACATGTATTGTACTTTGTTAAATTAAAATCTTTTCTTGAAAACGATAGGTATCGTGAACAAGTTTTATGATGTCTGGTACTGACTTTATGACTATGCAGATTTATTTTATAGCTTGTAGATTGTATAACCATGAAAAAGGTTATCAAAATGTCGGGAAAAAAGTATTGAAAATTAATTTTATTATAGTCCTTCCAATATTTAATATATTTAAGTAATATAATTACACCGATCCACATTTATGAAATTGACAGAATGATACAGCAAGACTTTAATTCACTTACGTTTTCTTCAATGAATTCTTAATAATTGATTCATACACTTGAAAACCTTTGTGAACACTCAAATTATTTGAAGATTATCACTTACTAACACTAACTAATAACTACTAATACTGAACAAAATCTGCATTATGCCGTTTAGGTATTATTCCAAAAAAGATTATCTTTTCACGATATTTGAGGCAATGGAGTGAAGTTGATTTTGTAGCATTGCAGTGATCTGCGCATGTTGAACGTCTTGCGCAGAACTGTGAGACCGTGTACAGGGCAAGTTCATTTTAATTTTGTTATTGACAATTTTAAGTCAACGAACTTCGTCGCTATTGTTGAACTTTTGAATATCTTGAATACAGCAGCAACTCAATACGCACAATTACAGTGTACAATGAAACACGGACCAATTGTAAATAAATACTTCCTTTTCTTTGCAGTTCTTATGGACACGTTCAGTATTCACTAATATTTTTTTTATATTGTTTTTTTTTTTTTTTTTTTTTTTTTATGTTTGATGGGGCGACGTTTGACCACTATCTCGCCTGGTGGTAAGCGATGATGCGGTCTATTGTCACTTTATCGCACTACAGAACTTCTATCTAAAAGTTGTATTACCTAGGTACTTTATATAAGTTAGGAGACGATGTTATGGACTAACGTAAGTACATAGCTTTAGAATTTGAGCATATCATGTAAGTAAATAAAAACTAAATAGGTATTCTAGTAAGGAATGCTAGTGCCTACTGGTTTAATTATTGCAATAGTTTGTTAGATAGTGACAATTATAGGTCCTGTGGAAGTGGAGGTTCTGATTATATCTGATTCTTTTAAAGTAAGTAATACTCATATTACCTAAAACACATAGTTTCAAAATATACCTATCACACCTAGACCCAAAGGACACAAAAATATTTTGTGAATGTCACAAAAAATTGTTTCGCACGGGAATCGAACCCGCGACACGTTGCACAGCAACTGCTCGCTCAGCCACTCACTGAAGAAAACATGACCCAATCTGGAATAAAGAGTTACGGTTCGTACCTGAAATTTAAAATAAGAACTCTTTGCACCGCAGCTGATTTCGAACTGGCATAGAAGAATAAAAAGAAAAATGACAACAGTCCGCTGTCATGTCATTACTCATTGTATGAACGTGATGTTTTTATAGATTCACTAAAAATGTGTTTCGTCTATACCAAGACGAGGATTTTAGCATTCAAAGCTAAATAAAAAGCCATCCACCATGGCTTTTTTCGCCCTTCTATGGAAGGCGCGAACAATCGAAAAATACAGACTAAACTATGAAAGAGAAAAAATCAATTCTATAGTGTTGGGAAATACGCAAATGGAACAAACATTATCCCAAAGATGGAGCCACTATAGACGTGATACAAAAAAACGGATTTCAAGAACATTCAAGAAATGGTATCCTGAGGGCAGTAGTGTTGCAAATTTTTTCTTGTATTTACGAACGGATCAGACATTTCCCAACTTTCTGTTGAAGAGTGTGATGGGATTTGTGGGCGGCATAATACTGACGTATTTGTGTTTTATGTTTTTCGTCTTCCAGCTCTCCATATCTCTCATCCATGCTACCATCATGAGTTCCATCATTGGTGTTCTTCTCACCTTAGGACTGGCTTTCAGTTACAGAATAAGGTATGGGACACTTCTGTTTACCAAAATCATTAACATATTTATGAAATGGGTCTCACCTAATTTCGTAATTTCCTTATATATTCACTTTCGTTTAGCATTTATGTATTTAATAGTATCCTATGACTAAATTCAATAGTGGTCTATCGTGCAGTAAGTTTGTTTAATTTCAACCTTATCGGTTTAGCTATGTCGCGGAGAATCTAACGGGTTACCGGGGCTCCGGCTCGACGTGCAGGAGAAGGAACGGGGTGGTTTTTAGTCAGTAAGAGTCTGACACTCCCTCCCGCCTCTCTCAGGCGGGAGCAGCGATTCGATGATTTTCCCCCCTTAAAAAAAATCGGTTTAGCCATTTAGGTGTAGGTAATCAAAGTGTTAAACAATGTGGTGTACTATTAAAGAGGCTTATGTTCAGCAGTGTATGGAAAATTGATAATGAGAAAATTCGATAGTTAAAGTTAAGAGAAAACTACCCAAAAAATTAAAACAAGCTTCAGTTATTAACAGATATTTTCTTTCATCCTAGATGCTTAGTATTCCTGCTGATCCCTCAATTCTTCTCCCGCGTCGGAAGATACACCCTGACCTGCTATGCTCTGGTTCTCATCCTGACAGGACCTGCTACTAATACCTTGAAGAACTCGGAAGTACTATCTGAATCTATGGCTTGTTCGCAAGTGAGTGGACTGGAAACCCTTTTTAGGTAGAGAGAAGTGGATGAAAGATTATGTTCTAGATTTATCGACAAGGGGCCTTACTTGAATTATTTTGTTTGTTTTTTTATACAACCAGTACACGTGCAGACGGATCACCTGATAGTAAGTAGGTAATCGGCGTCATCCATTGCCACCCGAAACACGAGTAACAAGTGTGTTACCGGCCTTTTGGCAACTAGGAATTCGACGATTTTTGGGGATTCGAGGATTGGGGGGATTGGGGAGGGGGGTAAATGGGCCTCCGTTAACCTCAACGCAAGTGTTGTTTCACGTCAGTTTTCTGTTAGGCCGTGGTATCACTCCGGTAGCCGGCACATTCGTGTCGAAGCATGGCTCTCTCACACTTCATTGAGACAAAATGGTCGTACGAACAGTCACG
This sequence comes from Spodoptera picta, assembly GCA_038387885.1. Lineage (NCBI taxonomy): Eukaryota > Metazoa > Arthropoda > Insecta > Lepidoptera > Noctuidae > Spodoptera > Spodoptera picta. The sequence goes on along the minus strand of JAZHFQ010000428.1, from coordinate 1,022,350 downwards.
CGGCGCATACATATAGAAATATGATTACTATTCTATTATAGCTACAAGTACCTAACATAAATATGATAGGAATAATATTTTCCTTTGCACTTCAAAAGAAATTACGGCTATTGAAGAGAAGGTTGGGGCTCATAGTTAGTAATTTGTAATTTTGTTGCATACATCTACTATAGGTACCATATTCAAGAGAAAGCAATCACGATAAAGGGAATTATTATAATCTGCAAACGCGATCAGGTTTTTTTTTTTGTAAAATATAATTATTTTATTAAATTGTGACGTCCCCACATACTTATCTATCTTGTAAGAACATTATGGACGCAACTGAGAATAGCCTTCAATGAAATGACTAAACGCCTCCAACGTCAGCTCATTCTCTCATCTCACTCTACGATAATCCCTACAAAACTTGTCTAGAAGGTATTCAAAGTGTCGAGGGGTCGCCAGACATTAATAAATCTTAAAACTTGAAATAACTGGTAAACATGTTAGGTGCTTAACCTCATAATTTTCGTCTGGGCTACCCAAACGCTGTGAAAAACATTTTATTTTGATTTACTGCTGTCTACGAAAACGGTCTTAAATTGTCTATGTAGGTACTTATTTTATAGTTGTTACATAGAAGCGTTTATGTTCTTACATAAATAGAAAATACCTACTTAAAGATATGAAGCTTCTTTTGCTATGAAAATCATTAGCTTATGATATATAAGTTAAACTTACAATCAGTAAATGCAAAAGTCAAAGTCAAAGTCAAAATCGTTTAATTCAATTAGACCAGGAAGCCACTTTTGAACGTCAGCAATAGAAATTTAAAAGCGAAGCTATTTGCTCATTCCATTGTAGATTCCTACGGAGAAGAACGAGCAAGAAACTCTATAGGTTACTCTTTTCCAATCAGGTTCACAATACAATTCTCCAGTTACACAGTTTTATTGGTTTGATTGTGCGGGAACAATGTATCAACAAAATCCAGTCAAAGAACTTAGTAGAACATAAGCATAGGTAATAATTATTTAATGGCTGATGTAAGGGACTTCATACACTTGAGAGCAAAGATACGGAACCTGGCGTTTTAAGCCGACCTATTTCTTCTTCATTTCTTGATAAACATTTTCTAACATAAGTATTTTATGAATTGGTAACGTATCTAAGTCGTATAAAATATGATTTTTAAAGAATCATATTTTTAAAGATAAAGAGGGTTGGATAAAATAAAATAAAATACGCTAGTGATTCCGTTTCTTTGCTCGCAAGGTCACATCATCAACAGCCCTATAAGTGCCCACTGCTGAGCAAACGCGTTAATCACCACGCTTGCTCAATACGGGTTGGCGATTTCAAACTCATAAAAAGAAATTAGGTCCCAAGTGTAGGTCCAAATTTAATACAGATCATGCAGTAGCGCTCTGAGTAACTTCTTTTTGACTGCAATCTCCATCTCGACTGCCAAGCATAGACATTATGGCAAAGCCGTCTTTTGTGGAGGAGAGGTCTATATGAATGTTTTTAAAACATTCACAACAGTAGAAAGCCAACAAAGATGAAATAATAACTAATATAAAACATAAACAGCAGTTAACAGCAGCAGTTTTCTTTTTTTTTTTAATAATGATTCTTTATTTATATACCAACATCTAAATACATCAAGTCTCCTGAACTAGGCGTTGCCTGTATTCTCTGTCCTTAGTCTTCACTATCTATTCATTCAGTTTCTTTACTTAATAATTTGCCTTCAGGAACAAATAAAAGCAAGCGTGCACCAACTGAATGACCTGATGAAGAAACCGTTCACTACTATGAAGGATTCTCTGAAGGTGATGGTGGACCGGCTGAAGATGATCACGGCGAAGGTGAAGGAGACAGTCGTGGAACTCGATCGATTGGTTCTAAGTATTGGTGAGTTGGTGATGTGCTTAGGGACATAATATAACATCACGCCTTTTTACCGGGAAGGGGTAGGCAGGAGTTCACATTACGGTACTTAATGCCACTGTACAATGAAACACCCACTTTTCATTTATTTATGTTATGAGTTCCATGTAATAGGGGGTGAGCATATTGCCATATACCGGGCATACCTCCAGACTTCGTGCTACTGCTAAGATTGTTTTTTAAAAACCCAGTAATACTTTCACGACCCGGGAATCGAACCCGAGACCCCTTGTCCGGCAGTCGTACTAATGTGTTTTATGTAATCGTATTATTTTCCTTCAAATTATTTTTCGTTGCTTCCGTCCGTGCGTCGCTGCAGTGGTGCCAACTGTTACCAACTGCTCAAACCAGTGTGGGGTACTAACTGTGCCCAGCTTAAACTGAGTTGGCGAGCCCTTTCGTCGTGGGCATGCTTAAGTAGGTAGTTACTTACCTACACAGAATTAAAAAAAATAAAGTGTTAGGTACCTTCTTCAACGTATGTCTAAATTCCCATATAACTTGCAGTTCACGTAGGTACACGTACACTTGTCTTTAACCCGATGTTATCCACAATTCTCGATAAATAATAATTATAATATCGATCTTTGTAGCATGACATGTGGACTTTCGCATGTTTGGCTTGAGGACAATTTCGTATAAATATATTATGAGTTAGTAGTAAATGTATTTAAGTAGGCAGGTATAGGGAGTAGAATGTCCACGTAAGTTGACTATGTGAATGAAGTACTTAAATCATCAACCTTTATCATCAAAGTAAAGGATCTTCTTATGTGGGCATTATCGTCTCCTGATTTTGTAATTTCCATATGTTCTTCATGTTTCGCTTTCTTCGATGTTTTCGTCACTGGAATTAAAATCCTAAGTTCATGATTCTTCCGATACGAAGCCGCGGCAGGCCTAATGGGTTGCCGGGGCCTAAGGAGTAGGAACAGGGTTGGTTTCTAGTCAGTAAGAGTCTAAAACTCCCTTCGCCTAACCAAAGGAGAAGGCATTGGATGATTTTTCGCGTCAAAAAAAGTTCATGATTCTTATAGAATTGTTACGGTACCCTCAAGAGGTTTTAGCAGAATTTTGTCTAATTCCTTACGTTAAGAGCCGTTTTTTCCTACGCCAGATAAATTTTAAGTGATGAATTACTTTGAATACTTATTTGACTATTCTTCCATACTAAGAACTGTAGAAATGACAATTTTATTGTACAGTTGAAAAATAACTGATGAAATATGGGCCCTATATACACAATAACGTAACTAACAAATCGACTCTTCCATGCTAATACTTATTTATGCTAGAATATATTTTATCATTAGCACCACCTTTGATTTTAAACCTTAAAATCATTACAGTCAGCATCATCCAGTCTTCATTCTCCTGGCTACAATCAGTAGCAGACATTTGCAACGCTCAGCTTGGAACACCATACGAGCGTTGCAACAGTGCCATGAAGGAAGGCATATCGGACTGCAAGAAGCACCTAGGCCCTGGGCTCTCGAAGCTATGCGATGTGGCCTACGTGGCCCAAGCTGCGTGTTACTCCGTGAAACCCTTCAAAGCGTTTTGTTACGCCACCGACTTTATGGATGAAGCGATTCTGGCGAGCGTTAAGAAAAGTAAGTTTAATTTTACTGTTTATTTCATAGATTCTCTACTTCACTATTCCAGTGTGTGTATTTGTACTATACATACTGTACACATACATAATGACACCCAGACCCGAAACAACAATTTGTGGATCACACAAAGTGTTGTTCCGTGCGGGAATCGAATCCGCGACACGTTGCACTGCCCAGCTACCGCACCAACCATGCAGTCAAGTTCTCGCAGTCTCTTTCTCATGGTCCTCATGTTCACATTCAATAAACTGTGAATTTCAAAATCAAAATAGATTCAACCACTTGAAATGAGGAAAACGAGTCAGCTTCCGTTATTAACGATAACGGAAGCTGACTCGTTTTTATATTGTAAATTGTAATCTACTTGCTTCAGCTTGAAAATGATGATTATAACAAAGACATCGAAACTTAATAATATAGACTAATTCTTCTTTACAAGTCTTGAGACTGAATTCAAGCGAAATCGCTCGAAATTGTGATCACAACTACTAAGGCATCAATCAACCTATCTCGCTAAGTAGATACAGTATTAGCTACAGTAACTGGCTCGTCGCAAATTCATCGCATTCCAACCAATTCAAACGTGATCCGTTTAGGAAACTCCATTTAACCGCATACAGAGATGAACTGTAATAGATTTAGCAGTCTGTATTGGATTTTCGACCTTGTCGTTTTGAGATAATGTCACAAATTTATTAGCTAGTGCTGCTTTGCTGGTGTCTAGATACAAGCCAGTTTGAGCCAATTATGCAGGCAAGGTAAGGCTTGTGTGGTTGGTGAGCATTGTCAATATTATCGATATCTAATCAACGATAAGTGTGGGAGAGTCATGCTTCGGCACGGATGGGCCGGCTCGACCGGAGTGACACCACGGCCTCACAGAAAACCGACGTGAAACAACGCTTGCTTTGTGTTTTGTCGTGTGAGTGAGGTCCGGAGGCCCAATTACCCCCCTCCCTAGTCCCCGTCTCCCGAATCCCCGAATCGTCCACAATCCTCAAAATCCCAATTCCCAAAAGGCCGGTAACGCACTTGTAACGCCTTAGTGTTTCGAGTGTCCATGGGCGGCCCCGATTGCTTACCATCAAGTGATCAGTATGCTCGTTTACCGGCTTATGCTATAAAAAAAACGAAAAAGGGGCGTCATTGTGTTACAAACATTCTTTGTAAACGAATTGTCGCTTAGTGTATACGGATAAGGTCCACCTTTCACTCAGCCATTTAACATAAGTAATTATGCTGGGATTAACACCGCTGTCAAAGCCAATAGGCCAGTGGCTGCAACTTACTCCAATTCGTCAAATTTACTCATTAGATTTCCGACTTTATGTCAATACCAAAAAGTTATTTATAGTAAGATAGATAGAGATAAGATTTATAGAGAAATTTGAAAGAAGTGTACAGGTTGACCTGCTAGCCATCGTATATACATCAATTTTTCCATTATTTCGGTTATTCGGTCAGTTATCACTGAAATGCCATGTGGGTAAAAAATCTCTGCTACTAAAAGAAGGGCCAAATTAAAAGTACCCTTAACCGACGAGCAAGCATGAAAAGATTGATGACTGTCGATGAAGTGAAAGAGGTATGTAAGAATCCTCCTACCCCCATGTCTAGTCTACCCCCATGGGAGACAGACGTGAAGTTATGTTTGTATGTATCCCTTTTCATTTAGTTTTTTTAAGAGGGTAAAATCATCGAGTGACTGTTCCCGCCTGGGCGGGGCGGGAGGGAGTGTCACACTCTTACCTACTGGCTAAAAATCACCCCGTTCCTACTCCTGCACTTCGGCCGGAGCCCCGGTAACTCGTTAGGCTCTCCGCGACTCTGTATCGACATCAGCCCTATTGGGCCCCATCCGTGGTGGTCTGATGGCCCTTTGAGGCGATGTATGTATTCCTGCTACTATCTCTTCCAGAACTAAGAAACTTTAGTGAGCATCTCCGAGCGATGTTCCAAGTGGAAGTCCATATGCACCACTCGTACTCGTACAGCAGCAACACCAGCCGGTCTGCAAGCCAGGTGGCTGCCGGCATCGTCACTGAGATCAGGAACAGAGCAGATCCCCTGCTCACCTGGCTCTCTTGGAGCTCCTGCGTCACCAGCTTGTTCTTGCTGCTTATAATATTCAGGTATTTGTGGTGTTTCGGTTATAAGACATCTATAAAAATAAATCACATTGGCGTGTCTCTTTGCAATATTAAAATACATGCATATGAATTTAGAGATACATACGATAAACATACCAAAATAACATTTTTTTACAATTTTATGACTGTCTGTCTGTCTGTTTTTACTGGCTAATTTCTGGAATGGCTGGATTGATTAAGGCGTAACTTAAGCGACTTTTATTTTGGAAAATCAAAATAAAGAATTCATTTTCTACGCGGACGAAGGTCAAATAGAGTTACGTAATATTAAGTTGTCTTGACTGTTGAAAATGTTGTAGAGAAATGTATTTTTCATAGAAAGACAAATTAATGCATTAAGCTAAGAATTTGTCTAACGTTATTGGTACATACTTCCGTTAACATCTCGATATAGGTGGTAACATCCACTTAAATATCTTCCTAATATTGTAAAAGCGAAAATTTTACTAAAATCGCGGGTTACTCACGTGAATATACTGAGAAAAGCTCTACTAAGTTTCGAACCACAGAGGGGTTCTTCCTCATGAGTAGCATGCGCGGTCGCGGCGACGTCGTCGCGCAGTTCACTAGCCGCTGGCCAGTTGGGCTCGCAGCGCAAGTAGCAACACCGATGCGAGCGCCACGAGTGAGTAATCCGCGATTTCAGCTAATTTAGTACCTATGTCTCACGATAGTTATTATAAAAAGCGAAAAGTTGTTATTTTGTATGTGCATGTTTATCACTCAATCACGTCAAAACGGCTGAAGGAATCAAGTTGAAAGGAACAGGGATAGATTAACATCTGGAATAAGAGGTACATAGGCTACATTTATCCCATGGGATCGCGGGCAGAAGCTAGAGGCATAATAAATGTTAAACAGCTTCCATTAAAGGGCGTGAAAGGACTAAGTGAATAAAACCATAATCATGAATTCCAGAGCTAAATACTACCAGCACATGTACGAAACTCGATCACGTTTCGACAATCGTTACGTCACCAAGGAGTTGCAAGAGCTGGACTTGAAGAGACAGCGGCAGGGCAGGGAGACTGTACTTCCGTTGAATAGGAGAGAGCGAGCTAAGTATATCAATGTAAGATAATGTTTAATAGTGTTAGTAATCATTGATAAATTTAATCATGTACTTAAGGTTTCTAAAACACCCAATCAAATTGAATTCTGTGTAGTAAATTGTGATTAGTCTAAGATAAACTTCAACTAGATACTGATAAAAGAATAAAGAAACAAAGTTCCCCTTTTCCTTTAAAATAATATGACAAATTAATTTCGATACTTTAGCTGTCACTTATCTGCGCAACCTGATTAAACCGTCATTTTCGTCGTCAAAAGACTGGTAGGTCTTGATCCTAGCTACTTACAGTACGGCGCTGAGCTAAACTAAATCTTCAATTCCAATATCCTATCACTACTGGCCACGATGTCATAAAATTACTAACAAACGGTGAAGGAAAACATCGTTAGGAAACCTGAGCTAATAATTTCTAATTATAAGTTTGAAATCCGCATTGAGCAAGTGTGGTGATTAATGCTCAAACCTTCCCCGTGTGAGAAGAAGCCTTTGGTTAGCAGGTGCCACTTATAGGCTGTTGATATGATGCAATTTTTCGCAGACGACGTCCTTTCGTCTAGTAGCTTCAGAAAAAGTATACCTGAATCGTTCAGCAGTGTTCATGGCGATCACTACCTTCAAGCTGCTGATACACATGGTGGCTGACTACAGCCTCTACTGGGTTCTAATGACCATACGTTACCATGGGAGCTATCAGACGGAATTGATGCGTAAGTGTTTCATTTCGTAGGTTGTTCTGAAATACATTTTTGGTTGATTTCTCACTCATTCTTCTACATTGGAACGAGAAAATAAGTATATTTTAACTTAATTTTATCACGTATTGCGTTTGCTAACTTATATTTTTTTGCTCTTCTAATGACATGTCAAAGTGTGCTCTCTTCCAAACTTCTATTATATTGTTGTGCCCGACAGGGCGGGTCCACATTGTGTCCTAATTATGTTTACCACCTAAGTCATACATGTCGAAAGCAATAAAGAATTGAGTATTAAAATAGCTTCACTAGAGGACTTACCGACAACTTGGTGACGCTTTTTATTTTAATTTTTCGACGTTCATGTGTCCATTTTTGGTTTTTACTTTGCGCAGTCATGAGCCCGTATCCCTACCTTAGAACCTAACGGGTAACCGGGGCTCCGGCTCGACGTGCAGGAGAAGGAACGGGGTGGTTTTTAGTCAGTAAGAGTCTGACACTCCCTCCCGCCTCACCCAGGCGGGAGAAGTCATTCGATGATTTTCCCCCCTTAAAAAAAAAAATATTCCTACCTTATAATGGTAATCATAATCATAAACGATAGCAGCTCCAACCAAATCCCGTTAATCCCATAAGGCTTCAAAGAAATATATAAATTGTGTAAAATATCTCATCTTAGAGCTGATAAACTTATCATTATTTTGTTCCCAGCTGGTATCCCCCACTCAGGAGCCCATGTATCTGGCAGTGGCTATGTGGCAAGACTGTTCAGCTCCATCATAGGGATCCTGGACATACCGCTCTCCTTTCCAGCACCTTCACCCATAACCTGCCTACCTGACCCCTACCCACCTGATTTGCGAAGATATACACAGATTGGTAGGTGAAATTAATTATGATAATATTTCCCGTAGATGGTGGCCAAGATTTCAAAGCGAGGTAGTTATAAGGCCTAAAATCAAAACAGTCATTTTTGTTTATTTTGCATTTGAATGGGGTAGAAGAAACAGCATGACAGCAGGATGAATAAGAGTAAACGCGTTTTAGGAATTAACACAATAAAAGTAGGTAATGTAAGTGCAAAAAGTAAAAATGAGTAGACTAAACTGGTGAGAATTGTTTTTTCATGGAATGCCAATGATCAGACGGGATGGTAACAGACCTGATGGTAACTGATCAACGCCGCTCCCCTTATACCCCTACCCCGCAGATGATGATCATAGTATTATGATGAGAGTTGTTCTCACTGAAACAATTTTTAAACAGTCGAGTAAAGAGTGCAAAATCATAAACCCCTTTCAGGAGTTCTCATCTTCCTTCTATGGTTCTTCGCGCTCTTCGAACCGTATGGTCTGCGGTTGCGGCATTTGATTATGGGACATTACAGACCGGAGCGAGCTAAAGCCAGAGCTACCTGGTTGTACAACCATATACTGAGAACTAGAGGTTAGTATCAAACTTCGTCTTTATTCGTCTGCTACTCTTCTTTATATTGCTCTTTTCCAGTTATTCTCATTCAATGCAATTGGCTTCTTCTATCAACAACCATCTTCTATCCGTTAACAACATCATCATCACACATTTAATTTTCATTCCTCTATCTTTTGTTCCGTTTCTCAGACAATCTACTTATCTTTTCTTTAGATACGCTTAAGTATATTCTTTATGTATCTACTATCTTCTGCCCGCGACTTCGTTCGCGCAATCCCGTTTTCTCCCGTTCCCGTAGGATTTTCAACAATTTTTTTGTCTTAAGAACCTTCTCCTAATAATAACAAAAAAATAATTAGTGAAATCGGTCCAGCCACGTGTGATGCCGTGACCAAGGGAAAAGGGGATTCATTTTTATATACAAGGTGTAGTTTTGAAACCGTGTCATTTTTTTCATTCATTCGGAGTCAGAATCGATAGCCGAGTTACCTCCTATAAATGACGCGGCTTTAAAACAACACTTGTATATTGTATATAGATATTTTAAATTCAATTTAAATCTCTACTTATAATTTGTCTACTATGAATGATTGTTTTCAATCTAAATTATTTAGTTTAGTTTACTTGAATTATAACTTTCTTCTAAAGACCTTATGTTTCAGCAAGTTTTATGAAATTCGCTCGAAGAAAATTGCACCGTGACTACAAATATTGTTCAGGGGCATCGCTTACGTTTCGTCAATGGATAGCAGATCACATACCGTAAGTTCTTACTTTATCAATATTGCCTCTTCTTTACTGGTCACCTAAGATGTTTTTAAAGCTTTACATAGAGAGGAGTGGAAGGAGGGTAGGGAGGCCTTTGCCCTGCAGTGGGACGATCATGGCTGAAAATAAATAAATAATAATAATAAGATGTTTTTGCAAAAATATACAATAACAGTGTCTATTCTGTTTACATTAAGCATAATAATACATATTATAATACTCCATAAACTGTCATAACAATGTTCGTAGTTAGTACCTACCGCTGTTCGACAACAGATGACGTTGTGCCATGACGTCATTTTCTATATCGCGATGTTAAGATTTTCCATCAGATTATGGCTGCAGACAGCCTTTATGCAATAACTTGTCTTACTCTGGACACGATTGTTACTCTATTGGGAGATATTTTTGGGACGTTGTACAAATAGAGTTAATAATCGAAGATGTCACCAATGATCAAAATATCAAATAATTAATAAGATATTTTTTTCATGGAATAGAAGTTAAAAAATGCCTTTATGATGAAGGTCGCATCGGTAGAATGTTTCGCAAAAACCGCTCAGTTGTTGACTACCAGCCGTCTAAATGATAGGGAAGGAACTGCTATTGTGTATTACTCTGCTTCTTTCATCTCATTGGTTACTTTGTGTTAGAGTCTATTTAATATCTTTCTTCAGCTTCCAGTGCCTCAAGTCCTTGCTGGGATTAAGCGACAAGGAGCCACATTGTCTATTGTGTGGCATTACCCCATCTATTGAGCCAGAATCTGAACTCACGAGGTTAGATGTTAACCCAATACTTTGTCAAAGAAAAAGCACCTCACTACATCGTCGTACCGTTCTGCAACTCTTTTGTTTCTCAAAAGAGACAGTGTTACTTTGTACTGGTGTTCCTCGAACCTGTCGAGGTTTGGTCTAGTTTCTTAAATAAAAGTGTTATTGAGTTTTTGGTTTTCGATATTACCAGAGTACCTTCTAGTTATAATATTCCTCTACTAATACTTTTGGGGAATAATCAGTAAATTTTGTGACATTTGAAATTTTTGCGTCCATTTTTAACAGATGTCAGACTCGTGGATGTCCAGGTATATACTGCATGAGCTGCTTCCAAGATATTGGAGCATTATGCACAATATGCATGTCACCTGCTGACTACGGGGACCTCAGTGATGTCAGCTTGGAAAAGTAAGATACAACAAACGTTAACTTAAAAGTATATTTGACAAAGTATGTGATGAATTGAGTTGACAAAAATTGTCAATCAATCAATCAATCATTTATTATTTGTAAAACATAGGTAACAAAAATACAGATCTTAAAGGTAAATAACAGTGCGCTATATTTTGTCTATGCTAAGACATACGAATATATTCGGTATGTCGAAATACCATTATTGATATCAAAGACTGCTTGCCCGTTCTCTGAGCAATTCTCTTGTCAAATTTCTGACTGCTGTCATTCACTTCGCATAAATTATAATAATTTATATTTTTGTATTCGTAGAGGTTCTTCTGATGACAGTGACAGTGAGCACGGCGATCCAGGAGGAGAGACATTGCATGAGAATGTAAGTGGACACCACAATGATCACCTTGTCATACCTTCCTTGGAAGCTAAGAAAGGTATAGCTGCTTATGTTACCCTCGCTTTGGGAAACCCATACACATAATTATCGACCTACGACATCCAAATACCAAAAATCCAAAACCGATTTGGGGTGGTAATTTTATAAAACTAAATGTGTATATAATAAATGAACTGTTTTCAAATAAATAATTTGTATTTTCCTACAAACAGGTACCTCTACTCCAAATGGAAGAAGTAAATAGAAGAAATTTCAAAAAATCATCCCACAGCTACGATCAACGTTGGCAATTTTTCAATGAAAGTGGCCCGGCAGGACTAATGGATGCCATCGAGATACCTACTAATACCCATGAACAAGGTTCCTCCGCTCCAAACATTCTTAGGCGATTTCACAGTCTGACAAGTAATTTGAGAATACGTTACAAAGAAAAGCAATACACGCTTGACTGGGTTACAAAAGTTCGATCAGAAAATACGTACCACGTAATACCTGAAGAAAATAATAACTTTCATCCTGGCACTTTTGAAATGGAAGATATGTTCAATGAAACTAAATCAGTTGGAGTAAATACTGACAGAAACCGTGGTATGATAATAAATATATTAATGAACAATTTTAGCCAACGAAGGATACAATTCTTTCGAAATAAACACAGAAATATGAAATCTAGTCACAGGCAATACAAAGAACAGCAAATGAAACACAATGTCACTGAAACAAACAGAAAGACGATTGTGTTCACTAAAACGTTACACTCATACAATTTAACTATACCGCAAATAAACACAAAGAATATTTTAAGAAACAAGAAAAATAATAAAACTAAATGTAAAATGAATTTGACTAAAGATTTTAATGGCACAATGAGTGTTATGAAATATTTTATGAAGAGCAGTGACAGTGACGTCATGGAAGTTTCAAGCTACAATAACGATATAACCCCAGATAATGGGAATACTGATTATCCTCCCGGTGACAATACTGAAGAAGTAAACAATTCTATGGATAACACAGATAGCACGGCCCTCCCAGACAAGAATAATAAAAAGAAAAATTCCAAGAACAAGAAACAGAAACGACCAAGAAAACCAAAAGATACGAAGAAAAATAAAAAGAAAGGCTCTCGTCATGGGATCAATGAGATTCACACATTCTTTTCTAGCCGTTGGACTAATTTTAAAAGCAGTTTAATGAAAACAAAGAGGTCAGATAGCCCAACGGCTAATGAAAAGAAAAATCATAAAAGGAGAAAAAAGCGAAAAGGTTGCAGTCGAGAAGTTATAGAAACTGACACTGATGAGTGTTTTGAAAAAAAAGATATAAAACAGACGAGGAACCTTCGGATATCAGCATTCCTAGCTGAACTGGAATGGTCGAAGAAGGAATATAAGAAGGAGAAGGCTGCTGAAGGGAAAAATGATTCGTTCTTATTTCCCAAAGGCCCACAGCGGATCGCTACTAATAAAATAGTAGGTGTAAGTAAAACTAATCGGACCAACGATAGGAAAAAAGGAATGCGTCCAAAATATACTTCTTTCGATGTAATAATTATCGTTCAAATAGCAGTTTCTTTTGTCCCCTTTCACATAAAAACTAACGTTAAAACTGTGGTTAAAACTGTACTTAATTCGATACAAATAAAAAATGAATAACTTCATCTATGCTCTTTTCGGTTCATTCAACAGAAATTAAATTAGTAAATGTCTTACATAATGTCCTGTTTTAGATGGTACATCTCAAGAATTTGCCCTTCCAATGGCGGGAGGCGCCAAAGCAGGATCCTCATTGTGAGTGTCAAGACACTAAATGTTCCTGTCCAGAAAAATCTGACAAATGTATGAAAATATTTGGGCGTTTATCTAAATGTAAGTGTGATCATTCTACTAAACCGAAGTATACATTTATCATAACTCTTCTCACAAGAGTTTTTTTTTTTTTTAACGGGGGAAAATCATCGAATGACTGCTCCCGCCTGGGTGAGGCGGAAGGGAGTGTCAGACTCTTACTGACTAAAAACCACCCCGTTCCTTCTCCTGGCTATCGAGCCGGAGCCCCGGTTACCCGTTAGGTTCTCCGCGACTCCGAATCGGCCCTATTGGGTCCCATCTGTGGTGGTCTGATGGCTCTTTGAGGCGCGCGCGGAACGCGACGCGCCGTACGCTTGGGTCTGTTTCTGGTCGGACGGAGAGCCACCCATGCTCGCCGTCCGCAGGCCCGCGCTTACGGTGGCCGGAGATCGTCTCGCGATCCCCGACGCCCCGTGTGTCCTTCGCGATGGCTGGTTTGCGAGAAGGCAGCGCTTGGCTGCCTCACGCGTCCCGCCTCCTCCTTAGCTAGCATGACTGCTTCGCAAAAGGAAGAGACGGCATCCCAGTCCCTCTCGCTCCGCATTTTGGCCCGCACTAGGCCCGGGCGCGAGAGGTCGCCATCGCCGATCACTTCCCTGAGGGCACGGCGGTGCTCAGCCCACGCAGGGCATTCCGCTACAGTGTTCCCACAAGAGTAGGGACTCCATAAGCACTGTACCACAAGTCTGCGGGCGGCGAGCAGTCGAGCTCGCTCTTCGCCCAGAACCAGACCCTAACTTATGGCACGTCGAGTTCCGCGCAAGCAAATAGCTATAAACCACAACAGATTACGGGGCCCAGTAGAGCTGTTGTCACGGGGCCCAGTAAAGCCCGGTACGGAACCGCGAAAGACTTAACGGGTTGTCGGGGCTCGAAGAGCAGGAACGCGGTGGTTTTTATAGTCAGTAAGAGTCTGATACTTCCTCTCACCTCATTCGGGTGGGAGGAGGGAGTCATTGAATGATTTCCCCCCCTATATGATAGAAACCAGGTGGCATTGTTCTGTTAAGAGGCCCGTAGTATACCAGTGAACTGCCAAGAGTTGTAGATAGCGATAATTTTAGAGAAAAGTACTAAAGCATTTTTTTGCCTTGCATGCGATGGGAGTTAGACTTCGAATTCATTAATTTCGATCAAAGGTTATTTGAATGTAAATTTTTAGTAAAATTAATTTATAGTTTCAGGAAGAATCAGCAACAAGAAAAAAATTGAGAAATTCTGCACTAAAGTCAACAACAATACAATGGATACGCCATCAAGTTTGATGGCAAAAATGTTGAGCACTATCAACGCTAAACCAGAGAAAAGTAGGGAGTTAGGTGAGTTTCCAAAAAACTTTAGAGTTAGGCTTACTCCTGATAAGTATTAGGCTGCCCAATTCCAAAAGAATTTGATTATCTTCAGACGTAGAAATTACTAAAGATTTGTGTACAGTAACAAAAACTATTCGACAATAGTCGATACCCGACCATTTTCAAGCTGCACCGGGGCTTAAAATTACAATACGAAAAAATTTATTTTATTATTTTACAGAGAGCTCAATCTGCATAGCAAAACGAGCCAGTTTCTACCGAGAAGTTACCAAGGAATTTAATCCTAACGAAGAGTACGTATAATTTAGTTAGGGGATTATAAAATTAATTAAACTCAGTGCTTTTCTAACATCTAATGAAGAAACGAAAAGATATCTAAGAGAAAGAGTTTTTTTAACGATTCTAATTTTTTGTTAAATGTCATTGGCAATAGTGGTAAGTTTTAAAGTTTGCATTCATTTTCAGACATTTGGACACGGACATGTTATTCAAAAACGAAAATTTCATGAGTGATTTCCGCGAGGTAAGATTAAAGAGATATGTTATTTTTAATCTATATTTTGTATCGACAAAATAATGAATAATGAAAGGGTACTCAACTTTAAGTTGCACTTAAATATCGTGTCCTTGGATAGTTTCCAGGGTAGCAAAATTAAAAGTTTAATAGGCAAACGTTATGATTTAACATTTATTGCTTATTAAAAACACTGATTGATAAATAAGATGCGTATACAGACTTTAATCAACACATGAAACTTCTAGAAAGAAAAGATGGCGTCGCGACTTAGAGCCGCGGAGGATTTTACAATACGTCCGTACACGTCAGTGGTCGGGGCTCTCTCTCCCACTCGCACCCCCTGCGCTGGCGCGCGGGGTAGCGGGTGGTGGGAAGGGGGTGGCCACGAGCGCGCGGCTATTGGCGTCCTGCGTTATGTTGCCACCACAGATAATAAAACCATAGACTAATCATAGACTAGATTGTATTTATTTTTAAAACCCGCGTTACATCCTCCCCCTCTAGCCTAACTAAGTGTCCCCGCAGTTGGGCTAGTCTAAATATCTACGCGGTCTGCCGCGCTTGCGTTTCTCGCGAACTGGATGTTCTATTTGACCCGCGAAGGGTGTGAGGTGCGAAACGTGATATTTCCCTATGTCTGGTCCGGTTTGTACGCTCTCCAAACCATAAGTGGTTGGGCTAAAAACTTTCCCTATCTTATACGGGCCATCACGACGAGGTATAAACTTCGCGGACTGTCCGCGAGCTGCGTCGTTAGGTCCTTGCGTTTTTAACAGAACAAGGTCACCTACCTCGTAATTTGACGATGGCCTTCTCTTCTGGTCAGCGTTCTGCTTCTGACTGGCTTGCGCTTTCTCATGTATATCTCGGGCCTCGTCTAGGGTCGCGGCCAACTTCCGCAGATAAGGCGTAATACTGGGTACGAAGTTGTCATGATCTATGACGGCTCTCATATCTACCTTGGGATCAGTAGGGCCCCTCAACTCTCTCCCGAAAGTGAGGTACGCCGGGGAATGTCCAGTGCTACTAGTGATAGCTGAATTCATAGCAAACCTTACTGAGGCGAGATGTAAGTCCCAGGTTGCGTGGTCTTGGCCCACAAGTATGGCTAGTTGCGGTTTTAAATCGCGGTTCTTCCGCTCTATCGGGTTGGCCTCCGGGTGATAGTAGGGTGTGAGTGACTGGCTGATACCTAGGATGTGACATACCTGCTGCATGACGTCGCTCACGAACTGCACGCCATTATCGCTGATAAGGCGGCGCGGCACTCCATACCTAAGAAAGACCTCCCCGACAAGCGTCCGAGCACATTCGACGCTGGTGGCGCTTTCCAGTGGGAATAACCCAGCGCGAGCAGACGTCTTCCATAATCAACACCCACCTGTTTTTCTTAGGAGTTTCTACGAGTGGCCCGAACAGGTCCACTGAGATCACCTCGAAACGTCTTGATACAGCCGGGGTTTGCAGCAAATCTGCGGGTTTGCGATTGTTAGCCTTATATCTTTGGCAAGGCACGCATTCCTTTATATAGTTAGCGATGAACGTTCGCATGCCAGGCCAATAATACCTAGCACGAACGCGGCTTAAAGTTCTGTCCACACCAAAGTGGCCAGCCGTCGGCGCATCGTGTAGATTAGCCATTACCTGCTTGCGTTCATGTTCAGGGACAACTAGGCAGCAGTCCTCTCCGTCGTCAGACTCCAAGCTGTACCTGTACAGGATACCGTCAGATATGGTGTATCCGCGGTCCGACCACGGTCTCCCCCTGGAGGGTTCGTCGGACTCCATATCCTCAATAATTTTACAAACCTCTGGGTCCATCAGCTGACTGTTGCGGATATCACCACTGCCTCTCTTCGGCATATCCACGATGGTCATCCGCAAGTCACACTCATCCTGGTTGCCTTCACAAACTGGTCGCGACAAGGTATCTGCGACCACGTTTGAGCGGCCGGGTGTGTACTCAATGCTGAGATCGAATTCTTGTTGTGGACTTACCTTTATATGATGCACCGCGAACTCAGTCGCGGCCCGTCGCGAGCAAAATGCGACGCGCGGTCTCCGATGAACTTGTCCGTCGCTGCTCGGGGTTTAACTTACAACCTTCGTCCGGTCGCAGCGCTATGTCATCGGAGGACCCAGTATGTAGTAGGCCGGTGTCGGCATCATCGGCAGGATTCAAAGTATATGAGTACACCAGCTCGTAGCGTTTCAGACTGTCTGAGAACGACCATGTACGTTGGGCAACGTCTATTACTATACCGGCCCGGGCTAAAAAATCGACGCCTAAAAGTGTTCGGATATCACTGCCGGGCAACACCAGGAACTGGCATGTCACCTGCCGACCTGCAATGTTGACCTCTGTCTCGGCTGACAGCAGGTCCCGCCATCCTTGTGTGCCATCGGCCAGGCGTACGAAACGTTTTGTTTCGGTAAATGAAACTCCCGAGTTTACTAAAATTCGGTATAATAGGGGACTCGCAATGCTGTGCGTGGCGCCGGTATCTACTATCGCCACACCACTTCGGCCCATAACACTTATATTCACCATCGGGTGGTCGTCGCGCGTACTTGCGTTCGTAATATTTACGCATAAATCGGTATCGATCCTACGTTTAGTGTGACTACTATTCTTAACGTCGACGTTATTCGTACAAAAATCTACATCAACATTGTTGAAAGATGTTTTGCCGTCGGGTTTCGTCGTTGTCTTTATGCAAACATCACATTTCGACCTCACAACGCCCTGCTTGCCACACCCGTAACAACGCACTTCCTTAGGTGCTGTATTATTATTTGTCCTGGAAATGTCTTTCTCGCGGTTACGACACTCGTCACTAACATGCCCAAAAAGCTTACAATAACTACAACGCGATCTATTTCTGTTGTTGCTACGCGATGCAGTCGCACTCGTGGTAGCACAACTCGATTGCGTGAGAACACGGTCGGTAGTAGCGATAGCGCAGGATGAGGTGCGCGGGCTGCGCCACGCCGTACATCGCGCGGAGGCGCGAGATCGCGTCTGCCCACGTAGGTACCGACGCTTTTACGCCGCGCCACCACACGGCGGCTTCGCCCTCTAGAAGCATGGGTAACCCACGCAGGGCGTGCTCGTCGCTCACCGCTGCACACTCCTTGTAGACCTCGACGGCGTCCAGGAATGCTTCTAGGACCTCAGCGTCCGGGGAGGTCCCGTTGAATCTCACCGTGCACTTCGTGAAGTTAGCGTCACTGCACGGCGGGGCTGCGACGGCGGTACCTCCGCCGGTCGCGTTCGATGATGGAGAGGGCCCGACTGGAGTGGATGCCCTGAAGTCGCCGCCGGATCCCATCAGCGTGCTAATGAGACTCCTATTAGCTTCCACTTGCGCACGCGTAATCGTCTCGATTAGCGTGGCTAAAAAGTCTGGGGTAGTTTGGGGAGCTGGATGTGTCGACCTCGAGCCGGCGCACGCGGCAGCGTCCGCATGGCCGTGCTCGGCGACGCTCTCCTCTTCAGTGAGTGTGACATTTCCCTCGTCTTCTCCGTGCTGTTGCCGGAGGGCTTCACCTCTCCTCGTTGTCGGCATCTTCACGTTAGTGATGACAACGGTAAGGTGGTGAGTGGATTCGGGTTAGTAGGTACTTTACCCGCGGTCACGTAGGCACTGGATTAGTTCGTAACTGTCGAATACGGTTCGGCCACTAGCTTGGGCGCCAGTTTAATAGGCGAAAGTTATGATTTAACATTTATTGCTTATTAAAAACACTGATTGATAAATAAGATGCGTATACAGACTTTAATCAACACATGAAACTTCATGAAAGAAAAGATGGCGTCGCGACTTAGAGCCGCGGAGGATTTTACAATACGTCCGTACACGTCAGTGGTCGGGGCTCTCTCTCCCACTCGCACCCCCTGCGCTGGCGCGCGGGGTAGCGGGTGGTGGGAAGGGGGTGGCCACGAGCGCGCGCCTATTGGCGTCCTGCGTTATGTTGCCACCACAGATAATAAAACCATAGACTAATCATAGACTAGATTGTATTTATTTTTAAAACCCGCGTTACAAAAGTCTAATTAGTTCGTCAGTTACTTAGATAATGAAAATGAATATTAGTCACATATTTTTTTTATTTTCTCGTATTAAGTTGCAATACTTAGGTAAAATGGCGCTAAGTTTATGAGTGGGAGGTCGTTACGTCATAACGTGCTACAAAATGTGACACGCTGTGATGTCACACGATATTTCAAATTAATATATCGTCGAAAGTATTTAATTTTGTGAGAAAAGAAAAAATACGTGTCTTAAAGTTTTAAATAGATGTACCTACCAGACGGACATTAAAATAAAATTAAGGAAACTACCCTATTGTAGTGACCAAACTAAACTTAAACTATACTTAAACGCACGGAATATAGAATACAATGGAAGTAGCTTGAAACAATATTTCTGCCAGAACCGGTGTCGCCAAACTAATACATTTATAATTTACTCATACTATAAATCGGAAGTTACGATTGGTTAGAAAAAAAAATGGGCGTAAAGGAAATGCAAAAAAAATATCATACGATATGCAACTTTAAAATCAATGCACTATAAATCAAAATAAAAAAGTATCCTTATTATTACCCTTTTTTTTTTTAAGGGGGGAAAATCATCGAATGACTTCTCCCGCCTGGGTGAGGCGGGAGGGAGTGTCAGACTCTTACTGACTAAAAACCACCCCGTTCCTTCTCCTGCACGTCGAGCCGGAGCCCCGGTTACCCGTTAGGTTCTCCGCGACTTATTATTACCCTTAACCGACGAGCATGCATGAAAAGATTGATGACTGTTAATGAAGCGAAAGAGGTATGTAAGAATCGTAGTAATTGGCGTTCCTTAGTCTCTGCCTACCCCCATGGGAGACAGGCGTGAAGTTATGTATGTATGTATGTAAAAAAGTATATTTTGGACTACCAAGTACCGCCATTCGTCGCTAGATGGCGTTTAACAATGCCATCTAGCGACGAAAAGTGGTACTTGGTTTGAACATTAACGTCGTAAGAATAAAGGTGATATTTGAATGGCTTATCACTGGCTCGAATGCGGGTCTCTACTCAGATAGTGATGTAGCCTAATTCGATAAAAATAATATCGATAATATGAAAATGTGTTTTAAAAATAATGTGAAAAAAAAATATTGACTGCGATAGTGTGACAGTATTAAAATAATAAAATTAATATGTCGTTGATAACTTTTTAAACGTAACAAAAAAGGGTAAGTATTTATTTACATGTAGGTAAATCAAAAACAATTTTGTTCGTATTTTTTATTAGTTTCTTTTTTCAATAAACCATTTTTTTTATTTCACATAGGCAATATAAGTAACAACTATTATATAATTTTTTACAAACTTTATATGGATAATGTGAAGCAAGCATTGTAATTGATTTATTATACGCGATTAGTATTTCAGTACAGTGTATTATATCATCCACCCTCTCCAAGTCGACCTTCGTTCATGGTCCTTCGAGTCGTATAAGGGATATAATATTTATTTATTTGTGTAATTTTGGACTTGTAATAATTTTAAGAAAAAAGTGGTTGAGACGGGGAACCTATGCCCGATTTCCTATAGAGGTTACACTCAAAAAGACTTGTAATATTTTCATGATAAATAAAAATACTTGTAAAAATTTAAGATTTGTGTTCGGAAACTAGTGGACATTAAGTTTAGCATAAATAATTATAATTCTTTCTCTATTGTATTTGTGTAGATGAAAGATTGTTGTATTAGTTATCTGTTTGTAATATTCTGTGTAAAAAGGGATTCATTTGTGGGTATCCAGGAAGATGTTAAAAATAAACTTGAATGGTCTATGGTTAACTTTAAGAAATGTCCTAAAGACCGGCTTACAGTATCCTATATTGAAACAAGGTTAGAAAATTTAGAACAACAATAGCAACTTTTCTATAATACTCACGTTAAAATATTAAACCAAGTTAAGAAATCCGAATTGCAGAGTTCTAAGTATCATAAAGATTGTTTTTATGGGGAGGTCGAAGATTTATATGTACAATTTAAAAGCACTCTAAAGGAATTAATTAGAAATGATACTTCAGGTAAAGAAAAATGTTGTAATTTTAAGTGGCCAGAAGTCAAAATACCAATGTTTTCCGGTAAATACAACGAGTGGTTGACCTTTCGAGACTTGTTTTTGGGGTTGATACATAATAATAGTAGATTAGATGATGCACAGAAATTATACTATTTGAAAGGATATTTAACTGGGGAAGCGGAACTGTTATTAAGAAATGTAAATGTGACTTCGGATAATTATGTTACTAGTTGGGAGAAGTTAGAGTCCATGTACAATAATAAAAGATTCTTGTAAAATGTTTATTTAATCAAAAGGCTTTAACTGGAGAGTCCGCAACAGATATTAAAAAACTTTTGAGTACAACATCGGATTGTTTGGAGTCAATAAAAAATCTCAATATAGATCTTGCATCATTTTTAATTGTTCACATTGTTACTGAAAACCTGGATACGGTTACTAGAAGAGCTTGGGAGCGTTACAAGTAGCGTCAGATCCAAAGGATGATCTTCCTACTTTTGATCGACTTAAAGAATTTCTAGTTAATCGGTTTCGGGGTTTATAGTCATATAGCCCATGAAGGGATTTCGGTAGTTACTCGAGCGCGTCAGATTAACATATGGGGAAAACCTAGTGTGATATTGAATATACCCAACATATATTCGATCTGATTAGAAGGGGGGGACTGAAAATTAAAAAAAAAGTCTGACTAAATAAAGTCAGTTTCGTCAGATTAAGGGAAGGTAGGTCAATACCGTGCTAAAGGAAGTGCGTTTAAAAAATCTGCCCAATCTAACTTGATTTGCAAGAGTGGGGGGATTTTGAAGGGTTCCCGTTTGTACTCTCCAGAACATTCAACCCACCATGCAAACTGGCAGATTAAGAGTTTTTTATTATTAAATACACATGGATCATGTACATTATCAATATCTGACACGCTCGACCATTAGAACAAAAGTTACGCTTAACAATTTCAAAGATCTGTAGATTCCCCCTTCCCCCACTGGTGGAAGAAATTGTCACTAAACCATTTCTTCTTTCTATCAGCATATCTTCAAAATTCAGTAGGTCCCAAGGACGCTCAAGTAAATCCCAATTTAGCATCGTGGGCTCCCCTACTATTAGAAAATATCGAAACTAAAGTAGATAGGGTCTCAAAGGCTACACGGGCGTTTCATGTGATTAAAGATAAGAAGATATCTTGTGCATTTTGTACATGAACATGTACAAAGTTCATAAAAGAAAGTAAAAACACTCTCAAATGCCAAGTGTGTAATCGCCGCCACCATTCATTGTTACACCCGCAGGGTGTTGTAGGGTCAGAAGTTGGTGAGGGTAGTGGTGCTGCAAACCAAGGGTCTGAAACAAAGGTAGTCTCATGTCTTGCGACAGGAGGCAATAAAACTATCTTACTAACTACAGCCTTAGTAAAGGCTGAGTCGAAGAATGGGACTTACCATACAGTTAGGGCGTTAATGGATCAGGGATCCCAGGGTTCTTTTATTACAGAGTCTCTGGTTCAGTATCTAGGGTTGAAGAAAAGATCTTCGAAAAACAAAGTATTGGGGGTGGGAGATAACGGTACAACATCAACGGCCGTAGTGGAGATAAAGGTGGTACGGGCGGCGAATCTAAAAGGATCGCTGAAAAAACACTTAAGGGGTTTGAAGCAAGGTTAGCAAAAAATAATTCATTAAGGGCTGACTACGCAAACGTGATACAGGAGTATTTAAGTCTTAACCACATGGTAGAGGTATCTGAAAGAAAAAAGAAATAATAAAAATAGTGTTTACTTACCCATCATGCTGTTATCCGGGAGGATAAAGATACAACCAAGGTGCGTGTTGTATTTAATGCCTCATGTAAGCGCAGCAACGGAAGGTCACTTAATGATGATCTGATGGTTGGTCCGTCTTAGCAAGACGAGCTTCTTCATATTATTATACACTAGCGGCCCGTCTACTTACCCATCATGCTGTTATCCGGGAGGATAAAGATACAACCAAGGTGCGTGTTGTATTTGATACCTCATGTAAGCGCAGCAACGGAAGGTCACTTAATGATGATCTGATGGTTGGTCCGTCTTTGCAAGACGAGCTTCTTCATATTATTATACACTAGCGGCCCGTCCCGGCTTCGCACGGGGGGACTTAAGATTTTTTACATTGTTTTACGTTTTATATATATTTATTCTCAGTTTTTTTTTATTTAGGAAGTATTTACCTTTTGAAAATATTTTTCCGGACTTCATTTACTTACTCCCATCACATTGCCTGAGTTTCTGTATAGAGCATTTTTGTATAACTTTAACTATATGCTCAGCGCACGCCACGGGAGGCCTCAGAAACGATACTTTTCCCCCGTTTTTAAAACATTTTTGGTTACTGCTCCACAACTATAGGACCTAGCGTGATATTATATAGCCTATGTTTCTTCTGAATAATGCAGCTTTCTAATGGTGAAAAAATTATTGCATTCGGTCCAGTAGTTTGAGTTATTCTCATATTATTCATTACAAATTTATTTCATTTCAAAAACATACAAAAATACAAATCTTTCCTCTTTATAATATTATAGTATAGACTGGTCCCATGGCCAGACGGGGTCGTTGCGCTGTATTATAGTGATAATGGCACTAATTTTGTGGGTGCAGCACGGGAGTTGCTGTATTTATGTAATCTGGAGAAATCTGGTTTTAATTCGGAATTGGTTGAATATCTGAGTAATAATGGTACAGAATGGCATTTTCCCTCCTCACGCACCGAACTAAGGGGGTTTGTGGGAGGCAGGCATAAAATCTACTAAGTTCCACCTCAAACGGGTAGTTTAAGACGTTGGCAATTTCATCAAAAGATAGTGCAAGATTTCTGGCGGCGTTGGTCTATTAGATTATTTACAACAATTTTTATATAATGACATAAGTGGGCTCATAAAAACCCAGAACCATCTATTGGTGACATTGTTTTAATTAAGGTGGGAAAAGTTGAGCAAAAAGATCCGGGTCCTGATGGACTGACTCGAGTAGTAACTGTACGCACTCAATCGTCAATGTTTAAAAGGCCGACATCAAAATTATGTATTTTGCCAATTTGCCAGGAATCTAATGAAACTTAGTATAATTAACTGATAAGTTGAGATTTAATTGTTTCTTAGAAGTCTTTTTTTTGTTATTGATTTTAAAGTTTGTGTAACGGGTTGGGAATTGTTTATGTTTATGTTTTAGTGGAATTATTTAAACTGGTTTATACTTATACATATTGGAGCCACCAAGGACGTAAGTTGCCATACTGGGTAGTGAATTGTGATATGGTGAACATTTGTTATGGTGGGCGGTATGTTCGGAGCGGTAACGGGATCATAGCGCTATCAACATTTTATATTAAAATAATTCATAATTAACACGAGTTGTCCCAGCGCTCGATAGATGGCATTGGGATCGAGTTAGATGGCGCTATGGTTTCGTTACCGGGATTTATATAGGGTACGGACAAATGTCATCTACGCTGTGAGCAGCAAGCATTGTAATTGATTTATTATACGCGATTAGTATTTCAGTACAGTGTATGATTTCATCCACCCTCTCCAAGTCGACCTTCGTTCAATGTGATAAATGAGAGGGATGGCGATAAGGATGACGGTGCTAATCTGCTCCGTGAAGTGAAGGTTGAATCTAATCACGTCGGGGTCACCACTAAAATAATAATAAAAAAATAATCTAAATAAAACATTTGTTTAGATTATTTTTTTATTATTATTTTATTACATTACACTTGCATCGATATCAATCGATAAATTCAATATGTGATTTGACTACATCACTATTTGAGTAGCGTAGAACTGTAGAACTGGCGAGAATGTTCTACTGAATGGAATAAATCCAAAATAAACTTTATCTTGAAGGCGTAAGGTTGATTTTGACTAACCGTTTTGGTGAATAATATTATTTTAATAACCGTT
The DNA here is from genome assembly GCA_038387885.1 of Spodoptera picta. Taxonomy (NCBI): domain Eukaryota; kingdom Metazoa; phylum Arthropoda; class Insecta; order Lepidoptera; family Noctuidae; genus Spodoptera; species Spodoptera picta. The sequence goes on along the minus strand of JAZHFQ010000428.1, from coordinate 997,406 downwards.
TTTGTAAATTGAAATAAAATAAGATTTCTACAAGAAAACAATGAAAATTGTACTTACCGATGATACGAAACACCTTCATTTTTAAGATTTTTCGGCTGCTATCATTTTTACACGCCAAAACGGAACAAAAAGGCATAGTTGAAGAAATATGTATTTGTCACGAGACTCGCAACTTGCCTCGAGTAAGCAGTACACTGCTTAGTTGTGGCACGCGTGCCACGCCTACTTGCTACTTCCACTGTATTCTATATTCCGTGCTTAAACGTGCCTTAAATTTGACTAGAGCGTATGCGTATTTCGACAACAGATACATAGAATATACAGACACACATGGCGTGGTAATCAGTTTCAACCAGTTACGAGTATATGGCACAATATTGAGCACTTTGCAGAAAGTAAAAGTAATTCCATAATGGAGCTATCGTTTCTTTTGCTTACCGCTTACCTGATGGCACAAATGTTTGTGATGATGTTGGATGAAGTTTTTTTGTCCAATCACAGCAACTGTCAAATATGACACGTCCTATGATGTGTCACTAGCTCATTCTGTATAGTGAGCAAGAATACGGTAGACCCCATTGGTTGCATAATCCTCTGGGTATCAGGGCCACCTATTATAGCCGTAACAGAGTGCTGAATGAGTGAAAACAAACTCGCCCTAAGCTCTCTGATATTAATCCAAATTCTATTCTTCTCATTCTTCGTCTTTTTCTTCTTGCATAAACAAGACAAAAGTAATAACATTTCCAAACATCATTACATGACTAATTTTTTTTTAAGAAGCCATACTTTTTAAAAATATAAGTATATTTTTTCAGGAACCCTGCGAAGGCGTAGCACAGACCTCGAAATTTATCTCAAGTAACACGCTGCTCGAAAAACAATTAAGTGTGTATCTTTTAATTTTCAATCTCTTTTCATAGTTTTTCTTTTCCATCTCCTAAATACTTCTCTCTTTCTTCATCTCCACCTCATAACTGAAAGAGGTTAACTGAAGTGTATTGCATATATACCTACCATAGCAAATTCTGTTTTCATTGGTTGTATTATTAGTAAATTGCCGGACTAATGAATAAGCGGGAAACTTTAATGAAGAGTTTCATTATACCATGACCTTTACTTTCTCGAAATTCGGGAACCAAACCATGTCACTATGAATGATGCTCACTTGGCTATACAAAACCAATTTGTCATGGTCTTGCTTCATGCAATCTTTCCGAACATTCGTCGGTAAGGTTATACTGGTTTTGCTACAATGCTCTTTTATATCTATTCCAGTTATATCTCATAGCAAGGATGAGAAGTGCTTGGAACCATCGACAGGTGCTAGTCGATGCCGTTGTGACATTTACGATGATATCCAAAAGAAATGGACATATTGTAAAAAGTAAACAATACATTTATTTTATAACAAAACAGTAGCTACAGACAATTGTATTGATGGATTGTAAAAGACATTTTTTTTTCTTTTTTACGGGATAGGCCGGTAAACTATTGGACGGATCACCTGATAGTAAGCAATCGGCGCCGCCCATGAACACCCGCAACACCAGACGCGTTACAAGTGAGAATTGTGGGGGATTCAGGAATTGGGGAGACGGGGGGGGGGATAATTGGGCCTCCGGTAACCTCACTCACACGACGAAACACAGCGCAAGCGTTGCTTCACGTTGGTTTTGTTGGTTTTCTGTGTGGCCCTCGTATCGCTCCGGTCGAGCCAGCCCATTCGTGCCGAAGCATGGCTCTTCCACACTTACAATCTATGCCAATTTATCGCCAGTAATTTCAAGTTCGATGTTTTTAATAATTCTGGAATAATTGAATCTCCTTTGCCTTCTAGGTCTATATCGGATAAATGCCACACACCTATCGTTATAATAAAGAATTTACGCTCTTCTTTATTTGGACCCTCGTGCACCAAATCGACATGCCCGAACAAAATAGAAAAAACACCTAAAACAGTAATAATAAAAGAAAATAAAAAGATGAGAATGCCTAGTATAATGTCGAAGAAACATAAACCTGTTTCAAGTCAGACTGATAAGAAGGGCAAATCGAAACAGGGACAGATAGCCGTACAAACGAATCCGAGGAAAAATAAGGAAACGCAACTGACAGAATATTTTGATATTGAAAAGTGCATAGAACAAGAAATAAAGAAAAAATTGGCCGCCGTAAATTCTTCAGCGAATTTTGACGCTGATGCTTGCAAGAAGCAAATGAAGATGCTCATAGATTGTTTGAATAAGGAAACAGAAAAAATGGCGAAAGCAGGCGGAGGAAAATCTAGTAAGCCAGGTAGGGAATTACTTTTTATTGGACACTAGCCTTGTCTACATCTTTCCGTTTTTTCCTGTCCCTTAGGATTTTCGAGTAATCTTTGGATAAATTATCCTACGTCCGTTTCCTGGTTCTAAGGTAGCTTCCCACCAGTTTAACACGACTTCTTTCTTTTTCTTTTTTTGTTTAATAATATAGTTTTCTTTCAATTTTAGTTGCCACAAGATACCTAACATAGATTAACCTTCTTTTATAGAGACACCATGTACACAGTCTCCAGTTAAGAAAGATAAAGGAAAAGCAGAAAAAGCAGGGAAAGGAGACAAAGCAGCAGTAGCAGGAAAAACAGGAAAAGCAGGTCAGTCAGGTCGAGTAGGGATGATGATAGAGTATAAAAATCAAAGGCAGTTAGATAATAAGTAATTATTAGACACGTATTTTTATTTCATCTTGTAACAAAACAATCTTATACTACTATATAAAGCGGAAGAGTTTTTTATTTTTTGCTTGAACGCGCTAATGTCAGGTACTACTGGGCCGATTTGAAAAAATCTTTTTGTATCGGATAGCTCATTTATTACTACGATTAATATAAACGATATAGCTACGATTAATAGAAGCTGGGCAGAACGGGTGAAACCGCGCAGAAACATCTAGTACTCAGATTAAACTAATTAAAGTTTAGCAGTGTGATAACTCGCGATATCTCGCATCGCCAAAGGTTTTAGATTTGATTACTAAAACTATTATATAACTGAATAACTGTATAAAATCTAAAATATTATTTTTACGTACGCTGTATGAGTTGAGCACTGACTGAAGCTCGCAGGTAGCCCGCAAACGGCACGCAAGCGGCACATTCACGGAGCATTCGCCAGTTGTGGACACCCTTATGTTTTATATTAATCTAGCAGAAGAATATTTAAATAAGTCATCATCCTATTGCTTTTTAATTTTTTATTGACCATCATTCTAGCTATAAAAAATAATTTTATTTCGACGCTAGCTGGCCCAACATAACATAGAACTTTCTCTTGCAGAGCCCGAGAACACTTGTGCTTGTCCAGATTCCACAGAATCGACACCAGGAAAATCTGGTAAGGAATTGTTTTCTTTGTTTACTTAGCGATTATTTTGATGATGCAGTCTACGATGTAGCACGCCTGCCCGTAAGCAAACTATTCACTCGGGCCTTGAAGACACCAGGTTCCGACAAAGGTGTATTAAACCGAGCGCTCTAGGCAAAGCAAGTCATGAGTGTCCCTAATATTTTTTTACGCCCCTGTCACTCTTTGGGCACCTACGTCGTGGCGCGTCTCTGTAACCGTAATCTAGCACCCTAGGCACTTGCTTAGTTTGCCTTAGAGATAATACTGCTCTGGATTCCAGCGAAGAATTTTGTTACTTATACTCGGAATTTTAATTCGATTCCAGATTTGACAATTTCAGTGTTGCAACGTTATGACAAGTACTAAATAGTGACGTTGCGAAATTATTCGATATGGAAATGCAAAATTTCTAGATCGATTTTTCTCGTTTATAATTTTAGTCTTGTAAACCGATAATTTAGTTTTGACGATTAACTCGTCGAGTACCGTCATTATAGACACAATAATAATTATAGAACAATAGGTTGCGGTGACCGCTTGGTGTTTGACAGTTTAATTAACGATCTGAGACTTTTCTTTTATAATTTTGTGTGAAATAAATAAAAAATGTGATCATGAAGGAACATGACAAATAAAACAGATAGATGTATTATAGTAATAATATAATTTATAAATTGTCGCGGTGTCATCGCTATCGCTATCGATGTCACTTTCTGTAACATTTATAATAAAACACACACACTGATTGTTTATCGATTTTTGTGTTCATTACTACACTATTAATTGTATGTGGTATCATTATTTCACAAAATGACAGTAGCTAATGTCAAATCTGGAATTCTGACTATAGGCTGTAACTTTCAATTCGAAAGATCGAAGTGGTCGATCGCAGTCCGCTATATCATTGGTTTTGAGAATAATCAGGACCAATGACGGGCGAGAATCTGATCGAGCTCACTTCCAAATTTACAGTTATAGAAGTAGGCTCTTCTGGAACACTTTAACAGTTTTCACCAACCTCTTCAAACACGCCTAACCTAAGATAGGTAAAATTTAACGTCATTTTGATTTTCCCTTACCTATAAGTAATACCTAATGCCTTGTTCTCACTATGCTAGTATTTTTGTCAAGTAGCGAGTATTTAGTAACTCTTTCTCGCTTCTATTTTGGGAAAGAAGCGAGAAGCATTTACTAAACAGTCGCTGCTCGACTAAAATACTAGAATAGCGCGAACAAAGCATTACAGTCTAAGTATAGTGTTCGTTTAGGTGCTACTTTGCCGCTACATGGACACGGTTTCGATCATTTCTGCGCAAGATGCAAGCATTCATCTTGTAAGCATCATAGAATCGTCAATAGGGTATGAAAATTAAAAACGTAATTAGTCCGTCTATTAGGTAATGAAAAAATATTAGACACGTATTTTTTTATTTTGGTGTACGTTAAAATGATACTTAGCTATAACGAATCAAAGTTTAGGAGTGGGGGCTAAAACGTAATTTCTACGTATAAAATACACATAGAAATGACGTCATGCGACATTTCGAATCAATGTATCTCCGAAACTATTCGTTTCCGTAAAAAAATAAAAAATACGTGTAATTTTTTTAAATAATCTACCAGACGGACATTAAAATAAAAATTTGTCATCTAGCCTATTCTAACAAAAGCGATACGTGGATAATGAGCCTTAGGAGGGTAACTATTGCGTTGCGCCATACGACGAATGCATGCATCCTTCACAAACAATAGGCGGCCTACAAATGACAAATGCTTGCATCTGGCTTAGAAGCAATAGAAACTGTCCGCAAAGCGGCGATGTTAAATTTCGTTTCATTATTTCTGACGAATGCATATGTACGTAGCGTTTTTTGATATAACGCAACGTGGACAGTAGGGTTTACTTTAGACATACACTTCGAGCGAATGAGTGCGGTATTCATCATCATAAAGTGGAGGCGCTTTGATAGTAGTCTGGTCGTGGACGGGGAAGGACTTGGGAAAATCGAACTGTAAAATTAATTACTTTTTAACCCAACATAACAACCTTCTCTTCTTTAGGTCGTCAACCACCAATGGCACAATCGCCAGCATCAACAAAATCGTCGAGACCTGGATCAGGAAAATCTAGTAAGACAAGTAGGGAATTGCTTTTTATTGAAGACTAGCGTCTGTTCGCGACATTACGCAATCTTATTTTTCTCGTTCCCATAGAATTTTTGAGATATCCTTGGTATCCTAGGTTCATTTACTGGTTCTAAGGTACCTCCCAGCAATTTTAAGCAAAACCGATTTAGTCGTTCTTGAGTTATAAATTGTGTAAATATTACGACTATCTTTCTCTGTCTTCTCTCTTATATGTATAACATTATAATCTAGATATAAATTAAGTTTTCCAGTTCTAGTTGCGCCAAAATATCTAACACAGAATAAACTTTTTTTTTTTTGGGATCGCGAGACGATCTCCGGCCATCGTAAGCATGGTCCTGCGGACGGCGAGCACGGGTGACTCGCCGCCCGACCAGAACCAGGCCCGAGTGTACGGCGCGTCGCGTTCCGCGCGCGCCTCAAAGAGACTTCAGACCACCACGGATAGGGCCCAACAGGGCTAATGCCGATACGGAGCCGCGGAAGACTTAACGGGTTGCCGGGGCTCCGGCTCGAAGTGCAGGAGTAGGAACGGGGTGGTTTTTAGTCAGTAAGAGTCTGACACTCCCTCTCGCCTCACCCGGGCGGGAGAAGTCATTGGATGATTTTTCCCATTCAAAAAAAAAAAGGTTAAACTTCTTTTGTAGGCTCACCAGGCTCACAATCTCCAACTAAACCAGATAAAGCAGGAAAAGTAGGAAAAGCAGAGAAACCAGCTAAACCAGCAAAGCCAGCAAAACCAGAAAAACCAGCAAAACCAGAAAAAGCAGCGAAACCAGAAAAAGCGAGAAAACCTGAAAAAGCAGCCAAACCAGTAAAAGCGGTAAAAGGTCAGTCAGGTACAATGAAAAATGATTAAAAGCGCATTACAAACAATTTGGCCAAACAAAATCGTTAATATATACTTGTTGAAGCCGGCAACACCCATCCCTCTTCTGATGTCGGAGGAGGCATGATTGTGTTCCGGTTGCTCAAACATAATGTGAGCGGATATGAGTATTCTGTAAATAAGAAAAGCGTTTAGAATTCATCACTGAGTTTCTTATAATCAGAAGGTACAGTAACACACTTCTTGGTGTTGTACTGCTGCTGGTGTGCCACAGGGTGGTGTTCTATCCCCTTTACTCTTCGCCCTATTTATCAACTCTATCTCTAAAGAACTCTCTTCTTCCTTCCACCTCTATGCCGATGATCTGCAGATCTACACGCAAGCTTCACTTCATGAATTACCAGATGCTGTTGCTCTAGTTAACCGCGACATGGCACGAATTAGCGATTGGAGCATGAAATATGGCCTGCGTATTAACCCATCCAAAACACAGGTGACGGTTGTCGGCAGTTCAAGGGCTGTCTCCAGAATAGACTGGTCTACTCTTCCTCAAGTATCTCTGCTTAACACAAAAATTCCTTTTTTCTACGAAGTCAAGAACTTGGGGATTTACATTGACAGTACTCTCTCCTGGTCTAAACAGATGCAGGAGGTCAGTCGCAGAATGTTTGCCTCGGCGGGATCCTTGAGGCGTCTTCGAAATTTCTTGCCCACTACTACTAAAATTGCATTAGCACAATCCCTACTTCTACCAATCCTCGACTATGCTGATGCCAGCTATCTTGATCTCACCCAAGAACAATTAGACAAGCTTGAGCGCCTTCAAAATCTTTCTATCAGGTTTATATTTGGATTGCGCAAATATGACCATGTCTCCGAGTTCCGCAATAAGCTCAAATGGCTGCCTTCGCCTTCGCCGGAATACTCACATTCTTTCACTTCTATACAATGTACTCTTTAATCCCACTACCCCTTTTTATCTAAAAGAGCGTTTTACGTACCTTGGCAACTCACATACGAAGTTTTTAAGATCATCGGAGAGCTTGAAATTAAACGTCTGTTTGCATTCCACTACATTTTTCGACAAGTCCTATACAGTACAAGCAGCACGGTTGTGGAATGCTCTACCGATTGCAGTGAGGCGAGCTCAAACCATATCACAATTTAAAAAACTAGTTAAAGAATTTTATCTAACTTTATAGTTTTTTCTTGTCTCCTACTTAACATGGTAACACACGTACACATACATGCATAAACGCACACACGCACACTTACACACCATTATGTATTATGTTCTATTTTATATATTCTTATTTTTATAACTTTTATGTAGGCATATACATACATATATTTATATATATATATATACATATATAATTTATTTATACATATTACGGTTTACACGGTATTATTATTATTTTCTTTTTAAAGTCTTTAACTTGTACACTTGACGACCCATATCTGACTCCTATTACAGCTCCATCCAAAGGTTGTCTGTAAGAGATCGCCTTGTGCGATAAGACCGCCCATTGTGCACTATATTAATTGTTGTTTGTCCTATGTGTTTATGTGGTGTACAATAAAGAATATTATTATTATTATTATTATGTATGTCTTTACCATTCACGGGACCACGGGGTCCCGGTCATTTGGGAGGCGTACGAGGGGCCGAAGCCAACTGCGCAGAGGCCCTTTAGACAACTTTAATCTAAATGTAATGGAGACATAAACCGGCGACTATCCCTGTATGCACTAAGGAAATGCACCCAAGGACAGTCCCCGGTTAGTGTAGGACTATTGTGAATAATGGAAAAAAAAAGGTAGGGCTATGGATGGGTTGCTGTAGATTTGTAAATTGGGAACTATGGATGACTATGGCACCTGCCGAAACAATGTAATTTTTACACGTAAAAATGGCAGGCGGAGACTCGCCAACTCACCAACCGGGCCCCGGGAATGGTTGCTAGATATAGCAACATAGGGGCAACGAGAATGTGAGTGGCTGAAGGGTTAAGAAACTACCACCGCTTTCTACTCAGATCATCTGCTCCAGCCGAAGCCTCCTGCATCCCTGGCCCACTCGCGACTTACGAATAGTTTCTTACCCTCCGAGCAGGATCACTGCTCTAGCGACTCCACTCTGGACAGCCAATGAAGGCAAGCCAGAGGTGGGAGACCTGTTCCTTGTCATCGTTCACTCCAGCCAGCCAATTAAGGCAAGCCGGAGAAGAAGGAACGGTGACTTCTCCCTGGAGCACTCGGGATGATGGTAGCCCGCGGGATCGCTAATGCCCGTCACCTCGCCTCAAGGTGCCCTGCGGGCTTTATTATTATTTACATATATTTATTTAAAATTCTCTATAAATTACATTTTTAAACACTACTTATAAAATAAAAATAATATTTAAAAATATAAAAAATAGGAGCCGACCAGTAGCGGGAGCATGGTCCAAGCTACCGGTGGTTAGGGCTCCAGAGACAGAAACCTCCTCACGATACGTGCCGTTTCTAGGAGAACTGCCTTCTGTATCAGGCCCTTGATCCATCCACCTAACGCCAGCCTCCTAAGATGGATGTCGAGGCTTTTAGGGATTAACCCATTGGCCGACACGACTATCGGCACAATGATAGCCGAATCCACACTCCACATGTCGACAACCTCGTGAGCTAAGTCTAGATATTTTATTTGTTTATCTTTCTCAGCTTTCACGAGGTTCTCGTCATGGGGAATGGTGACATCGATTATCATCGTGCGGCGTACTTGTCGGTCTATCACCACTATGTCAGGTTTATTGGCTACAATAGTCCTGTCAGTAATGATAGACCGGTCCCAGTACAATGTGATATGGTCATTTTCCAGAACTGGGTCGGGCACATACTTGTAGTACGGTACCTCAGATTCAACAAGTCGATAGTGTAAAGCAAGTTGCTGATGGATAATCTTGGCTACTTGATTATGCCTATGCAAATATTCACTGTTAGCCAAACGACCACAACCAGAAATTATATGTCTAATGGATTCACCAGGAGTATGACATGCCCGACATATGTCAACCGTCCCATCCTTAATTATATATTTCCGATAGTTATTCGTAAGGATAACTTCGTCCATTATTGCACAGACAAATCCTTCAGTTTCTCCAAAGAGATTACTGAATCGTAACCAAGATACGGACGCTAGAAAATCTACACTGGGCCCATGAAGGGCCCGGAAGAAGCGTCCGTGGAGCTCCTTGCTATGCCATACCTCCTTGCGATCATTGACGCTCAGTACCACAGGTTTGCGCCAGTTCTCTTTTGCCAAGGATAGTGGAGTGAATCCATTGTCCACTGCGGCTACTTCTCGATGCATACCCTCGTTGACTTTCAGGAAATATTCCCTGAGGTTGCACACCTCACGGTTGTGAAGGGTCTTAGCATTTAATAAGCCTCGACCACCACACTTCCGCGGGATGTACAACCTCATGACCGACGAACGAGGGTGATGCATGCGATTTGCAGTTAGCAGTGTCCGGACTCGCCTATCCAGGGTGTCAAGTTCAGTCTGAGTCCACTTGAGTATACCAAAAGAATACATAAGGACTGGCATGACCCAACCGTTAAAGGCTCGCACTTTGTTTCCGCCTGATAAGGAACTTTTCAGTACCCTATTCAGACGGCCAAAGAAGCGCTCCTGTAACGATTGCTTCATGTCCGGTCCATTAAGGCCTAATCCTTCTGACATACCCAGGTACTTGTATGTATCGTTTGCGGAGAGTGATCTCAGCTTTGTGAAATCTGAGAGTTCTAGACCCTCAGATTCCACAATCCCTCCTCGCTTTACATGCATGACCGCACACTTGTCTACTCCAAACTCCATTCTGATGGAACTACTAAATTTATTATTATTATTATTATAACTGGGAACTAAGCGAAACGTAGGGCCGATCCGTGACAACGTCTTCACTCGGTTCGCAACTGAAGTGAGCTCCGCCGAATGCAATTCCGACGCCACGACTCTGATTAAACACGCCAGAAATCCGCTAGGTGGCGCGCTTGCGTTCCACTTAGCATCCATGTCCACTCATGACCGGTTCCGACATACTTTATACTTCACTACATAGTACAAAACAAAGTCGCTATCCGCCGTCTGTCTGTCCCTATGTATGCTTAGATCTATAAAACTACGCAACGAATTTTGATGCGGTTTCTTTAAAAAGATAGAGTGGTTCTTAAGGAAGGTCTATAATGTATATAGAACATAGTCATATATGAAACACATCATCGCTTACCATCAGGCGAGATGGTGGTCAAACGTCGACCTAAAAAGTATAAAAAAATATATATATAGAACGCATATATATGCATATAGAACCCGTGCGAAGCCGCGGTGGGTCGCTAGTATTATACAAGTTCCCCATCTTTCCCCTGTAAGGAAAAAATATTTAAGGTCAAAGGTCAAAAAAATTAGTATTTCGCAATTTTCAGCAAAACGGTAAGTTTTATCATAAAAACAGGGGAAAGATTTAATGAATTTTTTTAAACAATCTTACCGATTTTCAGCTTGGTAAATTTGAGTAACTTCACTCAACTTTTAATTCCCGCGCTACGCGTGTCTAATATTTTATATTACTGTACCTACATGTCGTCATCCCTCCATCCATCTATTGTCTTTTTAATGAACATCATATTCCAGCCCCAGACATATGTTAGACTGGTACAATATAGCTCATAGAACTTTCTCTTGCAGCACCTGAGAACACATGTTGTTGTCCAGACTCCTCAGAATCTTCACGGGACCAAGAAACTCCAAAGAAATTGAAACAATCACCAGGAGAATCTGGTCAGTTAGTTAAGGAATTCTTCTTTTTTATTAAGAGATTATTTTGGTACGCGATGATGCGGCCTACGATGTAGCACGCCTGCTCATAAGCAACCTATTCACTCGGGCCTTCAAGACACCACCTGTCACCTACAAATACAGATTCTGACAGAGGTGTATGAACCTAGGGAGCGCCCTAGACAAGCAGCTTATGAGCGCGACTAAATTTGTGGCGCCGCTGTCAGTCTATGGGTGTCCACGTCATATGGCAACGCGGCGCCTCACTGTAACCTGGCGCCCTAGGCAATTACATAGTTTGCCTTAGAGATAATATGGCTCTGGATTCTGGCAAAGAGTTTCATTTACCAATGTAAAGCATTGAGTCCTTTACCAATGTAAAGGGCTAGGAAATACAGGGTTCGTGAACATTATTTCACCAACCCCTTCTAAATTTATAAAACACCTAGGCTACTTAAGGTAGGTGATATTTAACATCATTTTTGTTTTCACTAACCTACAAGTAATACCTAACAGTAAGCATTGGGTTAGTATAGGTGCTACATCATGCTAAGTGGCTTTTAGTTAAGTTACTGTTTAGGGGTAATTTCGTGCGCGCGTTTGTGGTGTTTTATTATTATTCATCATCATAAAGTGGTAGCGGTTTGATAGTTGTCTGGTCGTGCGATGACGGGGAAGGACTTGGGGGAAATGGAGCTGTAAAATTAATTGCTTTTTTGACCCAACATAACACACGTTAACCTTCGCTTATTGCAGAGAGTCCATCACCTCGAGTACTATCGCCAACTTCACAAAAAACACCGAAAGCTGGGGTAGGAAAATCAAGTAAGCCATTAATTTATTTTATTGAACATCATCAGGCTGGAAACTCACAACCTGCTGTCTTTTTTTATTATCTAATAGTCGTCTTCGTTTTGCTACGTAATATTATATTAAGTTTCCCATCGATACGACTACGAGTATGCATACTATTAAAGTTAAAATGGCGACACATAACAAACCATTACCCCGCGAGATCAACGCGGTTATAATGGCAGTCGCGTCGCGAACGAAATTAATGCGAATTCGGAAGATTAATACAACTTAATTTGCACCTACGTGTAAATCTAAGACTAAATACAAATGAGGTTTTATTAACATAACACAATAACTTTTCTTGTAGAGCATGATAAGGGTCAAACACCGGGGACACAAACGCCAATTTCAACAAAAGTGATAAAACCTGGACCAGGGAAATCAAGTAAGCCATACATTTATATTGTTTTTTATAGAGGTATTTTACGCTAGAAAAGCGCTACATTACACGGGTTCATAAGTTCTCCGCGACGGGCTTCCGTCGCGTAGCCTTGGGCTGAAACTGCGTTATGCAGACGAATTACTGCGAAAGCAGAACATTAACAAAACATAATTTTCATCTAAATACAAATTGACTTTCAATGCTGGTGACCCAATGTAACACATTCACATTTCTTGTAGAAGGTGGATCACCAGGGACACAATCGCCAGCTTCAAGAAGAATGTCGAAATCCGGATCAGGATCAGGAAAATCAGGTTGTTATTTTATTGAATATATATTGCGAGTCCGTAAAAAGTGCCAAATATAGTTTACCGATACCTTACCGACATAATTCGAAACAGCCTAATGGACATAGATTTCTACTTTTTAATATTTGGTTTCTTCTAAACTATCAGGGTGTAGGAAGTATAATACGTAACTAAGTAATACCCAACATAATATACATTAACCTTCTCTTGTAGCGTATGATGAGTGTCTACCTTCAGAGACACAATCGCCAACTGGACGTGACGCCGTAGTCGACAAAAAACCGCCGAAATCTGGACCAGGAAAATCAAGTATTAATTGCTTTTTAATAAACATCATATTTTTGGCTGGAAACGACATCACGCGGTCGCCCGCGCGTGTCCATACAAAACTGCTCCGCGACGGACATCTGTCGCATAGCCTTAGGGGCCCCGAAACTGCGAAATGCAGACGAATTACTGCGAATGCGGAACATTAACAAAACATAATTTTCATCTAATTGCAAACTGACTTTCAATGCTGATGACCCAACGTAATACATTCACTTTTCTTGTAGAAGGTGGATCACCAGGGACAGAATCTCCTAAAGGAATATCATGTAAGCCCTAAATTACTTTTTATTAAATATCATAGTGCGAGTCCATATAAACGTGCCAAATATAACTATACATATATATATATACCTATATATATATATATATATATATATATATATATATATATATATATATATATAGGTATATACCTCATCTACAAATCTACAATAGATATTTACTTCCCAATATAATTTATTTTAGACTTGGAGCACAGATTACTGAGCTATCGGTGGGTAGGCAGTACAATGATAATAGTTATTTGACTACAAGGCTGGTGCGGTGGCTGGGCAACTGGCTGTTGACAGTTGCCGAGAGTTGGGTTCGATTCCCGCACGGAGCAACTCTTTATGTGACCCACAAATTATTGTTTCGGGTTTGGGTGTCACGTGCATGTGAACTTGTATGTTTGTAAACGCACACACGACACAGGAGAAAATCCAAGTGGTGGGCTGGGCAGCCAATTTGTGGATCACACAAAGTGTTGTTCCGTGCGGAAATCGAACCCGCGACACGTTGCACGGCAGCCGGTTGCCCAGCCGCCGCACCAACCGTGCAGTCAAACATGGTTTTATTTTTATTTTAACACTGGTGACTCAACATAACGCAAGTTAACCTTCTCTTGTAGCGTTTGAGGAGTCAGGGTCAGAATCGCCAGTTGAACGTGAAGCCTTAGTCGATAAAAAGACGCCTAAACCTGGACCAAGAAAATCAAGTAAGCCCTAAATTTCATTGCTTTTTATTAACATTATATTTGATCGAAGTTTATATTAGAAACGACATTATGCGGATGCCCACGCGGGTCCATACAAGACTGCTTCGCGATGGGCTTCTTTCGCGTAGTATTAGGAGCTGAAATCGCAGATTAATTAATAGTTACTACGTAACTGAAACTGCGTTATGCAGACGAATTACTGCGAATGCAGAACATTAACAAAACATAATTTTCATCTAAATTAAGTTTTTTATTACAATGCTAGTGATCCAACGTATTACATTCACTTTTTAACCGACTTCAAAAAATACTTTATTTTTATGGCATAGGTAAGCCGGTCAACGAGCAGTCTGATCACCTGATGGTAAGCAATCGGCGTTGCCCATGGACACCTGGAATACCAGAGGCGTTACAAGTGCGTCACCGGCTTTTTGGGGATTAGGAGTTTGAGGATCGTTTGGGATTCAGGGACTGGGGAGGTTGGGGAAGGAGAAGGTAATTGGGCCTCCGGTAACCTCGCTCACACGACAAAATACAACGCAATCGTTGCTTCACGTCGGTTTTCTGTGAGGCCGTGGTATCACTCCAGTCGAGCCGGCCCATTTGTGCCGAAGTATGGCTCTCCCACACTTCAATTCAACCGTATACTTATATGCCTTTTTTTGTAGAAAGTGGATCACCAGGGCCGCAAACGCCACCTTCAAGAAAAATGTCAACATCCGGATCAGGAAAATCAAGTAAGCCTTAAATTGCTCTCTCATTGAATATTATAGTGATTGTCCATAATTATAAAAGTTCCAAATGTAACTTACCGATACTTTTATAATTGTAAACAGCTTAATATATGTATATATGTACCCATCATAACACACGTAAACCTTCTGTTGTAGATTATTCTGATGAGTTTCCACCTACGCCACCAGGGGCACAAACGCCAACTGAAACAAAAACACCGAAATCTGGAACAGGAAAATCAAGTAAGCCATTACTATTTACTGAATATTATTTTAGGATTTACTACATCTACACGTAACCTACCTACAGTTCGAAGTTATCACGAGGTCCTTAGGAAATCCTTTGGTATTTCGAACTATATCAATACATTTTATGCACTTAGTAATTCAATCGAAAAAAATATTGCTACGTAACCAAAAGCCTCGTTAATTCGAAATCCCAGAGAGAAAGGGACAGAAAGATCTCAGATTTTGCACAGGTAAGTAGCTAAGATAAATCCTAAGACAAGTTCAAATTTTTAACCATTTGATAATTCGAACATTCGGTAATTCGAAATAGTTTGAGAGTTCCTTTTGAATTAACGAGAGTCGACTGTATTTGCAATTATTACAATTACATACAACGCTGGTGACCCAAAATAATACACGTTAATCTTCTCTTGCAGAGTATATCGATGAGTGTCTACCTCAACAACCAGGTACACAAACGTCAACTCCAACAAAGACGCCAACTTCAGCAAAAACACCAACTCCAACAAAGACGCCAACTTCAGCAAAAACACCAAATCCAACAAAGACCCCAACATCAGCAAAAACACCAACTCTAACAAAGACCCCAACATCAGCAAAAACACCAACTCCAACAAAGACGCCAACATCAGCAAAAACACCAACATCAACAAAAACACCAACTTCAGCAAAAACGCCAACTCCAATAAAAACGCCGAAATCTGGACCAGGAAAATCAAGTAAGTGTTTACTAGTTTTTATTTATATAAAGAAACAACAATATGTCCAGGGTGGGCTTGATGCCACAGGCATTCTTGCTAGCAAAACCATTAGGCGATGAAGTATAGGTTTTTTATTGAACATATTTTGGATTAGGTTTTATTATGATGCTGGTAGACATGGTCCCTGACCACTGGCCTTCTAGAGAAGCTCAAAGTTGCTCAGCGCGCGGTGCAGAGAGCTATGCTCGGGGTTTACTTGCGTGTCAAAATCCGAAATAAGGAAATCCGCCAAAGAACTAGAGTTACCGACGTAGCTCGCTCGCAAAATCTGCAGACTGAAGTGGCAATGGTCAGGCCACGTCTCTCCACGGAAAGACCACGGACTGGAAGTGTGGACCGCTAGGTGGACCGACGACATCGTCAGAGTTGCGAGCAGCCAGTGGATGCAGGTGGCGAGTTGTCGATCGACATGGAGAACTATGGGAGAGGCTTGTGAGTAGTGATGATTCGCCGGTTCTGGCTCAGTAGTAGTGATGATTCGCCGGTTCTGGTCACCATACCAACGTGGTCATGGTATTGGGAGCTTCTTAGGAGGGTTATTTAGATCAGTTTTACCCTTTTTAGCGTACGATGCGTGGTTCTGGAGTTATGCAAATCGATTGCAAATCAATTTATAGTATCTATTAATTAATTATCTCATTAATTAATTATCTCATTAATTAATTATTTAACCCTCATTATGTTTGATTTCCTATGTCATCAATAAAACACAACCATTCATTTTTAATTTTTTATTTCATTACTTTTTTCTACAAAATATGAGTGGAACATCTCATCCACAAAAATATCATTGTACAGTGTGTTTCCTGTAAATATGTTCGTAAAACTATTCATTGAACATCCTTGAAACTTAAATAGCAAATACATTAAGCAATATTCACCACAAACTGAAGTCCAATCATTCTGAATCCTATCAACATTCCAGTCCCATCTCTTACAATTCCTTTTCAAAAACTGAAGATGATATCGCTCAGGTGTTCGTCCATATGAATCAAAATATTGACCGATGCCATTCACATCGATATGTACAGCTACCCAGTGTGAGCCTGGTTTATCATCCGCATCCAAATTGCATATTATATACGTTGGCACATGTGTATACATAGGTAGTCTATTAATAATAATAATAATAAGCCCGCAGGGCACCTTGAGGCGAGGTGACGGGCATTAGCGATCCCGCGGGCTACCATCATCCCGAGTGCTCCAGGGAGAAGTCACCGTTCCTTCTTCTCCGGCTTGCCTTAATTGGCTGGCTGGAGTGAACGATGACAAGGAACAGGTCTCCCACCTCTGGCTTGCCTTCATTGGCCGTCCAGAGTGGAGTCGCGAGAGCAGTGATCCTGCTCGGAGGGCAAGAAACTATTCGTAAGTCGCGAGTGGGCTAGGGATGCAGGAGGCTTCGGCTGGAGCAGATGATCTGAGTAGAAAGCGGTGGTAGTTTCTTAACCCTTCAGCCACTCACATTCTCGTTGCCCCTCTGTTGCTATATCTAGCAACCATTCCCGGGGCCCGGTCGGTGAGTTGGCAAGTCTCCGCCTGCCATTTTTACGTGTAAAAATTACATTGTTTCGGCAGGTGCCATAGTCATCCATAGTTCCCAATTTACCAATCCACAGTAACCCATCCATAGCCCTACCTTTTTTTCCATTATTCACAATAGTCCTACACTAACCGGGGACTGTCCTTGGGTGCATTTCCATAGTGCATACAGGGATAGTCGCCGGTTTGTGTCTCCATTACATTTAGATTAAAGTTGTCTAAAGGGCCTCTGCGCAGTTGGCTTCGGCCCCTCGTACGCCTCCCAAATGACCGGGACCCTGTGGTACCGTGAATGGTAAAGACACACATAATAATAATAATAATATCTTTATTTGCCAGAAACACGGTAGGTACAGTTGTTAAATCATAAAATAGGTCAACATGTTTCGCCGTCATAGCGGCATGCAAATTACTTAAAAACTAATTTTCTTAACAGCTAATATGTTATACAGTTATAAACTTTACTTTTGACATATCACCCAAACACAATACACCATTTAATAACAGATGATTTATTAGCAGCATAAACATTATTTTCTAGACTGGGATGAATCTTTTTCATATGTTTTTTTTAATTCTAGTGTATCCATGATATCACTGTTATTAGCAGTTTATTGCAGTACCAATCTATTCAATGGTTGTCATAGGAATGTTCAATTATAGTGATTTGTAAATCGCATAGTGATCTTCATGTCTGTTGCGATGTGAGATAAGTTTGTTGACTCATAGAGTTCCGTTGTACTTAGGAATTTACTTCAGATAAGGTGGTCATAGTAATGTGTAATTAATGTGTAATTAAAATAGTGATTTGTGGGAGTCACAAAACAGGTTCATGCCTGTTGCGATGTGAGATAAATTTGTTGACTCATAGAGTTCCGTCCGAGATAAGAATTGTGCTATATAACATCGAACAGTTGCAGTCATGCAGTCAGTCTATGGTCGTTTGACCACAGTGGATTGTATACGTCTACCAATACTACGTTTGTGTTACCTACTTCAACGCATCAATGATCATGGAGGTAAGTGTTTATTCTATTGACAAACTTACTTGTATTTCTGTTGTTGTTTTCCTAACGTGTGTGTGCGTGTGAGTCAGATTAAGTGTAAACAAATTGATATTAATGTGATAATTCTGTTGTTGCAGAGATCATTCAGCTTCGCAGACGATAATGAAAACACTAAGGAAAATATCATGAATCCCAATACTATGATATTAGATGTGCAAGGATTTAAGGATCTCTACAATAATTTTATAGTAAAGGAGTTAGCTTTTACCACGCATGAATATACACAAACGTTTTTAATTAAACCACCGTACCAGTTCACATACTTAACAAGAGATGAAAAGAGACAAGTCGAGTGGTTGGAAAAAAATAGGGGTCTACGTTGGAGTGAAGGTTATATTGACTATAGAGAATTCCAACACATGATCGTACCATACCTAGAAAACAAGAATATCTATGTAAAAGGTTCAGAAAAAGTAAAATGGATAAAAGACATGTGTGATAACTGTAATGTACTAGAGCTTCACGAAGGAAATTATCCTAAACTATCTGTGTTAGTTGAAAAGTACTGTGGTAGAAAACCTAATTTAAATTGTAATCATCATAAAAAATATTGTGCTCTTAGAAATGTGTTATGTATAAAAAAGTTTTTAAAGTGGTAATTATATAAGTTTTTATTTGTGTGCTTAAATGTGACGTTGAGATGATTGTGAAATTCTGATAAGTACTAAATGTATTAGAAATAGTATACAAAACATTCTGTTTTTCGCAAATTACATGTTTTATATAATTTTGGCAATATATAGTAATTTTACACCGACATTTTCATTTTTATTTCATCCCTCTAAAACTCTAGACGTGTGAAATGTATCACTTTATCCATCCGTTTACTGCTATTGTGGCAGGACTACGTGGATGTGGGAAATCAAATTTTGTAACAAATTTCATAAAATCAGTTAAAGAAATATGTAATTGCGATTTTAATCAGATCACATGGTGCTTTGATGAAATGCAGCCTTTATATAATTTACCAAATGTTAACTATCATCAAGGAATTCCAAATCCTAATATGTTTGATGGTGAAAACCCACACCTTATTATTATTGATGATCTAATGAGAGAGTCTGATGGAAGAATTGTGGATATATTTACAAAAGGTAGTCATCACAGGAATCTTAGTGTATTTTATTTAACACAAAATTTATTTCATCAAGGTAAAGGTCAAAGAGACATTTCTTTAAACTCAAGTTATATAATTTATTTTAAAAACCCTCGAGATAAAACTCAAATAAGATATTTAGCACGACAAGTGTCACCAGATAACCCAAAATTCATTGAAGACGCATACAGGGATGCAACTTTAGAAGCGCATGGATATTTAATGATAGATTTAAAACAGAATACAAATGATTTTTGTCGTATCAAAACCAATGTATTCCCATTTAATGGTTACTGTACAGTCTACGTCCCCACGAAAGAGTTTAAATACACCAAGAATCAAACAATTCAAATCATTTCTAAATGATGCATCGTCGACTCACAACGCATAAACATTTGCTGAACGCTTTGCGCACGCTTAAACCAAAATATCAAAGAGCGTTACTTAAAACGTGTGATGAAGAAGAAATAAATTGTATTTGTGAATGTATTCATAACGTTTTACAAGGAAAGATACCTCTCAAAGATCAAGATAAACAAAAATTGAATAAACACAAAAATATACTCCGTAAACTGGTGCATAAGTGTAAACATAAACTAAGAAAAAATATTATTATACAAAAAGGAGGGGCTTTCTTACCAATAATATTAGGTGCAATATTGAGTGGATTAGTAAGTGGACTAGCCAGTTAACATGGAAAATGCTAAGAAAATGATACTTATTGAACCTGGATTGATTGAAAAATTAAAACAAGAAAATAAGGTTACTAGTAATTTGTCTCGACTAGATATTGAAATGCAAAATATTATGAATAGTAAGACGGAAGACCGAAAGAAGTGGATGTTATATTTACAAACACTACAAAGATATCTTCACTTTACCGAAGAGGATCGTCAACCACTCAGATTACCAATTTATTCTGATACATCTAATGAAGATTCAAATGGATCTAAAATTGGTTTTAAAAGTAAAGATAGAGATCTAAAAAGTTCAGTTGATGCTGAATCTTTGTTAGAAGAGAAAGGATCTATTAAAAGTATAGAAAGTGAGGCAAATCCACTGTATTCACCGACACAAATACTCAGTTTAATACCAAAAACTTATAATAAAAAAGGTGAGTCATTATTAAACTTAATTGGAATAAGTAAAAGTAAAATACGTTGGGATAATGAAGGCACAGTCATAATTGATAATGAAAAAATTTCAGGAAGTAATATTGTTGATTTAATAAATGATTCACTTAGACCCTTAAAAAAAGTGATCCGATAGGGTGGGATAGATTTGCTAAAGCATTAAAAGATATTAAAGTACCACTTACTTATATTGGAAATCCAAAGAGATGTGAGTTTATTAACCAACTTCAAGCAAAAGATCTGAACAAAACCTCTGAGATTGAAGTTCAAGAGTTTTCTACACCGAGCAGTGGAGATAAAAGATCTATAACTAAAATACGTAAAAAGATCGATTGGGAAAAATGGACCCCGTACTAGAAGAAATTAACAGGATTTATTATGATCCATCTAACCCCGCTGGTTTTGGTAGTATTGATAAATTATCAAAAGCTATGAAGGGGAAAATGGATAAAAAGCAAGTAAAGGAATGGTTACAATCGCAAGAAACATAATTATACACTACATAAACCCATTCGGAAAAAATTCCCGCGTAATAGGTACATTCTATCAAATATTAATGAGCTGTGGCAAGCTGATTTAAGTGATATGCGAACTTATGCTCAATATAATGATGGTTTCAACTACATACTTTGTGTTATTGATATATTTAGTAAATATGCTTTTGCAAGACCAATGAAAAAGAAAAACGCAGAAACAACTAAAGAATGTTTTGAAAGTATATTTACTGAAAGTAATTCAACACCTACTCACGTACAATCTGATAAAGGTACAGAATTTATTTCAAAAGATGTACAAAAATACTTTAAATCCAAAAAGATAAATTACTATACCACTAACAATCCTGATATTAAGGCTAGTATTGTTGAACGATTTCAAAGAACTCTAAAAATGAAAATGTGGCGTTATTTCACTCATAATAATACTTATAGATATATCGATGTTTTACAAGATTTAATATACTCTTATAATAACAGCATTCACTCGAGTATTAAGATGTGCCCATGTGATGTAAGTTCCAACAATATTATGACAGTTTGGACTAATCTTTATGATAGAGGATCAAACAAACTTTCTTTAGAAAATCCAAAACCAAATTTCAACGTGGGTGATTATGTTCGAATAACTAAATATAAACATGTTTTCCAAAAAGGATATGAATCAAATTGGAGTGATGAAATATTTATTATATCTTCAATAATTGATAGATCTCCATGGATTGTTTATACAATAACTGATTTACAAAATGAACCAATAGTTGGTACTTTTTATGAAAGAGAATTACAGAAGGTCACTTACAACCCCACCTCACAATATAAAATAGATAAAATAATTGGCACTCGTTATTCGGGTAACAGAAAAGAAGTATTAGTGAAGTGGAGAGGTTATCCAGATAAATTTAACAGTTGGATTTTAGCTTCTAGTTTGAAAGAAATATGAATAAAGAAAGTTTTTATTTAACTTTGCTCAGCAATAGTTCAATGGAATACTTTCCTGATAACAAGACCACAAATTTTTCAACAAAATTACCAAAAGCTATGAAATTAGAAGGTGAATGGTCGGTTGGAGTTGTCGAGTTTCAATATCCATGCACCATGTTTACTGTTCAAGATCATGAAAATGTTGTATACATCACAAAAACCATGTTAATGCCTAATGAAGATAAACCATCAACAGTGTACTACAAAAAACATATTCCCGCTACCAACTACGATAACGTTGAACATATTTTAAAAACGTTAAATAGTATCAGAGAGAACTTGAAATTTCGTTATGATGAAATAACAAAATTTGTGTCTGTTTCTGTTTTGGATAAAAATATAACATCCATAACATTATCACCCAAATTAAGTTTACAACTAGGTTATGAACCAAATACAAATCTCTTAGACAGAAATATTGGGAAGTGTCCTGCTAATTTACACTTAGGGTTACCATCTCAACTATTTCTATATTGCGATATTATCGATCCTCAGATTGTGGGTGATGTTATGACTCCGCTATTAACTCGTCGAGTACCTGTTTTGTAGACACAATTATAGAACAATAGGTTGCGGTCACCGGTGACCGCTTGGTGTTTGACAGTTTAAGAGTCATTTCATTAGATCCTTCAAAATACATTTATGGTGCGAATAAAATGCACATTTTCTCTCCACCTCACTACTTGCCTGTTATGCGAAGAGAGTTCGATACACTAGAAATAGATATAAGATCGAGCACAGGACAAAAAATCCCATTCCAGTTTGGAACCGTGTGTATTAAACTACATTTCCACAAATTATAATAATGTATTCTCATCATGATCATCATAAATGTCCATACGAAAATTATTATTCTCATCAAGCTGGATCAGGAGTTGGAGTAATTTATAAGGGTTCACCATACCAACGTGGTCATGGTATTGGGAGCTTCTTAGGAGGGTTATTTAGATCAGTTTTACCTTTACTTTCAAGTGGTGTTCGAGTGGTTGGTAAGGAGGCATTAAATGCTGGAGTAGGACTTTTATCAGATATGGTTCAAGCCCGTCCTATGGAAGCCTCAATAAAAAATCGTCTAAAGCAAGTTAGTACGAACTTAAAACGAAAGGCTGATGACAAAATTGATCGATTTAACATGACAGGGTCTGGGTATATAACTAAAAGAAAACGATTGGCCTCGTTCATTCCACCACTAACAGCGAAAGTGAAAGCTACGAAAAAACTTGGTCTAAAACCAAAAAACATCAAAGATATATTTTCAAATTAAGTATGTCTTTCCTTCATAATCATTCTTGTGAGTGCGTTAAGTCAGAATTAGATTTGTTTGCATTACCGTCTACACAAACAAGCATTGAAAATGGATTGTGGATTCACTATAAACCAATTTCATCTCTTGCTGATGATGGACCTATCGAGTTTCAAGTTCCTGGAACAGGCGATGACTACATAGATTTGTCTCATACATTACTCCACATAAAGGCAAAAGTATTAAATCAAGATTCAACAAACTTGATATCAGCTACAGCAGTAGCACCTGTAAATAATTGGTTGCATTCACTTTTTAGTCAACTCGATATTTATTTAAACCAAAAACTTGTATCACCACCTAATAATACCTATGCGTATCGAGCATACATGGAAACCCTTTTAAACTATGCTCCTGCTGCTAAACAATCTCATCTTACTTGTAGTCTTTGGTATGATGATACAGCAGGAAAAATGGATTCCACAGATGGTAAAAACATTGGATTTGTTAAAAGACAGGAATTAGTTAATGAAAGCAGGGAAGTAGAAATGATTGGTCATCTTCATGGTGATATTTTCAATCAAGATAAATTTTTAATTAATGGCGTTGAAATGAGTGTAAAATTAGTTCGGTCAAGAGAGAGTTTTAATTTAATTGCTGGATCAAATGATGTAAAGTTTAAAGTTTGCATTACGGATGCAACTCTTATTGTTCGAAGAGCACGAATTAATCCAAGTGTATTACTCGCACATCAGAAAGTTTTAGCCTCTACCACTGCTAAATATCCTATTACTCGTGCTGAAGTTAAAGTTTTAACAATTCCATCGGGTGTTCAAGGAAAAACTCTTGATAATATATTCTTAGGACAGGTACCCAAAAGATATATTATTGGTTTTGTGAATAATTCCGCATTTAATGGTTCACTTACTAAAAATCCATTTAACTTTGAAAACTATGGTATTAACTCTTTCAGTTTATATATTGATGGTCAACAAATACCTTCCAAAGCTTTGCAACCATCTTTTAACAATAATATATTTACATCAGCATATCATACTCTATTCTCGGGGACAGGTATTCACTTTCTTAATGAGGGAAATGCAATCTCTCGTGAACAATATGCTAAAGGTTACTGTCTTTTAGCATTTGATTTAACTCCTGATTTATCAGCTAACTCATCAGCCCATTGGAATCTCATAAAACATGGTAGTGTAAGATTAGAAGTACGATTTGAATCCTCACTAATACAAACAATTAACTGTATTGTTTATGCTGAGTTTGATAATATTATTGAAATAGATAAAAATAGAAATGTTACTGTAGACTATAGTAGTTAAGATTATAATATGTGTTGTGTTTTAGATATATGTGTCATGCTTAATGCATTTTGTGTGTGTGTGTGTAACTAAAGCTAACATTATAAAATTAATAAAACAAATTATATGCAATGTAATATTTTTATTTCTTTATATACCTCCCCTATTTAATCTTACACAAAACACTGTTCGAGTTTAAACTTCATATAAGCACATTGACTAAACTACTGAACATGCTGCTGCCAAGGATCATCGTCATCTTCCCAATCTTTTAAACCACCACCACAATGGAAACACTTAGTCCTGTCTCCATGGCCAGTATAAAAGAAACCGGTTTCTGCAAGATCTTCGGGCTTCTGCTGCATAACGAGAGTTTAAGTAAACAGAATCACATTCACTAATCCACTAATGAGTGTCATTGTTAAAAAAGTATTTTTTAACTTTTTCACTTTCTGCTATTGTCTTTGTAATATTGTATACGAGACCGTTTGTGTTGTCGTAGATGCTATCCTTATTATTCTTCACGTAATATTTAATCCTCGTGGTAGCGTGCTTCCAGTGATCACTAATTGGAATCTTGGATAGTTTCTTCATATCATACATTTCAATTTTTATGAGATGCGTCGCTTGGTCTCCGTCGTCAGAATTTGTAGAGATGTATGATACGCCATCTCTAGCAGCTCGTGCCACAGTCGACGATAGCTGCTTCTTCCTTTTTATTTTTGGTGTCACTTCAAAAAATTGATCAATCGGTTGTGATTTCCTTTTTCCTCCATCATCTGTGTTATTAACGACGATGTCATCTCTTTCTTCTTCGTGTTGGGGAGAGAGTGGCGAGTAGTAATACTGTTTATAGGTATTTTCATTATCGTCTGCGAAGCTGAATGATCTCTGCAACAACAGAATTATCACATTAATATCAATTTGTTTACACTTAATCTGACTCACACGCACACACACGTTAGGAAAACAACAACAGAAATACAAGTAAGTTTGTCAATAGAATAAACACTTACCTCCATGATCATTGATGCGTTGAAGTAGGTAACACAAACGTAGTATTGGTAGACGTATACAATCCACTGTGGTCAAACGACCATAGACTGACTGCATGACTGCAACTGTTCGATGTTATATAGCACAATTCTTATCTCGGACGGAACTCTATGAGTCAACAAATTTATCTCACATCGCAACAGGCATGAACCTGTTTTGTGACTCCCACAAATCACTATTTATATTATTAATTACACATTAATTACACATTACTATGACCACCTTATCTGAAGTAAATTCCTAAGTACAACGGAACTCTATGAGTCAACAAACTTATCTCACATCGCAACAGACATGAAGATCACTATGCGATTTACAAATCACTATAATTGAACATTCCTATGACAACCATTGAATAGATTGGTACTGCAATAAACTGCTAATAACAGTGATATCATGGATACACTAGAATTAAAAAAACATATGAAAAAGATTCATCCCAGTCTAGAAAATAATGTTTATGCTGCTAATAGACTACCTATGTATACACATGTGCCAACGTATATAATATGCAATTTGGATGCGGATGATAAACCAGGCTCACACTGGGTAGCTGTACATATCGATGTGAATGGCATCGGTCAATATTTTGATTCATATGGACGAACACCTGAGCGATATCATCTTCAGTTTTTGAAAAGGAATTGTAAGAGATGGGACTGGAATGTTGATAGGATTCAGAATGATTGGACTTCAGTTTGTGGTGAATATTGCTTAATGTATTTGCTATTTAAGTTTCAAGGATGTTCAATGAATAGTTTTACGAACATATTTACAGGAAACACACTGTACAATGATATTTTTGTGGATGAGATGTTCCACTCATATTTTGTAGAAAAAAGTAATGAAATAAAAAATTAAAAATGAATGGTTGTGTTTTATTGATGACATAGGAAATCAAACATAATGAGGGTTAAATAATTAATTAATGAGATAATTAATTAATGAGATAATTAATTAATGAGATAATTAATTAATAGATACTATAAATTGATTTGCAATCGATTTGCATAACTCCAGAACCACGCATCGTACGCTAAAAAGGGTAAAACTGATCTAAATAACCCTCCTAAGAAGCTCCCAATACCATGACCACGTTGGTATGGTGACCAGAACCGGCGAATCATCACTACTACTGAGCCAGAACCGGCGAATCATCACTACTACTGAGCCAGAACCGGCGAATCATCACTACTCTTGTGTCCGGCAGCGGACGTCTTCTGGCTGTTGATGATGGTGATAATGATAACGCTAGTTATGATGCAACAAAACATTAATTAGTAACCTTCTCTCTTCTCTTTTAGAGTACGATGAAGGGGTTATATCACCAGGGATACAAACTCCACCTAAGCGTGATGCCGCACCTGATAGTGATAAAAAACTGAAGAGATCCGTGTCAGGAAAAACATGTATGCCCTTAGCATTTTTTTTTACTGAACATCATATTATTTAACATATTATATGCTGATGTGTTTGTTTGAACGCGCTAATCTCCGGAAATACTAGACCGAATGAAATGATTACTTTTGTGTTGGCGAATAGTCCATTTATCGAGGAAGGTAGGATTTAAAACATTACAGTAGGATCAATAGCAGCCAATCAGCGGGTGAACCATGCGGGAGTAGAACTAGATATAAATTGGACTTTATTACAATGCTAGTCATAACACACACGATTATAAAACTTCTCTTTAGGCTGTTCACCGGTTTGTCCGGCGACACGGGCTCAATCGAAGCATGGGATTAAAAAACCAACAAAACCAACAAAACCAACAAAACCAGTAAAACCAACAAAACCAACAGGTAACTGACATTTTCTTAATTCCATTTGTTCAGACTAATGTAAAATACTTTACAATATACCGCACTTTTTATATCTTTTTTTAGGACTGAAATTTGAAAAGAAAAAGACAGGTAGGCAATTATATTTTTTATTGCTTTTTATTTAGATTTTTCTAAAATGGATACTAGATGGAATACTTAGGAGCGTGGCATGCTCACACTCGCACTTGCACTTGTTCGCGACACTGGCGCCAATGTCATTTTTCCATTCTTTGTCACGTTCGCTTCCATCTTGCTTTATCTCGACGAATAGTAGAGACACTGACTGACGTGCGACTTGAAGGACACACATGTGTGTGTGCACATGCCCATCAATGTCAAAACGGCATTTGCGCAGGGTCGTGAACGAATACAACAGTTTAGTCCCTAACTTTTGTATGCAAAACTATACTTACATGGCAATAAGGCACAGACAAAACTTGCTTACTTAATATAAGTACAAGAGAACTAGATTTAATAGTTTTATCTTTTTGCAGCGCACCAAGGAACAAATGCTAAGCCTGACACTAAATGTGGGTATGTATTGTTCGATGAATAATCCATATGCAAAAGAAGGTTGTTTATTCAAGATATTTTATAATTAAGGGCCCGTTTGAGGACTCTCGTATAGATATACCCCGTTGTGGCAGATATTTCATACAAATTACGTTCTTGCGGTACGGTTTACATTCTATTATTTAATTAGCTGCGTGGTATAGTCACGTTTAGTCACCCAAGTTTGATAAGCAGCTAAAAAGTTAAAAGAATCATAAATAAATTGTATAGTTTTTAACGAAGCCTGTGAAAAAGCGCAAGAATGTAACCGGACATCCCGCTCAAAGCTGGAGTTGGAACAGGGCGGGTTTTTATCCAGTAAAAATCTGATAAAGTCTCCTTCTGGCCTCTTCATGCAGAAGGGGGATTATTTTCCTCCACAAAAAAAAAATAAACAAAATTTTTGACTGCAACTCCTAAACCTAGACTTAAATGAACATTAGTAGACGGAATAAAAAAATTATATTTGGTTTTTGTATGACTTTCAAAAGTGGCTTTTACTGGTCTATTTGAAATAAGGGATTTTGATTTTGACTTGACGATGATCAACGATTAACTATTCCAGAGGGTGTCAGGTGGAAGGCTCCTGCCACTTCTGCAGTAAGAACGCAGTTGTTCGCTTTGAAAAATTACCTAGATGCGCCCTTTCAATTAATACTGCCGTTGGATCGTCATCTGTACGGAATTTGCGTGGTACGTTGTACAAGAATCTAATTGTTACTCAATAAACGCCGAAGTTAATATAATATTTCAATCCAAAATCTGTGGATAAAAAATTACGACGAGAACTTCATACACATCAACAGCCTATACCTAAGTGACCACTGGTGATGAAAGGCCTCTTCTCTTTGTATCTTATGTGAACGCGGGCAAAGCCGCTGGCAGAAGCTAATATTCAATAACTAGGTATTATTATAAAATATTGGTCACCAACTTCACGTTTTTAAGTGTGGGAGAGAGCCATGCTTCGGCACGAATGGGCCGGCTTGACCGGAGTGATACCACGTCCTCACAGAAAACTGACGTGAAGCAACGCTTGCGCTGTGTTCCGTCGTGTGAGTGAGGTTACCGGAGGCCCAATTATCCTACCCTTCCCTAATCTCCCCAATTCCTGAATCCCCAACGATCCTCAAACTCATAATCCCCAAAAGGCCGGTAATGCACTTGTAACGCCTCTGGTGTTCCAGGTGTCCATGGGCGACGCCAATTGCTTACCAGCAGGTAATCCGTCTGCTCGTTTACCGGCTTATGCCATAAAAAAAACTTCATGAAATTATGTTTTTTTTTAGACGAAGGAATTCAAGGCTGTACACAGGAGACATGCACTTGTGCAACTCAACACGAATTTCCATTCGGTAAAAAGGCAGCAACTACAATCACCCCTTTCGTTGTCAGCTCCTTTACCCTAGACGACGAGTATCTTGGAACTAAGAATCAACACAGACGTAAGTAGAGCTACAGTAATAAGATGTTTCCACACTCTAATAGCAATTATTTTCGAAGTTTTAATCCACTGGATTATTTAAAAATAATCACTATTTGATTGCGTCCGCTACGGAGCTGAACTTTCGGCCACGTTTTGCATTTTTGAAAAGATTCTTAAAATTCTGAGCAAATTAGGTTGCTAGAATTAGGTGGCAAGATAGCACACTAGGCGAGAAAACATACAATCATACATATACATTTTATAATAAACGTACATAACTTCACCCCTGTTTCTCCCAGGAAGAGACTATGGAACGCCAATTGCTACGATTCCTACATACCTTTTTCGCGTTAGTCATCAATCTTTTCATGCATGCTCGTCGGTTAAGGGTACCAAACAAAGACAAATGTGTTTCAGGTATGGCCCACAAAGGTACCTACTTTTCGAAACATCGAAGGAAGAAGAGCAAAGGTGAGCTCATTCAAAATATCTAATCTCGACTCACTGCCTAGTTACGTACCTGTAACGGCTTAAAGACTTTTTGCTACTGCGATATATGCGAACACGAAGATAGATTCATATAAATTCATATATATGTATATTGTACGTACTTTTCTTGTTTTAGATGCGAAATCGGGAGTGTCCAAACGGGATCAAAAACTTTCCCTAGAAAGTAGCTTATTTTTTTTAAATCGTGAGTTCGAAATATGTCTATTATTATGTGCTTTCCATGTCAGTCTGGTAAAAACCCAAAAAGACACGAATCTTAAAAGGTTCCTTTATTCCAGGCAGCTCGCACGCGACAAGAGAATTGATTGATGTTTTTACAGACACAGTGTCTGACTCTTCTATCAGTTCCATATCGATCAGAAGTGATGAAAAGACTGACACAACAGTATGCAGCCTAGCCACCGTCGACTATGAAGACAATCCAAGACTCAGAAAATTTCGTGTAAAAGTCGTCACAAAAACCAATCAATCCACCATTACAGACAAAACTAGACTCTGTGACACAGGCACTGTGACACAAGATTGGTGGAGTCCGTTAGTAGAAAGAAAGAGTGAAGAAATTATTTTAGAGAAGAAGAAGGGGTATATGATTGAGAAGCAGAAGAGAGATAAGAGGGATTTGAAGCAGTGGAGGGAGTTGAAGGAGTTGAGGGATATTCAGAAGAGGAGGAGAACCTGTGGAGTGACGACCGACGGTAGGATCGTTACTTTTAGGAGTAGGACGCAGATTATACCTACGGGTGAGTCTTAAACATTGACCTTTGCGGCCATAATGTTGGCTCTCACAATCCCTTTGTGTTTGTACGTCATACTTCACAGCTTGTAGTCAATAATTCAGGGAATAGTTAAAAGTCTCAGAAGCTACCAGTTTAATCTCTATATATCTAGATGAAAACCCTGATTTCGATGCCTGTTTATGTAAGATAAAAGTAAAAAAAAGATGTTGTTTCTCCAGCTTTTAAATTGCATTGAATGTTCAATTTTCTTTGTTTCTAGGTTTCGTACCTGGCGTCAATGATATCATGTCTCCATCTCGTTATCTCCTTGAAGTAAGTCCAGCAGATTATATACCTCTAGTATTCCAATTCATTTTAATGTCTATACTAACATGGTCGAGTGATGATCATGTAGATTACAAATCAATTTTATATATTACTTTTACTTCCTGTCAAAATTTCAGTCTCAAAGGTACTACAATGAGCTCTTTGCCTACAACTTCCTTCCTGCTCAAATGGAGTTCAACTGCGTCTCTCAAATCCCAAGGTATCAGGAAAAGGAGAAGTTGCGTTCTCCCTTAGGTACAAGAAGAAGTAAGTCTCAGTTTAACCCTTATCAGCTCCGATCATCATCATCAAGAAGACGTCCACTATTAAACATGGACGTCGTCCTTAAAGACCGTTTGCCATAATCAATAGCTTAACTACAGGATGCTAAATAGGGCATTTAGAGATTTTTATCTGATCTTCTCTGTTTCTTATTTAGAACGGGGGCCCATTAGATGAATTTGCCACGGGCCCTGATAGGTTTAGTTACGCCAATGGCCACTACATAATCCACTACATACTCCTTTTTAAAATGCTGACTAGGCATCTGGAATACCTCTGGATTTGCTAGTGTTTAGGTATAGATGACTTATGCATCAGCTTGATCTTGAAGATCACATTTTTTTTATAGCATAATCCGGTGAACGAGCAGACGGATCACCTAATGGTAAGCAATCGGCGCCACCCATGGACACTCAAAACACCAAGGCTTTACAAGTGCGTTACCGGCCTTTTGGGATTAGGAATTTGAGGATTGTCATTGACATTTCTATCAGCAAAAACGTAGAGCTGAAAGCTGCTTCTACCTTCAACAATGTCTTTTGGTCTAATTGAAACAATTGATTTTACTATGAATTCCTTATACTTTGATAGTAAGCCGCCTGGCTGCATTTCTTCCAGCTATTCTACTCCTGTAGGTGTGTGTATAGATGCTTAGTAAAATATGATCACAACATAAGAGTTTTAATACAAACGATAACCTCACGAGTCTTATAGGTACTCATTGTAAGAAACAATGTCTATTGTTGATACCTATATTTACGTTGTTATTATATTATTTTCACAGATCACCATCGCAAAACAAAAAGGCTGGAAGATTGCTACTCTCCAAGAAGACAAGTAAGTACCATGATATAAAACGGTAGCCAAATTTAATACTTTTATTGAAATGCCAAAAACGATACTTTTCTATGAATTTTGTATTGGATCGCTACTTATGACGTCATCATAATTCTGCGTCTAACAGCATATTTATTTCCTTCAAATTAGCGACAAAAAATCCA
The DNA here is from genome assembly GCA_038387885.1 of Spodoptera picta. Lineage (NCBI taxonomy): Eukaryota > Metazoa > Arthropoda > Insecta > Lepidoptera > Noctuidae > Spodoptera > Spodoptera picta. The sequence goes on along the minus strand of JAZHFQ010000428.1, from coordinate 965,061 downwards.
AAAGTAGGTAAATTGTTAAATCAATGGATGAGAGTATGATTACCTATTTTTTAATTATTTATTGCATTGAAAAGTTAAAACAATTTATTTTAAACCTAGGAAACTAGCCAATTATTACACTAAAACTATTGACACGGCGGCTCATCTCAATCTAGTGGTGTCAAATTACAGTAGGTACCTATCATCAAAAAATAAAATTGAGGGATCAGAGATGACCTCTTTGCTTAGTAAAGTAGAGCTACTGTGATTTTTGTTAATACGTGGGGCTTTTTTTTTTTAAGGGGGGAAAATCATCGAATGACTGCTCCCGCCTGGGTGAGGCGGGAGGGAGTGTCAGACTCTTACTGACTAAAAACCACCCCGTTCCTTCTCCTGCACGTCGAGCCGGAGCCCCGGTTACCCGTTAGGTTCTCCGCGACAATACGTGGGGCTAAGAGGCAGCCAAATCTCACCAATAAAATAATGAAAACAGAATAATCTAACTTTACTGATTATAATGTTACAGATATCTCCAAGGAAATGGTTCCCGGAACCAGAATCTCCTCGTAGAAGACACACCCCTAGACATACAAACCATCGGTATGCATAAGTCTGATAAGACTCGAAATACAAAAATACTAAAAAAAACTATACAAAATCAACATTTTGTTTGTTTTGTTTCAGACATTATTCAAAATGTTACTCACCTAGAAAATACAAATAACAAACTACGTACAATGATTAAAAAAAAAGTTATTAAAAAAAACTTAAAGAAATAAGAAATAGATGTAATATTGTATTTTTAAAATTTTATGTCCCTAAGAGATATTTTTGAACCACTGTGTCTGCATAAATTATTCGTGTACCTAATTGTATTTGAATGTATTTTTTGAGGCTAAATAAAGTATTTTTTCTTTCATTTGAGTTTTTATTCAATAGAAAAAACATCACACGACACGTCGAACGAAACGAACAAACCGATCACCTCATGGTAAGCAATCGTCGCCCATGGGCACACGCAACACCAGAGGAGTTCCAAGTGCGTTCTCAGCCTTTTGAGGTTCAGAGATTTGGGTATGATTGGAGGAGGGAGGAGGGCCTCCGATAACCTCACTAACACAAAGCAAGCGTTATTTCACACCAGTTTTCGAGATTACCTCTGTTTGCTATCCCACAAGAAAAAACATCAACAACGAGCAACAATTAGACTCTCACTAGGTTACTATGTTAGATTCTAAGATTGTTTGATAACAAAACTAGAATGTACAGTGTTTAATAATAGTCTTTGGCTGATATCAAACAGCTCATTCTAGAAATTAAATAGAAAGAAGAAAGAAAGAAAATGCATTTATTTTTCCATTGGCACATGAAAACAAGGCTCATTGAAATAGAAATAAAAAATACAGATACCAAAATAAAAACAAAACATTGATAATAGATTTAAAAGAGAAAAGAAATGAACAAAAATCGTCAAATCATAACAAAATATATACATTAGAATAATAACCGAAACTAAAAACAAAAAACAAATATATATATAGAGATACCTACATAAAAACAAAGAACGAGATATAAATACAGAAGAGATCCACTTTTTGCCAGTTTATGGGTATCATGACTTCATCGTCATGAATTTATTGCCACGCACCAAAAATGCTATGGATGAGCACAGGTATGCATTAGGATGTGATTATTTACCTTTTGAACTACGGGACAAATCAATTGTGGCAGTAGGACCCTTCCTATTCAACAGCTAACAGAGGTCGTGTCGTAGGTGTACCATTGTCCTACCTCGGAAGAATGTATTGTTAATTCTGATTGGTTACCAGGCTAATCAAAATATTATGTTTAATGGACTATTCTGAAAGTTTTTTTTATATTTAATAGGCCGACGTTTGACCATTACATCGCCTGGTGACAAGCGATGATGCGGTCTACGATGGTGCTCGTTGTCCCGTAAGCAACCTATTCACTCGGTCCTCAAAGACACCCTTCAGGAAATAGAGACTCTGGCAAAATAATTATACTCCATAGAAGTACGCACAAGGAAGCAATAAACCAATAAATAAATACGGCCAAAGACGTTGAACAGAAGGCGGCCACAGTCCCTTGAAACAACGACTGTGGTACCTGCAGCTGTAACCAAATACCATTTAGCGCTTGTCTACACAGAGAGCTATCTAGCCACGTACCACCTTATCGATATCTTTGGGTAGAATGGTCGTATAAACCAAAACCAGTTACTATTTTTTTTAAAAGGGGGAAAATCATCGAATAGCTGCTCCCGCCTGGATGAGGCGGGAGGGAGTGTCAGACTCTTACTGACTAAAAACCACCCCGTTCCTTCTTCTGCACGTCGAGCCGGAGCCCCGGTTACCCGTTAGGTTCTCCGCGACACACCAGTTACTACAGAGCTACACGCAGAACATGAACACATTGACACGAAGGACATCTGTCATTTTCTTAAGTCTGCTAAGGTGGTTAAATATACATCTATGCGTGGTAACCATTACACACGTACACATGACCACTGACATTTTAGTGCTTCAATCATTTCTAAGTGGCATTATGTCCGCCATTTTTTCAACGTCCTTGCTCGCGCCAAGACCTTTGATACCTACTTGTCCTAGAGTACTAGATGTCAAATGTAAACGCCCAGTTTTGCCAAGGAATGTGAGTCCCAAGTTAAGGGAGTAATTATTAATTACTAGCTTTTACCCGCGGCTTCGCTCGCATCACAAAAAGATAAAAAGTAGCCTATGTGACATATATCAATACACACAGCGCCATCTATACCAATACTTTTGTTTTCCCTCGGGAATTTTTCCGGGATAAAAAGTACCCTATTATTTAATCCAGACTTCTAACTTAATGTCTGCAAAAATTTAAAGCAATCGGTTTAGTAGTTACGGCGTGAAAGCGGAACAAACAAACAAACTCACTTTCCGAATGGGAATGGGCCTTACAGAAAACCGACGTGAAACAACGCTAGCGTTGTATTTAGTCATGTGAGTGAGGTTACCGGAGGCCGAATTACCCATCCTTCCCTTCCCCAATCCCTGAATTCGCAACAATCCTCAAACTCCGCATCCCAAGGCCGGTAACGCACTTGTAACGCCTCTGGTGTTCCAGATGTCTATGGGCGACGCCGATTGCTTAACATCAGGGGATCCGCCTGCTTGTTTACTAGTTTATCCTATAAAAAATAAACCTTTAGTCAGAATTAATTGCAGAATAACCCACTGCATAACAAAGGTGCTTGTATTATGATGACACTCGCGCAGTACGGTGTGAACCTCTGAACAATGAACATCCGCGCGATTGTACTCTGGTAATATTTAAATCATATTTATCTAGTCTGTTCTTCATATTTCCTACTAAATACTATCAAACTTTTCTAAGGTCTTTAAAATAGGAAAATCGTTTTCATATGGAACTGGCTGTACCCGGAACTTCGTGTGTATTTTTTTCTAAAATAAAAGTAACCTCTATTACTTCTTAGTACATCAGCTACCTGCCAATAAAATTCCTGTCAAAATCAGTCCAGTCATTGCAGAGATTAGCCAGTACAAATAGACAGACAGCCAAAAATTGTAAAAAGTGTTATTTTGGTATATGTATCGTGTGTATATTTATGTGCATGTTATTTAAAAAGCGGTTATTTCGATATTACAAATAGACACTCCTATTTTATTCCGCAATTCCAGACGAGTTCGAAAACAAGTGTTTTCTCCTACTTTTGGGATTTGGTTTTCCTTCTTATTATAATTTAATATGTATTTTTTAACATTCACAGCATATTCACTATAATAAGTGACAAAGTATCTTGCAAAAGTAAATCACGTCCTTTTCCTCCGGAGTTCATGTTTGGGGCGGCGACTTCTGCCTACCAAGTCGAAGGAGGGTGGCATGAAGATGGTAAGGTTCCTTAAAGTAGTACTTTCTGAAACACTTCATAATCCAATTTGTCTAAGGTTAAGTCAGTGCCAGTTGTTCAGATAGATAAAATTCTAATTTGGCGATAAGAATTGCTCAATCGAAAAACTCGAATATATTGTTTATTAAACAATTCAATCGTTTCATATGTCTACCATATTACCGGGTCATAACAAAGGAAATAATTGTAGGTATAACTCTTAAAACGCCATATTTCTACTAGAAGCACGATTTCATTGGTTCTCACGCAAATTTAACCCTTCACAGGTAAAAGTCCATCTATCTGGGATGTAGCCTGCCACTCAGATCCTACCCTAATCAGAGACGAGACCACAGCAGACGTAGCAGCAGATTCCTACCACAGATTCCATCAAGATGTCACTGTAGCCTCAGACCTAGGCTTGGACTTCTACAGATTCTCCATCTCATGGCCCAGGGTCCTGCCCAACGGATTCTCTGACAAAATAAACCACCTTGGCATGGACTACTACAATGAACTTATAAATAAACTTTTGGCCAGAAATATTATTCCGATGGTAACTATATACCATTGGGATCTCCCTGATAATCTGCAAAAAATCGGAGGCTGGGCCAATCCTGCGATAGTTGACATTTTCGTTGATTATGCGAAGTTCCTGTTAATAGGATTTGGAGAGAAAGTCAAGTATTGGATTACTTTTGATGACCCTAGAGAAATATGTGTTAGTGGATATGGATCTGCACAAAAGGCTCCGTTCGTAAATATTTCTGGTGTAGCTGAGTACATGTGCACTCGTAACGTATTATTGGCTCATGCTAAAGCCTATCATTATTATGATGAAGAATTGAGGAAAACACAAAACGGAAGTATTGGGATTTCTCTTGGATTCACATGGTATGAACCCACGTCTGATACGACTGAGGATCATCAGGCTGCAGAAGATGCCAGGCAGTTTGAGGTTAGTGAAATAACTGGACGATGTAATGACTTTCCTAAACAAGTATTTTATATTATTGTATTCATTATATAAAATTACACTCTATGAGGATAACCATATTTTTTCCCAACTGTTACTTAAATAGCTATTGTTTCTACTTCCAGTGGGGCCTATACGCACATCCAATATTTTCAAAAGCTGGTGACTATCCACAGGAAGTGAAGAAAAGTGTAGCATACAAGAGTGCAGAACAGAGTTTCCCTAGATCTCGCTTAATAGAACTTTCTCCTGGAGAGGTGGCTCTGATTAGAGGATCAGCAGACTTTCTAGGAGTTAATGCGTTTACTTCGAAGCTAGCGTACAGGGACGCGTCTTTAGAGGGCATGTACCCTGTGCCCTCCTTCAAGGATGATGTGGGAGCTGTGTTGGTCAAGGATCCCTCATGGACGCAGTCAGAAAGCAGCTGGTTACAGGTAAGTTTTGTACAAAGGACACCAATACCACATTCATAATATCAACATTTTTGTAAACAATACACCCCAGTATTGTATTGTATTGTATTGTGTACTATCTACTGTCTATTGTGCTCTCATTTTGTTTGTTATATTCTTATTTCCGTTAAAATCTGAATAGAGACCAAAGAAAGTCATAAAGAAATAAATTCCCGTCTCATGTAAGCCAGGGTCAATCAAAATAGCACTAAAACACTGAAGCCTGGGTACTGATGTGTCTCAGGGACGATCAGAAGAATCAGAAGATATCATGATTGGATAGAAGAGTAGAAAAAGAACAGAGCTTCCGGTTATTTTCCGTTTTTTTTACCAGATCGGTCTTCATAATTATTGTAACAGACCAATGCTACATCTTTCGAAAGATATGCGTATCAACTCTACCAAGTCCTTTGGGGAAACAAATTTATATATATCATCACGCCTTTTATCCCCGAAGGGATAGGAGAAGGTACACCTCTGTAATGTACACACTACGGCACTTAATGTAGTTATTGGCACTATTACATTGTAACACCCACTGTTCACTGTTTAGGTTATGAGTCCCATGTTATAGAGGGTGAGCGTATTGCCATATACCGGGCACAATTCAAGTCTCATTGCTACCACTGAAAAGTATTTAAAAACCCAGTAATACTTTGCCTGATCCAGGAACCCGAGACCCCTAGTCCGACAATCGCACTTGCGACTTGCAGGCAAATAAATACATTGAATAATATTTTGATCATATACATTTCAGGAAGTGCCATGGGGATTTTTCAAGCTTCTAAATGAAATTAAATCTTTGTATGACAATCCACCAGTGTTTATAACTGCTAACGGCTGGTCTTCAGCGGGAGGTCTGCTTGATGAAGACAGGATCAACTATTTGAGGACCTATCTCAATGCTTTACTGGACGCTATTTACGAAGGTTGTGACATCAAGGGCTACAGTGTTTGGTCTCTTATAGACACTTTTGAATGGCGAAGTGGGTATTTGTAAGTATCTTGAATTTGATAGTAAAATATTTTGATGGTAAAAGGGTAAATAAATACTTAAGCCGTGTGCTGACTGCAAAGTAAAATATATTTGCCACCAATCTTTCAATTTGTAGGCTTTCACCACCTCTTTCTGTAAATGTGTAGTGTAAGGGCATCCGCCCTTCTCCCTAGATTAGAAGATTATGGCCAAAAAGCAACGTTGCCCCAGGCTCCGATTTTCTCCTGTATCGTGGGTGTGTTTACAAACATACAAGTTCATATACACATTACAACCAGACCCCGAACAACAAATTGTGGATCACACAAAGAGGTGCTCCGTGTGGGAATCAAACTCGCGAGACGTTGAACGGCAGCCGGTTGCCCAGCCACCGCGCGAACCGTGCCGTCAAGTATTATCTTCTGAGCGGTTTGTTTACAAACCTAATTTCAAAGATTGGCAGTTTAATATTAACATGAATGAACTACTAACTAATAAGTAATATTTTTTCAGAGAAAAGTTCGGCCTTTACGAAGTGGACTTCTCAAGTCAACAGAAGACGCGGACTCCGAGAAAATCTGCGTTCATTTATAGGGAAATGATCAGGTCCAAAAAATTGAATCCGGACTTCGAACCGGAAAAATTCATCGTTGAAGTATCCAAAGACGTTCCTGAAAAAACTAATGTTGATAATGATGTTATGTGATTTACTTAATAACTTCTAGTTTAAGTAGTCATAACTAGCCACTGCCTGCAACTTGATCCGCGTAGAATAGTGCCTTAATGCAGATTTTTTTTATCTTAAAAAGTTAAATTAAAATCTGTCCATTCGTTCAGAAAATAACGTGTGTCAGCAGAAAAATTACTTAGACAAACGGATAAAAAGGATTTTTGTTTCTCGTTTTTTTCTTTTAAGTACTCTTTTCTTATCGCCCTATTTTGTTTTAGAAACATAAAATAAATATAAATAAAGTAATTCCTTCTCTATGTAAGTATAATTTCAGACCCAAAATGGCATTTTATTAATAACAGAAGTTTGGGATATTTATACTAAATAAATAGTTACCAATTTTTTGTATAATTTATACTTAGGTAGGTAACAAATAAATTTTAGTAATGTAACTGTTGTGTACCTTTCTATATAAATAAGTAATGCGTGATTTAATAAACGTTTTTCTCGTGCATTGTCATTTTTATTTCAAATCTTATCATCAAAGAGTTTATTAAATATAGATACTATAGAGATAAGTATAGAGATAAGTATAGAGACTTATGATAAACAATTATATCCCTTTTTGTGACGGGAGAATCCTTCAAAAGGCACCTAGCCTTTTGGGAAGAAAGACTAGGTAGTGTAAGATTTTTACCTAATTAAAACCACCCTGGTGGCCACCCTCAACACCTATAGGGGACACCAGGTCCTCCAACAGACCCGTCCCAAAAAAATAATTATAGTCCTAGTACTTAATCACAAAAAAATTACATAGGTACTGTAATACCTAGGTACTGGGTACATGTGTCATGCTCCTCTATTTATGTTTCTACTATCTTAGAGATAAATGTACCGAGTGCTACCTATTACTTATGCTTTGCTTTTATTTGTAGGTACAATATGTATATCCTTTATCAGAATGTAAAAAAGATTTCTGCTTAATAGGCCACTTATTTCAGTACCTACCCATTGATAGTGTCGCGGAGAACCTAACGGGTAACCGGGGCTCCGGCTCGACGTGCAGTAGAAGGAACGGGGTGGTTTTTAGTCAGTAAGAGTCTGACACTCCCTCCCGCCTCACCCAGGCGGGTGCAGTCATTCGATGATTTTCCCCTATAAAAAAAAACCATTGATAGTGTTGCCACCAATATATCATATGATTTTTGGACATCATTTTCTCTCTACTATAATTTCATTCTAAGAATTTCAATAGTAGTCATAGTCAAGGACGTTGTTAATAGTATTAAGTGCTGTTTGATAGTATACTGTTCATCTGACCTTAGGTACAAATTCTTTGAAATGAAAGATACATCAAAAATAGCATAAATTATACAAAAATACTCAGCTATTTTCCTAGCAATAATTTTTTTGTTTGTAAAAATATAAGTCGATTTTTATTGCAAATCGATTACCGCTAAGAGATTAATTTCAAAAACCGGTTTTGCCTCATCACTAATTTAGTTCCTTTTTTTAGTAATGGCGGTCATCACTAGTCTCTAATGAGTGAGTGCCGTCGTTCGTGCCGTGTCAAATTTGTTTTGTTTATATGTCACGTCAGTAGAAGTTTCACTAAATATTAGTTAAAAATGTGCGATATTAACGATAATCCTATAAAACTAAGTGTTAAGTGGAATGGCAAGGAGTACGAAATACCAGAATTTTCACCATCAGATTCCGTCGCGATGTTAAAAGTTGCGATCGAAAATGCCACGGGCGTCCGGCCCGAGAGACAAAAACTCCTAAATGTTAAATTTCAGGGTAATTATGATATTATTCTCATTACAATTAAGACTTTAGGGCCTTCCGATGACCTTTCGCATTAATCATTACTAAGATTATCTACAAGATTGATAGTGAAACTTGCAAAAACCTCATTGTGAGTTATCTGTTCTTTATGTAATATCCTACCGGTCGAGACTTGTTTTACATTAAGCTTCTAAGAAATGCACACAATGCCCTACATTTTGCTGACTATTTATAACATAGAACATGATAACATACAGATATGTAGATTGTATATTTTTATAAAGATATACATTTCATAAATTGTAACATGATGACTTAAACTTTAATATATCATGTTTCTATGGGTTATATTTTTACTACATTACAACAGTGACCTTAGGTTGTATTTATGAAATCAATTTTGGTAAACTATACTTAAAATTACCAGAAAATATAAACCATTTCGCAAAGTACAATACCATGTAATTTTTGTAAAACATTGTACAATAAGACACAATATTCTTCAATACTCATATGTTGCAATAGTTGAAGTGTAGAAATTGGTTAATCCTTATAAATAGAGCATCATTAACTTGTAAGTGTGTTGTGGTGGCCCAGAGTTTTTAGACGCCTACTTATCAAGCATGAGGATGAGGGTTCGAAACCTACCAACAGCAAATACCAATGTGACTTTTTCTGAGTTACATGTACTTTCTAAGATTATTTAGACACCACTGACAAATGATGAAGGAAAACATTGTGAGAAAAACAAGGCATATAAATTCTAATTATAAGTTTCAAATCGCCTACCCGCATTGAGCAAATGTAATGATTAATGGTCTAACCTTCTCCATGTGAGAAGACGCATTGCTCAGCAGTGGGCATTTATAGGCTGTTGGTGAATGAACTAGTAAGTAACTATAACCTGTCTGCATACCATCTGGACAGTGCCTAGTAGTTGGTAGTAAGAATAACTAGAACAGTTTTTTTCTGTGGACCTTTACAAAATCAACAATAATGCAATCGGCGAGATTGGTTCGGACCAAACTTAGTAATGGTCAGCGATTACTAAGTTTGGTCCTCACAAAACACATTTTGCGAATCATTTTCATTTATTATCCCAACAAAATTCTCCATGGTGAATCAGATAAAAAAACAGCTTTTTTACAGCTGATGCTGAGTAACTATTAAAAAAAAAGTGAAAGTAGATATCAAGCAAATTCTAGCTGTTACCTGGCAACAGTAATAAGATAACATATAGAGGTAGCTTGAATAAAGAAAATAGAAAATAATTGGAATAAAAACTTGACTTGCTTAAAGCACATTAAAGATTTTCATAACATCTCATCGCATACTCTGCACAACATCATATAGCTTTTGTTGAACACAATCCATGTAGTACAACATTGCTATACCAGCGGTTCCTAAAGTTATCTGGACTACAACCTATCTAAATCTAGTTACCAAAGTCAGCACCCACTTTTAAGAAATTAACTCGTCGAGTACCGGTTTTGTAGACACAATTATAGAACAATAGGTTGCGGTGTGACCGCTTGGTGTTTGACAGTTTAAACTGTAAATGAAAAGTAAAGTACAAAATGGTTGGTTGGTTTGTCATTTGACAGACAAAGACCACTAAAAATTTGCCTCACATAGTTTGGGAAACCCTGCTATCGATAGTGTATATAACTATAGTATGGGTATATCATCAAGCAAGATAGTCGTCCAAGCGAGGTAGTAAATGTCATCCTAGCAAAAAAAAATAGTATATAATTATGCACTTCGTTTTAAAATAGACATAAAAACAACTCTGAATTGTTAGAGGGAAGTGCACATAATAATAGTTATTTTATGGTGGCCCAGACGTTTAAAACGCCTGCTTACATGCGAGATTTGGTTCCAAAAAATCACATTGGTACCTACCAATGGCACTTGCCATTTTTTTTCGAGTTACATGTACTTTCTAAGATTATTTAGACACCACTGACAAATGGTGAAGGAAAACATCGTTAGAAAAGAGTTTATTGTCAGTTAGAAATTGATGCCCTTTTCTGTGTGAGAACAAGTTTTTGGTCAACAGTGGCTACTCATAGGCTGTGTGCATAACATAACATAGCCTTTGATAATGGCGTGTTACATTGTACAGTATAATGTGAGATACCAAAGCGCTATAAATTTAAAAATGTGCGCAACAATTACAGAAGCACCAAAACTAATTATCTATTAGATTCAAATGACCATTTTCGACATCTGGCCTGGGTAACGCACACGACATATACCGGGCACATCCAGAATCGGTGCTCACTGAGAGTTTCTTAAAAAAAAACCAGTAAGTAATAGGTACATTGCCGGGATCGAACCCGAGACCACTTGCGACCACTCGTCCAACGAGGCAGGCGCTGTGTGCATATAAAAACATGATGAAACACTAATCACCCTAATCATAAGAACACCAGGAGCGAGATTATTGGTGCAAGTGCGTTACCGCACTTGTTGAGGATTGTTGGGGAAATTGGGGAGGGTTGTATTTGGGTCTCCAGTAACGCCGTGGTATTACTATGGTCGAGCGGGCCCATTCATGCCGTAGCATGGCTCTCCGACACTTACCTACTAATAAATAGTGAGTTGGAGCAGCAGAGCTGAACATTTTCAATGCAGCATTGCTTCGAGGATCAAAGAGAGTGTTGCTATGCTAAAAAAATATTGCATCCTGTTACGAATACTAAACAAATACGTATCTGATATAAGGAGATATAGATGTTGCGTCATCTTGGATCGTTTAATATATGACTAACTATTGATTTGTTAAATTAATATCTAACAGGATATTTAAATTGACTTATTTACTGCATGCATAAAAATATTTAAATAAATATCGCATATTTATATGACTTCGCATCAAACTTCCTTGTGCGACGTCGGCCCATCAGAAATATATAAAAAAGAATAAGTTGTTATACACAAGAAACAATAAATTTTATGAAGTCTTCATTTGCAATTGTATATTTCAGTTCCACATACATAATGTGTCATCCCATCAATCAACATCCCGATCCCATATCGATGATTAATCGAGGAATAGACCCTTCTGAAGGGAATGCTTTGATTCAGTAGATGCCATTACCTACCTATGATGGTATTTTCTTTTCTTGTTTTCATACGAAAGTATCTCTCATAAAATTCATGCAATATTTTTCAGGCAAAGTAGCAACGGACAACTGCACATTATCAGACCTGCAGTTGAAGCCAAACCTGAAGATCATGATGATGGGGTCCCTGGAAGAAGCCATAGCCGGGGCGCAGACCAGGCCGGATGTTGGAGACGAGGTGGTGAATGACTTGGATGTTGAGGAGGAGGAGGTGGATGTAGAGAACCAGGAGGTAGGTGGAGATTGGAGATTGTGATTCAGTTTTTTGAGTGATTTTTTTTTAGATGTTTTGTCATGTTCACATTGCATCATCAGCCTATAAGTGCTCAATGCTCAAATGCCTCTTCCTTCACGGTAAAGATATGAGCATTAATCACCATGCTTGCTCAAGCGGATTATCGATTTCAAACTTATCTCGTTGGCCGGGCGGTCACAAGTGCGATTGCTGGGCAAGGCTCCTTGTTTTGGGTTCGATTCTCGGATCGGGTAAAGTATTATTGGGCTTTTAAAAAAATCTCAGAATCTGCAAATGTGCCCAGTATGTAAATGTGGCAATAGGCTCACACCCTATTATATGTGACTCATAACATAAACAGTGAAAAGTGGGTGTTACATTGTTTAGTGGCATTAAATGCTGTAATGTGCACCTCTGCCTACCCCTTCGGAGATAAAAGGTGTGATGTTATGTTTGTTAATTAGACCTTATAAATCCAGGTTTCCTCACGATGTTTTCCTTTACCGTAAATAATCTTGAAAGTACAAATAGTTCAGTCGGAATAATCACATTGATACTTGCCAGGTTTCAAACACCCGGGTCACTACGACGATGATAATAAAGAGTATTAATACTATAAAAACATTCGCTTTCCAGGTGTACTTATCGAAAATAAACAAGCGAGTGCGGGATTATAAGATAAATGTGCTGAATGAACCGCGGGAAGGGAAGAAATTACTAGTTCTCGATATAGACTACACGCTGTTTGATCATCGCTCTGTCGCTGAAACAGGTTGGTATAATTATCTAATTCTATCATCGCACCATACATTGGAGCTAGATTTGTTTCGTACAGTTGGGTTTCAGAAGAATTTCCTCTCACAGCCCCTCTGATTATGGAATGAACTCCCTGCCGAGGTTTTCCCAATACCCAATAGGTTTTGTAAGGGTCAACAAGGCGCATGTAATGCCCAAAGTGTTGCAAGGGTTCATAGGCTACGGTAACCGCTTGCCATCGGGTGGGTTATGTGCTTTTTTTGCCAAGGTCGTGGTAAAAAAAAATCACTACTATATTTTTATGGAATGAAATGAAAAACGAACAGACGGAGCACCTTATGATAGCAATCGACGCCGCCCATGGACAGTCACAACTTCAGATGAGATATAAGTGCATTGCCGTGCTTTTGGAGTGGCACACATAGTCAAACATAACACAACTATAACTTAATATGGAATCTGAGTTCGATTCCCTAATAAAGCAATTTTAACTGTAATTTAAAAAAAATTGTGATCATACTGCGATATTTCTTCACTAAGAAGACATTTTTCGCTAGGTATTATTTGTTATTGAAGTGTAATACCGATTACCGTTATATAGAATAGAATCAGGCTTTATTTTGCGAATTGGTTTGATTGGTTTGTTGTGTGTCGTGTGTGTGTTTTGTGACTAAATATTTACCCAGTTGTCCGTGTAATACCGTTTTATACCTTATAAATAAATAAAAATGTCTGTCAAAATTTTGTAATTCAATTCTCCTATCTCAAATTCTAGGTTACGAGTTGATGCGTCCCTACCTCCACGAGTTCCTAACTTCGGCATATGAGGATTATGACATAGTGATTTGGTCGGCCACGGGGATGAAGTGGATTGAGGAGAAGATGAGACTGCTTGGGGTCTCCACGCACCAGGACTATAAGATCATGTTCTACCTGGATTATCTAGCTATGATCACTGTGCATACTGCTAAATATGGCACTATAGATGTGAGTAAAAGTTTATATTTTTATGGTTGATATAAGGCAGCAAAATATCAGACGGATCACCTGATGGTGAGCAATTAGACCCGTCCATAGACACCCAAAACACGAGAGGAGTTACAAGGACGTTACCAGCTTTTGTGGGGACTTGTACAAGGATACTTTAAGGATTAGGAGGATAAGACCAAAGAGTAGTTTTGATAAACCTGGTCCTTTTAATCTGGATTTTATTTATTGTTTTCTAAAGGGTGCATTTCCTTGGGTTGTGTTTTCTCTAATTGAATAATGTAATACTAATGTAATGTGTGCGTTACTCAGGCCATATGTTGTCGAAAATGGTCATTTGAATCTTATAGATAATTAGTTTTTCGGCTTCTGTGATTGCAATGCGCACATTTTTAAATTTGTGGCGCTTGTAGTTTTTTAATTATTTCACAAAAACATTTCCTGCTGGGGTAACGTTACCCCAGCCAGACCTTTTCCTTTCTTATGGGAATATTTAAATAGTTACTTGCTATAAAATTAGTGGTCTATATAAAGTAAATGTTGTGCCTTATTTTGTATTTGTTCTTTCATTGATTGCGAAGTTATTCGAGATTTTGCTGGGGTAACGTTTTTGGTTTTGCTACATCTTTGAAATCGTTTTATCTCATTAATTATCCAATGTACTGAGCTAAAATTTTACTGATATACAACTGAACTAAAAAACGAATAATTGACATAACATTCAGTTCATATATGCAATCCAGTGGCCAAATAACGCCGCGCGCATCAAAACCGTGCTCGTGAAGAACTCAATATCATGATAACTTGTTAAATACTTACAGGATACTAATGAAACTTCACATACATTTGAAGACAGTTACAAGCTTTAAAATAACATAAAGTACGTCTTTAGAGCTTTTATTGACAGTGCTGGGACCAATTGAATTGTTTTTCTATGTAATGAAATAACCTTTAAACTATGTATTATTTTGGTTTTTTTATTGCAGAACAAATTTAAACTAATTCCTAAGAAGCCATGTACAAAATATGATAAGAATCCGCTTAACCATTTCAAAGATCTAGCAAAACCAAAAACTTTACCCCAGCAAAAATTCGAATGACTTCGCAACCGATGAAAGAACAAATACAAAATAAGGCACAAAATTTACTTCATCTAGACAACTTATTTTATAGCTAGTAATTATTTAAATATTCCCATTAGAAAGAAAAGACCTGACTAGGGTAACATTACCCCAGCAGGAAATGTTTTTTGAAATAATTAAAAAACGGTAACGTTACCCCAGCAGGAAATGTTATTTGAAATAATTAAAAAACTATAAGTGCAACAAATTTAAAAATGTGCGCAACAATTACAAAAGCCGCAAAACTAATCTATACTAATATTATAAAGAGGAAAGATTTGTATTTTTGTATGTTTGTAATGAATAAACTCAAAAACTACTGGACCGATTGCAATAATTTTTTCACCATTAGAAAGCTGCATTATTCAGAAGTAACATGAATCAAATCAAATCAAATCAAATCATTTATTTGCACAAAACATGGTAGGTAACAAGATGTTGAATAAAATGTTTAAGTACAGCATGTTTTGCCGTGGAACACAGCGCGCAAAAGTATTATTAAATTAAATACATCAATATGAATGAGTCATTTTACAATATAATCAAATTAGTATTAAGATTTATATAAATAAATTAAATTATTAGATAATTTATTCAATTAGATAAATAAGAATTTTATGAAGATGTCAGTCAATCAAAGTGAACGTCAAGTCAATTAGGTATACATTTAATTTAATTTAAAGAATAATATGAGATACAATTACATATTAAAATTATTTTCATTTAAGAATTCATGAATACTTAAATGAAAATGAAATAATAACATTTCTTGGCCTGAATTATTTTCAATTTATTTTTAAATAATGTTACATTACAATTTCTAATATCATTAGGAATTTTATTATATATTTTTGGCGCCATACATAATACGCTTTTTCGTGCCAGAGTAGTTTTTGCACTATGCAGACACAGTCTATTACTATTAATTTTGCGCCTGTTTCTTTTTGCCACATCAGAAATTTGTTCAAATAGATGAGGGTTTTTATGAACAAACAGTGCTGTCTCCAATATGTATAGTGACGGAAGTGTTAAAATTTTATGTGCTATAAAGGACGGTTTACAAGAGTCAGTCGAGTCCAGGTGAAACATGGCTCGTATGCAACGTTTTTGGGCCTTAAAAACCAGCGCATTATCTGTTGAGTTTCCCCAGAAGATTATCCCATACCGTAAGACAGAGTCAACAAGGCCGTGGTAGGCCGTGAGTGAAACATCGATGTTAACTACTGGGGCCAATCTGCACATAGCGTATGCAGAACTGCTCACCTTTTTGCATAATTTTGCTATATGCGCCTTCCAATTCAACTGCCTATCGATAGTTAGGCCTAGGAATTGCGCTGATTCAACCTCGTGTATAGGGTTACCACCGTAATCTATATGAATATCATGAGGCTGAGGTCTCTGGCTAAAGTGCATGACTTGAGTTTTTAATAAGTTTACTTTAAGATTATTATCTAGCCAGTTAATAATTGATTCCAAGCAATTGTTTATGTCGTCTTGATATAATTCTTTTGTCCTACACTGTACAGATACAGTACTATCATCTGCAAAAAGCGACATTGGGCGGGTGGTAAATTTAGGCAGATCATTTATATAAATGATAAATAAAAGCGGACCCAGTACGCTGCCCTGTGGTACACCAAAAGTAATGCCACGCGTCTCAGACAAATAAGATTCTTGATTCTTAGTCATGATATTAATCCTAGATATAGTTGTCATCTGAGATCTATCAGAAAGATATGATTTTAGTAGATCCAGAATACTGCCTCGTATACCATAAGACTCTAATTTGTTTAATAGTATTCGGTGATCCACGTAATCAAAAGCCTGAGTCATATCGCAATATATATGGCACATATGGGAGTCCTTTTATCAACGTTTGTCAGCACTGTTTTACAAAAATCATATATAGCCAAATTGATACTTTTGTTTTTTCTGAAACCTTTTTGCTCATGACATAGTAGTTTATTATATTCTAAATAAGTATATAATTGGTTATAAATATACTTTTCAAAAATTTTAGAAAATATTGATAACAGTGCAATAGGTCTATAGGCTTGTAATAGTTCTTTATCACCCTTTTTATACAGTGGTTTTACAATTTAGTTACTTTCAAATTATCAGGAAAAACACCGTTACTAATGCATAAGTTTAAAAGATGACTTAAATGTCCACATATATGTCGGGTATAGATTTTAATAATTTTAGTTGAAATGTCATCAAAACCTACGCTGTTAGTATTCTTCAGCTCGGAAATAATTTTGTGTATGTCTTTTGGTACACATGGAGCCATAAAAATAGAATTAATCGTGCTTGCAATCCGCGATGTTACTTTTTTGCCACGACCGGATATGGGTACTATTTTATCAACAAAGTAATTATTAAAGGCATTGGCCATAACGTTGGGATCAGAAATTGTATTATTGCTCACTTTAATTTTACTTATAATGTCAATTGGAATATTTAATCTTGAATCATATATTATCTGCCACGTAGCCTTACATTTATTGTCAGAGGATTTAATTTTATAATTGTATTGTGAACGTTTTGTAAGTCTAATAATTTTTTGCATGAAATTAACATGGGCTATAATATCACGCTAGGTCCTATAGTTGTGGAGCAGTAACCAAAAATGTTTTAAAAACGGGGGAAAAGTATCGTTTCTGAGGCCTTCCGTGGCGTGCGCTGAGCATATAGTTAAAGTTATACAAAAATGCTCTATAGATGAATTGTTCATCTTAACATTATTTTTAAAAAAGTTCGCGAGAGCATATGTCTACCTTTTATAGTTTACCCATAACAATCGTTTTAATGAATGGTTCAATCCTTATAAAAGTTTGCTCTAGATAACCTTTGAATTGTTCAATCGGTTACCTTAAGACTAATAATTCATCCAAAAGATACCTATTAGGTAAGTACTTACCTACTATTTCAAAAATAATAAACTGAGAATAAATATAAATAAAACGTAAAACTATGTAAAAAATCTTATGTCCCCCCTTGCGAAGCCGGGACGGGCCGCTAGTTATCTATAAAATTCAAATGACCATTTTCGACAACATCTGGCCTGGGTAACGCACACTTATGTAATATCTATCCATGAAAACCTGTAATTGGCTTTCTGATTCTATTTTGCCGCTATTTTTGTGGGAGAGCCATGCTTGGGCAAGAATGGGCCGGCTCGACCGGAGTGATACAACCGCCTCACAGAAAACCGACGTGAAGCAACGCTTGCGTTGTGTAATTGTGTTTCATCGTGTGAGTGAGGTTACCGGCGGCCCCATTATCCCCTCCCCTTCCCAAATCTCATAATCTCTGAATCCACAACGGTCTCCAAACTCCTAATCCCCAAAAGGCCGGTTACGCACTTGGAACGCCTCTGGTGTTCCGAGTGTCCATGGGCGATGCAGATTGCTTGCCATCAGGTGACCCGTCTGCTCGTGTGCCGGCTTATGCCATAAAAAATGTAATAAAGACTTTGGATTTGTTAATTTACTAATTTTATTTCATTCTCATTTCCAGGTAAAACCTCTAGGCGTAATATGGGGCAAATACCCCCAATATAGTTCGAAAAACACGATAATGTTCGACGATATTAGGAGAAACTTCATAATGAATCCGAAAAGCGGGCTCAAAATCCGGCCATTTAGGCAGGCGCATCTAAATAGGGACCGGGATCGAGAGCTTCTGCACCTTTCTACGTACCTTAAGGACATAGCCCAATATTGTGAAGATTTCGATCAATTAAACCACAAAAAGTGGGAGAAATACAAGCCTGACAAGAACAGGTCTCAGCAGGCTGGCAGTAAGAGGAAAGCTGAAGATAGTGCCCCGACCACACCCAAAGAATGACGGTAATTTCACCACAGGCCGACACCTCGGTCTGCGAGTCGCCTTAATCGCTTATAAGACTGTAAACCCGTTAGAACTGCTAACAGTTTTAAATAAACCTCGAATATTAAGTCAAAAAACATTGAAAATGTTAAAAATGTAACACTTTTTAATTAAAATTAAGGCGATTTGCATTTTAGTTAGTTGCGTTGATAATTTTGTATCGTAACGGGATTCTTTCAAACTTCCGTGTTGCTATTTAATAAAATTATGATATTATTTCTAATAGAACAAAGTTAAGTGATGTAGTTGAGAATTTAAGTGCGGTTAGTTCTTGACAAAGGCCCTAGTGGAAACATGCAGATGCAAGTTACTCTTACAAATAAATATTTGAAAGGATAAAATGGGCAAATGTAGGCCATACGTCACAAGTATGAATCATATATTAAATATAAAATGATAAATAATAAAAATGAGTAATGAACTTCTAACAAAATGTGAAGTATAGTTTCTCAAAACCACTTATGCTTTGCTTTTTCTTTGTTTCTTTCTCTCAGACAGAATTTGATACATTCAGCTTGTTTGAACAACACCGTTTCACTTGGTTTCCGATTCATTCTTGGCGACGCTTAGACAAGACCCATACATTTAAAGCCATACATCAAAACGATAAAATTATTTTTCCTGTGTTGTTTCCAGTTTATTGAGATCAGTCATACCTATGTGTAATTTTTTACTTCTCCCCCAAATGACAAACTCCCTTTTCTAAGGGCTGATAATGATGTTTAATTCACAATATTATAATAACATTTTGTAGTAAAAGAGGTGACCGTTACCATTGGTCTTTTGAATCCTATAGATAATTAGTTTTGAGGCTTCTGTAATTGTTGCGCACATTTTTAAATTTGTTGCGCTTATAGTTTTTTAATTATTTCACAAAAATATTTCCTGCTGGGGTAACGTAATCCCAGCCAGACCATTTTTTTTTCTAATGGGAATATTTAAATAATTACTAATTATAAAATTAGTCCGCTGAACCGTGAATCCGCTTAACCGTTTCAAAGATCTAGCAAAACCAAAAACTTTACCCTAGCAAAATCTCGAATAACTTCGCAACCGATGAAAGAACCAATACAACATAAGGCACAACATTTACTTCTAGCTAGTAATTATTTAAATATTCCCATTAGAAAGAAAAAGGTCTGGCTGGGGTAACGTTACCCCAGCAAGAAATGTTTTTGTGAAATAATTAAAAAACTTTAAGCGCAACAAATTTAAAAATGTGCGCAACAATTACAGAAGCCGCACAACTAATTATCTATAAGATTCAATTGACCATTTTCGACAACATCTGGCCTGGGTAACGCACACGTAAAAGAGACCAACTCACTGGTTAATTAGTCGGTTTATGACTAAACTCTATGTTAATGTCCGTCTGGTAGGTTAATTTAAAATTTTAGACACGTATTTTTTCTTCTCTTACTGAATCAAATAGTGACGTCAGTAATTAAAAATATCGTGTGACGTCACAATTTATTAATCCTTTTTCAATTGAGTCATGACGCAGCGACATCCCACTCCTAAACTTTAAATACGTGTTATAGAACTATTTTTTCTTAATATGACAAAATAAAAAATACGTGTCTAATTTTTACATTATCTAACTGACGGACTAAATAGATTTTTAATTTTCTTACCCTGTCATCATCCCTATTTGGATACTTTCCTTAATCAAAAGTGATTATTTCGACTGTTCAATACAATAGAATATTAAAATATAATCACACTTTCATTAATTGATCTTATGACCAACTTAATTTTAATAATTTTCCAGCATTTTTTATAAGAAATAAGTATACTGTTTGACGCTAAAAAAATGTGACGTCACAATACACAATCTCGTACAAAATTCATAGAAAATTGTCGTTTTTGACAGTTCGAAAAAAGTATTGAATTTGATTAATTGGCAAGTACCCATCTGTGGGCCTAACAAAGAAATTGTTTTAGAAATTAATCCAGTGACAAGTTGTGCACTCCTCTACTGCATAATTGTTATCTACTCCTATTAAGAATTAAAGGCGTTATACTGTATAATTCATGACAATAGCAGATTATTATAAAAATAAACTTATTGCATTTAAATAATGTGTATTTGTGTATTTTTTTATTAGTTTTAGACATTTTTTTCTTCTACATTTTTTTCTTTTACTGTCAATGGTTCTCATTGACAGTAAAAGAAAAAAATGTAGAGCATAAAAACTATTCAAAAGTTCTTAATTTTAAAAATACATGTTTAAGATGTAAAAATATATTTAAAAATGTATTGTATTGTACAAAATCTTTCGTATTTGTATGTACATAAGTGCATTTATTAACAAAAAAGAATATTAGGTTTTTATTTTATTTTAATTGTACTTTATGCTATATAGGGTTTCAGTGTTACCAATTAAAATTCTCAACCTACCCGATCCGGGAATCGGATATAGGATCTCTAACGCAGTCATATTTTTTCTTGAGATGCCAACTTACATATATGATATATATACATTACGTCTCATAATTTTGCAGTAAAAATATATTAATATTATTTTGTAAGTACCATACTGTCAAAATGTTCTTGAGTCATGATATTTTACGAAATAAGTCATTAATAAGTATATAAAGTCCATTTTTATTACATGTATAAGAAGTAGTTATGTATCAACGTGAGCATAACGGTTGAAACATAACTAGTGTCGAATTAGGTTATTTTATTATATTTTTTAATTTATGATATAAAATAAAAGTATTTGGACAAATAATTGTGGTTTGCTTTCATTATTAATAGCTTTGTGCAGTTTTATGACAAATTATCTTCATGAATCTTTCTTATCTTTTAATTTTTTTTAAAACATTGCCCCACTCTAGGATTCTCTCCTGTGTCGTGGGTGCGTTTACAAACATACAAGTTCACATACACCTCACACCCAGACCCAACACAACAACAATTTGTGGAACTACCCGCAACTTACCTCACATTTGTTATAATAGTTGCAGATTTTTATAACAGCTTGCGTTTTGTAACTTATATATTTTAAATATTATGTGGGTCCATTCTAAGTCTTTCACATACCACTTACTTATATCTATATTCAAGTTAATATCAGTGTAAAATTAAAATTTAATAACAATATGTTCTAATGTTTATAAAGGCGGTACAGCCTGTGTAACGAAATAAATTATGGTAACGTAAGTCTACAAATAGAATAAGATCGTTTGTAAACAGTGATTGTAATCATATTTAATATTAATAAAGAACTTGAAAAATAAATCAAAAAATCAATTTGTGGATCACACAAAGAGTTGCTCCGTGCGGGGATCGAACCGCACGTTGCGTGGCAGCCGGTTGCCCAGCCACCGCACTAACCGCGTTGTATTCTAATCACTATGTACGGTGATAAATCGCATCATATTTGTTTAGTAATTTTGAAGTTCATAGCTAACAGACCGACAGATGTGGCGAAGGACTATCATAATAGGTAATAAGTATTACTTCCACTCCTGAATGCTTCCTTTTAAATCTTAGATACCTACATACATGGACCTCACGGCTCCCATAGGGGTAGGCAGAGACTATGGAACGCCAATTGCTACGATTCTTACATACCTCTTTTGCTTCCTTCAGTCATCAGTCTTTTTATCCATGCTCGTCGGTGAAATCTTAGATTTCCTTCAAAAATAATCTGTTCCTAATTTGTATTAATATAAATAGGTATACATTTCTTACATGTTTACATAAATAAATAGGTATATATTTACTGTCCTACTGACTGCCTCGTTGGCCGAGTGGTCGCAATTGCGACTGCCGGGCAGGGTTCGGGTTCGATTTCCGGGTCGGGCAAAGTATTACTAGTTTTTTTTTAATAAAATTCTCAGTAGTAGCACGGAGGCTGGAATTGTGCCCGGTATATAGCAATGCACTCACCCCTATTACATGGGACTTATAACATGAATAGTGAAAAGTGGACGTCACATTGTACAATGGCATTAATGTAGGTACACCTCTGCCTAATGCCTGATAAAAGGATTGATGTTAGGTTATTATAATTATTTACTTGTTATTGTTGCCATAAATATACTTGGAAGGTATAACAAATAAATGCTATTTATTTCTGATTTCAATTAATTTATAATAATATATCTCACCATTATCCTTCCTGTACGACTTTATTTTAGACAATAAATATGTAAACCACAACCAGTATTAAAAAGCCCCGCCATTTAGCGGATTTTGAAGGAACTATTGTCCGTATACGAAATTGCTAGGCGTTGTCAATAAATGCGACTATAGCGCCGTCTTTACAGGTCATTCTTTTCTGGTCATGTTATTTAGCATCCTATGTTTAAAATAGAATAATTATATGTTGTTCTGCCTAACAGGAAAGAATATGTTTTTCCTAGAATAGAGTAATTCAAATAATGTTTAAGTAGCAGTACACCAGTAACTAGAACTAGATAGGATATTCAAGTCTTCATTTTAGAGGATCTACTTACCTACCTTACCTTGACAATTTAGAGGTCGAAAAATCTAATAAGTACGTATAGTTAATACTTTCTGAGACCTCTTTCTCGGCAGTCGGACTTGCAACCGCTCGACTAACGCTCTGCTTATCCCACGTTGGTTAAGGCTTGAAGTTATTATTTAATAATAGGTACGAAGTTAGTTTCGCCTTGAAAAATCTTCTGCACATCGTTATTTTCTTGCGTAGGTAAGAAGAACTAACAATATAACAAATCCAACAAGAGTTACATAAGTAAAATCGCTTTAGCTTAACAACACATTTAACGATTTATTTTTTTAAACTTACCTAATAGATAGATCATAGTAATGTTAGTGTTCTTGCATTACAACAGATTCAGCAACCGATAAATTAAATAGTTAAGTACCTAAATTACATTTCCTTGACCTTTCACAGACGCTCGTCAATTGTTTAAGACTTAAGTACTTGTATTTGTATAATTAATATTAAATTTTGTAGTAGGTAAGTAGATAGGTAATGTCTGCCTTGTTATTTTTTTTCTTGAATGTCAACCGAGTCTCCAATACAGTGTTGTCGACTATACTGCCAGGATGTCCCTGTTAATTATCCTTATTTAATTAACAACCACCTCATCAAATTGTATTATTGTAGGTTCCTATAGATACCTACCGACACAACGTAACTTCGGTATGTGCACTAACTTATCTACTTAGGTACTTCTGCGAATAAAATGACATGTTTTCCTACCGACTTATGTATCATCTATCTATCTATATTGTATAACAAGTACAATACACAATATATCAAAGTTATCATTATTATATTGACAGAATGCCACGCCGATAAAACATTTAATTTTGCCTCTTTGCCTGCAAAAACTTTGACCTTGATCGATTTGACGTTGCGCTTCCTGTGTTGTCAGCATTTGTTTCAAATTACCACCTATTAATAAATGCAAAGTTTTGAAATGGTAGCTAATTACAAATAAAGTCTATTTAGGTATTTGTTACGTAAGTTGGAGCAGATTTTAGATAGATACACCCTGAAAAATTAATAGGAAGTGGTTTAGTAGATTACCTAAATTAAATACCATAAGTCGTTAATGACGAAACGATACCAATACCTATCTTGTATAAATGTATAACATTTTTTTTTCCAGCTAGTTTCGTTTGAGTGATATTTTTTAACTTTCCCGGTGTAAGTATCTTTTTTCTTTCTTAAACATTCTTAAAACAAGACAAACACAACTAAAACTAATTAGCAAAATCAACCCAGATAATGCGCTTAGCAACACATTTTACGATTCTTATCTAGTAACATAAACAGATACATTCCAACCACAAAATTACATATATTCTGGTACTCAAGTGCTAATCTAATTGTAACCACTTGAATGCGTTTATTTATCGCACATAATAAAACGAATTGATTCTCCAATACATTTGGTAGAATACAAACTTGTTTACCGCGAGCCATGACTCAGACAGTTTCACAGTTAGCGATTATCAATCGCGGCCGCGAGTTCACTGTGTGCGTGCTACTCGTGCTACATTAACTTACATCTAGTTGATGGCAAACCGAGACTAAACCAGTCCAGTATAATTGTAGCTGGCGGACAATACGTACCAAATATAAATTCATTACATGTGCCTACATGTACGGAATACTTCATTGTATTTTTCAAGGATAATGTGACTTTGTTTACGTGTAGCTACAGTTTATACAAAAAGTGTTTATACAGTGATAAAAATAAACATTTGTGATTATCAGGAGAATTTTTATTAAGACAAGTTAAATGTAAGTGTTAAATGTTTTCATACGATTTGTAGACAAAATGCTAAATAAGTACGAGAAGTGGAGCAGGATATTTTGAGCGATTACGTCATGTTTCGGGAGCGGTTCACAGAAGTGAAGTGAATTAAGTGTTGTTCCATCGATACTAAGTAAAATGTCGCATGTGATATCGGCTCAGCCGTCGGCTACATCACCGTATCAGCCGACGGCCATGCAGGAGGGCAATGGTGCAGGAAACCAGCCCAGGATACACAGGATAGACAGCGAGCAGCACGATGGATGTTGCATCCATACGAGGGATAGAAAAGGCTGCTGTTGGTTGATTTGCCGGCCTTTGGAGCTCTGTTGCAAGGTACTCTCAAGTTGCACTGAAAGCTGTTGCGATGCCTGCACCGACTGTTTGAACGACTGCTGCGAAGACAAACCCACGGAAAGGAACCAGAGATTCTACAATAAAAGCTATAAGACAACCAGTGATTATTATGATTATGACAACGCGAATAACGATGATTGGGGCATCTCCAGTCTGTCGACCCAGCACATGCATGTGGGGATAGCCAATCATAGTAGCGAGCCAACACAGGAGTTGATATCGAATCAGTATGATGATCACAACACCTCTTCTCATCATAGAAGCTGCCATGATTCGGGGCACCGTTCTAGTAACAATCACGATTCTGGGGCCCATCACAATAGTCATCAAGACTCTGGAACTCATTACAGCAGCCAATACGATTCTGGGACGCATCACACAAGTAGCCATGAGTCTGGGACGCACCACTCAAGTAGCCACCATGATTCAGGAACTCATGACTTTGGCGGAGGTGGTTGTGATTCTGGAGGTGGTTTTGATTCAGGTGGTGGGTGTGATTCTGGAGGTGGTTTTGATTCAGGGGGTGGTTGTGATTCTGGAGGTGGATGTGACTCGGGAGGCGGGGGGTGCGATGATTAATGAGACCTTTTGTTCACGGTTATTGCGAGATATTCATTGATTTTCGTTCGACCGTCTATTCGACAATGTATGCTGCATATACGTTAAAGTCAATGTGATAAATTGCTTGTGCATAATATTAACCAAGTTATAATTAGCACGCAAGCATTGAATTAATGAATACTTATATTTTGTACTTATATTGTGAATGACAATGTGACTAATTTGTACAATTTTCTGAGATATATTTAAGACATTTTGTATACATTAATTAACCTGTTATACCAGTTATCTTGACGTATTCTAAGTGTTAAAAATAATTGATTTTTGACCAAAAATTTACTAAACCTACATTACAAAGTAGTCATGAATTTTTTTTCTGTATGTGTGTGTAAGTTAGTAGTTTACTACTTAGTTTTTTTAATCTTTACTATGTTAACAGAGATTTGATCGAACAAGATCATGACTTCGTTGTTAAAATGTATAATGTTGGACATGAAGTACAAGTTGGGTCTAACTAATATCTAAAAATAGCTTGTCTTTGTCCATGAGAAATAGACCAATAAATTATATTTCATGTTCAAACTAACTATTTTCCAGATGATCGCTTTACAATGTTTTTACAAGCCATAAAAACTAGCTGACCTATTTAATTACGCCGTTATTTAGCCTCATTTTTTGTTACTACCTGACTCATGTTTCAGAGTACAGGAATATAAAATTATCTTATGAACGAGACATTGTTTAAAGTATTTAAGAATGTATATTTGCATAATAATAACTTAAAGGTATCGCATAATAAGAACTTAGTAGGTATATGGATCCCACGACAATGCCACAAGAGGAAAATTAAATAAATTATAGTCTCTCTTTTATTGAATAATGCTTTTCAGCAAAAAATATTCAGATGTGTGTGATGGAGAACCTTTTTTGTCTTAAGTATGGCGGTTTTGATGAATCTCTGTTTAACCCGATTAATTATTGAATTTTATTGTTAATGTAGTTCGATATTGTTTTCGAAAATATTATTTTAGATTAATACTAGCGACCTGCCCCGGCTTGTACATGTATTATACATATGAACCTTCCTTAAGAATCACTCTATCTATTAAAAGAAACCGCATCACAATCGGTGGCGTGGTTTTAAAGATCTAAGCATACATAGGGACAGACAGACAGCGGATATCTACGTTTTATACTATGTAATGATACCTAACTATTGTGTTAAGGTTCTTTTCCTCCACGTGGTTATTGTGGGATGCCCCATATATTGGCTGTTCTGTATACTTAGACATATATTGTACTCAATACATATTGGTGCTGCCTAAGTGCTTTTTTATATAAAATACGAGTATATTGTGATTAACAACAGAACTAATGTAATTAAATTAGATATAAGAAATATATAGTTTTAATGAAAATGGCCTTCCTTCTTGCCATTGCATCGTATTGTTGTGCGTTTTTGAATGTTGTATTTTGTGTACCTATGTGTACTTACCAAATAAAAAGTACCTATAATTGTAACAATAAAATCTGTGTCGTGTTATATTTTTCCAAATTATTATAGCATAACATAACATTACGCCTTTTATCCCCGAAGGGGTAGGCAGAGAGGTGCACATTACGGCACATAATGCCACTGTACAATGTAACACCCACTTTTCACTATTTATGTTAATCCCATGTAATAGGGGATGAGCCTAATGCCATATACTGGGCACACTTCCAGACTCCGTACTACTACTGAGATTTTTTTAAAGCCCAGTAATATTTTGCCGGACCCGGGAATCGAACCCGAGACCCCTTCGTCGGCCAAAGTACCTATTACATGGGACTCATAACATAAGTAGTTAAAAGTGGGTGTTACACTGTACAGTGGCATTTAGTGCCGTAATGTGCATCTCTGCCCACCCCTTCGGGGATAAAAGGTGATGTTGTGTTATGTTGAAAAGAGAGCATTTTGTTGTCAAAGGAATAATTTCCTTTATATCCATAATGGTTACAGAGGGTTCGTTAAAATTAAAAAAAAACCAAATAGCTCGTTCTTTTGCTCCCAAGTGTAGATTTTGCAATATGTTTGACCAATTGGCGGACATTTTGATTGATTTATCAATGGGCACCATTTTTGGTATGACTAAATATAAAGTTGAAGAATTTGTTTTTTTGTTTGTTTGTTTGAACGCGCTAATCTCCGTAACTACAATTCTGATTTGTATAATTCTTTTTGTGTTGGATAGCGCATTTATCGAGGATGACTATAGGCTATAAAACATCACGCTACGACCAATCGGAACTGAGCAGAGCGTGTGAAACCGTGCGGAAGTACTAAGTAGCTAGTTTGAATATAATTTGAGGCATGCAAGTAGCCGTACCCAAGAATACAGGAAACAAACGCCGATGTAGGTGAATATAAATTCCACCTAGCTCCAATATTTACGTACTTACACACGCAAGTGATTACGTAAATACTAAAGTAATAAACCAATTGCATATTCGCAGTAGTCCTGGCTTATTGCCACTTTATTGGAAATTATTGGCGCAGTTACCCCGTACTTTGGTAAGTATGTCCATTACATGGCAATGGCGTCTTTTTTTTTTTTTTTTTTTTTAAGGGGGGAAAATCATCGAATGACTTCTCCCGCCTGGGTGAGGCGGGAGGGAGTGTCAGACTCTTACTGACTAAAAACCACCCCGTTCCTTCTCCTGCACGTCGAGCCGGAGCCCCGGTTACCCGTTAGGTTCTCCACGACTCCGAATCGGCATCGGCCGTATTGGGCCCCATCTGTGGTGGTCTGATGGCTCTTTGAGGCGCGCGCGGAACGCGACGCGCCGTACGCTCGGGGGCAATGGCGTCTAACGTTCGAATTTCAAATCTTCCAAAGTGATTCGTAGAATTTTGAATATTGAATCTATGCCAACCGGCAAGTCTTTTCCTCAATAAATAGTTCTTTAATAGATTTTCAGCCATATTGCTTTCGAAATACAATTGAAATTCTATTGTTTTCACAAATTCGGTCGACTTGATGCGCTATTCAGTGCTATTGTCTTTGGTCCCCCACAGAAATATAAAAAACCAGTTTATTATGGTCTTGCTTTGTACGATCTTTCCGCACATTCGACGATCAACTAATACTGGTTTGTATAAGTTGATGTGTCGCCGTTTGCTTACACGACACGATGAGGCGATAAAATGTTTTTAAAAAAACAGGGTCGTTCAACATTTTAGTTATTTGTTGTCACTACTTTATTGTGCCTACAACTGTAATGGGATTTTAATAGTTGGATAACATTGTGTGGGATGGATTGGGGAAATGAGAGATGAGTATTGGTATGTAATAGCTGGTTTTACGATGTATCCCAGTTACTCCCAAGAATACCAAAGTAAAAAAATGGCGATGTCGGTTCGAATCGACAGAGCAATTACCGAGAAAAGAAGCGGGAAAATTCATAGTGAATGGATTACGATGACTGGTAGAGAATACTGTTAGCATTAAGTCCTCCTTATGCAAATGTATCAGCCTTAAATAAAAAAATAACTTGGGGGATTTAGGGGGAGCTCAATAGGTACGTACCTACCTATTTTTGAGAATTGAGAAAATTAAAAGCTGCCGACAGTGGGTATTCGGAAATCCGACCCGGGATGCCATGCAACCAACGTAGATATTCCAAGAACTACAGCCGCAGAACATACAAAGAAGGTAAGATAAGGAAGGGAAGATAAGGAAGGTCTTTTTTATATGTTCTGTGGCTACAGCTATACCTACCTACGAATTTTGAAAACGAAAAAACCTTATTTCTAAATTCGAATGAAGAATAGGTAGGTGCTACAATCCCTACCTACTTATTGGCCGAACTTTTTGCTAGATACTCAATTTCAATTACGACTGCTAGACTAAAGATACAGCACCTACGAACACTAATCTACTTAAGTCTGTTTATTACGAATAGGCACACCAATCATTAAAATATCAAAGCAAAAATATCTTGTTCCTTACACACGGCGAGTACAAACGGCTAAAATAATATTCAACGTAAACCCGTGGCCGCGGCCAGTGATTTATGTTAGCAATCAATCGTAATGTTCTGTTTATCTCTGTAGCGAGCTAAATGAATAAACATTTGTTCAGGCAAGAATTAAAGAAGTTTTGGAGCGTTAGATAGGAACTAGTTCACAAGATAGGGGTATGTATGAAGTAGTGCAGTTGAAGCCTTTTTTTTAAGGGGGGAATATCATCGAAT
The DNA here is from genome assembly GCA_038387885.1 of Spodoptera picta. Lineage (NCBI taxonomy): Eukaryota > Metazoa > Arthropoda > Insecta > Lepidoptera > Noctuidae > Spodoptera > Spodoptera picta. Next base: position 934,765 of record JAZHFQ010000428.1, on the reverse strand, counting down.
GCTTCCATGCTTCCACCTAGGTGAGGCGGGATGGAGTGTCAGACTCTTACTGACTAAAAAACCACCCCGTTCCTTCTCCTGCACCTCGAGCCGGAGCCCCGGTTACCCGTTAGGTTTTCCGTGAAGCCTGGGGCTTACTCTTGAATCTTGAATCCAATTCCGATCGATCGATATTGGTAGATATTGTGAAATTCCGTACTCCTGAGTTGTAACACTAGCGCCCATTGAATACGTATTGTGTGGATATTGAAGGAACTAAATGGTATTGAATTTGGCTTTATATTCCGTACTCTGAATGCTATTTTAACAGCTACGATAGGGTTTGTATAGCTATGACATTGAATAATTATTGAGATTTTATTGGACTCAAATTGTATTGACATTGAGATTGATTTTAAGAGTAAGCACCTTGATCCGTAGTTGCGGACTTTGCGGACAGCTGAGCGCGTTACCGATACCGCGGGGCTCCGCCTCGAAGCAGGGGTAGGAACAGTGTGGTTTTTAGTCAGTAGGAGTCTTAACAAAAATAAATATAACATAAATAAGTTATAAAATAAGAGTCTAACACTCTCTTTCTCCTCACACACGGCGGGAAAAGTCATTTGATGATTTCATTTTCTTCTCCTTAAATAACGGTTTGTATTAGAATTTCCAAACTGAAAATCAAAGGTACAGCCTTCTCTGCTTATGACAATTGCTGTTTGCCTTACACTCCATGCGGGTAGACAGATTACGCTGTTTTTTATGGAATAGGAGACAAACGAACAGACGGATAACCTGATGGTAAGCGATTAGCGCCGCTCATGGACACCCGGGTTTACCTTAACCCAGTCACCATTGGGCTCGCTGCCATCGCAGCGGTAAGTCCCCTCTTTGAGGAGTGGCTTGAGAGACGCTACGGCGTCCTCACCTACCGCCTGACGCAGGTCCTCACCGGACATGGAAGTTTCGGGAGGTACCTGTGTCTGATGGGGCGGGAGGAAACGCCCGGGTGTCATCACTGCGAGGACCGCCCTGAGGACACGGTGGAACACACGGTGGGAGAATGCCCTTCGTGGGCTGAGCACCGCCGTGTCCTCAGGGAAGTGATCGGCGATGGCGACCTCTCGCGTCCGGGCCTAGTGCAGGCCATGATGCGGAGCGAGGGGGACTGGGATGCCGTCTCCTCCTTTTGCGAAGCAGTCATGCTAGCTAAGGAGGAGGCGGGACGCGTGAGGCAGCGAAGCGCTGCCTCCTCGCAACCCAGCCATCGCGAAGGACACACTGGGCGTCGGGGATCGCGAGACGATCTCCGGCCACCGTAAGCGCGGGCCTGCGGACGGCGAGCATGGGTGGCTCCCCGTCCGACCAGAAACAGACCCGAGCGTACGGCGCGTCGCGTTCCGCGCGCGCCTCAAAGAGCCATCAGACCACCACAGATGGGGCCCAATACGGCCGATGCCGATTCGGAGTCGCGGAGAACCTAACGGGTAACCGGGGCTCCGGCTCGACGTGCAGGAGAAGGAACGGGGTGGTTTTTAGTCAGTAAGAGTCTGACACTCCCTCCCGCCTCACCCAGGCGGGAGAAGTCATTCGATGATTTTCCCCCCTTAAAAAAAAAAAAAAAAAAAAAAAAAAAACCCAGTCACCATCAGATTGTATGTGGAGCACATCACATCCCTACTGCTATATGTATATAACCCAGCTCCGGAGACACCAGGGTTTTAAGTAACTACCTCAAAAGAAATGGTCAACAGTACAAATATCAACAGGAGACGACAGAAGTAGGTACTCACAATTCTGTTACTGAAGAAGTTGTTAAAATTATCCTTTTCATAAATCAAAAAAAGACTTAAATAATAGTAGGTATGTATTGTACTTTGAATTAATAAGCCAGTTGCAGTAAGCTTGCCCAAACTCCGGGTAAAATAGTAATCTAATTATTATTTGCTGCACGATTGGCGCGGTGGTTTTGAATTATATAGTTTATAAAATTAAATAAAATGCTTAGCCCGATCCTGGGGGTGTTATTTCAATCTAAAGAATGAGTAATATGTACTAGTTAATTAAAACTATAAGACAAAATAATTAGACATTGTGTTACCAACCAATTAAAGCTCATCAAGCACTATCAAGCGATAATTACGATTAAACAGAAATAGAACAGTCAATTAAGTAAGATAAAAGAATGATACATTCATAATAATTATGATAAAGCTGAACGAATCGTTAGTTTTTGACAGTGACGGCCTTCATAAACAGTCAGTCAGTCAATCTGTCAGACTTGTGACTTGTTGTCAGTTTGTCAGTTCAGTGTTAGATAGCCAGAGAAAAAAGGCGATCGTTAATTTTGTTATATTTTTGTTTTGTTTTTATACGTCAAAAGTTCTAAGAAACTTTTATGTGTGGTCGGTGTCTGTGTTTATATAAGTTGATGATACAATATTTCGTAGAACTTGCTATTAATATAAAAAAGGAAACACGTAATTTCTATTTTAAGAATCAGATAACAAAATAACGAGTGGATCTGTTAAATATCAGGGGAACATGTGGAGAGTAATCAATTAAAAAAATTACAACAAGTGAATAAAGTGGTTACGCTTTCCGACGATCCAGCCAAAAATATATTCGATCGTTTAAAACATCCAGAATTCTCAATATCAAGAATTGTACTCAAACTCATTGACTTAAAAAGTAAGTAATAAACCGTCCAACGACTAATATAAATAGACTTTTGCAAGCCTCAAAATTGCTACTTAAAATCCGAAGAAGGCAGACACAGAAGCGGATATCACTACAGACATAATGACGTCCTTAGACACTTCACCATCTGCACAACATGCAATCACCACGCAACCGCTACTTAATACCACCAATACCGAGGACCTGAACCCTGCCTCCATAGAACCACATCCACCGGTATCTCTCTCCTATGTAGACCCAGCAGTCATAACAACACAGCCTGTACCAAACCCTGAAGAAGAGGTTCAGAAAGCAGAGAAAAGGTTCAACCAATTTAATCCTTCCGTCATTCCACCTCCTGTGCAACCCCCTCCTGTAGATGATTCTGGAGTCTGTTGTCTATCTTGCCTAGATTGTTTAGACTGTACACTAGAATTTGGTTCTTGTTGCGATTACTGCGGAGACTGTTGCGGTGATTGCTGGGAAAGTTGTGGGAATTGTTGCACTAGCTGCTGTGAGAATGCAAATACAGATACCGTTGATGCGAACGGTGTCGCAGACTCTTGTGATTTCATCGTTTCATGTTTTGAGTGTTGTTGTTCGGATTAGAATAACAATATTCCCCAATAAAAGTGTTATATATTTTTAAAATGTATGAAATGTTGCTACATTTTTTTGATTGCTCTCGTTTATGCTTGATGTTTGGTGTCTCAAAATGAATGTATTTTATAATAAATATTCATGTGTAATAAATAATTTATAGAACAAATTAAATTTTGTAATCAAGTTTTATACAACATGTAACGTAATTAACGCACACCCTAAAACACCCCAATTAGAATATTATGTCATAATCATAATACATACACTAAATTTTTAATTTACCATGTATACACATCCATACTGGTCTTGTCATAAGGTTAATTTTTTTTATTTTGTATTGAATGATAGATTTTGTATGAATACAAATAAAACTGCAATTTTAAAAGTTTAATTGCTTTGACTTACGGTCCATTTCGATTTGTTTTAACAATACAGGGTTAATATGACAATAATTTCCGTAGTTTTAATTATTTTTGGGAAAAAAATTACCTATACTAAAAATTATATAAATCGATTCAGTTAACGATTCTGAACAAACTATTTTCAGGATGTGCGTTATTTAAGTTACATGTTGTATAGTTGGGAATACTCGATAATAATTAGTAGAGTAGATAGATTTGAAAAAAAAAATATTCTGCATTGTGTATCAAGGATACAATAACTAATTTAAAGTTGTTATTGTTATTGTTGTCTATTATAAGTACAAAAGACAATGAAAGCCTTGAATATTTACATTAATATTGTTATAAATTACTAAAATGATGAGGTGCTTACGAAAGAGACTTATTTTTGAAATCAGTATATTTTTATAGTTATTAGTAATTGCTAAACCAATCATTTCTTGAGGATTATAGATTTTTAATAAATGATAAGAATATTGTCTTACATCCGTTATTCTTGTCTTGATAATGCACAATTATTTCTATAAATAAATATTATAGTTTAACTAATTATGATAAGATACATATAAATAAATTCAAATAATAGTTATGATAGCTTTTCACAGATAAGCATATTTATTGTAGTTTCTTCTTAATGCCACTGTAGTTTATTCTATTTTATTATTATATAATAATTTTATGGGTTTTTATTATCTGTTGAAGAGAAGGGACTATAACGGGCAGGGAATATAGAATAACGGGTATGAAAACTAAAAATGTATTTAGTTGTTAGTTAGCTTATGAAAAATTATTAAGACATATTTTTTTTTATTTTGTAGAAGAAAACAATACATCGTCATTCATGCGATTTCGAATCAATATATGGTCAAAAGTATTGTTTCCGTAAGAAAATAAAAAACACGTGTCTAATGATTTATAATAATGTACTAGACGAATATTAAAATAAAAATTTGTTGTCTACGTTCATCTGTAAAATGGTGAGCTATATTTGATGTGCATTTATTTTTTTGACAATTTATTGCCAGTTAAAGTGCCATGTTTACTTATATTTTTGACAATTTATTGCCAGTTAAAGTGCCATGTTTACTTATATTTTTGACAATTTATTGCCAGTTAAAGTGCCATGTTTACTTATATTTTTGACAATTTATTGCCAGTTAAAGTGCCATGTTTACTTATATTTTTGACAATTTATTGCCAGTGAAAGTGCCATGTTTACTTATATTTTTGACAATTTATTGCCAGTTAAAGTGCCATGTTTACTTATATTTTTGCTAACTATTTTTATAATTAGAGTACCTACTTGAGTAATGTACTTAAGTATTGTAGTTAGTAATACTTTCCACCACAGATGGGGCCCAGGAGGGCACGCCCGATACAGAGCCATGGTAGGCCTAAAGGGTTTTTTTTTTTTTTTTTTATACAGCAGGAGGGGAAATCCTCATGGAGACTCACACCTCCCCACGAATAGGGAGGTGTGAGTACTGCCGGACTCTTACCGGCTAAAACCCCTCCTGCTGTGCCAAAGTGCTCCTCTGACGTGATCAGAGACCTTCATTATACATTTTATATTTACGGCATTTGAGCTGGGATCCATTTTGATATATATATAGATAGATAAATAAATAGTTTTAATACATAGTGTATAATTAATATATATAATACAAATAATATAGACATATAACTTAATAATTGACGCTAATGTCGCAATATTCTTCTATATTTGTACCTAGCGCCACTTTCTGCCCTTCGCTTGATATGCTTTATTGAGGTTTGGCGCTTTCCGTCATCGCCATGTCGTGTTGACGCAAACGCTCCACCATGTGTAACATGTCTTTTAGAGACGTTTGCGTGGCCTATTAGGACTTTCGACGAGATGGTCTAAGCAGCCAGAACCTGTGTTTGCCAAGCGAAGGACATCGTCTTCATTCCCGGCTTTTGTTTTTTCTCTGATCACGTCGCTTGGGATATTACACCCATGTCACCTGCTGGTGTTGCTTTGTCACCGTCGGGCGCCCGCAAATGTGCCCTAATCATCCTGTAGGGGAATCTTTCCAAATGTGTGTCGGTGTCTGAACTATTTGTGACTGCCTGTGGGACGCCAAATTCCACCTTAGCAATAACTGACGGCCGCTCGGGCCAAGGCGTCCCACTTTTTGCGGACAGGGCAGTCCTGGGCGAAAATAGAGTGGCTTGTGTTACCTTGTCCATCTCTCTTGCAGTTAATGCAGGATGGTCCCACCCCTTCGGCGGATCTAGGGCAATCCGCCTGGAGGTGAGGCCCCCCGCAGTGGTTGCACAGGTCCACCTTCTCTGTGCAACTTTTTCGCCCATGCCCGTAGGCCAGACACCGACTGCACTGAACCAGCGGAGACTGGTCGAACACCTTGACGTGCTGCAGGTCGACGTAGATTTTGCCAGCCGAGGTCAGCCTCTCCCACATCCGAGGTGAGACCTGGAGGACGACGTGGTTCTCGAGGGAGTTCCGCGCCTTCCTCCGGTACTTGATGGTCACGGCTGACTCCTCGGCCGACAGACCCTCCAGCAGGCGCGCGTTCTGCGTCTTAAGAGCGGCCTTTATATCCTCGTCTGTGTTGTAGGCCAGAAGGTCCCGGACAATTACGAGTGGATTCCGCTGTCGCGCGTTTTCCACCCGCAACTGCCCGTCGGTCCTGAGCTGTGCCGTCATTTTCTCTAACTCCTCCTTGCTGCCACAGCTCAGCACCACCCTCTGGTCCTTGACTTTTCGGACTTTATCTAGCTGAAGGCCGCTCACCTTCGCGTTCAACGCCTGCCGGACTCGACCCACAACATCGGCGCTGGCAACGACTGAGTGCTTTGGTCTCGCGACTCGCCCTGCACTCTTCGGTTTGGACAGGACCTCCGCGTAGGAGGGCACTTCTGCCCTCATCTCAGTGACCTGTCTTCCGATCTCCCAGGTCGCGGACTTGAGCTCCTGCACTTCTGCAAGAAGCTCCTGGCCGTTGTGTCCCTCGGCGACAGGCGCCGCATTTCTCCGCTGGTCCTCCAGCGCTAATCTTAGCTCCCCTATTTGTACGGCAGTTGCCTTGAGCAGCTCGCCGTGTTCCGCCATTTTTGTGAGGAGTTCGTCCTCTTTGTCCACCATTCTGGGGGCCTCCAGATCCGCAACCCTTTCGACCCCAGGGAGCCTCTCGTGTTCGGACTCCTTCACCAGCTGGTAGAGGCGCTCAATGGCTAGTATCGCCTGGGTCTTGATTTCCGTCTTCAGGTTTCTCGCAAGACCCAGTTGACACTTTGCCTGTTTTAGCCAGTGTCGCGCCTCCACCGTCCGGTTCTCGAATTTAGGAGCTGGCTGAGGGGATGTCAGAGAGGGCGCGAGCCCAGGAGACCCATTTTCTAGCGGTTTGTCCATTCCGTGCCGGACACAATTTGCTAGGGCCGCACTGCGCTGCTTCTTTGGCTGCTTCTCAATGTCGGGAAACAGCCTCCGAACCGCATTAGGAGGGGCCGGGGACTCAGGAGTGGTATCGCACATAGTGGTGGGGGGGGGAGCAAAGTAAGTGGAGCACCTGGCTCTCAGGTATATGTACTGAATCCCTGTAAAGTGGGGATTCAACGTCTTAAATTAAAACTAATTTTCCCTGTATAGAGGGGTTGTCAAAAGGACTAAATGATAAATTAATAGTTAAAATAATACCCTGTAAAGGGGGGTCACATATATAATAGGTATAATTTGTCAACAATTATATTGATTATCAATTTTAAAATTTGTCAGTTTGAAGCTAAAATTGGACTTTCAAGTAGAATTTATGTCTAAAGTACACGTCAGACGTGGTGGAAACCAAGAAAAATTTGGTAATTGAAGTGTCGTCCGTCCGAAACGGCAATAAAAATTTTTTGGGTCCGGAAGAGGTTTCCCTGTCTTTTCCCTATATAGTATAAGGGCGGGTGGGAGGGCAAAATTTGAAAATTTTTGTTATCCGATCGGGGCGTGCGATACGTCGGGAGAAGCGTCTCGGCGCGGGCCGTCCAACAGAGCGAAAATCTGAGCTTAGAGGAGATGGTAAAAACTGAAAACTGCTCCGAAATCAGTTGTTTGGTTTCCAAAATATTTCAGGCCTAAAGGGTTTCCAGGGCTCCGGTTCGAGGAGAAGCAGTAGGACTGGGGTGGTTTTTAGCCAGTAAGAGTCTGACACTCCCCAAGGTGGGAGAACCCAATGAACGATATCCCACCCTCCAATAAAAAAAAAGTTATCGATACTTTGAAGTTTTGTTTGTACCAATGCTATATGATATATGCAAGAGGTGCCTCTGTATGTGAATATAAATAATATATATTATTTTATTGGTTTGCTATTTTTTATGAAGATTTTTATGTAATATAATTTCTTAGTCAATAAGGGTTTTTTTAAGGGGGAAAATCATCGAATGACTGCTCCCGCCTGGGTGAGGCGGGAGGGAGTGTCACTCTTACTGACTAAAAACCACCCCGTTCCTTCTCCAGCACGTCGAGCCGGAGCCCCGGTTACCCGTTTGGTTCTCCGCTACAGTCAATAAGGGTAGTATAAGTTCCAGTCACTATAGATGTCAAACATTGACTGTCCAATAGCTTGATGATTAGACATTTTCTATTAAATCATGTTTACAAGATTTCACTCTGTATTATCGCGAAAGATCCATTATCCACAAAATTTTTTCATAAAAAGTAGTCTCTAAACATCGGTAATAATGTCTATAATGGAGTGAGTGGAGAGAGAGCACAGGTGTCCTCTCAAGGAATAAATGCTTCTGATGAGTTCAAAACCGATGACCCCATTGGTAACATATGGTTATTTATTTTCATTGGTATACAAATAACAATATTATGTTAAAAATATGTTACTTTTATTCATGTAATTTTATCACCATCAAAGATAATATATTTTTTTTTAGATAGATAAAGCGATGAACATGAATCGTTAGCAACTCTGTATTATAATTATCTGTGGCCTTGAGACTTTGTCTATGTGCTGTCTAGGTTTTAAATAGTTTACACACTGAATTCTGACATGTGATTTTAGGTTTTAACAACTTGAATATAAGGTGTACAATATTTTGTATAAAGTAACTACATAATTATGTATAACATATTCTTTTATTCAACTTTTTATGATCATTTATGGTGCTTGGTGCCTTTAAAAGATGCGTCCATATTAAGTATTTTTATTCATTGGTTGTCCAAAACGGATATTATATTGCCACGTTTTATCCGGTAATGTAATAATAATTTATGTACAAACAAACAGCACAGAGGAAACACATATATAGGTATACAATAAGAGTACAAAGGTGCTACTTATTCCTGTTGGAATTTCTTCCAGTAGAGATGTAAGTTCCAGACAGCCAATCCATTGTAATGTGAAATCATTTCCGTTTTCGGGAGGGATCCCTCGATAGTAACGATATCTCCTTCATCAGTTGGCACTTTGGTAGTGCACACTACTAGCTACACAAAGCTTTGTAAAACCCGTAAAAAGTAATCATTTTGTTTAAGTGGGGGAGAGCCTCAAATGTAGTGTGCTTCGGCTCAAATGTAGATGAGTCGGCTCGGCTGGAGTGATACCACGGCGGCACAAACCGGCGTGAAACAACGCTTGCGTTGTGTTTCATGGTGTGAGAGAGGGTACAGGAGGCCCAATTACTCCCCCTACTTGCCAATCCTTCCGATCCCTGAATCCCCAACAATCCTCAAACTCCTAATCGCCAAAAGTCAGTAAAGCACTTGTAACGCCTCTGGTGTTCCGGGTGTCCATGGGTGACACCGATTGCTTACCATTAGGTGATCCATCTGCTTGTTTACGGGCTTATCCCACAAAAAAGTCGTCGAATGTGCGAAGATCATACAAAGCGACTCTATCGTAAACTGGTTTTGTACAACTTGATGGGTAGCTTTATGTACTTACATGCCTAGCTAAATGTTTATTAATTTAATTGCTAAAATATCTTTGGAATTAAAGCGGAATATACCCAAAGAATAAACTTAGGTATGCTGAAATATCAACAAAGTTACCTAAACTGTTTTGTTGTCCAATTTACCTAACAGCTAACTAAAGTGATAGTGATTCATTCCCACCTTACTTTATGGGCAGGCCAACCCATTTCACATCAGCTAATGTCGAGTTTATAACTCTGGTCTAGTTATACCCTTAAGCTAAGAAATAAGAACACAATATCTACCTACATTTTGCCATGTTTTTGTAAAGGTGCTCCCACACAGCACTTTTATAACGTTAGAGATTAAGTTAACATTTGTTTTCAAACAAATTACAACAAATTTGTAGTAGTAACTTGACATGTAGAACATTTTGTAAATGTTATCATGTTACACAATGGGATATAACGTTATACAACTGCTGTGTGGGAGCACCTTAAGGATGAAAAATCTTCTAAAAGTAAGGTAAAAATAATTCTTTTATAAACATAGTGTAAAAAAGACGACTTCAACCTCCTCTTTTTTGAAGTCGGTTAATTTACACACTAAAACCTTCTCATAAGTGTAACGAACACTTCTGAAAACCGAATCAAAATGGATTCAGCCAGTCGCGAGATAATCGCGCACAAACATACATACGAACCTCCTCATTTTGTTTTTGAAATCCGTTAAAAATGGCACTAATTTAAAAAAGATAAAGAGCTGTTATCCCTGGGCTACATCACTTAAACTGTCAAATACCAAGCGGTCACCGGTGACCGCAACCTATTGTTCTATAATTGTGTCTACAAAACCGGTACCTACTCGACGAGTTAAATGGAGTAGATGCCTTAATTTAAATCTTGTTTTTTTTTTAATTGACGCCATTTTTTGGACAGCTTTCGTTGACCAGACTATTATCAGAATTCAATGTGTTACTAGTAATCATAGGGTATTTTTTTTAATTGTCAAACACTGCGAGGATATCGGTGACCGCAACCTATTAATCTTTAATTGTGTCTATAATGACGGTACTCAAAGAGTTAAAGGGGAAATCATCGTATGACTTCTCCCGCCTGGGTGAGGCGAGAGGGAGTGTCAGAATCTTACTGACTAAAAACCACCCCGTTCCTATTCCTGCACTTCGAGCCGGAGCCCCGGTAACCCGTTAAGTTCTCTGCGGCTCCGTATCAGCATCAGCCCTATTGGTCCCCATCCGTGGTGGTCTGATGGCTCTTTGAGGCGCGCGCAGAACGCGACGCGCCATACGTTCAGGTAATCATAGCATATGCTTTAGGTCACGATCAAATAGTATAATATTTTAAGTTAAGGATTTTGATCAGTTTTTATTTTACTGCGCATGGATGTATGTCTCCAAATACAAACGCACTTAGATTATCTAATCTAATGATCTCATTATCACACTTATCGACCACCACAGATTGGGTCCAATAAGGCTGATGCCGATACGGAGCCACGGAGAACGTTAACGGTTACCGGGGCTCCGGCTCGAAGGGCAGGAGAAGTCATTAGACGATTTTCCCCCCTTAAAAAAATCCCACTCATCGTGGGAGGTTGTTGTATCATAATGTTACTTATGTACTGAGGTATGATGTCATAACATGAAAACGATTTACTACCGTATCCTCATTCCCTACTTAGGTATAGGCTGCTTAACCTACTCCTTTCTGTCAAAATACTTTATTAGATTTTCTACTCTATCGTTTACAAATAAAGTCGAAAATCCAATGACAATAATTGAAACATTGGAGTGGGTTGATGTGCCACTGTACCTAATTTATTTTTAATTAGGGATGCCTATTGCATGGCTTGGATACTACGAATTTTGAAAAATTGGCAGAACTAATCTACCTTCGGTAGCTTTATAAAAATATAAGAAATATAATTTATTTTGCTAGCCGTAGTTCTAAATGAATAAGGTATATAGGTAGATACTTAATATTGAACCTTAAATAAGTGGTGAATGGTGCTATTTTTTATAATTTTTGTATACATAGATTTTTTAAGTCGCGTGATAAAAGTTGTAGTCACTAAATTAAAATGTACTCTGGATTTTTTTCTCTAATAATAATTGTAAGTACCTCATATTTAATAGTTTTAGATCTGGACCCTAGTTACTTACATAGTATTTATAAACGATTACTAGACAGCTGAATTAATGTACAGTGGCCAACACGTGAACCTACTTCAAAGTGACAATTTTTGCCATTCTATTTTCGACTTTATATCTTAACGATAGACTTGAAAATGTAATAAAGAAAGACAGAAAAGTGAGGTTGACCTGCTGGCCACCATACCTACTACTTACCTAAGTCTAACTTAAATTATTGTTATTTGCCAACTTTACCTTCCATAAAGTACCTATATTTGTATATTAAGCTTTATCGGCTTTATTGCATGCTGAACATTTATAAAAATATATTGTTAAAGTTATTCGATATAATCGATGTTATTGGAATCTTAATAAACATGTTATACTTTGTATTCAAATGTTTTATTTTCCTCATAAGTCTTCTGTATAAGAAGTCAAAGCGGACTAACGTTCTTTTACTCACAATAGTTTTGTCCAATCACAGTAGCTGTCAAATATTAAATGTCCAATACGCAATTTATGTTATGTGGAGTGGTCACCAAAGAATAATTACTCAAGTCAAAGTCAAAGTCAAAATCATTTATTTCAATTAGGCCAGAATGGCACTTTTGAACGTCAAAATAAAATTAATATTAAAAGTGAAGCTATTTGCTCATTCCAAGGTGTAGATTCCTATGGAGAAGAACGAGCAAGAAACTCCATAGGTTACTCTTTTTCAATCAGGTTCACAATACAATTTACTAGTTACATAGTTTTGCTGTTTGGATTGTGCGAGAACAATGTAACACCAAAATCCAGTCAAAGTGATCAAGAAAGAAAATAACCTTAAGAACAATAATACAGTCTGGAGCTGACCAGTCCCAGTTGACGGCGCCCGTTCACGAACATGACACGTACACCAGCACCGCCCAACTCAACCATATAGGGAATCGAGCGATCCACTGCACGCGCCACCGCCAATGAGACCTTTGAGTGAGCATGACAACTCCAAGCTGACACAAATGACTTCTATTAATCTAATTTAATATTAAGTTAATTACAGGGCTCTCACATTTACATTGGTTATATAATTTAAAAAAAATATACAATTTAGCAATATAGCTGTATTATTTACGATTTCATTAAAACAACAGTGTTTTTAGTTATCCTGTGGAGCCGGACTAGCCTGCATCCAAGCATTTTTATCCTCTATATATTCATTAAGTTTGTAATATGCTTGTCTACATAAAGTTTTCTTTATACATAATTTAAATTTGGATTCATTTAGTTGTTGTACATCGCCTGGTATCTTATTATAACATTTAACACAGAATCCCATGAACGATTTACTTACTTTCGCTAATCTCGAAATTGGCTGACTTAATCTATTCCCATGTCTAGTTTGATAGTGGTGTCTGTCAGACACTTTACCAAATAACTGTAGGTTTTTCCTAACATACATGATGTTTTCATAGATAAATTGACATGGAACGGTCATAATGTTGATCTCCTTAAACCTTTCTCTGAGAGATTCGCGACGACCTAGATTGTAGATAGCTCTGACGGCGCGCTTTTGTAAGATAAAAATAGATTCAATGTCAGCAGCGTGTCCCCACAGCAAAATGCCATACGACATAATGCTATGAAAGTAACTGAAATACACCAGTCTTGCCGTGTCAATGTCAGTTAACTGTCGTATCTTCCAGACAGCATAAGCTGCAGAGCTCAATCGTCCCGCTAATGATATAATGTGAGGACCCCATTGCAATTTGTCGTCTACAGTAATTCCCAGGAAAGTTGTCTCTTTTACAAACTCTAATTTCTCACCATTCAATAATATGTCACATTCGTTGCTTTTAACATTTGGCAAAACAAATCTAATACATTTTGTCTTTTTATTGTTTAGTACTAAGTTATTTAATGTAAACCAATTTTGAACTTGCATTAGGGCATTATTTACGTCGTCATAACTATTTGTGCGTCTATTAATTTTAAAAACTAATGAAGTGTCATCAGCAAATAATACCATCTGCGGTTCATTTTTAAATAAATGGGGCAAGTCATTTATGTACGCTAAAAATAAGAATGGACCTAGTATCGAGCCCTGCGGTACACCCATAGATATGCTAGCACCCTGTGAATTTACTTAATTTACTTGTACTTTAAGTTGCCTATCCTGAAGGTATGATTTCAACAGATTTAGCGACGTCCCCCGAATGCCATAGTGTTTCAGCTTCAGCAATAGCGTCTCATGTTCAACACAGTCGAATGCCTTCGATAGATCACAAAATATGCCGATGGCATCCCGTGCTTCTTCCCAAGAGGCGAACACCCGCTTAATTAGAGCTACTCCCGCGTCAGTAGTGCAGCGACCCTTGGTGAATCCGTATTGTTGATCATGAAAGATAGAATTCATGTTAAAGTGACGCAACATCTGAGAAAGCATCAGCCTTTCAAACACTTTGCTGAGCGCTGGTAAAATAGAGACCGGCCTATAGTTATTGGGTTCTGCACTATCACCGGATTTAAACAATGGAACTACTTTACTATGTTTCATTAAATCCGGGAAAACTCCGTGATCTACACTTTTATTAAAAATGAAAGCTAAATGAGGCGCTATAGTCTCTATAAAAGACCTACACACCCTAACAGACATTCCCCAGAGGCACCCTAACAGACATACTATGGTGGTAGTCCTGAAATTTTTGCTTGTCTATTGCCTGAATGTTGTTCTGCAAACGTAGTTTAATGCACAAATTAGCGTTCACTACTCCATCCGTTGTTGATGATGACACCTAGACCAGAGACAACAATTTGTGGATCACACAAAGAGTTGCTCCGTACGGAATTAGAGACTCCGCCCCCACCGAACACGACCGCGCGCCGTTAACAGTTCGCCGCTCGCCGGGCTTGCCCCGGCTTGAGCGCGGATCCTAGCGGCGCCACCCACTGGACACGACCCTGCGCCACCAACAGCTTGCTGTTCGCTGGAGCGCGGCTCGTATCGGTGCAAACCACCAGTCTTGATGTTGACACGCCCCCAGCCGGGGACGTTGAGGTGACCCCGTCGTCGTCGCTGTGCGGTAATCGAACCCGCTGCATGTTGCCCAGCCACTGCGCCAACCGTGCAGTCAAAGTCGGTAGTGGCCAGATATTGTGACGATGCTCACTACCAATGACATGGCGTACCGCGATCGAGAGCACTTCGATTTACCGAATTGAAAGTTTTAGAATAGCCTAGCAGGAGTAGGAAAGGGGTAGTTTTAGTCAGTAAGTGCCTACCACACCCAAGACTGGAGGAGACATTGGACGATTTTCTAGTCATAAAAAAATCGACCTCCAGGGTACTGTTGGTAAAAAATAAATGAAAGATTTGGAATAATTTTGTCACATTTTAATCACACCGACCAAAATACACATAAAATGACTAGATACAAGTAGAGAATGTACAACAATAATATAGTTGAAATTGCTCATATTAAGAGTATTATAGTATAGACACAGATTGCTTACTATGGACTCTATGGAGTGATGCAAGTGGTCTTTATAAATAGAGACAATCTTTAATTGGTTTTCAATTATTTTTTTTTTGTGATTTCAATTCGAATTAGGTTGAGATTTAATTATGTCAGGTTCCAAAGTGTTTATGAATAGGACAGACAAGGATTATACCACAAAGATAGCTACATATACTGTAGGATGGTATTAAAAGTTTGTATTTTAAACAACCAAAAACAAATTTCATTAAATTAAGACCATTTCTTCACAATTAAAAAACATACAAATACGAATAATGTTACAATTCTACTGAGAAGACTAACCACTTACATCACTCGACAACAAAAATACTAAAGAAATGCCTGACCAGAAAAACATAACACCTGCCAAGTGGCGCTGCTATCGCTTTGAGCGTCAACGCTAAGAAAAACTATAGCCAAACCAGTTCACAAAAAATCCGCAACACGGCGACGGTTTTTATAATTTGGTCAGGCCTCTAAGTACTTAAATATAGAACCACTAAGAACTAAACTATATACGACACAGCACAGTTTAAAAGTGAAATAACGTCAAGAGATGTGATCTATTTGCTATAAACATATAAACAATACAATATATTTTACAAAACAATTCGGTATTTTGGCAAAATACGCTCCTACATACAAATTTTCTTCATGCAATATTATGTTAAGTTGTAGACCATCAAATCGGGATATTGGATGGTATTTAATTCGGATTTTTATATGTTTATTAGATTCAACAGATTTAATAATTGGAATGCTACCAAGGACGTTGAGAAATGGCGGACACAATCTCTTGAAACGACGACTGTGGCACCTGGCTACTATAGACTTACGCGCAGAATACACACACATTAATACGAAGGACATCTGCCGCGTGACATGGCCTGTTATTATACTTCATGTTCATACATTACGGTGTTGTAAGTACCTTCACGGACACATAAATACACCACTGACATTATGGTGCTTCAATAATGTCTAAGTGACATTACGTTCGTCTTTTTTTCAACATCCTTGGCAAATTACAATACATTCTCAAAATTCATTTTAAAAGTTCGTTAGATATTCTTGTTATATCGTAGTTTGCATTCTTTATCAGAGGCCTTAGTACGAGTTTGATTTACGTTTAAAGTATTCGAATCGAGTATGCGTTCGGCACTCTGATTGGTCGGCGCCAATGAAGCAACCAATCACAGCGCCGAACGCGTACTCGTTACGATTACTTTAAACGTAAAACAAACCCGTACTAAGGGTACTGTACTAAATATGTGTAAGAAGTAGGTACTCCTTTATGTGGGAATTAGTTATCAAACACCACAATAACGGCAGAACCACTCGGGGTATCTACCTATATCTGTCTTGGTCTATCTATCTAGTATCCTCTATAAATAGAACATCTTTGATGTTCAAAGATGTTCAGAGGGTTTTGTACAAGTCACTTTTACGTTTAAAGTACCAGATTGATGCGAGTACGCTTTCGACGCTCTGATTGGTCGGCTCCATTGAACCAACCAATTACAGCGCTGAACGCGTACTCGATTCGATTACTTTAGGTACTAAGTTTTGATAACTCAGGACAAGTTGCAATTTTCAGGTCTACAACAATTAGAGCTATCTAATACATAATATTTGGATACAACATTGATATATTTATATTATTAAAAATCTCTCAACTTTGGTGTTCATTACTTTGTATAGTGGTCACAACAACTAGAATTTAATTGAAAGTTATCTATAAACTGATTTCACATACAATATTTCGATGGTAAAGACAATTCTATTGTTCAAAAGGCTGCATATCAAGTTATACGATACCAGTATAAACTGATCCTCAAATGTATGGAAAGATAATGTGTAGAGAGACTACGGTAATCTGGTTTTTTATAACCGCATACACATAACATAGTTGAATATGAAAAGGGAATGTTGATGGACATTGCCCACCGTTTGATCTTATTTGCCCTTGACCTACTTGAGAAGCAGCTATGGTAAGAGAATTTACCTTTATACTAAAATATTGTACAACAGAATTGTAAAGATGTAACTTTTCGAAATATTATTTAAATAACTGTTCATTATTTATACAATATTATGCGATTAGACTCAAATGGCAAGGTAGTAAGATTAAAGGACATCCCACATTTAAAAAGCACGACTCCAACCCAGCCATTAGGTTGTCATTTAAATATGAACTTTAATTCGTATGTCGTATGATACATTTCGTAACGTCAATACAAAAGCCGACGGCGGCGGGTGGTCAGCGCGCGGTCCACTCGAGGTGTAGTCGAGGCGACCGCGTGCTTACGGCGCGCCGCCCGCGCGGCGTCGGCGAGTTGACGGCGAGCGTCCCACCAAGCGCCAGCGAAACAACGTCGAACGTAGATAGGTATTGTAATGCTACAATTACACTCTCGCGCGAGATGACACGAGGTTGAGTTGAGTTTACATTGCAGTCTTATAATGCGAGAAAGACTGCAACTCTTTTAGAATAACGACAATTAGTATGTCGGCCTCGTCTCGACTCGCGCGAGAGTGTAAATGTAGCATTAAAAGCTTTCACCTCGCGAATTGGCAGCGCGTGGTCACCGCGCCGACGCGACGCCGCGCCGCAGCCGTGCTTTTTAAACGTTGGGTGACCTTAAGTACACCTATATGTATGTTATAATAGTACTATAATTGTGATTAAGTAATTATATCCTTGGGAGCAAAGAAAACATAGTCACTAACAGATTTTCTTTTTCATTTCTTAATAAGTATTTTATTAATTGGTAACGTATGTTGTATATAAGGCAATTTAGTTACATTAAATTAAAACAAGAGCATTCTTTTGTAAAAGGAATATTGTTTTTAATATTATAGAGATAAAATTAAAACGCTAGTGACTCCGTCTGTTGGCTCCAAAGTGTAATTAATCCTTTGTATTCAGTGTAGTAAGTTATTATAACTAGCGTATACTAGCCCAAATATTTAGAACGTTTTTCAGGTGTACAGTGGCCAACAAATCAATGTACTCCAATCTGTCTATTTGATTTTTTACTTTGTCTAAATACGATAAAGTTGAAGTTGTAATAGAGGAATTTGACTAAAAAGGATAACTTGAATTGCTGCTCACCGTACATTTACAAAACCAGAATTTCTCCCGTTCATAGTTTATCATTTCATAATGCTGTTCCTTTGGTATTATCGTTTACATACAAATGCTTTTGTTCTATCGTTCTACTATTATATTTTAGCATAAACTTTTCAAATATTTTGCATATTAATTTTTTGACTAGCCGAGTGTAATACGATGAGTGAGACTACGTAATATTGCTATACAATATATAACTACATACTATATTTTGTGTTCTTCTAGTTATCATGCAATCTCTATAGCGCTAACTGGCATCATATGTACCTATGTATAATTCGCTCTTAAATTGTATTATATTACTTTGCTAGTGTATAATATACATATCAATTTGCATGTAATAATTTGTAACTCTTTTTCCAAAATTTATATATATTACAGTAAAATATTTTACTACTTATTTAACATAATTATGTAGGACATTTCATTTATCTGACAACGCATACATAATTATATGTAGAAGTCATAAATAATTACTATTCATTAATTATACAGAAAAATATATACTAAGCTAAAATTGTTTGGAACTTGGGCCGAAGAACAATAAATATTTTTTTATTATTTAAAATTAATAGTAATGATATTTTGATAGTTTAATGTACCTACCCTAGCTTACTTATAAATGTACTTTGAATAATGACATAATTTATATAGTATATGCCATAAAATAATTAAAATATATATAATAATTAGTATTATTACTAAAGACAGGTACTTTTGAAACTCACGACAGTTTATGATATGATTTTAAGCTTACTTAAAAACTATTTATATATGGCAACAGGCTCACCCCAGACTAAATGGGACTCATAACATAAATAGTAAAAAGTGGGTGTTGCATTGTATAGTGGCATTAAGTGCCATAATGTGCACCTCTCTGCCTACCCCTTTGGAGATAAAAGGCGTGATGTTATGTTAGGATGTAATAGCAACTTACAACTTTTGTATAAGGTATTATTTAGTTTCTAAATTAGTCAATCTATACTTCCTAGACCTTTTTTAACATAGTGACAATGAGAAGTACAAAATATTGGCAAGTTTGATGTATATATATAAGCGTTAAGCTATCTCTTTCACTCCATATCGAAAGTGAATAGTTGCATCTTCTTCTATCATAAGAATACTTATTTAAGAGGTTTTTGTAAATATAGCCTCTATTGTAAGCTCAGTAAAGTTTAGTTTACAAGTTTAAGTAAGCTATAGTAAGAGAGAGAAATAGGTCTAAAGACGGTAATAATTACTTTAAGCAATCATGTTTACCACAAGTAAACTGGGTACACATCAAACTACA
Source organism: Spodoptera picta (assembly GCA_038387885.1). Lineage (NCBI taxonomy): Eukaryota > Metazoa > Arthropoda > Insecta > Lepidoptera > Noctuidae > Spodoptera > Spodoptera picta. The sequence goes on along the minus strand of JAZHFQ010000428.1, from coordinate 915,134 downwards.
AAACCAGTATAAACTGACCGTCCAATGTGTGAAAAGATCATACAAAGCTAGACCATGATACATCATCATCATCAACAGCTGGAAGACGTCCACTGCTGGAAAAAGGCCTCTCCTTTAGTCCTGCATGTCGAACGACAACTCGCCACCTGCATCCACTATCTCCCCGCAAATATGGCGATGTCGTCGGTACACCTAGTGGGAAGCCTGACCACGCTTCGTCTTCCGGTCCGTGGTCTTTCCTGGCCCATCTGCCGTCAGTCCTTCGAGCGACGTGGTCTGCCCATTGCCACTTCAGTTTACAGATTTTTCGAGCTATGTCGGTAACTCTAGTTCTGTCCATCGCACGCTGAGTGACTTCAGTTTCTCCAGACCATGATACACTGGTTTTGTATAGCTCCATGCATTAAGCTATGAATACCAGTATAAACTGACCGTCGAGTGTTCGAAAAGATCATACAAAGTGAGACCATGATACACTGGTTCTGTATAACTTGATGTGTACCCAGGCGTATAGTAATGTAATTATTTGTTTGTGATCTACGTATAGACAATTTCAGTAACTACTAAACCGTTTTAGATAATCCCGACTGAGACAGATATATTTCTTTATAGTTCTAACTCTTTCTAACATCGATACGACTACAATTTTGTTTTATTTTTTAATCTGTCAGAAGAAGATAGATAGAGAAGTTAGAAGCAGACATATACATATATATTATATTATGACGAGTGTATGATTTATTATCACAATAGTGATGAGCATAGTTATTATCGTACCATTATTTCTGGAGGGTTTTTATTATTAAGTAGGTACTTATTTATTAATAATTATTAATTGGCGATTATAAATAGACACCGAACACATTCTATTACTAGTTTTTACTATGCTTATAATATATGGGAGCTAGCAGCTATATTTGGTTTAAATTCAACCTTATTTAATACATTATTAACTGCATATAGCTTTGCATAAGTCAACTTAACTGGTATATTTTGTCAGATGAAACAGTATTAACATTTTATACTTAATAATTATGTCTGTAGTAATTCATTACCTTGGACTTTTCTTAACAATCAAGCATTGGTATAGTTAACCAATTCAATTTCTAACTTTAACATTATGGATAAAATAGATTGAATTACAAACAGTAGCTATTTAAGCTCTTGCTGGCGACTACATTCATAATTATTTATACGTCATACAGCTCCCAAATTACAGCTACACGAATATTTTTATAACTTACATGCCCCAAAAAATATGTAATCGAATCAGCAACTAAAGTACCCTGTGGTAAAACTCTTATACTTTCGACACAATAATTAATTTAATCTTAATAATTAAAATTATTAATCCCCTTTATTATAATTTATGAGAAATTTAAGCGAGAAAATCTATTAAAATATTAACACTAACGACTAGATGAGTATTTTTAATTTTACATATTGTATAAATAACATAAGAAATAATTATATTTTTAAGTTAAGAGCACAAGTAAGTGTAAAAATTATATCGAGTAAAATTATTATTGTTTTTGGAATGTCATTTTTAGATTGTCAAAGAGATTACACAGATTATATTAGTTTTAAATAGATAATATAATTATCTTAAGGAAACAATGTTAATAATTTCCTAAATATATTTTCCCGATATAGTACACAAATTATAAGTATAAATGTGTCATATTTTAATAGACATTATTATATAATAATAATATTTAATTAATTACAGTAATTGGCGGTTTCATTACGTTTATTTGTAGGGAGTAGTTTTATTGAATTTTAAAATATAATTATACAAAGCCGTGGTTTATTGACATTTTTAACTATTTAAATAATTTAAAAGATTTTTTATTCCTTAAAAGATGAGAATTAGGCATTCTGATCAAAAATAATAATATTCTTTCACGTCACGTTAGTAAACATTCCCAGAATATTGTTAGCGTTGCCTTAATGTAATGATGCGATGATGAACAACTGCTTGTTATTTCTTAATCTACACTTGGGTGCAAAGAAAAGGAGCCAATAGCGTTTTTGCTTTTTCATTTCTTGATAAATATCTATTGATTGATACGACTAGTATGTCGTATAAAAGGTAATTTAGTTATCTTTATAATGAGAGCATTTGGTTGGAAACGGGATATTTTCTTAAAGTTATAGTTCCGATTCTTTGCTCCAATTTAGAATGCAGGTAAAGAAAGATTCTGACTAGTTGTTTACATTTTTATCTGACGCTTCTGTTTTTGTTAAATGAAATCTTTGGCAAGTCTAGAAAAATTGATTTTTTATCTGCATACTAAATTCTTGTGCTATCCAAGGGCTTAGTACAAGTATGTTTTACGTTTAAAGTAATCAAAACGAGACCGCGTGCCACGCTCTGATTGGTTGGTTCATTGGAGCCAATCAGAGCGCCTAACGCGGTCTCGTTTCGTTTACTATAAACGTAAAACAAACTCGTATTAAGCTCTCCAATTTTTTTATAGTATAGGTTGGCGAAAGCCCATTTACACCCGTACCACCAAAGGTGTTACAAATGCGTGGTAGCCTTGGAGTTAGGGACTTAAGCATTAAGGATTAGTAAATTGGGGAAGGGAGGAAGTTGGTCTCCGGTAATGGATTATTATGCGACTTCATAAATAGTTCAGATATGTTGGAAAATCCTCTATTTTATATTACGTTATTTTCGAATGATTTTAAATGTCAGTTTCTTTGAAAATACTGCTAGGACTGTCAACATTAAAGTGTATGTATCGTGAGTTGGGTGAATCTGCAACTGGATCTGTCATGTTTTCAGGATCTTCTGGTTTAATGTGCTTTGGGGACGATTCAGAATGGAACTCCTGTCTGAAGTTGCCTGTAATTGAAAATGTTACTTATTTAGAAGGGGGTAGAGTTTATAATGGATTGTAAAGAGTTGTTTTTAAGTGTTTAGTTGGTGCAAACGTCTTATGAAGGCAAGGAACTGATTAATTTTAGTTTTTAAACAGAACTTTAAATATTGGCACATAAAGATCAATTTTAATAGCAGTTTATTTTTCAATAACACTCAATGTTATTGTAAAATCAACCTTATACACAGACCTTTATAGCTTAAATTAGAACAGTTAGATTATCATATATAATCTACTAAGGAGTAATTTTAAGACTAGCATACAACGGTTAACATTCACCTACAGTGCGAAATAAAACAAAATCAGTACTTACAAGCAAAGCGAACAACATCTAACACACACTGACGGCAATACACTACTGGAAATTAAAAAAAATATATATAACAAATACCGATCTTTATTTACTTAAAACAACTACGATAAAACGCTAATTTTCGGTTTATCAATTACTAGCGACCCGCCAGGACTTCACACGGGTGCAATATGCATGTTTTATACATATAAACCTTCCTTAAGAATCACTCTATCTATTGCAAAAAACCGCATCAAAATCCAATGCGTAGTTTTAAAGATCTAAGCATACATAGGGACAGACAGACGGCGGATAGCGACTTTGTTTTACACTATGTAGTGATAGGTGGTGGTATTTTTTCGGTAATTTCAGCTATAGGTGGAGGAACTAATGCGTTTTTCCAACGGGTTCATAGATGCTATACTAAGATTTCAAACTAGAAAAAGCTTTGAAAACCATGCACACATTAAAATAACAATAAAGTCAAAGTCAAAATCAAAATCATTTTTTTCAATGAGACCAGGAAGGCACTTTTGAACGTCAAAACAAAATATTGAAATATATAAAAATAAACCAGTCTGTCGGTCAGTTCCCTAGTGAAGCTAGCTAACTCATTCCAAAGTGTAGATTCCTATGGAGAAGAACGAGCAAGAAGGTTCACAAGACAATTCTTGGTTACATTGTTTCGTTGGTTCAATTATGTGAGAACAATGTAACACCAATATTCAGTCAAGGAAAAAGAAAAAGAAAATAACCTTGAGGACAACAAATTTAATATAGTCTGGAGCTGACCAGTCTCAGTCCCAATGATAAACAATCTCAAACCCTTCTGTTTTGAAGTCGGTTAATTGATACTAAAACTTTCTCATAAGTGTAACAAACACTGAATGAAAACCGAATTAAAATCGGTTCAGCGAATCGCGAGAAAATTGCGCACAAATATATATACATATAGGTTCAGCTGAGAACCTCATTCTTTTGTTAAAGTCGGTTAAAAATTAAACTAGTTATATCTTTTAGTACAAACTCTCGTTCATTGATGTGTTTAAATCTTCCTGACTTCTATTATACGAGATAGGTATCATAGAAATAGTGTATTTGTCATGACGCATACTAAATTAAATACTATGTTTTCGGCTTACTCACGTAACTGTTTGAGCAGGAATGCTGCTCATGAATATGAGCGTCTAGCATGGCTTGAAACTAGTCGAGTTCCTCGTCAAAGTTACGTGAGTAAGAAGAAAACATAATAATTTGTATAGTTACTGTTCCTTAAATAGCTGATGCTACGGTACAATATGAAGTCTCTTTTGGTGTGGGACATGTTTAGAGCCTCATAGGATTTTATACTTCCGTATTAATTTATGTTTTCTCTCCTCGATTAAATGAGAAAACTATACTTATACATTAGCCAAAGAGGTGGTTTCTCCTAATGTTGTCCTCAGTTTCAAGTCTTCAATCAAAATAATGATAATATAAATGACGTAGACGCAAGGATTCTTAAATAAAATGAATACATTTGAAAACCATATTACGTGAAAAAAATATTTATTCATACTGTGTATTTTTTTTCAATTTTTAAACAAATCGTAAAGTCTTGCCACTGCAAAAATAATTTAATGCATTAGTGTTGCCAGTCTTAAATTAAAATAGTGACTTTAAACCAAAATATAATGGTAACTAATAGTGACTGTTAATGTTATATACCAATTTATATTTATAATACTTAAGTTATACGATTTATCGAATTTTGTCAACAGATTCTAGGTCGAAAATGTTATATTATAAGGTGGAATGTTGGTTTCAAGATTTTAGGTGGAATATTAATGAGTTTTTGATGTTATAAAGTTGACTTTGGCGTGTGATAATTTGAAATTGACTGTATTTATATTTTAGCTTGCTTTGTTCTATAGTATTATCAGAAAAACAATAAGATTTGAAGAATAGTTACTCCGTTGATTACCTTGACCTACTGGTCAATACTACTAATAATAATAATACTAGACTCTAATTTAAAAAATACACTAGTATATATACATATATTTTTTAGGAAATACATATATATATTATTCGTTACTTCTGATTAATTATTTAGCGAATATTTTTGTGTATGGCAAATATTTTTGTTAAAAAAATAGATTTTCTTTCGATCGATTTAGATTAATTAAAGAGTTAATATAACTTAATCGAAAACTGAACATTCATTCTATTTCTTTTTGTTCTTGTCCAAAATTCGACCTAGAATAAGTCAACAAAATTGTTTAATATACAAAAAACGTATATATATATATATATATGTATATATACGCTTGAGCATATAGACTAGACTACATAGACCATTTGGTATAAACATTTCATTAAATTATATGAGTAATATTAATGTAAAAGTATTTAAAATTTTATCATAATAATTATTATTATACACTTCTTGCATTGAATACAATAACCCCTTAAATAGAGAAAATAAATTAATTTTATCGATAATTAGGAATATTGTCTTTTTAAAAATAAGTCCATCACTATGTACAGACGCTGGCACATGAAGCTATCCTCACCTTGAATTTTTTAAATTATAACATAACATAACATCACGCCTTTTATTCCCGAAGGGGTAGGCAGAGGTGCACATTACGGCAATTAATGCTACTGTACAATGTAACACCCACTTTTCACTATTTATGTTAAGAGTCCCATGTAATAGGGGGTGAGCCTATTGCCATATACCGGGCACATTTCCAGACTCCGTGCTACTACTGAGGTTTTTACAAACCCAGTAATACTTTGTTCAACCCGGGAATCGAACCCGAGACCCCTTGCCCGGCAGTTGCATTTGCGGCAACTCAGCCAAGTCAGATTTTTAAATTATATTTTCAACTTATCATTGATTCAATCGATAAATGTAGAGATGCACAATATACACGCGTATAATGGAACCTAGGGTTCACTATTTATGTTATGACTCTTAACTTTAGAGCACAATTTTGTACCTATCATATATCATTGAGTATTTAAATTTAAAACTTCATTAAAATCTCGATAACCAGTGCTTTTGAGGGCAGTTATATACCTACAGTCTTCTTTTTGCAATAATTAATATAAAAGAGATTTGGCTAGCTTTACGTGCGAGTGTCTGTACTCGAGATTAGAGTAGTGACTTGTAGGGGTTTACCTATAAAACATATCGATAATTAAAAGCGAAATTTCGACTAGTTATAAGCACATATGTTACCTAACTTAATATTATTATTACTTTATTAATGAAATACATTCATTGGAATAGTATTTAAAATTAATAGTTTTAAGATCTAGTTGGACATTGATATGTTATATAAAAAATGCATGCGGTATTAAAATGTCACCATGCGAACTCATGGTAAATGTATTACCATATTGGGTAGAACCTTTCTAAAGGTTGTCTAATTAATAATTACTACAATGTCAAAAAAACAGGGCAAACGATAATTACATCAAAAACAAAAAATGCAAACAACAATGCATTGTCAATCAATTTTTTACCATCGATTTCTTCCATAGTTACAAAAAATATTATCTAGAATGCAATAGTTGAAAAACTATGAATAAATAATAAAAAATCGATGATAAACAATCGATAAATGGGAATCGACTACACAACAAAGTCACATCACTATCTACTAGGTCAGGAGCAACACTTGGCGAAGCTACAGTCACATTTGACTCTACGCGCGCGCCGCCTACAGAACCCATAACATTTTAAGGCTAAACAACACAACCCCCCTTTTTTACTAGCCTCTGATTTACACGATTCCCGACTATGCAATCTTTGCAACTCCGGAATTGATTTAACCTCCTCTTTATCACTCAACAACTTATCCAATCGACTCTTCAACTGCGTAGGCGATACACTACGATCCCTATTCATTTTAGTCGATTTATTATTGTTATTAGTCGATTTTTCTGTCACTTCTATCGATACCTCGTCTGAACCGGAGGAAGCTTCGACGTTAGGGCTGTGAGAATCGATACTTTCTGGCGTGTAGGGATCGATACATCGACGAACACTGAGCAGTGTATTATCGATATCATTTACGTAGACACCATCGAGACTGGAGTCAGCACTAGTAATTTCTACATGTGGTATTCTAAGCATAGTTTCATTAAGGGAGCCAGTCCTTGTTCTTTTTAATTTTTCATCTGTTAGATTAGCTGGGTGACTAGTAGATATAGTAGGGACTTTGAGTTTTTTGTTCGCGTAGAGGTCTGGGTCTGTGGGCAGGCGCGGTAGTGGGGGGAGGGGGGCGAGTGGGGTGAGTGGACACAGGAGGGACAGGGTGGAGGGGAGGAGGGCCGCGCTAGTACACAGGGAGCAGTGAGGGGGGGCGCAACAACTGAGCCTACCTCGGTCACTCTGCAGCATCACGCGGAGGTAGATCGGCTGGAAGATAAAAGATTTAGGTTCTATTAGTAATGAAAATAATCAAGTTTCTGATAATATAGTTATGTTTTAGGGCTAGTCTGAAGTATGTTTCGTTAATCATAACTTTGCAAATGTTTACAGATTGATTATTGCTGTGTGTTCAGATTCGTAAATAATTTAGTAGTTAGTATGAAATTAAGAATGGAAATGTTTTGAGAGGAAGTTTGCTCTTCAGAAATATATTTACTAAAACTAATATATAAAACTATATTATTTCTGAAGAGCAAACTTAAGATAAATAATAACTATATTAGTTTTATTTCATATTTGCTCTTCAAAAATAACTATATTTCTGAAGAGCAAACTTCCTCTCATGGATTTGATATGTCTATCTAATACTGGGAAATTATTTTGTGTCAGTTTTAAAGTACTTTATGTAAGTTTATGGATGAACACCAAATGTATTTAGTTTTAAAAACAATATGGTTATGTTACCTTATGGTCTCCCATACACGCGGAGTCCCCAATGACTCCGTAGACCGGACGCCGGCGGGGGGTGGGGTCCCGTCCCCCGCGGGGGGCTGCCTCCCCCTCCGACTGATTGCGGACTAGGCGACGGCGACCGCTAGCTTCTTCTGACATTCTGGAGTAAAGAAATACGGTCTTATCTAGATAATTTTATACATATATTTTTTTTCAAAACCTTGCCCCACACTAGCTGTGTGTGTTTTTGTCTGTTCCGTGTCGTGGGTGCGTTTACAAACACAAGTTCACATATACATAACACCCAGACACGAAACAACAATATATGGGTCACACAAAGAGTTGTCCCATGTAGGAATCGAACCCAGGACACGTTGCCCAGCCACCGCGCCAACCGTGCAGTCTATTATCTATTGACGTATGAGGGCCTAAACATAACTATAATTAACACAACGAATACGTCACGGGCGTATAACGAAGATGTTATGAATAGTTCGTGTTCGTGGCGAAGTATGACTTTCCTAGATTTTTCTCGCAATGTCCATTGTATTATTGGTTGGTATTTTTCGAACAAAGATAATATTTATCAACACATAGAGGGTGTAAACGGAAAGCTCCCGAGAAACGACGACGGATGATGGTAAAAACAAGTTTTATTTTTTTATAATTACTATCGTGAGACATACTAAAATAACCGTCTGCGGCTGACGTGTAGTCCCACAGACACCGCGAAATACAAATCACGTGTTATACCGTCATTTTTCAAATACGAGCATCACTGCTGCGAGTACCTTACTGTATAATGCTCGCTATACTTTAATTCTACAAAAATATTTGCTGTTGAAATGGTGTCTGGTATAATATACACCTCAGCGTTGAATTGTAACAATTTAACCACGTCAGTTGCAGAGGCTTAACTAAAATCGGTTCGAAACTAGTATAGCTTTTCATGTGAGTAACCCGCGATTTAAGTTAAATTAAGTTTTATTTTTATAAAAGTAAGGAATAATGAAACGTTACTCAATTTTAAGTCGTGCTCAAATATCGTGCCATCTCTATCATTTTACTAAGAATTTGTAGACAGAACTATACTTAAGCATGACTTAAAATTGAGTAGCGTTTGAGTATTCCGACCTAAATGTTTCTTTAATGTAACAATAGTTGTAATGAACTGCTCAAGGCTGATGTTGCATGAATAACACGAAAACAATAACAATTAAAATTGTATAAAAAATTTCAGAGTTTTCGGGAGTGTTCTGAGGCCTTAATACAAGTTTGTTTCACGTTTAAAGTAATCGAAACGAGTACGTGTTCGGCGCTCCGATTGGCCGGCTCCAATGAACCAACCAATCATAGCGCCGAAGGCAGACTCGTTTCGATTACTTTTAACGTGAAATAAACTCGTACTAAACCCTCTGTGTACAAGGGCGTACGTATAAAACGTATGTAACGATGGAGATTCTTGCTCGTTCCTTCTTCTTTCGAAACTACACTTTGGAACGACTAGCTTCACTGACAGACAGACAGACAGACGGACAATTCAATTTTTGTCGTTTCAAAAGTGCCTGATTGTGTACTTGCCAACGAATCAAATTCAATTCTTTTTTCGAACTGTCAAAAACGAGAGTTTTCTAAGAATTTTGTACTAGATAGTGTATTGTGACGTCACGTTTTTTTAGCGTCAAACAACATACTAATTACTGCAAAATTAGCTGGAAAAGTACTAAAATTAAGTTGGTCATGAAATCAATTAATGAAAGTGTGATTGTTTTTTTAATATTTTATTGTATTGAACAGTCGAAATAATTTATTTTTCATTGGAAGGAAGTACTCAAATAAGGATTAATTGAAATAAATGCTTGAACTTTGAATATATATTAAGAACAATGTGGGAGAGCCATGCTTCGGCGCGAATGGCCCGGCTCGACCGGAGTGATACCACGGTCTCACAGAAAACCGACGTGAAACAACGCTTGCGTTGTGTTTCGTCGTGTGAGTGAGGTTACCGGAGGCCCAATTATCATTCCCTTCCCCAATCCCTGAATCCCCAACGATCCACAAACTCCTTATTCCCAAAATGCCGGTAACGCACTTGTAACGCTTCTGGTGTTCCCGGTATCCATGGGTGACGCCGATTGCTTACCATCAGGTGATCCGTCTGCTCGTTTACGGGTTTATGCCATGAAAAAACATCCAACATATACCCAGGGAGCCACGTACCTGGCGGAGATAGCTTGCTGTACACTGGTGGGGTCGGCGATACTCTTCCGACTGAGCGAGGGCGCGGGGACGCACAGACCGTCCAACTCCGCCAGGCTACTCTTTTTCTCCAACGTCTTACCTGGACTGCCCTGAAATAAACAAACAATATCTTTTGAAAAATCAAAAAGAAGTTACGGTTTATGGCATAAAGCTTGATGATAGACAGACAGTAGTCTTAATAATCAGTGCCTTTAGCCAATCGCCACCTTAGTGCTTGTCTACAGAGAGAGTAAAAACAAAATGTATGGAGATGACATTGACAAGTGTCAAAATTTACGTCAAATCCATATAATTTGGTTTTCTATTCTACAAGTAGACAAGCGCTAAATGGCATTTGGCTACAGCTGCTGGTTACATACATAACTTACATAACATCACACCTTTTATCCCCGAAGGGGTAGGCAGAGGTGCACATTATAGCACTTAATGTCACTGTACAATGTGACACCCACTTTTCACAATTTATGTTAAGAGTCCCATGTAATAGGGGGTGAGCCTATTGCCATATACCGGGCACAATCCCAGACTCCGTGCCACTACTGACAATTTTTAAAAAAACCCAGTAATACTTTTTGCCCGACCCGGGAATCGAACCCGAGACCCCTTGCCCCTGCAGTCGCACTTGCGACCACTCGGCCAACGAGGCACTCGTCTGTATAATAATAATAATCTGGTTACGTTTTACCAATTAACCGTTTCCCCAATCTCCCTAATCCCCGAATCATTAATCAATCAATCCTAAAATTCCTAATCCCCAAAAGGCAGGTAACGCACTGCAAGTACGAAGCCTCTGGTGTTCCAGGTGTCCATGGGAGGCCAATTGCTTACCATCAGGTGATCCATCTGCTCGTTTACCGGCTTATACCATAAAAAAACTATTATTGGGTACGAAATTTTTATTTCAAGAATCATGACTACATGTTTATCTTAAAATACACCTTATTGTCATTACAATAGAGTAGAGGTAGTAGATATAGTAAATACCTGTGTATGAGTAGCCGGCGAGACGGACCGCGCCGGACTACTGTCCGACGACGACACGCGCCCGCTACTGTCGGTGGAGTCTGTCACTGACTTCCTACAAAAAATAATTACATAACATTACATCACACCTTTTATCCCCGAAAGGGTAGGCAGAGATGCATATTACGGCACTTAATGCCACTGTACAGTGTAACACCCATTTTTCACTATTTATGTTACGAGTCTCATGTAATAGGGGGTGAGCGTATTGCCATATACCGGGCACAGTTCCAGATTCCGTGCTACTATTGAGATTTTTTAAAAACCCAGTAATCCTTTGCACGACCCGGGAATCGAACCCGAGACCCGTTGCCCGGCAGTCGCACTTGCGACCACTCGGCCAAAGAGGCAGTTAAAAAACAAAAAATAATTAATAATTTAAGGAATTTCTTAGCAGTGTGATTGTGAGACTCAAAGGTGCTGATCTCTGAATGTTCTGGTCTCTGATTGCTTATCATCATTAAAGCTATCCATCGTGGTAGTCCGGAGATTTAAGACGCCTGTTTCTCTCATGCATGAGGGTGCGGGTTCGAAACCTACCAACGGCAAGTACCAATGTGACTTTCTGAGTTATATGTACTTTCTAAGATTATTTGGACACCACTGACAAACGGTGAAGGGAAACATCGTGAGGAAACCTGCGCTTATAATTTCTAATCATAAGTCTGTGTTTGACCCGCATTGTGTCAGCGTGGTGATTAATGCTCAAACCTTCTCCATGTGAGGAGAGGCCTATGGTCAGTAGTACCACTTATAAACTGTTGATGTGTATAATTGAAGCTTGTAGGGTTGCTGGTTGTGAAATTAAAGCCCTGGTGTTCTTGATGGTTATTTATTTATTGGCAACTTCACTGTTACATAAATTTACTAATCAAGATAATTGCAACCCTAAGTGGTGGGATGAAAGGGACTGCGTGGCTATCGTCTTTCAGACCTTCCCTAGCTGGCTAATTCCAGAAGACCGCTAGGCTATCGAACTGGAGTTAGTCGTACTTAGGTTCAGAGAAGGCTGCTAGGCTACCGAACTCTGATCCTCTAGCCAGTAGAATGATGATGACCAGATAAAAAGAAATTAAATTTTGAATGACATATTTTGTTCACAATGTTTTTCAAAGGTGGAAAATAAGAAAGGGGTTTCACCCCTGACCACAAAAACTACCGAGATAATTTTTGGGAACCAAGAAGAGATGTTGCAATTTCTCCTCGAAATCCAAAATTGCTCCAAAATCGGTGGTTTGTCGAGATATTTCAAATGTGTTGAGTATTTGTTGGGTATGGGTGGATTAAAAATCTTCAATCTTATATTAACTATATTTCTATAATTATAGAAGAAGATATTACCTGGAGGCATGCATATGTCTATTGTCGGCCGGCCGGGCAGTGTCGTGCTGCACCAGTAGTCGCGCGGACTGAGACAGGAGCACTCGGTCGCACCACGCCGGACATCTACAGACAACCCATTACTAATTAATCCAACTTTTTAATGTTTAAAAATATCGTATTTTATGATTTTTTTTTATTAAAGCGTTGCCCCACACTACGAATTTTTCTTCTGTGCCGTGGACGCATTTATAAACATATGTACACAATTTTCCAGACCCGAAATAACAATTTGTAGATCACACAAAGAGTTGTTCCGTGCGGGAATCGAACCCGCGACACGTTACACGGCAGCTAGTTGCCGACTGCTGTACCAACCAAAGGGTCTTGGTGTCATGTGTATGTGAACTTGGGTGTTTGTAAACGCACACAAAATACAAGCGAAAATACTAGTGTAGGGCAACGTTTTATATAAAATCAAAAAAATTAAAAGATTCAAAAAGAGTAAATATCCTACCTGGTTTTCATATAGTGTGTGGGTAGATGTACATCCTCCTCGAAAGGGTAGGAGGGGGGGAACTTCACGGGGAACTCGTACAAGTGAGGCCGGAGGGCTTCTAACTCACGGTCGAAACGTTGCAGCTGAGAATGTGATGATCATTCACTTTATTATTATAGTTATGTTATCCATACCATATTTTTTACGAAGTATGTTTATATATTGATTGATATTAAACAAAATTAGACTCTATACGGACGACTTTACAGTTTATATTCTTACAACAAATAATAATGAATAACCTTTCTAAAGACTAAAGCCGGTATTACAGAAGAATACTCAAGCAGAGAACTGTTCAAGCAGTTAGAAAGGGATGCAAATATCTATTGAATGTATTTGCATCCTTTTTTAACTATACTCCGCTTAAGTATTGTTCTATAACACCGGCTTAAGTGCTTTCATATCATGCAAAATTAAACTCTAAAAACTCAATAATAAAGTACATTTACCTACACTCTCCAATTTCAGAATATATTTCCCATATCACTTACCCAGGATTCTCTGAAGATCTTCTAATGGTCTACATGAGAAACTACTTTCTTCCGGTACAGTCAGTACGACGCGCCTACACCAAACAAAATGAAACTCTACTCATTAAATATTAAAGTATATTTTCCTCCTTACCCAGGGTTCCCTGAAGATCTTCTGATGGTCTACATGAGAAAACTCCTTCTTCCCAATAGTGAGTACTACGCGGCCGTCACAAGGAGATCTGTATTGAAGCTTAGACGCGTCGACATTGCCACCGTTCTGAAGACGAGAGCCTGATAGTTCTTCTGTCACTTTCTGTAAAGTAATATGGAGTTTATTATTAGAAGCCTTTTTTTATCTCTTTCGATCTCTTTCACTGGATTTTAGTGTTACATTGTTCTCGCACAATCTAAACAACAAAACTATGTAACTAGAGAATTGTATTGCGAACCTCATAGAAAAAGAGTAACCTATGGAGTTTCTTGTTCGTTCTTCTCCATAGGAATCTACACTTTAGAATGAGCAAATGGCTTCACTTTTAATTTTTTGTTGAAGTTCAAATTGCCTTCCTAGTCAAATTGAGATAAATGATTTTGACTTTGACCTTATGGAATAGGCTGGCAAACGAGCTGACGGATCATGAGATGATCGCCTATGGGCACCTGTAATACCAGAGGAATTACAAGTGCGTTGCCGGCCTTAGGGGGTTGGGGATTTCCGAAGCTGGTAACGCTTTGAAAACTACTTTGGCGTTGAGGGTGTCAATCGGCGGCGGCAATTGAGCACCACCATCTGCTCGTTTTTCATCTCTATCCCATAAAAGAAGGAAAAACTTGGTTATTTTAATCACTTCTAAGGTCACGGCGCATTGCGCGGCGCGTCATACTTCCATCGTATATTGCTTATTATGTTTGTAAAAATACAATGTGAGCGACGACGCGGCCCGCTGCGGCAATGTACGATGCGTAGGCACCCAACGCGCTGAGCAACGTGTCTTCGTGAATGAGACCTTAGAGACTAGAGGTAGATTTGAGAGTACAACGCACACTACTTACTAACCTTGACGACTCCGCCGGTGTCCGTGCGGAAGTTGAAGTCTCCGAAGATGAAGTAGGGCGCGGCGTGCGCGTCGGCGTGCAGGTGGCGCAGCGTGTGGCGCAGCGCGCGCCGCCGGGACCGGCAGTACACCTGCGGGGCCGGGCTATACATTCAACTAAGTTCTTTTTCTTCAATTCCGGCTTATTCTTGGAAACCACAAAAAGCTAAGCGGTATCCACGTAATGCAATTTCGACCCTAATCATGAAGCAAGGGCTTTTTTTTAAGGGCGGAAAATCAACGAATGACTGCTCCCTGGGTGAGGCGGGAGTGAGTGTCAGACTCTTACTGACTAAAAACCACCCCGTTCCTTCTCCTGCACGTCAAGCCGGAGCCCCGGTTACCCGTTAGGTTCTCCGCGACATGAAGCAAGGTCTAGATAAATATCATTTAGGGCATTTAGGCCCTATCCATTTAAAGCTCCTGCTAAGGAGTGGAATTCTTTGCCAGATTCTGTAGTTCCTGAAGGTGTCTTCAAGGCCCGTGTGAATAGGTTGCTTGGGACTACGTGCTCTATCGTAGACCGCATCATCGTTTATCACCAGGCGAGGTAGTGGTCAAACGTCGGCCCATCAAATATAAAAAAGATCGCTTTCGAATATACAAATCCAAAATTTTAGGGCATCATGTTTTCCTAGGAAAGGTTCATCTTCGCAAACTAAGGATAACAATTACAAATTGTAGGTATACAATGGTAGTATTGTAGATAGGACCTAATAAAGAAACTACTACCTCATCTTGTTATGCATACAGATACCAGCATATAAAACTACTTCAAACTACAAAATTACTTAAATTTCAACTTAATGACAATGGCATAAAGTTCAAAATTGACACAGCAAAATGTAGCGATACCTAAACGTATCATCTAACCTATCATCGAGCACGCGTATCTTAATGTAACTCACAGAAGGAAAGGGTTCGATGGCGAGCAAGTTAGACGCGTCGTGGAAGAGATGTATGTTGACGAACTCTATGGCCGTTCCGCGCACCCACCAGCGCGTGCGTAGAAAGCCTTTGCGCGACCACTTGCACTGAAACAAACAGAAATTATTACATGAATATTTGTTCAAAAGTCGAAAAGTCGAAGTCGAAGAAGCATTTATTTCAATTAATCCTTAATTACGCACTTTTGAAACGTCAAAAATGTCATTGTCCGTCTGTCTGTCAGTGAAACTCCAAAGTGTAGTTTCGAATGAAGAAGAACAAGGGAGAAACACCATCATTACTCTTTTAAAACAATGTTGTTGTGTATTAATTATTAGGATAACTAATGCTTATTTCTTTTCTTTTCTTGATTTCTTCAGCACTACATAACTGCAATTCAATTACATGCGAAAAATGGGTACCTAAATGATCTATACCCACTGCCACTTACAGATTCACACGAATAATGACAAAATAGGTAACAGCTAAGACAAAAGTAAGATTATAAATATTATCCAAAACAGTAAGCACACAGCAAGAAAATGATTTAGAGAAAAAAAAGGTAAATCGATCCATCTATTTATTATATAAATAAAAATTAATTTCCGTTCGTTCGTCGTTCGCTCGCTAGAACTCGAGAACGGCTGCACTGATTTGGCTAATTATGGTCTTCAAATATTCGTGGAAGTTCAGGGAAGGTTTAATAGGTGAGAAAAACAATTTTAGGCGGTATAAAGTTCAATATATCAACTAGTACATATTTTAGAAATAGTTATCAAAAAAATCTTTACTAATCATGATTCTAACCTTTCTTAGGCTTGGACACACGGCTACACATCAAGCTTTACATAACCAGTATAAACTGAACGTTAAATGTGCGGAAAGATGCAAAGCGACACCAGGGTAAACTGGTTTTGTATAGACTGATGAGTGGCCGTGTGTACCAAAGATATCTAGTTCATGCTTGATTAGAAAAATGTATCTTTACTTACCTCAGGAAAGAAATGCTGTGGGAATTTCGCCTTTTCCTTAGTGGTGATCTTTTCAATGTTCCCAGCGTGGATCTCCTTGCCCGTGGCTTCCACGTAGGCCTTCTGCTCGAAGTCCCAGATCTTCAGGTCTGTCAGTGAGGAATGTGCGAAGTACATGTTGCCTAGAGCCTGGAGAACAAAAGGATATAAAATTTATTTGTTTTATTTTTTGAACTTTTTATCTATACTTTATGTAGGTACATGGATAACTTATGCCAAAAAAATCAAAAACTTTATGTTTTTTACTGTTGCCTCAGACCAGGATTTTCTCTTGTGTCGTGGGTGCGTTTTCAAAGATACAAATTCACATAAGGGAAACTATCCACATTGCAACATTTGACGTATGCATGCATCCTTCACAAACAATAGGCGGCCTACAAATGACAATCGCTTGCATCTTGTTTAGAAACAATGCAAACTGTACACGATGCGGCAACGGTAAGCCCGCCTGTCTCTGAAGGATGCAAGCATTCGTCAAATGAGGCAACGAGGACAAGTGTCCTTAACATAACACCTAGACCACAAAACAAAAACTCGTAGATGGTAGTATATTTAGAAATTAATCTAGAATCTAAAAATAGCTTAACCTTTAACTAAGCCACAACGTTTTCGCCCACATATTGCTTTTTTTTTGCTTCAACGAAAATGCTAAATGTTAAAAACTTTATAAGTAAACATAATGTTCAATCGTCTAAAAGACGTACAAAAACTGGTTCCTAGGATATGGACTATTTCATTGAAAAATCATAACATAACATCACGCCTTTTATCCCCGAAGGGGTAGGCAGAGGTGCACATAGAAGTAACACCCACTTTTCACTATTTATGTTATGAGTCCCATGTAATAGGGGGTGAGCCTATTGCCATATACCGGGCACATTTCCAGACTCCGTGCTACTACTGAGAATTTTTAAAAACCCAGTAATACTTTGCCCGACCCGGGAATCGAACCCGAGACCCCTTGCCCGGCAGTCGCACTTGCGACCACTCGGCCAACGAGGCAGTTATTGAAAAAAGTAGGAAAAATACATATTTATTCATATCCATATTACCCATACTCACGAAATGAGACATAAATCGAAACTTGTCAAACAGTTATAACGTTATAAGTATAACACAGACATGTCGCAGGTCATGTGGATGTGGACCTTTGTATGTCTCAAGTCTGCCATTTAAGGCATTTGATATTAAGACCAAATCCATTTTTTTTTAATCATGGAGAATCGAACCCGCAACACGTTGCGCGGCAGTCGGTTGCCCAGCCACCGCACCAAACGTGCAGTCATTAATAGTTTTTTGCAGTTTTTTCTATAAATTTTAACTTTGTCATACAAATCTTCTATCAGCATACATTTCGACAAAGACAGACCTACAATCTTTAAATACTTACAGTAAACTTTTCAGGAGAGCTGAAGTCTTCATCCAAAAATATCCGGATCTTGTCAAAGAGTCTCAATTCTGGACAGTCACAGAGTCTTTGAACAAAGTCCTGGACGTACTGCATGGACTTCTCATAGGCTTTCCCTCCAACTTCTTGCAAGTGCAGCGCTATGAACTTTGGGTCCATTCGAGAGACCGCCTGCAGGAACTCTGATGTCCATATCGGAAGCATTACTGAGGGCTGTGGAAGAAAAAAGAAATCTATTTTAAAATCTGTTCTCATTTTTTTATGGCATAAGCCGGTAAACGAGCAGACGGATCACCTGATGGTAAGCAATTGGCGTCACCATGGACATCCGAAACACTAGTGGTGTTACAAGTGCGTTACCGGCCTTTTAGGGATTAAAAATTTGAGGATTGTTGGGGATTAAGAGATTGGGTAGATTGGGGCCCTCTCATCTAATTACCTATGCCTCCAGTAACCTCACTCACACGACGAAACACAACGCAAGCGTTGTTACACGTCGGTATTCTGTGAGGCCGTGGTATCACTTCGGTCGAGCCGGCCCATTCGTGCCGAAGCATGGTACTCTCACACATAAATCAATATAACTAAGTTGAAGGTTTTTTTTTTTTAAGGGGGGAAAATCATCGAATGACTGCTCCCGCCTGGGTGAGGCGGAAGGGAGTGTCAGACTCTTACTGACTAAAAACCACCCCGTTCCTTCTCCTGCACGTCGAGCCGGAGCCCCGGTTACCCGTTAGGTTCTCCGCGACTCCGAATCGGCATCGGCCCTATTGGGCCCCATCTGTGGTGGTCTGATGGCTCTTTGAGGCGCGCGCGGAACGCGACGCGCCGTACTCGTACTCGGGTCTGTTTCTGGTCGGACGGGGAGCCACCCATGCTCGCCGTCCGCAGGCCCGCGCTTACGGTGGCCGGAGATCGTCTCGCGATCCCCGACGCCCGGTGTGTCCTTCGCGATGGCTGGGTTGCGAGGAGGCAGCGCTTCGCTGCCTCACGCGTCCCGCCTCCTCCTTAGCTAGCATGACTGCTTCGCAAAAGGAGGAGACGGCATCCTAATCCCCCTCGCTCCGCATAATGGCCTGCACTAGGCCCGGACGCGAGAGGTCGCCATCGCCGATCACTTCCCTGAGGGCACGGCGATGCTCAGCCCACGCAGGGCATTCTCCCACTGTGTGTTCCACCGTGTCCTCAGGGCGGTCCTCGCAGTGATGCGTTTCCTCCCGCCCCATCAGACACAGGTACCTCCCGAAACTTCCATGTCCGGTGAGGACCTGCGTCAGGCGGTAGGTGAGGACGCCGTAGCGTCACTCAAGCCACTCCTCAAAGAGGGGACTTACCGCTGCAATGGCAGCAAGCCCAAAGTTGAAGGTTTAGTTTGGTTACACACCTTGATCTGTGGATACGAATTGAACCATATTTTTTGTTAAGAAGTTCATTTATAGAAGAAAGTCTTACAGGATTACGCAGATTACACTACGACCAATAGGATCGAGTATAATGCACTGTAGGTGAAACAGCGTAGGAGAAGCTATTTAAAACATGTAGTACAAATCTCTTTTATACCTTTGCCAACAAAGATCCTTTTCTTTTGAACTCTTGTTAACAATACAAAGGGTGTAATAATCTTAAAAATTAAAGGTATACAAAGGGTACGCTTATCACTAACCATTCATCTCTTCCAGAAAATCTTTGGATAGTTAAGAAATAAAGAAATCACGTAAAGGATCGTAATTTGCGGTGCGTCCATCTAGGTTATGTTGTGTATTTTTTATATTTATTTATTATTACATTTCAGTACACTTTTAAACCATTTTTTGCACAATTAATCCATAGCTGGTTTGTATTGGTCACATTCGCTTAACAAGTAATTGAAATTGAAAAAAAAATCACTTAATAAATAAGAAAAAGTAATAAACTCATTGAATATACTTACAAATGATAATAGATGTAACACTTTAAATAAGTTACAAATTTTAAGAGTAAAAGTAAAAATTCATGAGCAAAGCATAAACGCACTCATTAAAATTGCAATCACTTTTTATTTTAAACAAAGAAACCGATACCGACACGCACGGTACCAACTAATGCTCGCAAACATAGATCTATCCATGTCTGTGGTTAAACTTTTGCAGTCTACCCCACAGTATCCTAGTATAGTTACGGCATAATGAGGAAACAAATATCCTGAACTATACTTTGGCTAAGATCGATGTGGAATGCTTGTAAACAATCCATAAAAGTAGAACTATGATTTATCAATTCCATGCAATTGCGTGCGGTTACACTCAGTGGCAGTTTTGAGTTATTGCATAATGATAGACGTACCTACGGAAAGAACTTTTGGTTAGACCATTTAATGCGCAAAAGGTGTGCTTCCCTGGTGAGCAGGGTGCGGGCCAGCTCCAACAGTATTCTGAGCAGGATTTCGAGCAAGCTGGACTGCATATTCATGGGACGGTGTAGTGCCATTTCTCATGGATTAAACTGTCAAACACCAAGCGGTCACCGGTGACTGCAACCTATTGTTCTATAATTGTGTCTATAATGACGGTACTCGACGAGTTAAGGTAGGATGAAACTTGCATAACAAAAACAACAGTGATTACTAACATAGATGTAAGTTTTACTAACATTCTGTGAGTCATAGTTACTTGAAATAAATGATTTATTATTATTATGTATGTCTTTACCAATCACGGGACCACAGAGTCCCGGTCATTTGAGAGGCGGTTCCGATAAATAGTAAAAAAGTGTTTGGCATAATTATGCGCATCTTTGCCTATCTATCAAAATACAAAGCGTGATTACATCAAAGGGCTTGTTTCGCCGGCTCCAATTAACCAACCAATGAGAGCGGCGAACGCGGTCTCGTTTCGATTACTTTAATCGTATAACAAATTCGGACTAAGGGCTCGTACACAAAACTGCGATGCGATGCGATGCGAATTCGTAACGCAAAAAATTACGATACGAATTCGATTGACGACGACGATTTCGTGCGACAAGGCGTCTCCCAGGGTGACCATGCCTTCAACGACTGTCAACCGTAATAAACGTATTTTAAATTGACAACTAGGTTGTGACATGGATCGTTAAAAGAAGTGTGCACTTCTGTTATTGTTTAGGAGATACAGGAAAAAGAAACAAAGAAGATTTTGGGAAGATACGATTTCTTGCGATGCGTAGAGGGAGCTCGCACATTTTTGCGATGCGACGTCGCATCGCAGTTTTGTGTACGAGCCCTATTAGCCTCAGATACCAAGCGGTAACAAGCATAAATTTACTTTACGTTAAGCAAATATTTACTTTACGTTACCATCCAAATATTTTTAGACACTAAAATAAAATTCGGCACGTGATTTTTTATGGTGGATTAACCGTACGATTATCTAATAGGATATGGTATACGCAGGATGCTGTGTGCTGTATAAATAGTGTATAATATAATCGGTCGGATGACCGTTGATAACCGCAGTCGGTTTTTGTGTATTATTTTAGAAACCACAATTACTGCGTGTTTGTTTTTTTATTTGGTAGATTGGTAAAGATATTTGAGTTATATATATGCTCGCTAACAAACAGTGTATTGGTAGTTTTAACTATTGCTAATAGTAATTCTGAGAACAAGTTAGAATACATATCTACTTCTCTAATATCTTCTGAATTACTTTTTGTGTACGGTCCAGCATTTACATGTCCAAGTCGAATCGGCAGACTTCACTATTGTCTCGATAGTATTTTGTTTGGTCACTAGTCACTACTCTAGATCCTTGTTGACAGTCGAGCCATAGTTAGTAATAATGCACGCTACACACCTTTCATTGTACAGTTTATCTGTACAGTCGAACTGATAACTGTTCAGTCGTAGGTTCGTATACTGCGAATTTATATAACCCATCTCAATTCAAAATCATGGTTACCGGAGGCCCAAATAACCCCCCCTCCTCCTGTCCAGTATCCCCAATCCGCCAATCCCCAACAATCCTCAAATTCTGGTTAACGCCTCTGGTGTTCCAGATGCCCATGGGCGACGCCGATTGCTTCCAATCAGGTGATTCGCTTACTCGTTTAACAGTTTATGCCATAAAAAAACTTAATCCACAGATTTGAAATGAATATGAAATAGGGAGATAAGACTACACACCGATACAATATACAATATAACTGTACAGTTCGACTGTACAGTTAAACTGCATAGTTAAAACGGAAGGTGTGTAGCGTATAAGATAGGCTTAATAAACAACTAGCATAGAGTCTAGAACTGCTTGGCAATCAACTTGTCCCTTATTACGTATTTACGTGAAACTCATAAAGAGGTGAAAAGTCGGTGTCTCATTTAGTTATGTAAGTAGAGTACATATCTGCATAAAAAGGGTCGATGTTTACATTTTAATATGGAAACCACAGTTCCTACGGGCTTTCTTTTTTCAGATTTCGGTCGGTAAAGATATGCATACTTAATGAAATGCCTGCTATTCTTGGAAAGGGTAAACAAGGGTGTGCTTCCTTCCTAATTACCCAGGTTTTATGTTAACGTTAGTCTATTAAATTGAGGATTAGCGGTACAGCGAAAGAAAGCTTTGCTCAGAGGCCGAACGAGCTGTAAGGATTATGGATTGTAAGGAGGCTTCTATCGTGTTGTGGGACGATCACGGCTTATAAATACCGTAAAATGGGGTAAATAGGGATCGAGATGTAAATAGAAACAAAACAGGGGTTTATAGATATTGGGAAATTCTTCATAGTATCGATTCACCCCTCTTCTGTGTCTATTCACCTCCCAATCCTTATTCAGTCGTCGCGGAGAACCTAACAGGTAACTGGGGCTCCGGCTCGACGTGCAGGAGAAGGAACGGGGTGGTTTTTAGTCAGTAAGAGTCTGACACTCCCTTCCGCCTCACCCAGGCGGGAGCAGCCATTCGATGATTTTTCCCCCCTTAAAAAAAATCCCTATTCAGTCCATTTTACCGTAGTATATAAGAATCACCATTTACTATGATCCTGTTAATTATTGTTTTTCGGCTTATTCACTTAATAATTTGACGAGGAACTCGACTAGTTTCAAGTCATGCTAGAGGCTCATATTCATGAGCAGCATTCCGCGACACGCGACGCGGCTTCTGTCCCGCTGCTACTGATGATAATTGAAATAATTACGCCAGTAAACCGAAAAACATAATAATAATAATTAATTTAGTATGTCGCACGAAAGTTATAATATAACCAAGATAATGTTGTTGAAAATTTAGCATTAAATTGTACTGAATGATTGAACCTGTTAATAACTGAAGCTTCTTGAATAATAGACCCTAACCATAGAGTTTGTTATACGTTCCAAAGTGTAGATTTCTATGGAGAAGATAGAACAAGAAACTCCATAGGCTACTCTTTTTCAATCAGGTTCACAATACAATTTTTGGTTATATAAATATGCCATTTTGAATGGCATATAGTTTCACAAATATGAAATTTTGATTCATAATTATTCAAACTGGCTAACACAGGTAAGGAATCCAAGGCTTCAGACTTGATAGTAACCTCTCATAACCACAAACTTCTTAATCAGATACACAGTATTTAATCATCGTTTTTGTCAGTCACTGGACACATTAATGATATTGAACCCAATTGACTTATGAACTCTTGCGTCGCTGAAGGCGTTAATAATGTAATTATGTAGCTTTTATAGATTCGGATATGTAGACGAGAACTATGATGAATTTGAAAATTGAACAAAGCGTCATCTGTTTCTCGAAAGGTTATTTATAGTAGGGGAGCCCATGAAGGGATTTCGGTAGTTACTCGAGCGCGTCAGATTAACATATGGGGAAAAACTAGTGTCCTGTTAAATATACCCACCATATATCCGATCTGATTAGAAAGGGGGGACTAAAAATAAAAAAAAACTCTGACTAAATAAAGTCAGTTTCGTCAGATTAAGAGAAGGAAGGTCAATACCATGCTAAAGGAAGTGTATTTAAAAAATGTGCCCATTCCAACTTGATTTGCAAGAGTGGGGGGATTTTGTAGGGTTCTCGTTTGTACTCTCCAGAACATTCAACTCCACCATGCAAACTGGCAGATTAAGAGTTTTTTATTATCAAAGTCACATGAAGCATGTACATTATCAATATCTGACACGCTCGACCACTAGAACAAAAGTTACGCGTAACAGATTCAAAGATCTGTGGATTCCCCCTTCCCCCACCGGTGTAAGAAATTGTCACTAAACCATTTTTTCTTTCTATCAGCATATTTTTAAAATCCAGTAGGTCCCAACGACGCTCGAGTAAATCCAAATTTAGCATCGTGGGCTCCCCTACTATTAAGATCGCCACAAATTTGTATACCACCATCCCATCGGATGTAGCCATAAAAAGTAGTTTCCAAACACATCAATAGCCTACACGAGAAGGTTTGATCATCGAATCACCATGCTTGCTCAATGCGGGTTGGCGAATTCAAACTTATAATATGAAACCTAGGTTTGTTTTTCTTCACCGTTTGTCAGTGGTGTCTGAATAATCTTAGAAAGTACATATAACTCCGAAAAAGTCACATTGGTACTTGCCGTTGGTTTCGAACTCACACCCTCATGCATGAGAAGTGGGTGTCTTAAACCTGCGAGCCACCACGACACGAGTTTCCATACATTTTATTGTATATCGCCCGGGACCGCCACAAGCCTCATTTGTGTCCACTAAACACTTCGTCCAGAGGACATAACAATATTACACAGCCACTGACCACAAATTGTGGTCGTTCCTATCTGCTATTGTCCGTTTCGAAGCTGTGGCCTGTGTTCTGTCTGCGACGACTGTTAACATAACATAACATCACGCCTTTTATCCCCGAAAAGTTGCACATTATTTATTTATCTATTGTAATTCGGGTAACCAACAGCTATATTACAAAGAATATTTCAGGATATCCTGATACTAGGTATTATGGCACTTAAACTCAGTGTACAATGTAACACCCACTTTTCACTATTTATGTTATGCGTCCCATGTAATAGGGGGTGAGCCTATTGCCATATACCGGGCACAATTCCAGACTCCGTGCTGCTACTGAGATTTTTTTTAAACTTCGGCGAAGTTTCGGCCGCTGTCAGAGGTGCATAATTGCACATATGAAATATAATAGGTACCATATTTTCACCGTTTGTTAATATTTTATCTACAGCTACGATGTTACACTGTATCTGCTAGTCATTAGCGAACTTACATTATTGTTTTAAATCCCAACTTATCCTATGTAAACGGAACGATGTTGCACGAATAACACGAAAACAAAAAAGATTAAGGCTGGGTCGTACCAACATACTTTTTTTAAAAAAAAACACGTTGCCCCACACTAGGATTTTCTCCTGTGTCGTGGGTGCGTTTACAAACATACAAGTTCACATATACAATTACACCCAGATCCGAAACAACAATTTGTGGATCACACAATGTTGTTCCGTGCGGGAATCGAACCCGCGACACGTTGCACGGCAGCCGGTTGCCCAGCCACCGCACCAACCGTGCACTTAAACAATAACAAACGTCAAAATTTCTGTCAAAGTATCGGTTAGCTCAAAAAGACATTGCACCAACTGAAAAACTGTTAAATGACGTAATAATATTAATATTACCCACATCAAATTTGGGGAAAATCACACCTCATTTGACTTGCAATACTTTTAACTATGACAAAGTCACTAAATTCGCTGGTGCAACACATTTTGCTGTAACTGTTAAAGTCGGCGTTACAGTTACTGTTAAATGTAACATTAACTAATACTATAACTACTTTCTGTGATGCCACTCCCTTCCGCCTCACCCAGGCGGGAGCAGTCATTGGATGATTTCCACCCCTTAAAAAAAAGCCTAAAATTGTAAACACAATTCCTTTTTGTCAGCGTTTCGGGAGCGTTTTATTTACACCTGTATTATAATAAATACGCAAGTTTGTATGTGTGAATGTGTACTTACTTGTTAAACTGTCAAACACCAAGCGGTCACCGGTGACCGCAACCTATTGTTCTATAATTGTGTCTACAAAACCGGTACTCGACGAGTTAAACTTTCACGTAAAAACTACCGAACGAGTCTAAATTTAATTTAGCAGAGAGATATATTACAGTTTGGAATAAACATATATGAACATGTACCTATAATCCCGATAACGCGGTCGATACCAGTTGTTAAACACAAATTCCGGAGTTAACTATTTTTGCCAATTGCCAAAAACGTACCACAGTTAGGTAAATTAGTCCGTATTCTGTGTTAAAGTTAAGAAGTGAATCAAAACCAATGTTTAAGCCCATAGAAGACTTAACGAGTTGCCGGGGCAGGAATAGCAACGGGGTGGTTTTTAGTTAGAGTTTGACACTCCTCGACTCGGGTGGGAGAAGTCATTGGATGACTTATCCCTTCAAAAACAAGCCCATAATCTTAATCTATAGAGGTATATATATAAAAGAAAGTCGTGTTAGTTACACTATTTATAACTCAAGAACCGCTAAAACGATTTGGATGAAAATTGGTGAGGACGTAGCTTAGCACCAGGAGACGGACATAGGATACTTTTATACCGTTCGAAAAAAAAAGTTTAGTTTAGTTTTAGTTTCCGGGAAAAACAGGATTGCGCGTACGAAGTCGCGGGCAAAAGCTAGTTGTAAATAAAAGTAAAAACTGCCCACAGGCAGTAATTAGGAAAGTCACAAAGGAGTTCCAAGAAGTCTTCCATCTACGAACTGACCTATGCAAACGTAACTTAATTTTGAACTTAACTGCAACAGTAACACGGTTAAGACCTCCTTGAACCAGCTATGTAGCAATTAGGTTTCTATCCTACCCGAGCGCTTCGGAGATAATTACCTCTTGGAGGTTGACGATAGATAATGGCATACTAAACTAGCTTCTGCCAACGGTTGTGTCCACGTGAATTTAACTTATGTTTTTCTTCGTACTTTCCACTGCGTGTGTGTGAAAAATTTCCATTTTGTTTGAGTGGTAAAGACACCTTCTCTTTTCCTGTCTGTATTGACATTAAATAGTTAGCGGCGACCTGCAACGTCACCGTACCGCACATGCTGTTCACGAAAAACAATCACAATGCGACTTGAAACTTTTCTCGAATAGTTTCCGTGAGTAAAACTAAATCTTCAACAGCTTAAAAAAGATTAATAAAAACATCCATAAGTAAAATCTAAGAAAGCTTCGTTTATGAATAAAATGGTGTCTTTAGGTCCGAGCGAATCGGTTGCTTATGAGACGTGCTCCATCGTAGGTCGCATCATCGCTTACCGGTGAGGCGATAGGCGATAGTGGCCAAAGGTCGACCCATCAAATATAAAAACACTCTCAACAACTGAGAAATATTTCTTAATTCTTATATAACTTGGTTTATATGGATTACAACGATTACCCAGTGTCTCAATGCACCCTTGGCAGTGCAACCTTGCTGCCTGACTAATCTTTTTACATTGATTCGAGCTATTTTTGCATCTACAGTTCATGTGGAAAAAGGGAGGCCTTCAGAGCGCCATTTCACTTAGGCCATTTTATTTACGTAAGGGAATATAATTGTATTAGCACTTAAGAGTCGATGAGATTGTGTTATAATGATTTTAATTTAGGATTTAGATAGATGGGTTTTTTATGAGGGGGAAAATCATCCAATGACTTCTCCCGCATTGGGTTAGACGAGAGGGAGTGTCAGACTCTTACTGACTAAACACCACCTCGTTTCTACTCTTGCTTTTCGAGCTGGAGTCTCGGCAACCCGTTAGGTCTTCCGTGGCTCTGTATCGGGTATCAGCCCTACTGGGCCCCATTTGTCGTTGTCTGATGGCTTTAGATCATAGATATAGTTTGTTCTGTTGTTCTAAATGAATAAAAGTGTGAATATCTGTTAGTTATTAGCAAATTAATACTTTGATGGCATGAGTTTTTTGCATCTACAGTTGTCCCATCTTGTTACACTTAGATATAATAAAATGAAAGCAGATAGGTAGTACAGACACAATAAAGTTAATTGAATGATAGAATGGCGTGCATTTCGCTGGTAGCCGTATTACTAAATTACTTTAACGATACTAGATTGATTTATTGTCATCATCATCATCAACAGCCTATAAATGCCCACTGCTGAACAAAACCTCTTTTCACACCGAGAAGGTTTGAGCATTATTCACCACGCTTGCTCAATGCGGGTTGGCGATTACACACTTATAATTAGCAAATTACAAGTCCAGGTTTCATCACGATGTTTTCCTTCACCGTTTGTCAGTGGTGTCTAAATAATCTTAGAAAGTACATATAACTCGAAAAAAAGTCACATTGCTACTTGCCGTTGGTAGGTTTCGAACCATGGTTGGTCACTAATGTATCTTATTCTGCCGTCTCACCAATCTTTGCACTAATAACAACATATAAAATTAACATATTGGATAGATTTGCACAAATAACAAGATTAATAAAACCTGTTATTTCATTCATCACGCGATTGTTTGGAGGTCAAAGGTCAGATCCGAAATCAAAGAGTAAAGATATAAGTAGCAGATGTATCGAGGTACAGCTTTGCTTGGCCAGGAGACTTATTGTCATAAAAAGTTCAGTCAATAATGTCTATATCGGAAAGGGAATGTTCTGTAGTAATATCTACTGAAGATTATCTTATAAGAGATAGTCACCCTAAGTTTTATTTCATAAAAATGTACTGTAACTTTGATTTCATAGCAAAATATTGACTTTTAGTTATGCAGAGATGAAAGCCTGTTTCGTCACTTATGTTACGAGTTCTATCAAATTTCTTGACAGACATTTATATTATTTCGTAATCCATCTTTATGATTCCCAAAAACCCAACCTAAGGACATCCATCCAATTTTCGTCACTACTTCATCCGAAATCTCATTTAGTTGCGACCTTGGCCTTGTCAAAAAAAGGTTCATCTTGAAAACGAATCTACCGCTCGTCTGTCAATTTGTCCTACATCCTTTTTAGATGAGATTTGGTATTGCTTTATAGAACCAGGGGTCGAAAGAGGGACTGTCACAAAAATTAAATACATCAAAGTCAAAAATCAAAGCATTTATTTAAATTAAACCATAATTTGGTAAATGGCGACAGAAGCAGCGCGATAGTCGCCGCGTCGCAGGTCGCGACATGCTGCTCACGAATATGAGCTTCTAGCATGGCCTGAAACTAGTAGAGTCCCTCGTCAAATGATTACGTGAGTAAGCCGAAAAAATCTTTCTGGTTTTCCAACCGAGATAGAGAAGTGTCTCTAACTCGATTACTAGGTTTATAAATGTGTACTATTTCATATTATTATAAATTTAAAAATTCAGTTAGAGGAGCGTAAAATGGTATTTACTGCATAGAAATGAACTCATCTTTTA
This sequence comes from Spodoptera picta, assembly GCA_038387885.1. Classification (NCBI taxonomy): domain Eukaryota; kingdom Metazoa; phylum Arthropoda; class Insecta; order Lepidoptera; family Noctuidae; genus Spodoptera; species Spodoptera picta. The sequence continues at coordinate 885,589 of JAZHFQ010000428.1, read as the reverse complement.
TTGCATAAGACTCATATTATATAATTGGTGGAGATTTTATTATTTAGGACACAGACAGTCATATTCATTACTAATTAATAAAAGAACAGACAGAATAGGTAAGATAAGTCTTCGTCTTCTTCCTATCCTTATCCAAAGCTACTCCGGATCAACATAATACAATTTTCTTTTCATTCTCCTCAGGTTATATCAAGTATTATAAATAAACCCCCGTCCGGACGTGGAATGGAAATTATTTACAAATTCGTAACATGCTACTCGACGAATTGATCGCACTCCGAACGAATACAAAGTAGCTAATCCGTATTATTTCGACGTTTACTTCGAACCGATTCTAATGGGTGATAATAATACGCCCCGTATATTACGGAGACTCGTATTGACGTAATATGATGATCGGTTCAATACTTAGGTAGATAGTTAAGAATTCATTATATGGTTTTTTTTATTTTGAAGATGAGATGTCAGTAATGATTGGAAACACTGGTCAAGATCCAAGCGATCACCGATGACCGCTCTCCACTTACACTATTACAGACCTTATTTTTGATATTTAGAGACGTTTGTATGAACAAATGTTGTGGATTTTTATAATGGGACATTAAGAAGTTAGGATTATTGGAAGTCTGAAATGGTTTGGTGTTGGACATTTAGTTATAAAGCGTTTCGTGTGACTTACTAACTGGTGAAAAGTGGGTGTTACATTGTACATACTTTATACAAATTCTTAGTAATATCATTAATCTGGAACTGCCGATATTTTGTTTACAGGATAGGCGGCAAACAAGCACATAAATCGCCTGATGGTAAGCTATTAGCGCCGCTCACGGACACCACTACACCAGAGGAATTACAGATGCGTTACCGGGTCACTGGCCTTCTACTTGACCTATGCACAAACGAATATATAGCATAGGGAAAAGCTAGATAAACTTTACTATATCATTCACCTTTGCCTGTTCTTTCAGACAATAAGCTCTCCCTATTATGAAACCCACACTTTACGTACACATAGTACATAATAGCTACTATTATGTCATACATGGATCCTTTGTTGGCAATAAGACTGACAGTTCCCTAACGGAGCGAAACGGAACGGATCAATAGGCAATATGGCCGCTTTTGTTTCAGGCTCTATCGCAGGGGTTCTCAACCACTCCTTGATTACAGAACACTTTTATATCATTCTAGTTAGGCTATGGATCTTAAAATTTTCTCGGTTTTCTCTCTCATATCTCATATCAAAAATAGTGACTGTTAGATTCTATTAAAATCAGCTGCTCCTTTTAGTAGTTTTCTTTTTACATAAATTTAATTCGAGCTTTAACCGTGGTAGTTATTTAATTGGACAGAGGTATTGTCTTGTGCATTTTTTTTTCATTTTGCGGACTACTGGAAGTTCACGGACCATCGGTTGGGAACCACTGCTCTATAGCAATGTTGGTAGATGTAAGGGCGTCTCTATTGTTGTCATTTGCATTATTGTTAATGAAGTACTGTGTACATAATGTTCAATATTGAAGCACTTGTAGGGATCTTGGTTGTGTACATTCAAGTTGAGCAAAAAGTGATTTGCCTTGTGTGTGTACCCTAATCTTCCTAAAGCTGTCACAGACTGGGCAGTAGTTTTCAATTAACCTGAACCTTTTACATTGCGATCTTTAACCCGCCTGTCAAGTGATAATGATGTGATGGGAGATAACTGTGAACCCTCTAATTTAGAGGTCCATAGTCCAGTTGATCATTGCTTGATTTGTTAACGATTATAAAAAACTGAAAAGAAAATGTTTGGAACAATGTCTGAAGTGACGAAATTGGAATAAGTAATTGGTCCTTCGTTAGACCTCTTTTTGCTTAGGTTTAATTGACGACTGGCTGCCGTAGACAATTAGTGAGCTTAATGATGTATAAGCTAACTTTGAAACGTCCTTATTTTGAAATAGAAATAGCTGTACTTATAATACTGAATCTTTTTAACAAGCTTCTATGTTTATAAACTCTCTAACTTCTGCCAGCGGCTTCGCCCGCGTTTCAAACAAACAGACATACCTCTATAATATAAACTTATTTTTTATGGCATAAGCCGGTTAATGAGCAGACGGATCACCTGATGGTAAGCAATCGGCGCCGCCCATGGACACCTGGAACACCAGAGGCGTTACAAGTGCGTTACCGGTCTTTTAGTGATTAGGAGTTTAGAGGATTTTTGGGGATTCAGGGATTGGGGGTAATTGGGCTTCCGGTAATCTCACTCACACGACAAAACACAACGCAAGCGTTGCTTCACGTCGGTTTTCTGTGAGGCCGTGGTATCACTCCGGTCGAGTCGACCTATTCGTGCCGAAGCATGACTCTCCCACACTAAAATGATGAGATACTTTCGCATTTATAACATTAGAACAATTTGCTAATTATAGTTCTGGGTATAAATAAACCGAAGTGTACCACAAGTACAAGCTAAATCTACGAACAAGTGCTCTAAAACTATAATACTTTAATAATAACTTAATTTACATTAGACCTAACCACTTAGTTGACCTTTCTAACCGCAATTTGACCCAAAAAGGGTCCCTAGTCTGCTATCAACGTCTATACGTGGACTGTACGTAATTTTACTTAAACATATTAACCTAAATGCATCACTTAGCTGTAGCGTGGCTCAATGGGGTTTGAATAGATTAACAATATATTGCTATAAGACAATGACTAGCATACTGAATATGCTAAGTTAGTGAGCGTATTTAACGCACGAAGTCTTTATGCAGCGGAATGTATTATGTATGGGGAATTTTAATCTTTTTTTTGTTTTTTTCTACATTTGCGGTTGGGGATTTGATGATTTTAGGAAACGAAGATATACCTAGAAATATATTATTTTAAATGGTTTTTAGAATTGTCTTCTTTTACTGCAAACGGAACGCTCCCGATAGACGCCGACAGGTGATTATTTTTTTTATATTTAACACGTTAAACGCCATAGGGGTCACCGGTGACCGGCGTTAGCGGAGATTTACCTTCAAAAGTTTTTTATTTGTAGTCAAAGTCTTAATAGGTCGACGTTTGAACACCATCAAATGATGGTGATGGTCAAAAACAAGTTTTATTTTTATAAAAGTAAGTTTCTTTTCTTTTTTTAAAAACGTTACATTAAACATTAGGATTTTCTCCTGTGTCGTGGGTGCGTTTACAAACATACAAGTTCACATACACATGACACCCAGACCAGGACAACAATCTGTAGATCTGTGTGATCTACAGAAGAGGTGTTCCGTACGGGAATCGAACCCGTGACACGTTGCGCGGAAGCCAGTGGCCTAACCACCGCGCCAACCGTTTCTTTATGAACTGTTATGAAATGTTTCTTTAATGTAACAATAGTTGTAATGAACTGCTCAAGGCTGATGTTGCATGAATAACACGAAAACAATAACAATTAAAATTGTAAAAACAATTTATTTTTGCCAGCGTTTCGGGAGTAGTCCATTTTCACCCTGTTACGTATTATATTAGGCTATTTTTTTATGGTATAAGCCGGTAAACGAGCAGTCGGATCACCTGATGGTAAACAATTGTCGCCGCCCATGGACACCTGGAACACCGAGGCGTTTCAAGTGTGTTACCGGTCTGTTGGGAATTGGGAATTTAAAGTTTGTGGAGGATTCGGGAATTGGGGAGACTGGGGAGGGGGGGGGGCGTAATTGGACCTCCGGTAACCTCATACGACGAAACACAAAGTAAGTGTTGTTTCACGTCGGTTTTCTGTGAGGTCGTGGTATTACTCCGGTCGAGCCGGAAACTATTGTCCAACAGTGCATGTTGATGTTGATGATGCCGACGACATTTTGTCATGTGAGTGAGGTTACCGGAGGCCCAATTACCCCCGTCAATCTCCGGGTGTCGATGGGCAACGCCGATTGCTTACCATCAGGTGATCCATTGCTCCGTCCTATTAGTTTATCGACTTATCGCATAAAAATTAAAAATATAAATTAAATAATGTACTTTCTTTACAAGAAGGAAAATATAGCAACAAATACATTCATTGGCTGCAACTGCAACTTGCTAACTCTTCTCTACGATAACGGTGTTGATCTCCGAATTGCTATCATTTGGCCACTGCAGGTACCATCCTGATTGCAGTGCAGTCAGGTGTAGACAAGTTTTTTTTAAGAGGGGAAAATCATCGAATGATTTCTCCCGCCCGGGTGTGGCGGAAAGGCATGTCAGACTCTTACTGACTAAAAACCACTCCGTTCCTACTCCTGCACTTCGAGCCGGAGCCCCGGTAACCCGTTACGTTCTCCGCGACAGCGATATTAAGTATAGGTATGACATAAAACACGTTTACTTAATTCGAGTCTATCTATTTATTGATCTTCATAGTCAAAAACAAAATTGATTCAGTGCTCATCATTTTGGTATTCGTTAGGGACGCACCAAAAATTAAGATGATGACAGGGTATGAAAATTAAAAATCTAATTGTCCGTAAGTTAGGTAATGAAAAAATATTAGACATGTATTTTTTTATTTTGTCGTATAATGTAACAATACTCAGATAAAACGAATCAAAGTTTAGGAGTGGGGGCTAAAACGTAATTTCTACGTATAAAATGTAGGTACATAGAAGTGACGTCACGCGACATTTCAAATCAATATATCGTCGGAAAGTATTCGTTTCTGTAAGAAAATAAAAAATACGTGTCTAATCTACCAGACGGACATTAAAATAAAAATTAGGCATATACCCTAAATGAATTTGAAATCGATAATATCTTATTCTGTCTTTATTGTTATTTTGTGTCTATACGCACCAAAGAAGAAACATGGAACAGTGCTTTATAAAGCACCCAACTTTCTTAAATGCATGTCGAAACAACAAGCTTTGAAACCTTATGTACACAAAACTTTTACAATATTTATTGCTTTCACGAGACAGGGCTTGTCTCCGTCTAAATATAAACAGAAAAAAAAAACATATTTTTGCAAGTCACAGAAATAATATCGTGCCAAAATAAATATACACTATCGAATCCCGACACCATCACGTCTATTTTTAGTCGCGGCGCAGTAGTCGAATTAAATAAAGCTTATCTAATCAATACATTGTTTAATATATTACAATACTGACACCCACATGCTTTTATTACATTTCAAATTACATATATTAATATACTGACCTTTTCCCGCGATTTGGCTTGTTTGTTTTCAGCTATATGGTAAGGACAGAGTAAAAAAATACATTCGTCACTGCACTGCTCTTTCCGCGGGTGTTGTAAAACCCGATTAAGGGACTGGGACTACAACTACAACATATGAACATATTTTGGGTTGTTTATTATTGGTCCCAGGTGACTGCCTCATTGGCCGAGTGGTCGCAAGTGCGCCTGCCGGGCAAGGGGTCTCGGGTTCGATCCCCGGGTCGGGCAAAGTATTACTGGGTTTTTCAAAAAATTCCCAGTAGTAGCACGGAGTCTGGAATTGTGCTCGGTATATGGCAATAGGCTCACCCCCTATTACATGGGACTCATAACATAAATAGTGAAAAGTGGGTGTTACATTGTACAGTGGCATTAATGTACACCTCTGCCTACCCCTTCGGGGATAAAAGGCGTGATGTTATGTTATGTATGTATTATTGGTCCCAGCTATCTCCCCTCACGGAGTGATGTACGATTTGCTGGACACTTTGTATAAGAATATGTAGTTATTTATAGGCATAATTTATTTTACATGTTTGGTACAAATATCGTGTGATAAATTGAAAAAAATACGTCGATAAAAAATCATAGGGCTTTAGGGGTGTTAAGAAGCCTGAAGGGTTAGCAAATGACTCCTTCTATCAACTGAATATTGTGCTGTATGTGTTTTAAATATTTTATGGATTAGTTTTTGTTTTTTTTTCTGTATACTACACAAGCCTACTTTCGCTGATTCCCTACTAAACCCAAAGGATGACTGGGAGAAAATGCCATATGGCATTAAGTCCGCGGTATGTACCTTATTTTTGTGTGCATTAAAGAGTAAATAAATAAAAAAATACACGTTTTATAACCGTCCTCCGATGAACACGAAAATGTGCATGTTAAATCCTTTTATGCAGAGAAGGCTTAGTCCATGTAGTGATTGCTCAATCGATAAATGCAAAACTCACAACCATTTTATCCCATTCAAGCTTCAACATGACCAAAAAGCCGAGATCTGTTGGATATTCCTATCTTAAACAACAGAACTCATATTAAATTCGGTTTCATGAATTAGGCACGAAAGCGTAACAAACCAGAAAACTCAATTTCGCAGCACAATTAATATTAATTAAGATCATAGACATTTTTTTGTTTTTTGGTTTCGCATAAAATGTTTACCACAGATAATGCTGGCTAAAGCAATAATAATATGTTGCTTAGTCGAAACTAGAATGCAGGATATTGGAACATACCAGAGAATTATATTACAAATATTTGTTAATTCTAGTTTTTTTCGGTGTCGACTCATATAGCGAGCGAACAGGTTCCTTTTTCTAGTATTGTTACATTATGATGCTGTTTGTCGATTTTAGCATTAATTGTATTGGTATTTAAGCATAGTTATTAGGTTATTTGGCAATAGGCTTTTTTATGTAAACGCACGATCTTTAGGAAAATGATCGAGGCCGAGGGTCCGATACCAATGCAATGTCTGATTGAATTTGCATGTTAACGTCTAAAGCGCCGGCAATGCTCCAATTTTGATTATTTTTTGTACTGATATGGACAAATTCGTTACTACGATTGCATCGAGAACTACAGTGCCTATAGATAGGCATTACATTTAGTTCATTTATTAAGTGGCCTAATGTAATAAATTAACTACATGTAAATCTACCACATCGGTGGTCATCATGGGTGGATCCCAGTAACGAAGTAGTTAGTTTTTAGAGAGCACAAATCCCCTTAGCCCTGACGCTTCATGTAATACAATACTTCGATCTGCACATGTCAACATGTTCGAACAAAGTGAAGTACAAATATGAAAAAAAAAACATGTTATTGTTAACATTTGACGCAGCTATTCAATTAACCACTTAACGAATGTTATCTAATGGGACGATTCATTAACTTTGATCCGATACTAATCCCTTTTATAACGTATAACAGGGATTAGTTTAGCTTGAAGGTGTTAGGATCTAAAGTCGGTTATCCAGCTCGCTTGAATTGGCTGATTGGTTCATGACATTGTGCCGCTTGAATGAGCTTCGGTTTGGTTGAGTTTGCAATTTTCTGCTCCCAATTTGTCTAGGGAAGATATCATATTGCTGGTCTGGGTTATGAGGGGTATAAGTCTGATGGCCAACCCGTATTGAGCAAGCGTGGTGATTAATGTTCAAACCTTCTCTGTTTGAGAAAAGGCCTTAAGTCAGCACTTCAGCAGTAGCAGCCACTTATAGGCTGTTGATGTGAAGTACATTATCATTTTGGTTTTAATTAAAATCGCGGCTTACTCACGTGAATATACTGAGAAAAGCTCTACTAGTTTCGAACCACAGAGGGGTTCTTCATCATGAGCAGCGTGCGCGGTCGCGGTGACGTTGCACAGCTCACTAGTGAGTAACCCGCGATTTTAGTTGATTTAGTATGTTTCACGATAGTTATTATAAAAACATTTTGGTTTTTGTCAGAATTTTGTCATATGTGGTGACTGGTGACGATATGATATATTAGTCACCACTTTGTTTCTTTTAGCGGTTATCGTAAGGGCCGATTCACAGTAAATGGTTATCAGCGCTTTCTGATAAACCTGAACCTTTTAACATAGACCTCCAATTCTGTCTAACGTAGATATATATACATATACATATTCCATATGGAATACGTGGCTTAAAAACGTGGGTCCATGGGTAGTTTCTGCTTGTACCTTTTTATGAGGATGACTGATTGATTTGTGTTTTAAGGACGGTAATTGTAATTAGGTGAATTACGACCAATTTTTGACACATCTATCTGGAAAATGCTCTCGTTACTCAAGGGCCTATGGGTAGTTTCTGCTTGTACCTGTTGATGAGCATGACTGGTTGATCATAATTTTATGAAGTTATTGTTTTAAGGGCGGTAATTGCCATTAGGTAAATTACGACCATAAGAACTTTAAAGCAGGCGTTTTATTTTTGACTAGACTCGCTTTAACTTACACAGTATAATATTGTTACGTGAAGCAATTTCCATTTGTGTGTTCTTTTCGTCCTTTATTAGAATCGTCGAGAGACTTTCGTACATAACAAAGTACTTTTACGAGTTTTCGACAGCCTACGCAACATCTGTCAGCTGTACAAAGTCAAAATATTCTTTTTAGTCACTCTAACAGGAAAACAACATTTTCTGAAGCGAAAGTTTCGAACGTGAACATTTATTACAGAGAGGTATTAAAGTTCAACTTTCCATCACAAAGTACTAACAATCTCATTTAAAATTCGAACGTGGAACAGTGAATTGAATATTGAAACTTTTTTTATGAGATTGGAATACTTTCAGAACTTTCAAACAGCCTATGCCTACACAGATACAAAAATATATGTAAAAAGAGGTTGCAATAAGAATTACTGGGTTTTTGCTCACCTGGCCTGACCGGCCCTTTTTTTGAGGGGGGAAAATCATCCAATGACTTTTCTCGCCTTGGGTATGGCGAGAGAGTGTCAAGACTCTTACTGACTAAAAACCAGCCTGTTCCTGTTCTTATTTCGAACCGGGCCCCCGGCAGCCCGTATAATGAGGGATCATTAGTGATTTTTCCATTTATGAAAGAATATTTCCTGTTCCATCCAAGTGATTAACTTTATGATAAAGCAGCCATTAAATTATAGAAATGTGCGTTTATTTGCATAAGGTCATATTTGATAGTTATCGTTTGAGGATAAATAATTTTTCTCTCTATGTTAGGTTTATTGTTTTCGATCCTTGAATTTTAATGGCTAACATATTAAAACAGTTATATGAATGTTATCCTTAAAAAAGTCAACGCTTTTAAAAAACAGAACTTGAATAATTTTGGATATTCAACAGAATCAAGACTGCTAAAAGTTTCACTTGGATACACATTCATAATTCATAAGGATCATACTCAACCCAGGTTTTTAAGGGCAACGAGGCAAAGAGGTCGCGTTATCAATACATTAATATGAGAGCAACAGTCTCTTTTAAAAATGAGTTTATTCTTTTTTATGGATAGGGGTAACGAGGAAGTCGATGACCTAATGGTGCCTAAGACCTGCCTATGGTTATCCTCAACACCAGAAGAGTGATAAGTGCTTTGCCGGCCCACCAATTTATTGTGGGAACTGACCATAACAACAACTATAGTAACAATGGTTTTTTTTTTTAAGGGGGAAAGTCATCGAATGACTGCTCCCGCCTAGTAACAACGGGTTACTAGGGCTCCGGCTCAAAGCAGGACTAGAAACGGAGTGGGAGTCTAACATTCTCTCGCCTCATCCACATAAAAAAAAGGACTATATTGCCAAACCTGCACGATTTCAGATCCCTACAATAGATCCGAACACGAATTAAGGCAGATATTCAATACTGGAACTTTTCGTAAGAAAAATCCATCAAAAAAATTCCCCTTGCCCTACACCAGTTGTTAATCGACCAATTCCACTTTTTGTCATTTTTTAAGCTATTTATTTTATTTTTCAAAATAAACTTTATTAGCACTAAAATAGAGGTTGTTTTAGTTTTTACCGAATTCTGCTCAAATTGATCAGACAAGTTTGAACATGAACAAGCAAAGGATGAATACAAAAAAACAATGAATATTTTTTATTGTCTATGCAATCATAGCCTATGACGAGAATACCAATGGCAGGAAAATAATATTATATAATTATAAATATTATTTTTCCTCCGTTGTTTAGATTTGTTAGTATTTAACAATGTTGTGCTTGTAGTCTCCAGAATGGCTGAACTACTTTTGATGCACTTTGATTTGTTGAATTAACTAATAACAACTAAGTACCTAGATATTTAGTAGGTTAATAACAATAATTGTATTATGAAGAAATAAGTGTTTAATGATAAGGACAACCATGTCTACTGCAACCATTCCTTAGTAACGATTTTGTTCCAAAAACATTTGCTAAGTACTGGATTAAGTAGCCATTAACTCGTCGAGTACCGTCATTATAGACACAATTATAGAACAATAGGTTGCGGTTACCGGTGACCGCTTGGTGTTTGACAGTTTAAATGATGCTGAATATGGCGGAAAGACTTCTACGTAGTCTTACAAAATAAGTGTATGGTGTATCATTAGAATTGATTAGAAAATTATTTTTTGACTCTATCCTTCATTCTTGAGCCACAGCACAAGGCTGAGTAGTTGCTTTTTTCGAATGCTAATGTCAAAGTTGTATTATCTGTATCTCAAAGCATTAAATAACTCAATTGTTTTTTTTTTCTTTTTTTTATCACTGGAAAGTTTACTATCACAAAGTAGGTAATGTAGGCTACTTTTCTTATTAGACTTTCTGTATACAGGACCTTGATACAAGAAATGAAAATTCTATGTAGGTAAAACCATATTTTGTTTTACCCACATAGTATTGTTATTTAATATACTTAAATATAGAAGTGTTATACATAAAAGTGTTATATAAATAGTTAACACTGACTTTCAGCCTATTGATTTAGGATTACAGGTTTAAAGTGGTCTACTTTTTGAAAAATTTTCTTTCAGTCCTTGTAGTGATAAATTACAGTTAACATATGTCGGTCCAAAAATAAATGATATTTTTTAACTAGTCATGAGTAATTGATTGTTATCAAATATATTACAACTTCAAACAAATGTACCTATATTTATTTCATATCTGTGGCCATACAGTAATGACTCACTCTAGTTTTAATTTCATGTGATTGTATCAAAGTAAACAGTTTTATGAGATTGGTTATTAAATATTTATGTGTTTCATTACAAAGTGAAATAGTAAAATAAGAAATAAAATTGTGAATAGCTTGTGACTTTTGTGGATAAAATTATAGTTGTTGATTAGTACTAAAACCTTTTTAATCCAACCTTATGTGAAAACCAAAAAGGATAATGTTCCTGAAATCCTTTTTGGAGTCCTAAAATTATCAGCCAGCATCAAATTGATGATGTCAATAATTTTAAAAATAGAACGCTCCTCACATTAATGCATCGCGCACAAGATTTTAATTGAATTAACCACATAATTACACATTTTTTCACACTTGACTAGAGAAAATTGTATGGCAGAATTAAATGATTTTATAGATAATACTCACATCCTCAAAAATAGATCCGACGTTGGCAGTCACAAGCAGCAATGGCACTTTATCGGAGCCCATTTTTTTGAACTTCAACATGTTCCTGAAGAGTTTTTATGTGAAAACAAATCCTCTAACACAAACGAGGTTACTATCAACACTACGTAAGTTTAAACGGCCTTATCGTAATTTGGCGCGCATACGCCTTCACTAAGAATACTGTTTATTACATTATTAAGTTTAATTATTACACTTTACCGTTAAAAACGGAAGAATTTGTTCAGTGTAGTAAATTCACCCGAGTCGTCCCAGCCCTTTCTGACATTTGTATGAATGAATGACATTTGTACGCTCACATTTGCACGTATAAACAGCATATAACCTGAATAATTTACAATGTTTGACATTTTTGATTAAAGTTTACAAAAAATAATTTTAGTTTAGCATAAGAATATAATTAAAGAAAGAAAAAATTATAAGTATTACTATTCTGTTGAATATTTAGTTGAATTTGGTCATGAGATGATTTAAATTTGAAATTCTGAGTAAACTTCAAGTAGAACACGCGTATAACGGAACGTATATTTCAAACTGAGTGACCTTCTCAATTTGGTCGGTTGCTGAACCAATGACGTCGATGCTAGTTTTACGTCACGCCTACTTTCAGGGCCGTATTTGTGTAAATAAATATGGGAAGAGGGTATTTAGACTCGAGAGGTCAAGAAATACGTAAATAGTGACGGTGACAGCGAAAATTAAGAAAATTTATTTTTATGTACTCGCTGCTCGAGGTAAATTATAAATATTCCCACGTTTAGTCGTTTAAACATTTCTATTGAAATTTATTACTTCACGTAATATTTTTACAGACAGTTCAATGTCGCATCAACATTATTAGCTCAATTATGTTTTGTAAGCGTGTTATTATAAATTGTAGTTTTTGGCATTGTATTGTGTCAATTATATTTGAAAAACATATTTTTCAATAATAATCATGAAAACTGTTGGCGTTTCACAGTTTGCTCAGTATAAAGTATTAGGAGCTGAAATAATAAATTAAATATATAGCAATACATAATCAATAAAGTTCGTTATTTCCGGGTGCTTTCGTTTAAAAAATCATTTTCCCGCCCAAAACAGGCTACCAGTCCTGAAATTCATCTCTGTCTGTTTTCGGGGCGTTCCTTCAAGCCGCACATGCGATCTATGTTCCGTCGGCGCTCGATGTAAACGGCTAAAATAGAAATCGATTGTTGTTTCTATTCCTGTGGATTTAGGTCGGGTTTATTCGAAATATCAGTGCTATGGCGATCCGATAAATAATAGGTAAGTGGTATTTATTTTATATTTGGCTATTAATCGTTTAACTGGGCCTCCAATCTTGGTTATTTTCCCATGCCGTGCTTCAATGGGAAGAATTCCATGCCGCTCCGGCAAAGAGGTTGGGAAAAATGTTAATTAATCTATGGTGTTGTTGGTAAACAATAATTAAGAATTTAGAGAATTGTTGTTTGTATTTGGCCCTGTGGTGGATTTCAAATACCTACATTTTGAACGTGGAATGCAATCAGTAAAAATTTTAGTTTCATTTGTTTATTTCGTCTGATTTCGAATCAGCTGTCTACACTTCAAATGTATTGAAATGAAAATGTATTTTCTTTTGTTTATTATAATTTAACTTCCATTATTTTACTACGCACATATTTTGTCTTCCTGATGAAATGACGCACAAAAAATAATTAAAATTCGTATGACATTGTATCTAATACAATGATATATACGTAGAAATTTAAGTAAATAAATGAATTTCAACATTCCTCCCAAACTCACATGTAGTTACTTATGCACATAACAGGATAATAATTTAAATACAAGCATATTTTATTTTATTTTTAAACTCGCAAGGACGTTTCCATCATTAATTTTAGTTATAAATGTACCTAAGATCAAGTATTTCAAAATTAGGGAAATAGGTCGCGGAGACTGTTTTCCGTTTATATGATTGAAGGAACCCTTTTTATGATGGGTAATTATTAACACATGGTTATAGTCAAGGAGCCAGCTGCATGACTCATCAATATCAAAAATCGGTGACTATCTTACAACTGGATTATGAGTTTCCTCTGCATAGGAGGGTTTCGTATAATCTCCACGATTTCTTGTAGTTTGAGATTGAATTTATATATTGTTGTTTATTGATCTTTTGTCGTGAAAATCCGACTAAGGGACAGTGACGTGAAGGATGTGATCGGTGACGGTGACCGTTCGCCTCGCCTCGCGGTTTAGACCGCTGAACCAGACCCCAGCGTATGGTACGTCGCGTTCCGCGCGCCACTCAAAGAGCTATCAGACCAAGATAGATGGGGGGCCCAACAGGGCTGATGCCGATACGGAGCCGTGAAGGACTTAACTCGTCGAGCACCGTCAATATAAACACAATTAAAGAACAATAGGTTGCGGTCACCGGTGACCGCTTGGTGTTTGACAGTTTAACGGGTTACCGGGGGTCCGGTTCGGAGTGCAGGAGTAGGAACGGGGTGGTTTTTAGTCAGTAAGAGTCTGACACTCCTTCTCACTTCACACGGGCAGGAAAAGTCAATGAAAGATTTTCCCCCATCAAAAAAGTGCCTTAGTCTGTCAAGACACCTGCGAAGGGCATGGAGATGGTGGTAAATGTGTACATACTTCCCTTCCCGCTACCGTCGGTACAAGCCACAAGCATGATGTTGCGTGTTTAAAACCTATATTAATGAATAGAAGTCAATTTAGGTTTTACTAAAGTACGGAGATAAAATATATCGCGCGGGAAATCTGAAACGAACTACACTTATAAAATGATCGGTTGAATAAAGCGTGGTCAGTTGCTATTAATGCCCATTCCTCTTCGTATGACAAGGAGCAAGTAATTAAATGGAACTTATATCCTGTGCCTTTAGCCATACGCCACTTAAGCGCTTTTCTACATAGAGAGTAGGAAACTAAATGTATGGGGATGGCACTGACAAATGTCAAAATTTACGTCAATCCCATATAATTTGGTTTTCTATTCTACAAGTAGACAAGCGCTAATAAGTGGCATTCGGCTACAACTGCTGTTTACTTATATACAAGGTTTTAGTCAAAGAGCCCGACTATTATACACGAATGTCATCGTTCGAATGTTTTTTTAAAGACACTGTTGCATAAATATTAGTGTGTGTGACATTTGAAGTGTATTTTATTATTTTGTAAATATTTGTATGGTTTATTCCTGGTTGAAGATCCAAAATAAATAGGAAGCGAACCGAATGCCAAACTTTAATCATAACACAATTTCACACTTTGTCATCCTGAAAGGACTTTGCAGAGTAGCAGAATATTGACGGCAATGCATTAGTGACACAACATAGAGCCAAAGTTTTCTTTTTGGTGAACGAGCAGAAAGATCACCTGATGGGAAGCAATCGGCGTCGCCCATCACTAGAGGCGTTACAAGTGTGTTACCGGCGATTTGGAGATTAGAAATTTGAGGATTATTGGAGATTCAGGTATTGGAGAGTTTGAGGAAGGAGGAGTGGGGGTAATTGGGCCTCCGGTAACCTCACACTCATGACGAAACAACGCAAGCGTTGTTTCACGTCGGTATTCTGTAAGGCTGTGGTATCACTCCGGTTGAGCCGGCCCATTCATGACGAAGCATGGCTCTCCCACGCTTAAAAATCAGGATCAGTGACTGCTTACCATCAGACGGCTCCTTGGCTATGTTACAGAGGTACTTTCATCTATATATAATTTTAAAAAGCTGCGTTATTTAACGTCTGCACAAAACTCGGTAACAGGCGACTGTTCAATTATTTAAGCACCTTTTGAAATACAAGGTCAACTCACTGGTTCGCTGGAATGGGCGAGCGTTAGGGGCTCCGATTGTCAGTTGTTTTTTGTTACTTGCTAACGTTATATACGCAGGGAAAAATATGAATATTTTATCACATATGCATACATATAGGTACAAATGTAAAGCTTTCTTGGAAATCTTTCAACCTCACTTGTGATATGGCTCAAGATATATATGAGAAACAAACGTATCTTGATTTTGTGGATATTAAGGTATGAATGTAGAGGAAACGTTAAGTCGTAGGCCGCTAGTCAACCTGCATGATGGTTTTTCGTGCTCATCGCAGACGCAGGACCCGAAGCGTCAATAAGGGAGGTCCAGACGTCTAGGCGTTTAGGCGAGAAATCATTAGACTCAAACATAACGAAGTGCACTACTTCGATATCTTGTGACAGGCAATTTATGATGATGAATATGATGATACACGAGCTCCTAAGAATTTAATATCTTTTCCAGCATTCACAATGTACATCATAAGTTTGTTGGTGTTGGTGGCGGTGGGGGCACCAGGGTTGTCGGCACACCTGCATCATGCCGTCGAGACTGAGATGTTCGCCATACCCATCAGCCCTAACTTATTCAACTGGACCTATCAAGGTAAGTGAACCGTGTTCAATTGTTCATGTATCTTCTTTTATAGACTTCGAAAAGGATTATGTTCAGCTGTTTTGTGTTTATTTTTTGTTTTTATGGAATATCTGCTCATTTACCGGCGTAAATGAGCAGATGGATCATCTGATGGCAAGCAATCGGCGCCGCTCATGTATACCCGAAACACCAGAGGAGCTACAATTGCGTTACCGGCCTTTTGGGGATTAGGAATTGATGTTGTATATGATGATCATAGATATCTGCAATACATATTACAATTTACCCAGTGTACGACACTAGTATGTATTGTGAGGACTGACCTATTTATTACATAACATAGCTGGCCAAATGTGGGTATTATCCACATTCGAAGTGTCTACTCTGCCTTATTCCTTTGGAGTTGAGGAGAGTAAAAGGTTATAGGTATGTTTATAACATTAATAACCGATTGTGAACTGTATTTCCCTATTGTAGCAAAATATTATTTGTTGTTAAGTGGAATGAGGGACAATTTTTTTTTAACAAACGATACTAGATTATTCTCCTGTGTCATGGGTACGTTAACAAACATACGATTTCACATGCACATAACACCCAGACCCGAAATAGCAATAGGTATATGGATCACACAAAGAGTTGCTCCGTGCGGGAATCGAATCCGGTACCCGTTTCACGGAAGCTAGTTGCACAGCCATCGCGCCAACCGTGCGTCATATGGCAATAGAATCAACTTTAAACTAATATTTTTTCACTAGTCCCTGTAGAACTGCCTACTGTCGAATGGAATTTCATGTGATGGCTAAAAATATTTGAACTAATATGTAATTCGAGGATTTCATTTGAGGATCTGCCTCTCTTGAGTTAGATCGTTATTAAATTGCAATAATGATGGGCCGCAATAAGGTAGTTAGGTATATAATTAAATGTATGACATAATCGAGTTATATTAATTAATTTACCTAAAGGATATGGTAAATTTAATTTATTTATAAAATTAAAACCCGACTATAAAAAATATATGCCTCATTGCTCTACAGTACATAATAATGGCATACGAACACGGCTAAAAAACATCCTCTCAGAAAAAAATCATGTTTGATACGTTTTAAAGCGTGTCCTACCGGGTAAAATCATAACTCTCATTTAGGTTTCGCTGTAGTCGGGTAAAAATAAGCATCAAATTCGTATATTATATTTTATTTCTATCCGTGATATTGATATAATAGATTCTTAGAAGTAATGAACCAATAATAATGGCAGAGGTTTAACGAGGTTGTCTGCCTAAAGTATCGATACCCGATTATTTATAGACGTTACCTATCGATTTCCCAAATAATAAAGACAAAAACCTCGAAGATGGGACGCTACGTTTAGATAAGACGATTAAAATAAAGAAATTTTCCATAACGACTTAATATTTAGGTCATTTATTTATAGCCGTAGATTTTTTTCCACAGGTAGGGGAGTTATATAATTGAAGGAAAAATTTCCACTTATAAAGGTTTCCCGGCAACCAAATGTAATCTTTGTTCTCGTTTCTGGCTCTTGGATCATGGCCCACGTTGGGCGCCAGTTGAGAATTGACTTCGGTTATATTAACATCGAGTATCGGCTCCATAACTAAAGTGTTTAATTATCCATTAAAAGTTTGTGTGTATTCTATCTATTTATCTATGAGTACATCTTGAACATCTTACTGACGTTTCAATATTAAAATTTTCATTTAAAATCGTCCGTTCAAATTGAATTGTCGTTGATCAATAAAAGCTTTGCGAGTGTTTTAGAAAAAGGACTTTATTCCAATGTACGTTTTTAAAGAGGAGTCAGTCCTGTCTGTGTTATTCTTATTATTACGTTACCAACATCTAGCTTCGAGCAAATTAAAATGAAGTTTAGTAGTCTAGACAAGAAGGTCGAGATTTGAAATCCAGTTTTGCTTTTAGTACCTATCAGTGTGTGATTGACGTATTGTGTCTGTGTGAGTGAAACCGAATACCACCCCAAACAGTTTGGTCTAGAACGTTCCCCTCTCCAGTTGGGCCAACATTTGGTATTGGAGAAACAACTTACTGTACTATAGTATTGGATCAAATGTTAGCTGAATTAAAGTTGTATTAAAAAGGGCTTCGAGAATGTTCTCCGGTAATGTTGGGCCAACTTGTTTCCGATGCAACATCGCGCATGTCCTGCGTCCTGGGCATTGCAGTTAGCTCCATCGATCATTCCTTCATTACTCAGCCTTGACGTTACACTATTTTATTGCGTCGTAAAATTTTAGTTTATTATTTTTTAAGGTTTGATTAACATTTGTTAAAATGTAGTTCTTTAGTGTTGTGTGTTCGGGGGGCGGTGTTGCTGTGTCCGGTAAGTACTGTATGGTATTAGATTTTCGTTAGTTTTTTATTTGTTTGTTTAAGTCATAAATGTTGATGACTAAAAGAGAATGGAATGATAGATGTGTGAAAATGGCGATGAATGGAAGATTTTTATGGAATAGGAGGCAAACGAGCAGACGCTAGACCAATCATCTGGTGGTATTGTGGTAAGCGATCAGCGCCGTCCATGGACACCCGCCACACCAGAGGAGACACAGCGTTGCCGGCCATTTAAAAATGAATCTCTTTTCTGGAAAGTTTGAAGGTCCGTATCTCATAGGGAAAGGTGAAAGGTGTATTAATACAATCCTAGGATTTTAAGCGACTTTGTTATTATTAGGTATCTACTTTGTTAATATTCTTTTACTATGTGGCTATGCTAATGAAATTGCTAAGCTGTGGCGCAATAAAAGTATTATTTCTGTTGTTCATTATTACGTATTGTTTAAAATTATGTGTATTTCTATTAGGTACCTCCATTTAATATATAACGCTACTAATTGAATGAATGGGGTTATTAGTTAGTTCCCTCTTGTTCCTATATTGTACTAGCTTCAACCCGTAGCTCCGCCCACCTTCCCATGGGATAAAAAGTACCCTATGTGTTAATCCAGACCATAATCTATCTCTGTTCTAAATTTCATCCCAATCTCTTCAGCCGTTTTGACGTCATCACGCCTTTTACCCCCGAAGGGGTAAGCAGAGGTGCACATTACGGCACTTAACGCCACTGTACAATGTAACACCCACTTTTACTATTTATGTTATGAGTCCCATGTAATAGGGGTGAGCCTATTGCCATATTATATCCGTATAGTATATCCGTGCTACTACTGATTATAATATTGGTAAGATAAGATTGTATTAGTTTTCCACATGCAGTTCACCCGGTGTGATCAAAACTCGGGAACCATTCTACATATCTTTTTTTTATCAAAGTCAAAGCATTTATTTTAATGAAACCATAATTTGGTACTTTTGAAACGTCAACAAATACAAAACAAATAGGTAATAGTCTGTCAGTCAGTCCGTCAGTGAAGCTAGGTGCTCATTCCAAAATGTAGATTCGAATGGAGAAGAAAGAGCAAGAAACTCCATTCATTACTCTTTTTAAAAAGCATGTCCTACAATGTCTCTGATATATGTATCAGAGATTCCAATACTGTAAAAACAATGCAAAGACACGCTTGACGCATTATAGGTACCAATTACAAACCTTACTAAAAAATAAAAAAATCTTATGGTCTAACATGGTGCTCACATATGCATACTGACAATCCATAAAAATAATGCTTCTATACCTACAAGAAAAAAGAAACTCTTTGTTTCAATAAAGAAAGAACTGCTCGATGCGATAAGGAAACTATATTGTCTATTATATTATATCTATAATATTGCTATTGTCATTGCCATGGACTAACCCTTTTTAATCTGAACAAATAATCCTAAAACATGTATTACTAGGTACTTATTAGTACATTAATATCAAAGGACTTTCCCCTTTGCTTTCACCCTTCCTTTTGAAACACAAGGGGGAGCTGGCACGTTGCCATCTAAGCCAAGTTTACGTCTGGGAGGTCAGACTAGCTTACTACCTTGATGGATAAATACAAAGTCTAGACAAATTACTATAATTTTTTAGCGATATCATTTTTTAAAACGAATATGTTTTAGTATCTGCAGCTGTAGCCAAATGCGCTTGTCTACATGTAGATTTTTTTTATTGTCATTGTCTACAAGTGTGGTAGAGCCATGCTTCGGCACGAATGGGCCGTTTCGACCGGAGTGATACCTCGGCCTCACAGAAAACCGACGTGCTTGCGTTGTGTTTCGTCGTACGAGTGGGGTTACCGGAGGCCCAATTAACCTCCCCTTCCCCAATCTCTCCAGTTCCTAAATCCCCAACGATCCTCAAACTCCTAATCCCCAAAAGGCCGATAACGCACTTGTAACGTCTCTGGTGTTCCAGGTGTCCATGGGCGACGTTGATTGCTTACCATCAGGTGATACGTATGCTCGTTAACCGGCTTATGCCATAAAAAAATAAGGGCGATATTACCATCCCATGACAACGTAGTTAGCAACATAAACTACATACTACCTCTACAAGTCAATCAAATTGCTGAACGTATCTATAAAATCAATAATCTTGCAATCACGGCGCATGATCTAGCACGCCTGAGGTAGATACACGTTTGAGGGGGCGGGGGTGCAACCCCCTTTATAGAGGGGGTTAGGGGTGAAGGCTGAAAGGGGTTGTTAATTCGCTTGTGTCCGGTAACGTATTTTCCAAATAGATGTCCCTTATACAAGGTGTACTAAAAATGGAATATCATAAAAAATCAAGTAATAAGTATGGCGATGGTTTTTGAATCACACTTATTTAAAGAGATAAGTGTGATTAACCAAAAATATAAATAGACACCAGCTACTCTATTTTCTAACTAACAATTCGAACTTTCCAAGTGAGGTCTATTGCATTGTCGCGTAGCATTGGTCGAGGTAATTCTTTTAACCAACTAGCGACTACGCACGTGTGGTATATGCATGTATTATACCTCTACATAAAAACCTTCCTTTAGAATCACTCTATCTATAAAAAAAAACTGCATCAAAATCCGTTGCGTAGTTTGAAAGATTTAAGCATACATAGGGACAGACAGACGGCGGATAGCGACTTTGTTTTATACTATGTAGTGATGACATGGCGGACTGCGATTGAGTTCACTTCAATCTTAAGTTGCAGAATAACCTAGCAGAAATCGAACTTTTTGGTTTCAAATAATCATTAGATGCTAGCTGAATTGATTAAAAGTAAATCAAATTAAGTAAAAATTAAATTATTATGAAGTTAACTTTGTAGGTACAGCTGTTCTATATTAACTCCTCTTTAGTATTAAACGATATCTGTAGCATTTCCGATACACCCTGTCACCCCCTCAGTTGCATGGAGTGAGTTGTGAAGGGTGGCTTATAGAGGGTGGAGGGGTGAGGGGGGACGGTGAAAGAGGGTGTTAATATCCGTGTATCGGTAAAACCGGACATTTTATGTAGTTTCTAGATAGATTTTATTTATCTAGTAGATGTATTGTAGCAGATAAGTTGAAAATTGCTGTCATTGTCGGTACTCAGGTGTGTATTCGTGATACGATATGCAGTTATTACATTTACCTTTTTTTGTAATAGTTAAGCATATGTTTAACTACGAATAACATACATACATAACTTCACGCCTGTCTCCCATGGGGGTAGGCAGAGACTAAGGAACGCCAATTACTACGATTCTTACATACCTCTTTCGCTTCATTAACAGACATCAATCTTTTCATGCATGCTCGTCGGTTAAGGGTACTTTTAATTTGGCCCTTCTTTAATATATCGCCAATCTGGTCACTATATGTCCGTCTATGGCGCCCTCTACCGACGGCCCCATTCATATCCGCTCTGTATACTTCCTTCGTTACTCTACTTTCATCCATCCTTTCTACATGTCCAAACCAGCGTAACATTCCCTTTTCAATCCTTGTCCCTACATCATCTTTCAATCCACACCTTTCTCTAATAACACTATTTTTCACTCGATCACTCAACTACGAATAATTGTTTTCAAAATAAGAGAAAGCAGTATTGTTATCATTATTAACTAGAACTTAATGATTATGATAATTCTTTATTTATAGCCGCTGTCCCTTGTCTAGGCAATTTCATCTTTACGCACAAGGCTAGATGTTGGTATTTGATTTTATGATCGAAAGTAATACTTCTATGTTCATTTTTATTAATAAGGGAAAAGATTGTTGTCTGCGATAATGGACTCAAACTTTATTAAGATAGCAAATTGGTTCTAAGATTAACAAAGATTGTGTGTGCCACTTCTAATCGGTAGGAATAGATAGAGTAAATAACTAAAAAGCTTTTAAGATTTTTTGGAAATTTTGTATGGATTAGGTAACCTCTTAAGTTATTTTTAGCAAAGCTTTCTAAGTCGAGTGAGATTTAAGATCCATGTGCCTACACAAATAAGGACCCATTATATGACCTTGTGGTACACCAATTTATTTTCGCAATCACCTAAATGTCTTCCTTTAAAAGTTCATTCTAGAATCTGTTCTAGAAATAACGCTAACATAGTCCAGTTAAAAACAAAAAACAAACTACAAACATGGACTTGATTAAAAAATAGCAGCTAGATTGAAACGCAGTGAATCAAAAGTCTGCGTTGGGGTCGGGAGGGTTGGGATGGGTGGCCGGCTTCCATCCCTATCAAAGTACCTATATCAAAATGTATGCTGTAAAATCAATAACCGTTGCATCTAGAGCGCATGTCCTAGATTACCTGAGTGTAACCGGGAGTCGCATTTAGGACGTCTTGAGCGATACTTGTTGCTCTATCGATTGTCCGTCACCGCGGTCCTCGGAGATTTATCTCAATTCATCTCAGTACTTTCACATCTTAAATTATTCGAAGTTTTTGTTAAAATTGTGGACATGAGTGGATCAACGTTCGTGTTCCGTCGCCGACCTGATCAACGTCAAGTACGTATCCTACCATTTGTTTCGTGATGATTCGTGATTAATTAATTTTATGAATATTTTTCAAATTCTGTTATCAGTAATAGATTTATTTATTTGTTTTAGTGGAAATATTACCAGAAACGTTTTAGGTTCATCACGGTGATTAATTAATTAAATTCTAAAAATCATATTTAAATTAATATATGTTATCGATTTTTTGCGCGAGGATGGGCTTTTGTTATACCAGTGTCAAATCAAAGTGAATTTAAATTACCACCTTTAATGAAAATTAATTGAAACTAGAATCCTAGGAGTAAAATTGACGAGTAAAGCATGTGGAAATTTCCTTGGGCGTTTTCGTAAACTCGCAGATGCGTAGGCTGCAAACCAAGATGGCGCTTGCGTGGCAATCGATAAGCGTCGCGCAGTAGCGTCCACAACGCCTAACGCAACGGCGCATGCCCTAGGCTTTTAGGGCATGCGTCGTGAGAACATCAAAATTGATTTAGTAGTTCTAGACTCTTCGAAACACAGCTCGGAAGAGGAAACAGTGGGGGCGGGGTCATTTTATAATGGACGGCATTTGAAACAAAGGAATGACATGCATATGATTGAGCAACTTTTAATGAAACGTTATCGTAGATTTTGAATATTCGTTTTTAAACTGTTGCGATAACGATTTTTGATTTTTATAATTCTCTTGTAGACATTTCATTTGTTAATATTACGTTAAAGCCACACCAAATATGGCGGCTAACCGCCATGAGGTGCACCTATTACGCAGGTCTATGCGCAGTTACGTAACAACCGAAGCCACGTATAGCATTCAACTTCTTTGTTCTCAGATGACCTGAATTTTATATTAAAACTGGAGAATTAACACATGACAATGATGAATAATGAACTTATTAGCAGATTATAGGAAATTATAGTCGGGTTAGTTACCTACATCTTTGTATAATGGAGAAACACTTGATATTGATTTGGCCAAAATGGCGGAACGTCATCGGTGTCTTCGATGGAGATAGAGACACGCCTACCCCTTTTTGTAAAATATTTTATGTAACTTATTATATATAGGTACTTACGAGTTATGTTATTAGTATCTAATCTTAGATGATGCACTTAATATAGGTACACAAGGCATGGATGGACTTTTACTTCGATAATTCCAGAATATTCTTCCTCTTTTACAAAGATTTCTTTGAAGCTTTCTCAATGTCTGAAGAACTTTATTTGTTTGTCAGAGTTCGACCAGCAATACCGCTTCCACGCTGCCATGCTGGGCAAACCGGAGCTACCTGCGTGGCTTCATTATATCTACAGCGGACGACACCACTCAGGGTTCATCTTCGGAACGCCGCCGCGAGGGAGCCGAGGCTCCCTCCAGGTAAATACCGAATCTCTTACCTTATCAGCCTTTCATAACCATTGTTAATTCCCATGTTTCCGACCGCTGCAAAGTCTTCAGTTGTTCTACCAATAGTGTAAAAGAATATTTATAACTGCGAGAGACAGGAGTTAGCGCCGGTTTAAGTAAAGCAAGGGTTCGATTACTGTCCTTTAAGGTTATTTTTTTTCGGTCTCTTTGACTGTATTGTATTACATTGTTTTCGCACAATCCAAACAACAAAACTATGTAAACTAGAGAATTGTATTGTGAACCTGATTGAAATAGAATATCCTATGGAGTTTCTTGCTCGTTCTTCTCGATAGGAATCTACACCTTGGAAAGAGCAAATAGCTTACTTTTAATTTTTTTTGTTGACTTTCAAAAGTGCCTCTCTCGTCTAATTAATATAATTGATTTTGACTTGACTTAACTTGACTAAAAGATTTTGAATGAATCTACCTAATAAGTCTTTCTGGTGTTACAGATCGAAGTAATCGGCTTAAATAGACAGGACTACGAGACGCGGCGGGTATTACTGACGTTGGACATACAGCTGAAGGAGAAGATGGCACGCCATGAGGTCGAGCTCAAGATCGATAACCTGAATGTAGAAGATCTTTTGGATGAGCACAAGTAAGTAGAAATGTTCATTTATAAACAAGATTCTTTGAAGGGTACTGAGACTCAAGTCAGTGGTCACAAATGAAGAAGAATAAGTAGGAATTACTAAGGCTATACCTCATGCAGTTCAAGATGACCGGAGCTTGGCAAGTAGAAAGTTTTAGGGCACTTGGTGGATCATTATTAAAAATCTATGTTACAAAATTACAGGATGACCCGTTTGAAGGACATCTTGAGAACGAAACTCTGGACGGAGAGCAGTGGCGATCTGTACGCGACCTTCCTGTCGTCTGCCATCGATCTCGGAGCTCGACTGCCTTTGAAGCCAAGTGATGGTGAAGGGTACGTACACGTTCATGTTAAGAATCTTTTTGTAACTAAACTGTTGTAGGCTTTAGTAGTTCATGAGATTCTGCTCTTGATTCGGTTACACTTACTCACCTAGCCGTGTTTTTATCCAGAATAGGCTTAACCTGTTCTTCTTTTTCTCATGTCCTTTCCCTTGAAATTAGAACATATTTGTTTCCAAATACTGGAGAATATAGAAGTATAAGTATTAGACATGTTTCACTGTTATCTAATTGACTTGAGAGTTAAAAAGTTGAAGCTCTTCTACGCATAGCATTCAGCCTACGATCTATAGTAAAGGTCTTCCAATATATCTTCTTTCATAGTTTACTGCTACTATACCTTCTCAAGCCATATGCTCTCTTTTCCAGGTTGGTAGTCCGCCTCGGCAGTTCCATGCCATTCTCGCTGGAACTGAAGAGACTACGCGAGGAGGTGCGCCCTCTGTCCCGTCTGCCCAGCTGTCCCCGAGAGTACAAGCGGACGACCGTTGAACGACTCTTCAGGGACGCTGGGCTGACGCTGGACTGGTGCAGTTTTGAACTGGTATGTATTGATTTTGTATAATGGAAATGAGTCGGCGATTGGCCATCATCTTGCCTGGTCAGAAACTCGGCGTAAAACACGTGCTTCTGCTGTGTTTCATCGTGTGAGTGTTATCACCATAGCAGAGACCCAATTCCCTCCCCTTCCCAAGATGATGATCCTCCCCTCTGATCTTACGGGATTTCATTGATGGTATAGATAGCTTACCATCAGGTGTGTGTTGGTATCTGATTGTTTGACTCCTATCCTCAAAATATTAGGTATATAACATCAATGGCCACGAGATTGCCAAACCTGAATTGTTCTTCTTCGATTCCAGTACAATACGATCTACAAGGAGCGCTCAACCCTTCACCTGGAATATTTGACTGAAGTGCCCAACACCAGTAAATCCGCCAAATCCTTCAAGGCTCTTGAAACCAAAGATATCTGGACTGCACCCAGCAAGGTATGTTTACATTTTTCTAGAACTTTTCCTTTTCTATCCTAGACGTTTTTTTAATTGCTTTTATAAAACTGCTCCAATTTGATGTAGGTACCTTGGATTCTGTTTGACTTTGACATTTTACCTTTATTTTGACATTTGAGTTTGATTTAGATATTGAATTTGATTTAAGCATCGATGTTGATCTGTAATTTTTATGTTTGACTTTAACTCTCAACATTCATTTTTTGTTCTCTGGCTTGAATTTTGACTTGATCAGTGATCACTCAAATATCAAAGTCGGTGACAAAAGTCAACACTGTTGTTTTACTTTGACTTTTAACGTTGACTTTGACATTTTATTCTTACTTTGACTTTTAATAGTTAGTTTGATTCTTAATTTTAACAATGACTTTTAATTTTTATTTTGATCTCTGACTTTGATTTTACTCTCTGACTTTGAGTTTAACCGTCAACTTTGACAGTGACATTTGACTTGGATACAATCTTTGAATTAATAATAATAATAATAATCTTTATTGATGATAAAATGAGCAAAATACAAAATATTATCTTAATAAGCGATGTAGACCTTATACAGTTAGATGCCTGTACTAGGAAAGCCCTGTATCACAGGCGAAAGTAGCTATAACATTGTATACTAATTTAGGACATCTTATTTCTATAATTCAATATTACTTATCATGACTTAGCAAATTCAACTATGATTATTTTATATACATATTATATTTTATAAATTTTATATACCTCTATATATTACATATTATATAAATACATTCATTATATTATAATAATACCTACATAATTATGACAAATTATTTAGAACTAATACATAACATGACTACAGCTGTGGAATTACATACATCGGCAGAAACATAAATAAAACTAGGTTACTAAGTTCATATGGTCATTCACTTCACACGTGTTATTATAAAGTATTAAAATTTTTTGCTTGTACAGCAACTAAGTTTCCGTCGGCTAAATGGATACGTTGCGCAATTATTGTGCAAAGGAAGGTGAATCAACACCTAACTCTGACGTACAACAATATGCGTACTATGCACCTTCATAGTCTATTGAGTTGATGAATCTGTACTCTGCTATCTTCCTAGCAGGGCACTCAGCATCACCCGTTTTATGCTTATTCGGCTTGCTATAGCGGGTACAAGTTGCACACTTAGGAGACTCCGTTGTTTTCTTGCACTCAGATAATGCGTGTCCTACTTCTCCACAATGACCACACGATAAAAAGGGCTCTCGACAGGTTTTTGCTGCGTGACCGTATTGCTGGCATTTATAGCATCTTGTAACGAGCGTAAAATCTCTGACAGGGCACGAAGTCCAATTGATGTAAAGTCTTTCCTGAGAAATAAGAGCTTTGCGTATCTTGCCAGAGACTTGTATGATATTATAATTGCAGGCCGGTGCGTCCTTTCTTCCGGATTTATGGCTTAACTTTATATCTTTTAGAAAGGATTCCATTGACATCCCTGAAAACTTGTCAGCTACGTTCTGCTCATAAATGCACTTGAATACTTCAGCATCAGACATAGAGCTCGGTACTCCTACAACCGTAAGTCGCGGTTGACGTTTTTTAGGTTCGTCGGTGGTAAGGCCAGATGATGATAGCTGAACTACATCCTTGACTTTTTCAGCGTCTTCCTTGGTTTCGGTGCTAATTATAACACCTCCATTTTGTGTTTTACGGAGTCCTCGGACATGCAACTTCAATTCATCAGGGCGTATTATTTTCTGGACTATAGTTTTGGTTTCGTCACTTGATTGTACCTCTACTGATGGGTTCACAGGGTAAATAGCGACAGAGCTCAAATTGTTGGGACGCACAAAGTTCTTACCCTTTTTCACCATGTCAGCAAATGAATTATTATTTCCCATTCCAGTAGAGTTCTTGATTATATTCTTGATCTCCGAAATTTGATCTGCCAGGTCACGTTTCTCCTTTAGGTCATCAATGATGTTAATAGCTAGGCGAGACTTTTGCTTGAGAGATTGATACAAAACTGCCATTTGTGAGACGCTGGATCCAATTTTCCGGCTTAGGTTTGTAATTTTCAATTTTTGCTCTGAGTTCAGTTTTCCCTCCGTAGCAATAGAGCAAACTTCATTTAATTGTTGTTCGATTGATGCCATCCATTTCTGTATTTCGGGCGTTGACACAAATTCGATACTGAAGTCAGTTTGAAGGCTGCTTTTAATTGGTGAGGCACAGGAAGCAAGGTTGCTGGGGCTCTTATCCATTTTTAACCGATATAATATGTTTATGTTTCCATATTATAATACTTATTTTTAGGGTATAATCAAATCTAAATCAAGTAGGTCACTATTATTGCATTAAATAAATATTGCTAATAAGCACGTCTGTTCACTTCGAACGGCGAATGCGAATTGACCACAAAATGTCGTGTTCCCGGGCAGGAGTCAATCCCGTGCCGCAGTTACCGGCGCGTGGTGACGGGCGCGGTGCTGGCGCCGCTGGTGTTGTTGTTGCTGTGTGTGTCCGCGCTCACGGCCGCCGTCTGCGCGCTGCACGCCACCGTGTACGTATTGTTTACTAGCGCTCACGGCCGCCGTCTGCGCGCTGCACGCCACCGTGTACGTATTGTTTACTAGCGCTCACGGCCGCCGTCTGCGCGCTGCACGCCACCGTGTACGTATTGTTTACTAGCGCTCACGGCCGCCGTCTGCGCGCTGCACGCCACCGTGTACGTATTGTTTACTAGCGCTCACGGCCGCCGTCTGCGCGCTGCACGCCACCGTGTACGTATTGTTTACTAGCGCTCACGGCCGCCGTCTGCGCGCTGCACGCCACCGTGTACGTATTGTTTACTAGCGCTCACGGCCGCCGTCTGCGCGCTGCACGCCACCGTGTACGTATTGTTTACTAGCGCTCACGGCCGCCGTCTGCGCGCTGCACGCCACCGTGTACGTATTGTTTACTAGCGCTCACGGCCGCCGTCTGCGCGCTGCACGCCACCGTGTACGTATTGTTTACTAGCGCTCACGGCCGCCGTCTGCGCGCTGCACGCCACCGTGTACGTATTGTTTACTAGCGCTCACGGCCGCCGTCTGCGCGCTGCACGCCACCGTGTACGTATTGTTTACTAGCGCTCACGGCCGCCGTCTGCGCGCTGCACGCCACCGTGTACGTATTGTTTACTAGCGCTCACGGCCGCCGTCTGCGCGCTGCACGCCACCGTGTACGTATTGTTTACTAGCGCTCACGGCCGCCGTCTGCGCGCTGCACGCCACCGTGTACGTATTGTTTACTAGCGCTCACGGCCGCCGTCTGCGCGCTGCACGCCACCGTGTACGTATTGTTTACTAGCGCTCACGGCCGCCGTCTGCGCGCTGCACGCCACCGTGTACGTATTGTTTACTAGCGCTCACGGCCGCCGTCTGCGCGCTGCACGCCACCGTGTACGTATTGTTTACTAGCGCTCACGGCCGCCGTCTGCGCGCTGCACGCCACCGTGTACGTATTGTTTACTAGCGCTCACGGCCGCCGTCTGCGCGCTGCACGCCACCGTGTACGTATTGTTTACTAGCGCTCACGGCCGCCGTCTGCGCGCTGCACGCCACCGTGTACGTATTGTTTACTAGCGCTCACGGCCGCCGTCTGCGCGCTGCACGCCACCGTGTACGTATTGTTTACTAGCGCTCACGGCCGCCGTCTGCGCGCTGCACGCCACCGTGTACGTATTGTTTACTAGCGCTCACGGCCGCCGTCTGCGCGCTGCACGCCACCGTGTACGTATTGTTTACTAGCGCTCACGGCCGCCGTCTGCGCGCTGCACGCCACCGTGTACGTATTGTTTACTAGCGCTCACTGCCGCCGAGCCCCGGTAACCCGTTAAGTCATCAGCCCTATTTGGCCCCATTCGTGATGGTCTGATGGTTCTTTGAGGTCTCTTGCGACGGCTGGGGCGTGAGGAGGTTCGTTCCCTCACGCGCCCCGCCTCCTCCTTAGCTAGCATGGCCTTGGGGTTTAAAATGCATTTTTTTCGTGAGACAGGGAGGCAAACATGCAGGTTACCTGGTGGTAAGCAATCGACGCCGCCCATTGACACGTGCAATACCAGAGGAATTGCTTAATCATAGCCACCCCTTAATTGGAATGAGGAATTTGAGGATAGGAGGGACACAAGGAAAGCGTTGTTTTATGTCACTTTCTGTGAAGCTGGTACCCCAGTCGAGCCAGCCCAATTGTGCTGAAGCACGGTTCTCCTACATGGAATTCGAAATCTGTAACTCAAAATCTTGTGGTGGGTGAATCTAATATCAATTTTAAATTTTCAGCCGAGATCCAGTGTCAGATAATTTTCTGGATAATATTTTCCACATCTGTATTGACTATAGAAATAGAAGGAGGTTCGATACTTTATGAAATTACATTTTACTAACAAATCGTTTGTGAAATTTTAATTACTAATTCTGTAATGTACCTCTACATACTTGACGAAAGGCTTTAATTTTACATTGGCGTTTATGGAAATTAACCTATGTTACTCTTAGATCATAACAATTGATCCTAATAATAAAATGTTTACACAAATCTAAAAACAAATTTCATAAAGAAACAACTAATAATAAATACTCATCATCACGCCTTTTATCCCCGTATGGGAAGGAAGAGGTGCACTTTACGCCGCTTAATGCTTAACACCCACTTTGCACTATTTATATTATGCGTCCCATGTAATGGGGGGTGCGCCTATTGTCATATACCGAGCACAATTCCAGACTCCGTACTACTACTGAGATTTTTTTTTAAAACCCAGTTGTATTTTGCTTGACCCGGGAATTTAACCTATGACCTTTTGTCCGGCAGTCGCAAGTTGCGACCACTCGGCTAACGAGACAGTCAGACACCAATAATAAACTACAGTAACAAACAGCGTGCTTACTCTTGAAACTAATCTCAATATCAATGCAATTTCAATCCAATAAAATCTCAATAATTATTCAATGTCAAAACTATACAACCCCAATCGTAGCTGTAAAAATAGCATTCAGAGTACGGAATATAAAGCCAAACTCAATACCATTTAGTACATTTAATATCCACGCAATACGCATGTAATGGGCGCTAGTGTTGCAACTCAAGAGTTCGAAATTTCACAATACCAATGTCGATTGATCGGGATTGGATTCAAGAGTAAGCCCCCAGGTCTAATAACAGTCATTTAAAAAAACATGCGTACAATAACCATCAATGAGCAACCATCCCAGAGATAATACAGCAATAAAATATTTCCAGGGCCCACAAGTCAAAAGTGGAAATGTGTCGTTATGGCACTGGCAACACCGAGCAGACACAGGTAGCTGACAACACTAGCACCAAGAGCCTTGGAGCGAGGTCAGTATCTGTATTGAGTTAATAGTGTAATATAATAGGTCCTATTGTTTAAGCTGCCTGTCAAGGTTGGGGATTATGGTAAACTCAGAATAGACATTTCTATGGCTAGTGCCTACTATTGAACGAGATAATTATCTTTTTTTTTAAGGGGGGAAATTTATCGAATGACTGCTCCGGCCTGGGTGATGCGGGAGGGAGTGTCGGACTCTTACTGACTAAAAACCACCCCGTTCCTTCTCCTACACGAAGTGCAAGACGTCGAAAATTTCGAAAACCCTTACTCTAGGAATAACCCACACATTGTTCTCCCTTGACTCATTAACAGAATCCGTCGCAACTATTTTGCATCTTAAAAAGTCTTCAAAATCAATTCTCCCTTTTTGAAATACTGACAAACTATCTCCTTTATTACAGCCCCAACAACAGTCTCGCACGTCCTTACAGTCCAAAATCGACGACCAACCTGGCTGGCAACTACAACCGCCCGCAACCACCGCCCTATATGGGTTCAGCAACCAATTCTCTACACCATCGGAAATCAACCGATAGAACCCCATCAACCAGTGGCCATACTCCTGAACACCGCACCCATCTACTCGAAGAATCGCTAAAGTTGCTAAACGAAGCGAAAATCGACCGCTTATCGATTAAAGATCCGATAATCGATTTGAACGATGGCACTGAAGATTATGTTCCGATTAAACCTGATGCTTCTGGCTACGTGTCAATGAAGGATTTGGATGACATTGATGTTCCCGATCTGGCTAAGTTTGGCATCGCTGGGCCCATATGACATGAGGTAATGGCGGGAGAACCGCCTGTTAAAACATGGTTTTGTTAATCCACTGTGCGAAAACGCAATTTTTTTGGTTTTTTTGCAGTCGAGTTATTTAGTCATGTTCTAAAAATACAATAGTAAAGAATTTTCTTTTTCTGGAAATTAAGCACACATCTGAAACGAAAACAAACAAAATATTTTTTTAAAAAGGTGTCAATAACATTTAAGGCAAATAGTTAAATAGTTTTACCTACCGTAAAATGTTGATTACAATCTAATGAGTGGGAGGTTGACTGATAATATTTGTAGTAATAAAAATGTCCTTGATTGTTTAATTTTATTTTATATTGCTCACTCTCCTACTTTTACCTAACGCATGCTGAAAAACTCTGTTATTGGCTTAAGTTTCCATGCCTTGTCATTATTATGGATGTAGCATTTACTAAATAAGCTGTTGAGTTTTCTGTAATAAAAATAAATAAAATAAATAATTAAATACAATACTTTTATATCACGAAAGTAAATCTATACCAAAAAAAAGGGAAAAGGATTAAAAAATGGATTAATTTTGCACAAAAAATCACACAATGAAATTGAACAGTGAATTTGGAATGATGTTACAAATTTTAATAACATACTACCCATTACCAAGACATAAAAATTACGTTGAAAGCAAATAAAAAATTGCAATAAGTACTGCCTGCCTTGACATCAGTATAATAGAGTTGAAAATCAATTGACTTGACTATCAAAGTTTACAAGCAACCTTTTAAAAAGTTATTAAAATTTCTAATATCATTTCAATTGGAATATAGACATCACAAATATACGTTTTTGGCGTAATTTTCAGGCAATTCAA
Source organism: Spodoptera picta (assembly GCA_038387885.1). Lineage (NCBI taxonomy): Eukaryota > Metazoa > Arthropoda > Insecta > Lepidoptera > Noctuidae > Spodoptera > Spodoptera picta. Next base: position 852,611 of record JAZHFQ010000428.1, on the reverse strand, counting down.
TAGTTTCTGCACTTAGTTGTAATTTAGTATTAATTAATGATATTATTATACCTATAACGATATTACTCAGTGATATTTTTTAACTTATTTTTTAAATTTACATCAAACTTATTTTTTATAACCTTTTTTTATATTTTATTTCTTTTCGTTTTTAATTTAAATTATTTTAAGTATGTTATGTTTATTTTTCAATAAATATTATTTTTTATGTTTTTGTTTTAATTTTATTACCTATATTTTTATTTTGAATATGAAGAAAATGAAAAAGTTAAGTAAGTACGCTTTTTGACATCTGGCAGAACTGCAGTCTATCATGTAGGTATAAAAATATACCTAATAGGTAATGATAGATATAAGTTAAGAACTTGTACATATAACAAAATAAAGTTGAAATAATCGAATAAACTAGGCTCTTAGGTAATAAGTTACTTTAAGTTAGGTAGTTTAGATAGTAAGTAGTAAGTAGGTACATAATTATAATCTGCAGAGTTTTATTAATGTATAAGCAAAACAAAAAGAAAACACAAAACTAAACAAAAAGTAAAAAAAAACAAAAGAAAACTTAACAAAAAATTAAAAAAAAACAAACAAAAAATGAATTTAAAAAATTAAAAAAAAATGACACTAAAATGCAAAAAAAAGCAAAAAATCTGAAAAATATAGAACTTACGTAATAGTCATAGCTGTGAGAATTAAAAAAAATATTATATTAAGAAAAAAATATCGAAAAATTAGTATTTAATGATTAAAGTTCTATCAATGGTATTTCAAGTTGAGTTAGATATTAGGGAATAATGCTGTTAAAGGATGGAAGGGAAATCATTACTTGGATTCCATCATGATAAAGTAGCCAATGCTGACCAACGACGTCTTCTCATACTAAGAAGGTTCGAGCATTAATCACCAAGCTTGCTTAAGACTGGTTGGCGATTTCAAACTTATAATTAGAAATGATGAATTCTTCACCATATGTCTAAGTAATCCGAAGTTACGTAATTATGTAACTTAGATTAAAACACAGTCAACAATTCTTATATCTTGTCTTCTTGTGACTCTTCTGATGTCCATGTGTAGCGCTACCGTGCTATTCTGAGGGTAAATGTTAAATTCACCTAGAGAGTCGAACTTTAAAATAAAAGACACAGTTGAAATATCACAAAGACACTGGCAGTATAGTCGACAAGATCGTTTTGGAGACTCGTTTGCCAAAGAAGAGAAATAAAAAAAAATATATCAAAACATCAAAATGTCAAAATACTCACGTGGCGTAATTCTTCTCTTCCATCACCACCTGGTGGCGCTAGTATCGAATTCAATATTCAAAACTTGAATCTCATCGGGGATTCAGAAGTGATATTGCAAAATAAACTTTCAAAACAGCACGGCTTGAAGATCACTTACCGTCATTGGGTGCAAGCCTTTCACTCTTCAAGCGCAAAAGCTGATGTAAAATTCTGTAACTATACATAATACAAGTCATGGTGTAGTTTCCATCCTTTAAATAGCATTTAATAGAATAGCATAATTGTATGTATCTAATAAGGACAGGTCCATGTGGCATAATACGGTGAGCAACCAAAGATAGGTAAGAAAATCTCAGATCATGCTGTACATATAACCATGATCTTTTTAAGTTAGAATAATTAGAGAATAAGAAATTCTATTTTTCTAAATAGGTAAGTTAGGATAACAAACAACATGTGCGGTCATATTATGAAGAAAGACCACAATATTTAATCTCCTTGGTGCCTGTATTCGACTGTTAAATATCAAAAAGAATTTTAATAGAACGAAAGAAAAAATTATTTGCACATGATGCACCAAAATATACAAACATAAATGGTAAGATCAAAAAAGCAATAAAATATAACAACGAAAAAAGAAAAATAATCATTCAACACTACTACAATTTTGTTCATGGGCGGGACTGATAGCTCACCATCAAGCAATTTGACAGCTGGTTTCATCTTCTCTCGCAAAAAATAGAAGTTATAAAACGTATTTTGAAATCAATCAAAATTCTATGTAAAGTATCAGTACCCTGTCATCCAATAATCAATAGAAAAAGAATAACAAATGAAATATGAAAGGAATTAAATTAAATACATACAGTAAAGATAAAAGAAAAGAAAAGAGAAGTTAATCAAGTTAACTATAAAACTTGCAAATCTAAATGGCTTCATACTGAAACTTTATAATTAAAAAGCTATTGATTGCACCCAAACGAAAAAACAGGAAAACAAAATCTTAGACGTCATGAAAAATAAAATAGTTTTAACTATTAACATCATTCTGAGGCTTCATAATGTGACTGAATATGTATAGAAATAATAAAGGATAAGAAACAGCATGGGCGATAAAATTAATTAAGAAATTATATTTTTATATTAAAAATAAGCTACTTATAGATTAATTATAAGTTAGATAAACAAGACTCATATTTAGTCTCAATACGTGAAATGGGCGTCTTTTAACAAGTCTCGTATATACAATGATGTACCTAAATCAACACAAGACAATAGTTGACATCTATTTAAAATGGCAGCTAAAATATTTCAAGTCTTACGTAAAATTACTCCAATAATTGGTACCTTACATACACAATTACACACACATCACATTACCGCTTACCACCAAGCGAGACGGCGTTAAGTTGGGTCATATTGAATACTGCAATAATCGTTAATGAACACACTATTTTATGTTATATTTTAAATCTAAAATATCAGAAATTTTCAATGATAGGTACCTACGCTAATATTCAAAAGTAACGGAAAAATGAAATACATAATCACAGAAAGCTTACGCGGTGTCCTGCGTGAGCGACGAACTCGACGCAACGCGACACTGCGAATGCGGCGAACGCGATCAACTCAACGGCATACTCTCCATGCGGCCTATATGACAGTCTGCGGCGAGACGCGATGTAACGCGCACTTGTTTTGAGGGCGACTAGATGCGACAACACGAACTATAACATTTTCAAGCAAAATTGTACTGTACTTCTCCATGATTCGAGAAGTAATGACCAAAATAACGTAGGACATTTGTCGCGTATAGCATCGCGTCGCATTACGTCGCGCCGTGTTGCGTCGCGTCGCTTCGCGTTCGTCGCTCACGCAGGACACCGCGTTAGAGAATCACACATGTAGTTATTAATAAAAAATTGGTCGGTCCACCCCTTTTAGTTGTTAATTGTAATAATGTTAACACATTTAAAAATTTCGACTCAAAATTGCTGAGTTTAAACTGTCAAACACCAAGCGGTCACCGGTGACCGCAACCTATTGTTCTATAATTGTGTCTACAAAACCGGTACTCGACGAGTTAAACAACGTAAAATTCAAAATTACAATTATTTCAAACCTATGAATATAAATTCAAACCCATTAAAACAATGTGGCTGCAACATTTTGTGTGATGCACAAATTGTTGTTTCGATACAAAAAAAAATAAAACAATGTTAGATACCGATTACAGGTTGTTAAAAACATTTTAGCAATCAATTATCGAATCAATATTTTCATATAGATATAACTACTACCGGATCCAACAGACGTTGTCCTGCATATCCACTTGAACGTATAAACAAAAATTCATTCAAATTAGTTCAGCTGTTTATGATAAATAACCTAAATGTCGACTGCAGCGCCATCTGCCGGGCTGATTTGTGAATCTAAACTATTCCCAGATCCCCTTGAACACACACAAAACATTTCATCAAAATCAGTCCAGTCGTTTGAGAGAAGTTCAGTGACATACACACTCACAGAAGAATTAATATAAAGATTTGTCGACTTTTCTTGTCAGTTCACTTTTACTAAAGATTGACATTTTGACTCGTATTGTTACTATAATATGAACATTTAAGACCTACGCAATGAGCTATAATGTTGTACATATAAAAAAACAATGACATACTAATCAAAATCTAACTATACAAGCTACTGGATCACGATGTATATATAGCCGTGGTCTGAATAAGTTAGTATAATAATTAGACAATAAGAAATTATATTTTTCTACATAGATAATAAACTAAAGATAATTAGAATAAGTTACAATTAAGTATTCATAAGTTAGACTAAAGAATAATATGTAAAGCCATAGTAGGAAATGATTCGTCAGTTCATTACCCACCAGTGAACTTTTAACTATGTTCAGTATAAAATCCAAATCAATAAACATATAAGAAAACACATGACAGTCAAAGTCAAAGTTACAGATACAGTCAGTTAAAGTCGAAATCAATGTCAAAGTTACAGTCAACGTAAAACAAAAGTCAAATTTTACAAATTTACTTCATAGTTACATACCAATTCTCTGTCAAAAAATATTAAAATATAATAATGTAAACGGCGACTATCCGAACAAAATGTCCTCAAACGTCTCTATCAAGCATAACAAACAAAATTTCAATTTCAACATTTACCAAAAAATCCATAGTTAATAACAATTACATTCTCAATTTCACTGAACATAAAGTTTATCAAACGATTATATTAACAAAACAAAGAAACCAAACATAATAAAAATTCAAACCCTTTGCAATGTAGGTATAACAAGACAACAAATAATAACAATCCATTTCCTAATAATAACAATCCATTTCCTAATAATAACAATCCATTTCCTAATAATAACAATCCATTTCCTAATAATAACAATCCATTTCCTAATAATAACAATCCATTTCCTAATAATAACAATCCATTTCCTAATAATAACAATCCATTTCCTAATAATAACAATCCATTTCCTAATAATAACAATCCATTTCCTAATAATAACAATCCATTTCCTAATATGGCTTTATATAAAAGCCATGTACATTAAAACAAAAAAGACACCCAAGAACTCCCATAATAACGGCATGGAAGTAACATAGTTAAGCTGAAATATGAAACATTGGCAATATACATATAGTTTAGGCAAATGTTTAGAATAAGTTATCTATAGTTCGTACTCTATTTGGCAAAGTTAAAAACAATGTTTTAATTATTTATGAACTTGATCTTTAGTTACTAGTTTCAGCCAATGGCTTCGCCCGCATTTCTATAGGAATTCGTTATTCCACATCACAATAATCTACCCCTGTTCCGAATTGTATCTCGATTCCGTCAGCCGTTTTGACGTGAAACGGTAACAAATAAACATACATATATCGCATTTATCATATTAATAGGATTCTTCTTTGGAAATATCACATGATGTATTTTGTTAGGAATTGAATTCCTAATAATTAACATCTTTATGCACATTCCAATAGTCATAGTTAAAGTCAAAGTCAAAATCGGTTATTTCAATTAGACCGATTAGAAAGGCACTTTTGAATGTCAATAAAAAATAAAAAGCGAAGCGGTTTGCTCATTCCAAGGTGTAGATTCCTATGGAGAAGAAAGAGCAAGAAACTCCATAGGTTACTCTTTTTCAATTAGGTTCACAATACAAATCTCTTATGCAAGAACAATGCAACTCCAAAATTCAGAAAAGAGATCGAATAGGCTTACTTCAATATCATGATTTTTGAAATAAAGAAACGTGGATTTATTTTAATTTTCAACTCGGCTCGCAACTTTTGGAAATAAGAGAAACTGTTTCAATTTAATCTTTTAAATATAATACCGAAATCCGAGACCAAATACTATCAGTGTCTTAGAAACCATCTAAGTTCTAAAGGCGAAGATAAATTTAGTAACACAGGATTCTAAATGAACTTTATATTTTCTACAAGCATATAAATATTGGATGAAACTTATCTCATAATAATTAACATTTTGTTTTTAACTCCTTTGAATAGAGTACCTTAATTATTAAGGAATTGTACATTTTGAAAAAAAGGAACGACAAGAACATAATGATTAGATATAGTGTATATAACTAGTATATACCTCTAGTATATAGAAGTAATATAGTATATCTATATATGTAATTAATATAATTAGGAAGTAAGTCGTAATAAAAATGAAAGCAATAGAAAAACGGGTTAATTGTAATAATTATTATTATCTGAAATATGCAAACTAAGTTCTAATGTTCACCTATACCAAAATAAAATAAATGTTTTAAATACAAAATTTCAGGCAAGTAATTTAAGCTACAATTATAGTAAAATTAAATAACTTCTAAAAAGTTAGAGATGGTCCCACGTTGGGCGCCACTACATTTCAATCAATCAGAATCAGTGTCTAATTCAAACATACATAGATACCACATACGTACTTAAGAACTTCGTAAATTCAATCATCAACAGCCTATACATGTCCACTGCTAAGCACAGCCTCTTCTCACACGGAGAAGGTTTGAGCATTAATCACCACGCTTGCTCAATTCGGGTTGGCGATTACAAACTTATAATTAGAAATTATAAGCCCAGGTTGCCTCACGATGTTTTCCTTTACCGTTTGTCAATGGTGTCTAAATAATCTTAGAAAGTACATATAACTCAGAAAAAGTCACATTGATACTTGCCGTTGGTAGGTTTCGAACCCGAAGCAGAATAAAAATAGAGTAGGTAAACCAAAATCAAAGTCAAAATCGTTAATTTCAATTAGATTGGAAGGATTTGAACGTCAAACAGATATTCAAATATTAATAATAGCTATAGCCGGCTGCGCGATCTCGCTGTGACCGCGCATGCTGCTAATGAGGAAGAGTTCCTCTGTGACTCGAAAGTATTAGAGCTTTTTTTCAGTACATTTACGTGAGTAATACGTAATTTTTAGTTAATCCAATAAGTCTCATATTATAGAGGTACATTAAAAATGTCAGTCTGTCTATCAGTCCTCTAGTGAACCTATTTGCTCATTCCAAAGTCTAGATTCTATGGAGAAGAAAGAGCAGGACACTCCATAGGTTACTCTTTTACGATCAGGTTCACAATATAATACTTGGCTACATTGTTTCGTTGATAAATAAAATAACAAATATTGAAAACAAGAACAAAATAGTGAAAATTAGTTGAGTTTAAGCAGTTATAATAAGTTAATTATAAGATTTATTAAGGAAAAGTATGTACATATATGCAGAGTCTTCGTAACTGTTTAAATTAATGTATAATGAAAAATATAAAATGTCAATAATTGTAAATATAATTTTGACATATTGGGTTAGTTAGGTTGATTATACATTATTATAAGTAGCATAATTAAATAATAAGAAAAGAGAAATATATTTTTCAAAAGCACAGACGATAATAATATTATGATACCGTAGATTAAATAAAATAAGAATAGCATAGAATGTTCGGTTTTTCTCAAAGATTTATTTTGTGGTTTAAAAAACTCGTAAATTCATGTTCACATTAGGGTAATGTGTATTATAAAATTAAATATTAATTGAAATAAGTAAGTATGTAAATTAAATAAGTCGTCTTCGTCGATGTTCTATATTTAGTAGCTGTATATACAGGTAATAAGAAAAATATATTATTGATACAATATACATATAAGAAAAACTTTGTAAATAATAAGTTTAAAACATAATTTGGATATAGACCATTGATTCAGTAGATGTATATACAGACTAGTTAAAAAGGTAATATATAGGATATTTATAGATATATAAAGATTAGGATATATAGGAATATTTTTGTCTTCCATAACAATGTCAGGTATTCATTATATCCGTATAAATATTACCGTGTAACAATCAAGCAATAAAAAAGAATAATATCTTGTTAATGAAATTCATCGATTTATTACAATCATACTGCGATCAATCGAAATATACAGTATAAATCACAGAACAATTTGAGTGGACAAAATCAATTCGATTTCAACATTTTATTAACAGTTTCCCAGTATATTTCAATATAAACATCGGACTACTGTATAAGATCAATAAAAACAGAATATCATGAATGCACAATACCTCTACAATCTAGGCCTTCGACTAGCTTATATGTATAATGTATATTTTATTTACTTTTAAAAACAATTATGTTTGTACGATATAAATGTAATATATCGTAAAAGGTGGTTGATTCCCCAGATGATGTAGATATTAGAGGTTTAAGGACGGAAGCTAAGCTATTTGTGATTAGATTGTAAAAAGTAGTTAAGTATAAGAAAAGCAAACGAAGTAGGTAAAAGGTTAATAGAAGAATGAAATTATTATAATGTACATTTCGGAAACTTATAAGCAAAAGTAATAGACCTGGCCATCTATTTAAAGCCAATACTGAAATAATATGATTCGTAACAAAGGAAATATGTTTTTATAAAACCGCTCGATTGGAGTGATACCACGGCCTCACAGAAAACCGACGTGAAACAACGCTCGCATTGTGTTTCGTCATGTGAGTCGCGTTACAGGAGGCCTAATTATCACCTCCCCTCCTCCCCAAACAGTGAAATCCCAACAACCGTCAAATTTCTAATCCTTAAAAGGCCGGAAACACACTTGTAACACCCCTGGTGTTCCGGGTGTCCATGGGCGACGCCAATTGCTTACCATCTGGTGATTCGACAAATCGTTTACTGGCTTATCGTTTAAAAAAAATATAAAACGTTTGCAATTTCACATAGGGACAAGCAGAAATAAAATAAATGATAAATTACACTTCACGGCAAAGTAATGACATAACTTCAGTAAACGTTAATAATGCATTTAGCCCTCTGATTGGTTGGTTCATTGGAGCAGGCCAATCAGAGCGGCGGACATGGTTAAGCTTCGGTCTCGTAAAACGTAAAATAAACTCGTTCTGACAGTTGACAGAATAACTTCAAACTCAGTTCCACTACCACATTTAAATTGAGAACATGTCAAATAGTCATAACAGCTAGACAAATAAAGCAATCAAAAATGTATATTAAATTGTGTTTATAAAATTATCCATGACTCGAAAATACGTTTAAAAAAGTTGAATATTAAAGCTGTATAACATTCCACTATAGATTTGGAAATGAAAAAGAGTAGTTCTTCTATTTACCGTTTACATGCTTCTATTGGGTCTAAAATAAAATAATTAAAATATTGTCTATCGGACATGTCATTGAGCAACTTTGTGAAAATTAAAAAAAAATATAAGTAGTTCTTAATTATAAGTTTAAGTAATTTAAGATAGGTAACCTAACGATAATTATAATAAGTTACTTAAAATTATTTATGTTATATTTATTTTATACTGAAGATGCGAAATCTACAATTACTAATCAATTAATTTTTTAAGTAATATAATTTTTTTTCTATTTATTTTACTTCCAATTGAAATAAAGTATTTAATCTAAAAAATATTTCTCCAAATTATAAACATTACTTTCTATATATTTAATTTAGTATTATTATATGTAAGAATGTATATAAAAAATACGACGCGTCACTTCAATCTTAAAAAAATAGATGTACAATATGATAAAGGCTCTACAAGCAGACGGCACTCAAACTAGTATACTGTATATATTATTATTAAATTATAATAAAAATTATAATATAATGTAGACTAGATATGTTTAAGTAGTTATATATACATGTAATAGCACTTCTAGCAGCAAATTCAATTTTATTCTTGCTGACGACCAACTGAAATCCTGAATACCGTAATATAACAAATTCACTTTTCTTAATAACAATCAAAAACGTACTTTATAAACAGTGAATATGAAATACTTTAAATTGACAATACACATTAACAAAATAGTAAAAATAGCAACAGAACTAAAGACTGTGCAGTATCTTGGTCGGTCTAAAGAATTTTTTTATTGAATTTGCAACTAGAATGGCCTTATTACATAAGTTCTATTTTGTTAGTGATACTTTATGGGGCAGGAGATCAAATTTATTACTAGAACAAAGCAAAAAGGACCTTAAGAAAAGCAGCCAAAACACGATCTTCTTGACCTTTATTAAAAGAAGAATATAGTTGAAAATACATATAACTGGAAAAGCTTGTTACTAATTAAGACAAATTAGAATTGGTTACTCCCAATTAACGGACTCACTATAACTCTCACATCGTAAACTTACTTTTCACTAACCTTCTGTTCTTTAAAATATCACTAAGTAAGTAGCGACTTAGTTATAGATACTTATGTAGTTTTAAGTATTGATAGAAAGGCACTGGCAAGAAAGAGATAGAGGATGCGATTGTTATACACAAAAAATAAATAAAAAACATAATGCCAAATACATTTAACAAAATGAAGAGAGAAAACAAAGAAAATACATATAAAAAACTTTCACTCATGCGACATTTAAAATTCTACAAATTGTCCCAAAATTACTACTAGCACCGTCTCATCTTCTATCTCTTTTCAGCTGCAAGTCTATATCTTTAAACGTGAGTTAAACAATATATCAATTATTAGTAAATAAGGTATTATCCAACCATATCAATGTCGGGCTAAACTTTGCTACGAATATATTTATTTCGCTACAAATTTTCATATTTTAACAAAATACCAAGCAAAAAATGATTCATAAATTCTTAATGCAACTTTTGCCATCATTCTTATTTGTCTTCAAAGTTAAAGCCATTGTTAAAGTCAAATTCAAAATTACCGGACCTTTTTTGACTTTCCATAAGGGGATCAAAGATTGAAATGGAGTGAAAGCCATCTACCAGCCGTAAAGGCCTTCGATCGAAAAGTTTACATTTTTTTGGCTTCTATCAACCTGTGGCTTGTTTATTGAAAAACCATCAAGTAATAAACTAAAATTACCACAATATTTAATTTCAATTGTAAAAAAATATTCACCTATGCAATTTTATTTATTTGTATAAAAATATTTTTTTTATATTTCGTACATCTTACAAGAACCTTACAATATTTTTATTGTTTTCTAAAACTTAATATGATATGATATTAATGTATTCGTAGTACAGTTGGGCCATTTAGTATAGTTTTAGTTAAGTAGAAACATATATAGGTACCGATAATGTTTGCTTGTGTGTGAGTGTGTGTGTTTAGCTATAAATAAGATCTGTACATATAATGAAGAAAGGACAGATTTGCGAATAATAAATTCAATGTATATAAAATAAAAAAGTCAGTCAAGTGTTTTGGACATTATAATGTAGTGTGTAAAAATAGATAGTTTTTAGGATTTAAGTACTTGTTTAAGAATACTGCCACTCTAGAGGTATAAGAAAGGTTGAGAAGAAGCATTAATTATTTAAAAAGGCATTAATATTAAGGTTATTCTGTTTCTACAAAGCATACACTTCGATAATTTGATAAAAATACAATTCGGAAATGAGAAATACAAATAACTAAAAAGATTTCGCTACGAAATCAAATGATTCCAAGTTACTACAAAATTAATTAATATAAAATGATAATGGTTGTCATTACACCCGTAAAAACGAAATGAAATTCACTTCGGCACATACGTTTCCTAAACTAACTAAAAAAAAATTATATTTAAAAATTAAAATACCTAGTTGTCAAGAGCCACTTAAATATCCAGTGATATTTTTACCTTTTTCATAGAGGGGCAGTTAGATTAGATTAAAGTTATAGGTATTTAATTTTAGGACACCTTAAGACAACTAATGTAGGCCACTTTCTAATTACTTTCAGTTATTGATACAAAATTAAAAAAAAAACAATTAATGAAGGGAGCATGATCTGTAACATTTATAAGACAAGAAAGACAATATACAAAAATATGGCAGTTATTTCAATTTCTTCAGTGACAATTTACTGAAAAAAATACATTTTTTATACAAAATAGGTACTTTGAATTATTGTTACCTTTGATCAACGTTACAATTACTTTAATACAAAATACAATACATTAAAAAAAAGAATACAGTCACCAAAGTAAATTACATTAACAATTACATTTATAAATGAAATACAGTAAATATTTTTTTTTTATTTAGTCAGGGTCTATATTAGTTGTTTTATGGTTTTAGTCGTAATTATATACATAAGGTAACATTGTATTCTATTATTGTTCGTCAATATTCTCATCTACAGGAAATAGCGTGTAAATATTAGTTAAGGGACTAGGATTAGTTACAATATTTAACTTAGGTTAAGTAAGGATTATAGAGGTATTTCTTATACAATGTGTTTTTAAAAGTCTCTGATTTTTTGGTTTGACGGCATATTTACAAACACACGAGATATATTAAAAACAATACTATATTTATGGTTACAATTAAAAAACATTTTTATACGGGGTCTAAGCCTCGTTTTGACTAGGCAACACCTAGACATGCGAAATGTCGCAACGCTGTCTCTCTATATATACACAGACACACGATTTCACTTAAAACCTTGTCTTCGATAGCGAATTGATGAGGGACTATCAGCACTCGTTCGTTTTACATCACGTCTCGGAAACATTTGATGCAGAACTGCATGTTGCATAGGAACTTAAGTGTGGGAGAGCCATGATTCGGCACGAATGGGCCGGCTCGACCGGAGTGATACCACGGTCGAGCAGAAAACCGACGTGAAACAACGCTTGCGTTGTATTTCGTCGTGTGAGTGATGTTACCGGAGGCCCACTTACCCCCCTCCCTAGTCCCCCGAATCCCTGAATCCTCCACAATCCTCAAATTCCCAATTCCCAAAAGGCCGGCAACGCGCTTGTAACGCCTTGGTGTTCCAGGTATTTATGGGCGGTGCCGATTACCATCAGGTGATCCGTCTCCTGGTTTACCGGCTTATGCCATAAAAAAAAAACAAATGAACCGCGCGCCACCTAGTATCTAATAGAACATGTTGACCGTCATATGTTAAATGTTTGTCTAGTAGATATGAAGGTATACGTTATTTCCTGAAAATAATTTCTTACTAGCCAACTACAAAGTTTACTATGAAAGCTTTAAATACATAAAATTCTTAAAAATATAGGCAATTCAAGAACTTTCAATGCAATATTCGCGATAAAAATTAAATGATTCAATTTTTTTTTAAAAAAATCGTTGTCGTTGTTGTGGTTTTCTCCTGTGTCGTGTGTGCGTTTACAAACATACAAGTTTACACACACATCACACCCAGACTCGGAACAACAATCTATGGATCACACCGTTCCGTGCGAGGATCGAACCTGCGACACGTTGCGCGGCAGCCAGTTGCCCAACCACCACGCCAACCGTGCAGTCGACTACCATTGTTTCTATTAAAACTTTCTTGAGAAAAAAAGTAAAGTAGCAGCGCTGCTGTTTACTTCAGTAAAAGCTACTGACGCGCGACAGTCGCCGCGTCACGGGTCGCGGAATGCTGCTCATGAACATGAGCCTCTAGCATGGCTTGAAACTGTCGAGTTCCTCGTCAATCAGTTACGTAAGCCGAAAACATAATAATTATCTTATTCATTATTAAATTTTGTCCAAATATGTACGGTCAAAGGTCAAAACTCGACTGCCACCGTAAGACTACTATCGGTTGCGCTGCAGCGCTTATACACACATGCACACGCATATTTTTATCCGTGTGCGTACTCGTGCGTGTGTTTATGCATACGCACGCGTTTTTATGCTCACTAATATGAAATTACTTGCGCATTGCCGTGTGAACATCACTTACATAACGGTGGCAGTAGACGTTTGACCTTTACTGTACAATAATTTTGTAACATACATTCAAAGTTTCGCATACATTATCTACACAGTACTTTTAAGCCTTACACAGATTGATTTTTGAGATCTTTCCAACACATTGTATGAAAAATATAATTGTAATATGATAAGAATCAGGGCAAGAGCAACAATTGCCATAAAATGTAGATTGTACATAAACAATTGCCTAAGTGACTTATAAGCTTATAATTGTAGTTTAGTTTAGATACAAGAGAAACCTGTACATTTGAAATGGAAAAGTAAATATGAACCAGATTAGTTAGGACAAGTAGTATGTAAATAATAGTTAAGGAATTAGTCAATAAGTTGTACAGTCTGCACAATCACTTGGTATGCAGTTACAAAGTAACGGAATCAGTACAGAGACAGTACACATTGTTACACTAAAATTGATTTAGAAATTATGCAGCTCTAAATATTTATTGTCATATAAATCTGCTTAGAGGATATCTGCTTCAAAATTTAGTTGGAAGATTCTACTTCACTCAATACTTACATACATACATGCACACACACGCAGATAAACACACACACACACGCATACATCCTTTTCCCGCGAAGTAATGCCTGATGGCGGTTTCCGCGGGAAGCAAGAGGTCGGAGAAAGAGGTTTTTAGTCGGTATTGACATTAGAGTTCGACGTGCCAGGTTACTTAACTGGTCCTGATTATACGTAAAAGTATTTTCCCAACCTCTATAAGAAAAACAACATGCGCACACACATACACACACACACACACACAAACGAATTTACATACCTACATTGCAAGTTTGAATAAAATCTTTTTAAATCTCTAAAACTCGAGAACAACTGAACTGATTTAGATAATTTTGATCTTGAAATGTTCGTGGAAGTCTAGGGAAGGTTTAAATGGTGAAGAAAACATTTTTAGGCCGTATGAAGTTTGCTAGTAACTAGTTTGTCACCATTGGTCAGCTCAGTAGTCAAACAATGGTCACTATCTCTGTACTGAAGCAATTTTTATTTTCGTACCTGCATATTGTGTGATAATTACTGTGCAGACATAAAAAAGAAATGCCAGTACCGAAATTCAAGAGTAGTTGTAGTTTTAAGAAATGTGGTTCGTTAACCCTTTACCTCTATAGAGATATTTAACGTAGGTAGATATAAGTTTTAGAATAAGGGTGCAATTTATTAATCGTACAACAAAAAATACAGACGATAGCAACATTCTTCAATAGGTATAGATTTACATCGTAAACATAAAAATGGTGACTGGAGGATACGAATATAAATGTATTAGACAACCTCTTGTTCATTAGAAGTTAGTATATTTTTTCAGAGGACGAAATACATTTGGACATACATATAAAGTACGGCAACAAATATAATTAGGATTATATCCTACTAGATGTGAGCACAGCATGTATAATAGAGGAATCTTACATTACTAAATAGAAACAATAACTTTATTCTAAAAAGTGTAAAATGATCGTAGTTTCTTCTTGAAATTATTACATTATGAATAATGTATTAATTGAATAATTTCGATATAGGGTTAATTACACAGCAATCGCAAGATAGTCAGTTTCAGAATACCTATAATAATGTTATATTTAAATTTAAAACTACAGAAAATCCTCAAAATTTCAACATAATTATTCAAATGTTAAATATGTGATCCAATATTCTGACCACTGACCAGTTGGTAAAATACAAAGAGTAAAGAGGGTGTGCTTTATAAGGAATATATTATTTACTTATATTATACAACACATATAGATACATATGACAAAAGGTTTATTAAACAAAAAAAAAACAATCTTTACAAGTGGATTAACAAAATTCATGTTCTACCGATACTTAGACCAAAATCAATGTGAAATGTTCGTAAATTAACTACGAAGTTGACATTGTATCTGACAGACTCAAAAAGCAGTTTTCTGTGTTTATATATATCCTAAATAAAATGAGAAAGATAGTAGGAGTGTGTTCCCATAGAATTATCGGGATACTTATATCGTACTTCTTTTTTGAATGCGAAAAATCATCTAATAACTCCTGCCCTGGATGAGGCGAGAGAGAGTGTCAGACTCTTACTAACTAAATAAAGACCACTCTTTCCATTCACTCTTTCTCCTCCTGCTTCGAGCCGAAGCCCTAGTATCCCGGATAGTCGTACCCAGCCTATGGTTCTACTCTTATGGATCATTTCATATCGATTTTGGCCTAAGTATAGTTTAATACTAACACAAATATGTTTAATCAATATCTATATGTTTCAATGTTTGTACCTTCGACTATTTTATGTGTCGTAGTTTTAGAAAATTAGACATATGACAATATTATATTAATCTACCTAACTTCTATACACCTTCTCTTCTTTAATGGGATACTAATATTATTTCAATAAATCCTAAATTTATATTTATTTCTGATATTACCAAACATTGTAAAATTTTAATAAATTGTTACATATTTTGTTACATTGAATTTAAATACAATAAAATTTAAAAGATCCCATTTATTAATTGTTGATAATTGAAAATAACTTAAAAAAACAATAAATTATGTTTAATGTAAATACATGTTGGGCTGTAAGCTGGTACTATAACGAATAAAATTTGGATATCTCGATACATACATAGGTCAATTATACAAAAATATACGAATATTTTTGACGAAGCATTTTTAGGAATATAATAATCTTGGGATTTAATTGTTGATACACCAACTGATTTCCTTAAATCGTTGGAAAATGACGTAAGGGCAGGAAGAAAGCGCAAAAAATCTTGCCAAAAAAATTGCACAAAAGTACATATCAATAACTTTGATATTTTAATAAAAAACTGCTGATTCCACTACAACTAAGTTTTGTCTGGTAATATCAAAGTCCAACCTTGTTAGTTAAATCTAAAAAATCTGCAATTTTTACCCAATTTTATTTTCTATATAAAACTACTGTCACAATTTTAATTTGTATATAAACTGTCACATTTTTTTAACTACAATTTATAAACTGTCACAAAATATTTTCTATAATTATTATTTACAAAATCTTTTTTACACTGTCCTTAGGTTAAATACCTAGTATGTAAGATTATGAATGTACTTATAATTCTGTGCAAACTTTCACTTACGTATCTGTTGTAGTGACATCGCTTCAACCAACCCTGAGCGAATTTAACCTCAGGGACAAAAGGCGAGCGATGATAATTATATTTAAGAATAGTTCATAAGTAACTGATTTTACATTCTCTAGACAATTTACCAAAAAAAATATTGTGCAAAGATATCTGAGAAGTTCATGTCTCTGGGACGCATTGAACATAGTTTCCTGGACCTTTTTAGGGGGGATATACTCATTCAATGTCTTCTGCTACTGTGGATGAAGCGCGAGAGTGTGTCTTAATTTTACTGACTAAAAACCACCCAGTTCCTACTTTTGCTTTGTGCCAAAGTTGCGATTGCGCTGCGTCGCGTTCCGCGCGCGCCTCAAAGAGCGATCAGACCACCACGGATGGGGCCCAATAGGGCTGATGCCGATACGGAGCCGCAGAGAACTTAACGGGTTACCGGGGCTCCGGCTCGAAGTGTAGTCGAGTAGGAACGGGGTGGTTTTTAGTCAGTAGGTGTCTGCCACTCCCTCCTGCCTCATCCAGGTGGGAGAAATCATTACATGATTTTCCCTCCTTAAAAAAACCCTTGCGATTATCCACAGCTCCAACCATACTCTGGGCCTGCAGTCCCAACATTGGTAATATAAAAATTCAGGCATTTGTGAACTACTTTAATAAACAAATTAAAGTCGACTAAAAGAAATTTGTAACGCAGCGATTGATTACAATTCGTGTGATTAGCTCCAAATACATGTAGTCGTTTATTTTGTCTATCAATACTAGGACGATCGAAAAATCAGTTATTTATGTTATATCAATTGTAAGTTATGAACTATACCTATACGTACCTAATATTGTACCTGTAAGATAACTCATGTTTTAAGTTTTTTTATCTCCAATATTATTATAGTAATGTTACTATGAAGAAAATTAATTAATTAGTTCAGAAATAAATTCTCAATAATTTAGAATGAATTATTTATGTTTCATTTATATTTATTTATGCTCTATTTATAAATGTACTGTAACAAAAATGTGTTTAATTAAATATTTATTTTTTAAGTTCGTGATGTTGTATTAACGTGATATTCTGGAATTAAATCTAGTCCTAGTTATAAGTCTAAAAGGCCTATGTTAGCCAAGTATTTCATTTGGTACTTATTTAATATGTATCTTAAAACTATATTATTATATAATATCTAATTTTCTGATGATGAGGATGATGAATATTGTCTACTTTGTGTCTATTTATGATTAATAAATGTGACAAAAATTAGTTTTTTATTTATTTCCTTACATTTTTTTCAACGGGGGAAAATCATCGAATGGCTACTCCCGCCTGGATGAGGCGGAATGGAGTGTCAGACTCTTACTGACTAAAAACCACCCCGTTCCTTCTCCTGCACCGAGCACGAGCCGGAGCCCCGGTTACCCGTTAGGTTCTCCGCGACATTTCCTTAGATTAGGGCTGTCCAAATTATACCCTCGCGGGCTAATTAAATTTCTTACAAAAGCTGGAGAACCAGAAAAATATTTTCAGTTGTCTTTCAGTTTTACTTCGCTAAGGGCTAGTCAGGGCTAACATGCCTATTAAAAGAATATTAGCTTATACTTATAGGTACTTATTATATAAAGGGTTTGTTTGTTAGTCTGAACGCGTTAATCTCCAGAAGTATTGATTCGACTTGAATAATTCTTTGTGTGTTAGATAGAGCATTTATCGAGGAAGGCTATCTTCTATCTATATACATATAATAAAATAATAGAAAAGTCAACTGTACATTCAATATTTTTTAAAAAGAATACTTGAGGCGTGATCTACAATCGATACCGAAGCCAAAAATATGGTTTTTAGAATTTTTGTCTGTTTGCCTGTATGTATGTCCAGCATGATCTCCAAAAATACTGAATCGATTTATTTCAAATTTTGCATGGATATTACTAACAGGTCGGGTCAACATATAGGCTACATATTATCACGCTATCAACTACGGGGGAGGAGCTGTGAATCACAATTCCACGCGAACGAAGTCGCAGGCAACAGCTAGTAGGCTATAAAATAAAATATCGCGTCACGACTGTACTGCCTCGTTAGCCGAGTGGTCACAAGTGCGACTGCCGGGCAAGGGGTCTCGGGTTTGATTCCCGGGTCGGGCAAAGTATTACTGGGTATTTTAAAATCTCAGTAGTAGCACGGAGTCTGGAAATGTGCCCGGTATATGGCAATAGGCTCACCCCCTATTACATGGGACTTAATAACATAAATGGTAAAAAGTGGGTGTTACATTGTACATTGGCATTTAGTGCCGAAATATGCACCTCTGCCTACCCCTTCGGGGATAAACAGGCGTGATGTTATGTTATGTAAAAAAATAAGTCTGAAAATATAATGATTTATAATACTGACCGCCGAATGTCGATCACATTTTATTTTCAATTATTAATTACGTGGTTCGGGGAATGTCTGGACAGTCAGATGTTATACACTGTATGTCTGCTTCAACGGTTCCATTTCCATATACAACAGGAGTGCATCAGAAATTATTTCCTGCGTTAAGAGCGTAAAGAAGGCGTTTATATTATGATAGCAAGGACAAAAGTTGTGGCTTTGTTATTTTTGTAATTATTGCAGTTGTTTGATAATTATTTTATTTATTTAATGACAACCAACGAAGTATACACCAAAATACATTATAGCTTTGTAACATATCGTAACACTGTATAGTGTAGCCTTAATTAAAGGCTGCCACGACATGCATTATAAAAGAACAGGATATTACAGCAAAAAGTTCGCTTATCAAATAAAAGACATATTAATAATACTTGTTAAATAACAATCGCGGGTGTGTCCTAAATTTGTCGACCAGGAAGCAATGAACAAGCCGAAGCATCTTCTAAAATTATGAGTGTTTTAACAGTGATCCCCAAACTGCCTGTTAAGCATGGAGATTAGGTCACCATCCAACTTGCCATAAAGAGGGGGGGAGAAATTTTTAGTAGTAGACCTCTTTCTTAAAGAATAATAAGGGTGACAAACGTACCGTCGAGTCACCTGATGGTAAGCAATTTGGACTCCCATGAGCTTCCGTAACATCAGAGGAGTGCGTTACCGACCGTTCGAGTTTAGGGATTTGCGGATCCCGAGCGAATGGCGCGCTACGTTCCATCAGACCACCACAGATGGAGCCCAGTAGGGCTGACGCCCGATACGGAGCCGCGGAAGGCCTAACGGGTTGCCGGGGCTCTGATTCGAAGAGCAGGAACGAGGTGGTTTTTAGTCAGTAAGAGTCTGATACTCCCGTTCGCCTAACCCAAGGCAGGAGAAGTCATTCGATAATTTTCTCCACTTCAAAAAAAAGCAATTGGAATTACTCCCATAGACTTCTGCAACATTAGAGAAGCATTTAGCAAGTGCGATAACCTCATTCAGACGGCGAAACACAACGCAAGCGTAGTTTCACGCCAGCTTTCTGTAAAACCGTGGTGTTCCTCCTGTTGAACCGGCTCATTCGTCTCGTAGCATGGCTTACCCACACCTAAAAATCTAGTAAGCATGGAAATTTGTGATCTTTCCAATCCTCTAATCTAAAAGAAGGGAGAACACTTTTCCAGTTATGATGTCCAATTTTTACTTCATTGTCACACATCAACCCTTTAATCCTTCATTCCCCAAGTAAATAACAACATATGAAGTACGTACATAATATCATAGTATCATAGTATCATCTACTACATCTGTATATATAGGTACAAATACTACATAGACCTTGAAACGGTGCCCAGATGCAATCAATAAAGCTGCACTGTAATAACAAATTACGCATGTCGAAACCCCGGGGATCTTCCTTCCTTGCTGTAGAATATTCTAGAAAAATGTAGAAAGAGATAGCAATACAAACAAGGACGTGAAGTCTAGTGCATAGAGCGCATGCCCTAAGTTCCCTAATAGTTGCGGAGCTAGGTCATAAATATTCATGAGTTATTGCATTTTTATAGGTGTTTGTTGGTGATTTTATTTTGCTTGGTAATATTGTCGTCTAAATTATTTTCTTCCTGGTCTCGTATACTAGGATTTTATCCTGTGTTTCCCAGCAGTTACGTCTACCATGTACTCATAAGGTAAAATGATAAAGAGATGAATAATACCTTAGATTTTTAATTTTGATTCTAAATGATGTGTAGTTATGTTCATGATTGAATTTCCGTAATTCATAACATAATCATCACGCCAGTTTCCCAAAAGAGTAATCAGAGTTAGACAAACACTACATAAAACCCAACTTTTACTAATTCTGTTATGGCTCCCCAGTAATAAGGGATGAGCCCATAAAACGAACACAGACTATCCAGCAACTTCATTTTAAATGCAAAACTCAGATCATAAATAACAACAAAATAAATCAGTATCCGCCTCTCGGCCTAGAACCTTGTTGCATTGACAGCGCATGTCCTGTATTCGAGTCCTATTTATTGCGCTATTGATTGTTGGACCTCCGTCGACATCACTCACGTGTATAGTTTAAAAACTCATTTTTAAAAGCGTCTGTGACTCCTTCGGTATCCAAGGGCGCTAATCGCCTATCATCAAGTGGTCTTTTGTTTCCCAAACACCATGTTTCGTCATGAACCAGTTTGATCGAAATACCACCTCTATCGCAAATCTCATCGTGTTCGGCCTAATATTTGGTGTCGCAGTGCTGTTCCTTACTTACCGGCTGTTTTATAGTTATAACAAGTAAGTAGTAATATGTTTGTAAAAATTATGTATTGTGATGTGTTTTTGTTTGTTTGTTCAAGTTCGTTGATATGGCAATAGGGTCACCCCCTATTACATGGGGCTCATAACATAAATAGTGAAAAGTGTGTGTCCTATTGTACAGTGTGCCTATCCCTTCGGGGATAAGAGGCGTAATGTTATGTTATGTTCAAGTGCATGACGCAATGGTTATATTGGTTAGGTATGGTGATTTTGTGCTTGTGATAGTATTGTTTGTGTTTTTATATATGGTAAAAATTTTGGACCGATTCATAATGTCACCATAAAGAGTTGCTTAAGTGCTCGTACAGTGTGTTCTTTAGTTTTTTCACATTGCAACCAAGCGATTTTATAATACCTATGAATTGCCTTTATGTATGAAAATATTTTTTAATTGCATTAATCGAAGTAATCACCCATACAATCAATGCATCTTTGCCAACGCAGCGGCAGATTATTGATGCCCTTCTTTATCAGCTGGACGGGAGGCAAGGCAAGCATCCTCAAAGGCATTTTGTACTACCTCTTGAGTGTTGAATTTTATTTCCATCAAGAAGTTATCCAATTTCTGGAGAAAGTAGTAGTCTGTAGGCGCAAGGTCTGGTAATTAGGCCGGCTGATGGAGAGCTTCCAACCCCAATTCTTGCAACTTGGAGACCCGAGACTTGCTTACAACTTGCTGAGCGCTTGAGGTTATTAAACAGCGTCCATTTTTCATCACAGGTAGCAAAGCGGATCAAAATTTCTTAATTTGTGTGTCTATTGAGCGGTGCAAGGCACCTCTCGACGCGTATTTCGCGCTGGCGATCATTGAGTTCGTGGGGCACCCATTTGTCAAGCTTTTTTAACTTGCCAATGGACCAATATTGTTTTAACGCTAACTTAGAAAGTTATTATGTTTTCGGCTTACTCACGTAATAATTTGACGAGGAACTCGACTAGTTTCAAGCCATGCTAGAGGCTCATATTCGGCATGAGCAGCATTTCGCGACCCGCGACGCGCCGACTGTCACGCTGCTACTCGAAATAGTATGTCTCACGAAAGTTACACTACAATTTAGAAAGTTGTTGCAAATTCAGCCGTAGATTGTGTATCCATAATCGCCTTTAATTCCTCATTTTCGAACAAAGTCTTCCAACGACCGCGACGTTCATTTTTTAGGTCGAAATTTCCAGAACGGAAACTAGCAAACCAATAACAGGTCATGCGTTGGTTTGTAGTGATATAGTGTTAGCTCCGTAAATGTTGTTGATGTTGCGCGTCGTATGTCGGCACATTGCTGTCACGACGATGCTCATATTCCATAATTAGGTACTCGAACTTTTAACGTATCCATGATGGCGAAAAAGATTATAATGCGATGAAAATGTAACAGTAATTAAAGTCGAAGGGGCTCATAATCCAGAAGTTGACTCTTATGGAATATTGATGGATGAATAAGTTAATGAAATTACCCTTTGTCTGTCTGTCGATATATAAAACATAATAGAAAACACATTGTGCCTCGCGTAGATTTGGCGTTCCGACACTTTAATTACATTTTATACATGAATCTAACACAACATCACGCCTTTTATCCCCGAAGGCGTAAGCAGAAGTGTACCTATATTATGCCACTGTACAATGTAACACCCACTTTTCACTACTTATGTTATGAGTCCCATGTAATAGGGGGTGAGCCTATTGCCATATACCGGACTTTCCAGATCCCGTTTTATAAAACTCAGTAGTACTTTGCCCGACCCGGGAATCGAACACCCCTTGTCCGGCAGTCGTACTTGCGACCACTCGGCCAACGAATCTGCTATCTAATCTAAAAATATTTTTTCTCTTTTTCTAGAAACGAGCCTGTCGAACTAGGACCTCCGCAGTGCGTATAATTACTGAAAAGGTGCCACATAAGGTGGACCAGTAGAGGGATCTGCCGACTTCATTCACAGCAACAGACTTCGAAAAGAAAACTTGAAAATGGAACAATTCTATTCCACCAATTGGGGAATCACGAACAAGTTCGAACCAAAACAATTTAACGAAGGCCCATTTCTTAGCCATTTCTTAAACGAGACGGATATATTTTTCATAATATTCCTTCTCTTTATATATCATTATGAGATGTATTGCGAAAATCTGAATTACAGGTTCCCTGCAGAGGAACTTATTAATATCGTATTCAAAATGGCTTTGTATTTAATTATATTTTTTAATTGCTTCAACTTGTTATTTATGGTTGTCGTTGAATTTACCAGGATGTACCTTGGTAATCGAACTGCTATTGGTGGTATCCCTATAAATTCAAATCTCGAATTTATAAATACATCAAGACCGGATATTTTCGCAAATAGTTCTTCAATGTGCTTATTACCTTAATTTTGTAGTACAGCTCAGTTTAGTTTTCTGAATATGTAGTAGTGTTCCATCACTAATAGGGTAGATGACTAATTTTTATTTTAATGTCCGTGGTAGATTATTTAAATCATTACATACGAAACGAATACTTTCGACGATATATTCATTTGAAATGTCGAGTGACATCACTTCTATGTACATTTTATACGTAGAAATGACGTTTTAGCCCCCACTCCTAAACCTTGATTCGTTATATCTAAGTATATTGTTTTATTATACAAAAAAAATAAAAAAATACGTGTCTAATATTTTTTCATTGTCTAACGGACGGACTAATTAGATTTTTAATTTTCATACCCTGTCATCATCCCTATTGAAGCTCTTAAAATCGATGGCGAAACAAACGTATTACTTGTATTGAAGACTAAATATAAATCGCTTCTTTAAAAAAATGTGAGTTAATGACATTACATTACGCAAAATAATTAATCTGTCTTAATTTCAAAATAATTAATTAATTAAACGTAAATATTTTATATAAAAATGATTAATCAAAATTAAACAAGAACAATGGCTTTTAAAATGTACGTTTATTTGTGAAATAAATTACAATAGTAGGTGATATGTCTTACATTCTAATTCACATACATCAGGATTTAATTAAACATATTTTCATAGACTACGAAAACTACTTATTATGCATAAAGAGATCTATAGTTTACACATTTTATACACTAATTATAATTACTTAAATTGATACACATTTAATTACAATTACATATATTGGTTTTATAATGATAACATAACAATATAATTATCAACAAAAAATGTATCACGATTGTATTCATCACTGTTTTTTGTTATGTAAAACAATATTAATATCAGGCTTACACAAATGCCGATCGATTGAGAATTACTTATACAAAAATAATTATATTTTCCAATGACAACAACTTCCATTTTGAAGACTAATAACAATCATATTACGATTTATCGTCGAAAAAAATACGATTAACAAATCTAAAATTCTATAGCCCGGTCAAGTGTATGAAAACCATGTGTAATCTATTCATATCAGTAGTACATTATATTCATAATTTATAACAGTATAGTAGAACACTCACTAATAGACTACAATAATCATTTTGGGTTACGATTAATCACTCCACGCTACGATTAATAACTCGATTACACTCGACACGCTACGATTAGTAACGGTTAATCTCGTAGATATCAAGAATTTGTCTCCACTTAAAATCCAAGTAAGGGACATCATATAACTATGACTGCGATTAATCAACAGCGTTTTCTAATTAATTAAGACGTTTTGAAAACGCAATCTTCATCCCTTGGCTTTTTATATATATGAAGTCAACAGTACAGCAATGGACGGTGACGGACTATTAATGATGACACTCTTTATGGAGTTTCTTGCTCGTTCTTCTCCACTCGAATCGACATTTTGGATCGACCGCCTAGCTTCACTGACGGACAGACTGACAGACTATTATGAATTTCATATTTGTTGACGTTTCAAAAGTACCATATTATGGTTTAATTGAAATAAATGATTTTTAGTTTGTCAATTTTTTGATATTTCTAAAAGATTTTTTTATAATTGTATTATTGTCCTTGAATGTATAATTGTCCTTGAATGAAAAATACGATGGGATCCAATAAGATTATTTGGATTCCATCTGTTTCCGACTACAAATACTATTTGTTATTTGCATAAAATAGATACGGTATTGTATTGGAATACATATATGTATATTATATCACTTATACTATACATAATATACACTTGTATTTTCTCATTCTCTATATGTACGGTCAAAGGTCAAAAGTCCACTGCCACCGTAAGACTATTATCGGTTGCGCTGCAGCGCTTACACATACATGCGAACGCATATTTTTATCCGTGTGCGTTCGCGTGCGTGTGTTTATGCGTACGCACGCGTTTTTATGCACATTAATATGAAATTACTTGCGCATTGCCGTGTGAACATCACTCACGGTGGCAGGAATTTTGTCCTATGACTGTACAATGTGTTTTTAAAATCCAGTCCTAAAAGATTTTTAATATCGAAACTAAAAACTTTTTGATTAAATTTTGTAAAATAAAAATTCATATTATTCAGAGTTTGTAATTTAATATTTTTATGGTCTTGTCAGGGTTGTTTTTATATAAAAAAGTGTACAACTGTACAAGAAAATCAAATTTTGGATAACAATGGTTGTGATACAAGTCTTATACCAAAGCATGTAAGACTGTATACGATCTCGTATGTTAGAATTTACATATTATGTACTATGTATACGTCAAAATAGTTGGTGATATTATCAATATCGTAATTTTTAACATAGCTGTACATTCTCTGGGTAATGATTATTCAATCTGGGTAGCCATTAATCAATATGGGTAACAAAAAATCACTCTAGGTAATAATTAATCAATCTGGGTAACGATTAATCACCCTGGGTAATGATTAATCATTCTGGGTAACGATGAATCAATCTGGGTAACGATTAATCAATCTAGGTAACGATTAATCTCGCGATTATCGCTATTATTTTCCTTAATCTTTGTGATTCAAATTTTTCAATTTAAATTGAATACTTCATCCAACTTTTTTGACGTAAACATGGCAGTATTTTATTTAAGACCTATTTTTATTTAGGCGTTTTTTTTTAATATTAAGCTGTATCTTCCAGCCTTTTTTATAAATATTTGTATTTTTGGAAAGCACATTCTGAGCTACAACATGAAAACCCCTATAAAAATGTCTGCTATGGTACAAATTGTATCATATATTTATTTAATATTTAAAAAAAAACTTGAACTCTAATTGGCCTTCCAACCTTTCAAAACTGGACTACCACTGGGTTTTCACTAATTAGTATACCTAATAACATTTTTACATCTTTGAATGTTAACTTCTGAAAATGATAAGATAAAAAAGAAAAAATAACAATACCTTTCATAAAATTGTGTAACCGTCTTATTTATTCTTACTGTGTTATTTATGTAGCATGTGTAATTGTGTGTAACGTTGTAATAATTAATCAATTCAAACTTTTAGATTAAATTGTAAAACAAAACAATATTCAAATCTAAATACCGATTCAAAATACCGTGAAGTCATTAATCGATTCATTTACGTATCGATTTTAATCATCAATCGATATCTAATCATAGAATTCATATTCGCATAACATTGTTAACACAATTGTTTATTCTGTATTTAAATTTGAATACCGTTTTATTATAATGAGTCCTATTTAATTAGTAAAGGACAACTAAGCTAAAAGGACAGGAAAGTTAATGTAATCATAAACCGGCCCGGAGGTTTAAGATGCGTAAGAGTGCAGTTTCGAAACCTTCCAAAGGCAAGTACCAATGTGTAAATGTAACTTTTTAAGAGTTATATTTACTTTCTATTATTTAGATACTACTGACAAACGGTGAAGGAATCATGAGGATACCCGTATTGAGCAAGTGTAGTGATTAACACTCAAATATTCTCCGTGTGACAAGAGGCATTTGGTCTGCAGTGACCACTTAATGATGATGATATTAATGTTAAAGCTGTCCTTTTACACTCCCTGATATCAGAAATAATAATTTACTTATTTAATACAAATGCTATTGTTATTATTCATGATGTAAGTAAAATGAATGAGTTTAAAACACATCTTTCAAAAGTTGATACGTACTATCTCGTATTTAGCTTATCTGTCCTTTACTATCAAATAAAGGACACTCCATATAATAATTATATCACTTTAACCTGTAGGTGTTATAAATGGAATGAGTAGATGTGTGTTTACAAAATGATATCTATATATTAACTAAAATCGCGGGTTACTCACGTGAATATACTGAGAAAAGCTCTACTAGTTTCGACCCACAGAGGGGTTCTTCCTCATGAGCAGCGTGCGTTCGCGGCGACGTCGCGCAGCCTACTGGTAGAAACTAGTAGAGCTTTTCTCAGTATATTCACGTGAGTTACCCATGATTTTAGTTAATTTAGTATGTTTCATGATATCTATATATCGTATAATAATATTCAACATGTATTTTAGCATATAATCTAAGTTATTTTTGGGTTTATTTTGTCGAATCGATTATATTGTACTTATATAATTATAGTAAAAGGTATTAAATTATGTTAATAAATGTATTAATGTGACTCTAAATTCGTTTGATTCTTTCTACATTTTATTTTTTATCGCATTTTACAATATTCTCATATATTGCTTTAGATTTTGATACACCAAAATCAACCTTACTGTTCTATAACGTGTAAGCGATATTAAACCTTGTATTGGTAATTTTACAGTTGCTTTTGCAACAAAAGTGCCTACGCACTAAGGGCCAAACTTAAAATTTAAAACACAGATTTTTGCGAGGTTAAATAATAACAATAGTAGTCTAAATACTGGTTAGTTATAAATTACTTTAAGAATAAACTAAAAATACAGAAAAGTTTATAAACTGGCAAGAAAAATCACTGAACTCTTCCATTGACAGAAATGAACCTTAAGCAAAAGCGTTAAAGTCTAAGTTCAACAAGCATCAACTTCAGTAGTAAAACTATAATCTAAAACATGTCTTATTGCAAGGGCATAAAGTCTATATTATTTCATGTATTCACTACAGATAAATTCGATAAATGTAAACATTCAATTTTCAAAAATATGTTTCTAATTTCAACAAACAATTAACAGCAAAACACAAAACGTTCTAACGTACAAAACAACACATTCTAAAATGTACTTTAGTAGTAGGTGCTAAAGTCTATGTTACCTTATAAATATATCACAGTTACTCCAAGGGTTTCCAACACACGATGGCTCTCATATCGTCGGGAGCTTTGCCGAAGATCCTGTCGCCGTTGGGGTCAACGTACTGGTTTATCTGATAGTCCAGAAGCGTCTGGTAGCCTAGTACATCTGTACCAAGTTGCTGTAACAAAGGGATTGACTTTTTTTAAAAACGTTGCCCCACACTGCATTTTCCCCTGTATCGTGGGTACGTTTACAAACATACAAGCTCACATACACATGACACCCAGACCTGGAACAAGTCGCGGAGAACCTAACGGGTAACCGGGGCTCCGGCTGGACGGAACGGGGTGGTTTTTAGTCAGTAAGGGTCTGATACTCCCAGCCTCACCCAGGCGGGAGCAGACAAGACCCGGAACAACAATCTCTACTCTCACTCTCTCAATTTCAACTATTTGAGTGATCCACAGATCACTCAAATAGTTCCGTGCGGGAATCGAACCCGCGACACGTTGCGCGGCAGCCAGTTGCCCAATTACCGCGCCAACTGTGCAATTCTTATTTACTTTATTTATCTAGGTATCTGAAAACTCAGTAGTTACGATGGCGTTTTTACCTGACCTCTCTACGTTTCGTATTTCAGAATATAAATAACATCTGGGACCCCAAGAGTTCTTACGACACAAATCTTTGTCTTGTCTATTGTTTAAATTCATTCAAACCTTACCTGTGTCAAAGGGCTTGTATTAGTGGTGAAGACGCCTAGGAATCCTCTATCCTTGGCGATGTTCATGGTGGCATTCTCCAGTGCTCTGATGGCGGCCACGTTCTCCCTCGGAGTCAGGCTCTCTGCCGTCGCCATCATGAAGGAGTGGAGGATTGTGCCTGTGAAGGAGGTGGAGATTGTAATATTGTAACAGAAGGAGATGTAGGTACTGTAATGCTTAAATACTGCTAGTGAGAGCACCATCACACACCTGGAACACCAGAAGTGTCATAAATGCGTTGCAGTCCATACAAGAAACTGTTATATCGTGCTTCCTGTCCACTATTTTTTTGTATCTGTTTCGTGACATTTTAATTGACAAATATATTTAGTTACATACATATTTTTCAATTAACTTAGTGATAGGATATTTTGAATTCACTTGTAGTTCGATCGGGATTTTTCACCAAAATCGAACATGTTGAATATCTCAGAAACTGGCCACTTTCGGATCATCTTGTAGGAAATTAGTTGTATTATCACCTCCCAAGAGAAATACGTCGAGTTACAAGTCACCCTATATTACAATAATGTGTTTTTTTTTAATGGGGGAAAATCATCGAATGACTGCTCCCGCCTGGGTGAGGCGGGAGGGAGTGTCAGACTCTTATTGACTAAAAACCACCCCGTTCCTTCTCCTGCACGTCGAGCCGGAGCCCCGGTAACCCGTAAGGTTCTCCGCGACTCCGAAACAATAATGTGTAAGTTTTAATTTTTAATAGTAAATTTTACTTCGAACAATATTATGAAGCCGCGTAATGCCGCCATTTTGTAATTTGCACTTTATTTATTTTTATTATATTTTTTTCTATCGCGATGGAAATCCTCATGGACTTCCCGCGCCGTGGGGACGACGAGGGGGCGTGCCGGCTCATACCGGTTAAAACCACCGCGGTGTTCCTTCACTGCCTGTGACCGTGACCCGGGTTGCCCTTACGGAATCACCACACCCGGCATTGCTATGTTTGCGGCAGGTCCCGCCACCTTAGCGGCCCTAGGAGGCTGCTTTCCTTCTTCGAGTAGCGCGGGTGGAACACTACGCTAACGCCTACTCCCGCCTATATAGCGGACGTCTAACTCCCCCGGTCAGTTGCCCGCAAGCCTCTCCTCTCATGGAGGTCGCAGATCGGCTGCCGCTTCACGGCGCTGACGACCGGCGCGTCTACGGCGAGAGGGGAGAGGACTTGACGCCTCTCTCTCCCTTTCAGCCGCTTCCTTTTCAAACATGACTTGTTCATAAAAGGAAGCGACTCCGTCCCATACGCTCTCGCTGTCGACCATAGCTCGTACAACAGTCGACAGTGACAGGTTACTCCGGCCGAGTACTGCAAATAGTTCACGACGCGGCTCTGCCCATGCAGTACACTCTTCGAGCGTATGCCGCGCCGTATCCTCCAAACCACCATCACAGTGATGACACGCCGATGTTTGCTCCCGGCCTATGCGACACAAGTACTTTCCAAAGCAGCCATGTCCGGTAAGTACCTGCGTCAACCGGAAGCTTAGGACACCATGTCCTCTGTCGATCCACGCCTCCATAACGGGACTTACCGCCGCTATAATGGCGTGCCCTGCGCTAGGTTGCGCAAGACGTGTCTTCCACTCCGCTATTACATCACGACGGAGTTCTATCCGCCGCGCCTCAAGAACTCGAGGTGGATATCGCTCGCCGCCGGCACTCAGCTCCCCGCGCCACCTGTATAGTGACGCGAGAGCCTTTGCTTCCAAGTCCCTGGGTGCGGATCCCGCTAAGAGGCTGGCAGCCTCGAAAGAGATCGTGCGGTAACCCCTTATCACTCTGACGGCCATCGCGCGTTGAGGACTTCGTAGTAAGGCGACGTTAGGCGCCGTCAGTCCATCCGCCCAAACCGGTGACCCGTAAAGGGCCATAGACCGCACAATCCTCAAGGCGTAATATGTTCGGAAATGTACCTACAGATCTGCTAATAACTTAACGTAATTTACCTATATTAACGAATAAATGTTTTAATTTGATTTGTTTAGTGATACAATCAAATAACCGATTGGGTTTCTGCAACTCTTATTTGCTAGACGCTGTAAACTATCTTATACTAATATAAAGCGGAAGAGTATGCTTTTTTGTTTGTTTGTTTGATCGCGCTAATCTCCGTAACTACAAGTCTGATTTGAATAATTCTTTTTGTGTTGGATAGCGCATTTATCGAGGATGGCTATAGGCTATAAAACATCACGCTACGACCAATAGGACCTGAGTAGAGCGTGTGAAACCGCGCGGAAGTACTAAGTAGCTAGTGACGCAATAATAAATACTATAACTGGGGGCTTACTCTTCAATTCAATTCCGATCGATCGACATTGGTATTGTGAAATTTCGTACTCTTGAGTTGCAACACTAGCGCCCATTGCATCCGTATTGCGTGGATATTGAAGGAAATAAATGGTATTGAGTTTGGTTTTATATTCCGTACTCTTAATGCTATTACAGCTACGATAGGGGTTGTATAGTTTTGACATTGAATAATTATTGAGATTTTTTGGATTCAAATTGTATTGACATTGAGATTGGTTTCAAGAGCACTTTGCACACACTATAAGTCGAGGTCACCTTTAGTTTATCATTGATCCTTCTGATTCTAATTAACAAAAAAAAAACTTGTTCAAAACTCACCCTTTCCAGGCGGCAGCATAGAATCTCTGACAGAACTTTCGACGAATTCCAAGAACATCATGATCTTCATCAGTCCACCTGTCTCTTCAGACTCCACGTCAGGTTCATCTCGAGCGTCGAAATTTAATGCTACAGCAACTGGGACTCCTGATGCTGTAGGAAAGAAGGAAGATTTCGTATGTTCATCGTCAGGATTAACATGAAGAATATAATCACTATAGAAAGCCGAATGTTCCTAAAGGAGGCCTACGCTTGGTAGATTTTCCTGGCTTGAGAATGACAATTGGTTTATAGATAATTTAGAGGATACTGCTGCCCTGGTCTTAGCGATTAATCGCAGTTTTGGTTAGAATGTGCTCCAATAAAGGCAAATCTATACTAATCTATACTAATATTATAAAGCTGAAGAGTTTGTTTGTTTGTTTGAATGCGCTAATCTCCGAAACTACTGGTTCGAATTGAATAATTATTTTTGTGTTGGATAGTCCAGTTATCGAGGAAGGCTATATAGGCTATAAAACATCACGCTACGACCAATAGGCGCTGAGCAGAGCGTGTGAAACCGCGCGGAAGTAGCTAGTAAAATAATAAAAAGGCAGCGTACTTCAAACATTTAACAAAAGTTTACTTTAAGATATGTAGTTGTGAACTTGTGTTACATCAGTGTTTGACGTAGTTACTTCAGTAGACTGATTTTCTAATGTAACACCTTCTAACGAAACAGTATATGTATGTAAAGACAAGTTACTACATTATTTTATTGAAGAATTCAAACAAACAGTTTTGTAGTGCTGTTATCTACCGCTAAGACGAAGATAGAATTTGGTCAACAATGTCAAGCAATTCATTATACCTCTACATAGATATGTATAAGAACTGATTTAACTTCCCAACGAACAACGAATGAATGTGTGTCATATAAATGCGCAAAGTATTGCCAGTCATTATCACGAATTATATGACGCTTTTCATAATACTAATGTCCACGCGGTTCTGATATCAGAGTCTTGGCTCAAACCTTCTCTTCTTTCCACTATTTATCCCCTCTCCGGTTATGTACTTATACGTAACGATCGTGTTTTCAGGAGGGGAGGTGGAGTGGCCATATATCTTCGCAGCGACTTACCTTTTAAAATCCTAACCATGTCCTCTCAGAACCATGCTGCTGAATATATCTTTCTCGAAGTGTGTGTTCGCACGACCAAAACCATCCTTGGTGTGGTCTATTGTCCCCCTACCGTCGATTACTTCACTGAATTGGAAACAGTTTTAGAATCTTTGGGGTCAGAATATTCACATCACATCATAATGGGTGACTTCAACACCAACCTCCTTTCTCCCACCTCTCCCCGAACCCGCAAACTCCTGCATGTGATTGAGTCAGCTTGTCTCCATTTATTGCCTCTTAAGGCTACTCACCATAATACTGTAGGCGATGATACCTGGCTCGATCTGATCCTTACCTCTAATCCTTCCCTTATTTCCTCTCACGGTCAGCAGGATGCGCCTGGGTTCTCTCACCATGACCTGATCTTCCTTTCCTATACCCTTAAACCTCCCAAACCCAAACCCAAGGTCTTGTACAGGCGAGCTTTTGGTCGCATGGATTGTGAAGGGCTCAAAAGGGATGCCTCTGCCATCAACTGGGTGCCACTGACAGAAGCAAATACCATAGACGATAAGGTGGCTTATTTTAACTCAGTTGTTGTTCAGCTTTATGATCGTCATGCTCCTGTCAGAAAAATTATCCAAAAGCGACCACCAGCTCCATGGATGACACGCGGAATCCGTATGGCAATGCGACGCAGAGATCGAATGTTTCGGAATTACAAGCGAGATCGTACTGACGAACACTGGGCGGCTTATAAGGTAGCACGAAATAGGTGCAATCAGATGATACGCAACGCTAAAAGCCGCCACATTCTTGAGAACATTACTTCTGAGTCTTCTGCCAACATCTGGAAATTTCTTGGAACTCTACTGGCCTTCATTTCTGGTATGACGGGCTCTAATACTAGCAATTCTTTTCAATTTATTCCAGTTGCACCTGAAGAGATCGGTAAGATAATATTATCCATTAAATCGAAGGCGGTGGGATGTGATAACATATCTCGTTTCATGATCACCACAATATTGGATCACATCCTACCGGCGATTTTCCATATAATAAATTTCTCTTTGTTTTCCTGTACTTTCCCATCCTTGTGGCGGAGAGCATATATTCGGCCGCTTCCTAAAGTCACCAACCCCACTGTCCCTTCTCATTTTCGTCCCATTTCTATCCTTCCTTTCCTATCCAAGGTGCTCGAGGCCTGCGTTCATCGACAGTTTTCCGGTTTTATATATCGGAACTCACTTATTTCACCACTGCAATCTGGATTCAGGCCTGGTCATAGCACTGTCACTGCACTCCTTAAAGTGACTGGCGATGTTAGGGCAGCAATGGAGGACGCCAAGGTGACTGTTCTGGTGCTGGTTGATTTCTCTAACGCCTTTAACATGGTCAGTCACAATATCCTCTTAGCTGTTCTGGCCTATCTGTCGGTCTCTGATGGAGCACTGGAATGGTTCTCTTCATACCTTCGTGGGCGTCAGCAGATGGTGCAGGTTGATGATACGTCATCGGGTTGGGCCACACTGCACAATGGCGTTCCACAGGGCGGCATACTTTCTCCTCTTCTGTTTTCTATTTTTATCAATCTTATAACTTCTGATCTTCAGTGTGCGTATCATCTGTATGCCGACGACTTACAGGTGTACTGTCACGGAGTAGTGGCTGATCTGGACCAGTGCATCGCCAAAATCAACCGTGATTTGGCTGCTATTGAGAGTTGGTCCGAGAGGTTTGGAATCGCTGTCAATCCTGACAAATGTCAAGCGATTATTATTGGTAGTAGTAAAAGTATGGCCAAAATCAACTTCACTATACTACCGCCCGTACTGTACAACGGGACGCCTGTCCAATATAGTGAGAGCGTCAAGGACCTGGGTATACATATTGACAGTACCCTCAGTTGGCGAAGTCAAACTGCCAGTGTGAGTCAAAAAGTTACCGGATCGCTGCGGTCTCTGTACCGTCTCAGAAATGTACTGCCTCCCAGCACTAAGGCGATGCTTGTGCAGACCTTAATTTTCCCCATCATCGATTATGGTGATGTGTGTTACTATGACCTGAATGCAGATCTCCTCAACAAACTTGACCGTCTTCTAAATAACTGCATTCGATTCGTTTCTAACTTGCATAAATACGACCATGTGTCTGCACAGCGATCATTGTTGAAATGGTTGCCTATTCGTCAGCGCAGAGAGCTAAGGGCACTCACAACTTTATTTTCTCTGCTTGACTCTCCCAATTCTCCTAACTATTTAACTTCCCATTTCCAGTATGTATGTGACAACCATACTAAAAATCTACGCTCCTCGCATAATCGGCTGTTGCACTGTCCTGTCCATCGCAGTAACTTTACTCATTCTTCTTTCTTCATTCAAGTCATTTCTCTCTGGAACACGCTTCCAACGAATGTCAGAACCGCAACCAGTCGTCTGAGTTTCAAGCGGAGGGCGCGTGAGTACATTAGCGGAAAGCTGGCAGTTTCATAACATCTTTCATAATTTTTCATCTTGTTGTAACATAGGACAAATTCATATACGAGTCACAAATATATTTATATGTATAATGATATTTGTATTATATATAATTATATATATCTATACGATTATATTTACGTATTTTATGTATGCTTTTGATACCCTTTTATTAATTTGGATAAATACCACTATTTCTCATGACAGTTTTGCAGCTTACCACCTACCACATACATTTCTGCACTACCCAAAGGATGACTGGCAGAGAATGCTGTTAGCATTAAGTCCTCCTTATGCAATTGTATAAAACTTAAATAAAATAAAATAAAATAAAAACAACGGGCAACAGTTCCCTGGTCGGAAAATAGATGTAAAAACTCACAGTTGTTCAATACTACACTGAGCTGAGCCTTGATGAGCGCTGGCCAGGTGTCGCTGATCAGTACAGCGTAGTCGTTCGTGTCGATCTCGTGTTTCAAGAACTGCTCCAACTCCGCCTTGTTGTAGAACGATGATACTATCATCCTAGAAGAAGTAAAAGAAGAATTAGAACAGTAATGGAGCATCTTTACGAGTCGATGTGTACTTTTTCTAAATAAATGTTTATTGAGGTTGTAAATATACGCCACTCAGTATTCAGTCACTCAGTAGCAACAAAGCTAAGCTCTGATCGTATGCCGTCTCCTCCTTTTGCGAAGCAGTCATGCTAGCTAAGGAGGAGGCGGGACGCGTCCTCGCAACCCAGCCATCGCGGAGGACACACCGGGCGTCGGTGATCGCGAGACGATCTCCGGCCACCGTAAGCGCGGGCCTGCGGACGGCGAGCATGGGTGGCTCCCCGTCCGACCAGAAACAGACCCGAGCGTACGGCGCCGAGCGTTCCGCGCGCGCCTCAAAGAGCCATCAGACCACCACAGATGGGGCCCAATACGGCCGATGCCGATTCGGAGTCGCGGAGAACCTAACGGGTAACCGGGGCTCCGGCTCGACGTGCAGGAGAAGGAACGGGGTGGTTTTTAGTCAGTAAGAGTCTGACACTCCCTCCCGCCTCACCCAGGCGGGGGCAGTCATTCGATGATTTTCCCCCCTTAAAAAAAAATTTTAACGTAAGCTCAAAACTGTCACCACAGACTATAAACCTGCTTACGAGTGACATTACAAGTGTGTTTTCAACCTAAAGTTGTATATGAGGCAAGTGGCCTAAATATATTTCATGTTTAGTCAAAATGTAGAAGGCTCTGTTAAAAATGTAAAACTAAACTGAAGAAAATAACATAACATAATATCACGCCTTTTATCCCCGAAGGGAAGAGGTGCACATAGAAGTAACACCCACTTTTCACTATTTATGTTATGAGTCCCATG
This sequence comes from Spodoptera picta, assembly GCA_038387885.1. NCBI lineage: Eukaryota > Metazoa > Arthropoda > Insecta > Lepidoptera > Noctuidae > Spodoptera > Spodoptera picta. The sequence goes on along the minus strand of JAZHFQ010000428.1, from coordinate 815,736 downwards.
TAATAGGGGGTGAGTCTATTGCCATATACCGGGCACATTTCCAGACTCCGTGCTACTACTGAGAATTTTTTAAAAACCCAGTAATACTTTGCCCGACCCGGGAATCGAACCCGAGACCCCTTGCCCGGCAGTCGCACTTGCGACCACTCGGCCAACGAGGCAGTCAGTCAGGCTGAAGAAAATATATTTTTAAAATGACTACTTACTCTATAACCTCCTGTTTATGTTTGTCAGCGAGTGGTTCAGCAGAGAACAGCTCCTTGTCATCGTCATCCTGCTGCGGACTGGTGCCCATGTGGGACAGTACCTCGCCCAGGTTCGAGGCACCGAGGAAGTCACTGATATCTAAAGGAGAAATGAAGACTTAAAATCAAAAACCTTTTAGAGACAATAATCTCAGGATCAAATACCTACTGATAGATTTTTACTCTCAATATGTGCGACAATTCTATAGTGGTAAACACTATTTTATTTAAGATCGAGTTCAAAATCAGCTACGAGAAATGAGTTAAGAACAAATATTCTAGAAGAATTCTATTACATCATCTTCTGGTGGAGTGTGTCAGAAATGAATCTGAAAGGAGCAAGTTAATTTGTGAACTTAACATAAATACGTTAGATTTAGGTACATTTAATGTAATCTTGGGTCAACCAATGTCACCTGAAGCTATATCGGCGTATTCATTAGTTACCTTGTAATTGTGTATTTGTTAGATAAGGTGTCGATGGAACTGGTGTAACACTTTGTTAAAAGTTCCTTAAATAAATAAATTAAAAAAAAAGAATTCTATCATTCAGAAAGTACAGGAAAAAAATATTACCCAAACATCAAAACACTTGGAACTTCAAAACGGACCTTAATATCAATCTTCTACCAATTACCCTAACCTAAACCACAGAAGTTCGAAGAATGTAAAAAAATTCGCATCGACTTTTGCATTTAATAACTCACCAATATAATATCCCTTGTCTCTCAACCTGGTGATGGTATAAATGGAGTTGAGTGAGTTTCCTCCCAGCTCATAGAAGCCGGCCCTGACGCCGATGGCGCCGCGGACTGCCCGGCCCAGCACCTCGCCCACCGTCTCAAACAGAACCTTAGCAGCTTGCATGTCCGATGGAGAAACAGACGAGTAGTCCAGTTCTAGGGGTATTTCTGAATCATCTGGTGAAGGAAAATTAATATTAGATTGTGTATTGAAGCCATATGATAACGGCAAAGTAGAATCAGGGACTGGGCAGCAGAGTTTGCTGACAAACTTGATCCTTTTTCACTGTCATCTTTAAGTCGCTCGCCCAGCGTAACCCCTTAGAGTCACTGTCAAATCAAGGAGGAACTATTGATAATGATAAAATGACGTATGTTACATTATTTACAATTTGGTAGTTTCCAGGGTATCAAAATTAAAAATCTAATTAGTCCGTCAGTTAGACAATGAAAATATATTAGACACATATTTTTTTTAATTTTCTCGTAAAGTTGCAATACTTAGATAAAATGGCGCTAAGTTTAGGAGTGGGAGGTCGTTACGTCATAACGTGCTACAAAATGTGGCACGCTGTGACGTCACACGATATTTCATAAGATCATCATAACATCACGCCTTTTATCCCCGAAAGGGTAGGCAGAGGTGCACACAGAAGTAACACCCACTTTTCACTATTTATGTTATGAGTCCCATGAAATAGGGGGTGAGCCTATTGCCATATACCGGGCACATTTCCAGACTCCGTGCTACTACTGAGAATTTTTTAAAAACCCAGTAATACTTTGCCCGACCCGGGAATCGAACCCGAGACCCCTTGCCCGGCAGTCGCACTCGCGACCACTCGGCCAACGAGGCAGTCAGGCAGGCTGAAGAAAATATATTTTTATGGCGATTATATACCGTCGAAAGTATTTAATTTTGTGAGAAAAGAAAACATACGTGTCTAAAGTTTTAAAATTAATGTACCAGACGGACATTAAAATAAAATTTAGAAAACTACCCTATTACGAGAAGCTTAGCACTCACCATTATTATTGGTGTTTTCATACATCTTGAGCAGCGCTTGTCGGTCCACTTTTCCGTTCACCAGCAACGGTATGCTCTCTACTTCAATCACCTGCAAACATTCGTTTATTAGTGTCTCATACAAAAACTTTACCAAACTACACAATGTTATTTTAAACTTAATAAAAATTGTTTAATTATACCAACTTAGGGAAAGTATTACCTGAGGAATCATGTAATGTGTGAGGCTGTTCTTGAGGGCAGCCTCAATATGCTGAGCAGCGATCCTGGCTTCAGGCTTGATGGTGACGAAGGCCAGGATCTCAGGGTTACCACGATCTAGACCGTAGCATAGCACTACACCTGAAAGTTGAAAAGTAAAATGTTATTCTTCTAGACTTCATTTTATGCGACCAGTTTCTTCAACCAGCAATCTTAATTTTTAATCATTCAAAACTTGAATACAATTTTCTCATAAATAAGTAGCTAAATTGTTTTCTGTTCTCTTTTTAAAATATGTTCTAACTAGCTTTTACCCGCGGCTTCGCTCGCGTCATAAAAGGATAAAAAGTAGCCTATGTGACACATACACACAGTGCCATCTATACTAATGATTTCGTTTTTCCATAGAGAATATCAAATTTTTCCGGTATAAAAAGTATCCTATTATTTAATCCAGACTTCTAACTTTACGTGTGCAAAAATTCAAAGCAATCGGTTTAGTAGTTACGGCGTGAAAGCGGAACAAACAAACAAACAAACTCACTTTCTGATTTATAATACAGTGAAACCTGGTTAAGTGAGATATCAAGGGACCTGCAATGTCGTTTCACTTAAAGAGGTATTCCACTTACCCAGTGTCTCAGATATACAGGTATAAATAAATATCTGTTTCATTTAAAGAGTTTCCATTAATAGAGGTGGACTTGGAATTACGGGTGGAATTTATGGGTAGAATAAGAATGAATAAACAAACAATATTATCTCAGTTATACATATAAAATTTACTCGCTGTCTCAGTTATAGAGGTACAGTTATAGTTAGTTCAGTTATAATTATAGAGGTAGTTATAGAGGTCTCAGTTATAGAGGTAGAGGTAACTATGATGATAAATTGAAAGAACAAATCCCAGATATAGAGTGCACTGCCAAAGTGTTGGGACCTCAGCATGAGTTCCACTTTCCAGTTATGGAGGTTTCTCACTTATCCAGGTCCCACTTAACCAAGTTGCACTGTATTATTTGATGTAGACTGCGCCGCTCACCGCGCTGCCAGGGCGGCGTGGAGGCGGCCGAGTGTCCTGTACTCACATTTCTCTACACCGTCGCCCGCAGCCACGGCTCGGTCCACCTCCTGCAGGTCCACCCTGTGTCCTCTGATCTTGATCTGCGAGTCAGTGCGACCGGCGTACAGGATCACTCCCTTCTGAAGCACGCCGAAATCACCAGTACGATACAGACGAGCGAAGTCTGGAAGAAAATTTAAGTCAGAATTTAGGACATTAGCGTAAGAGATAGTTATTTTTTTAAATATTTGATGGGCCGATGTTTGACCTCTATCTCGCCTGGTGATAAGCGATGATGTGGTCTACGATGGGGCACGTCGTCCCATAAGCAACCTATTCACTCGGGCCTTGAAGAAACCCAGGTTATACCCTCCTAACGTCGTATTGTCGTTACATCGTCCTCCCATATTAGAGGTGTCACAGCTTTATATGTTCTGTGAGAGGTATATACAATTAGTAAAGAATCAGATAATGTATCAATGAGACTGTAATTTTTTTTAAAAGAGTATCGATGGAGTTTACTCTCGTTCTTCTCCATTCAATACCAAAGTTTGGTACGAGCGCCTAGCTTCACTGACAGACTGACGGACGGATAATTCAATGTTAGACATTTCTAAAATTCCCTTTTAACGACTAGATAAAATAAATACTTTGACTTCTACTATTAGTAAAATACACATACCTGGATGAGCAGCATGAGGGTTATCAATGAACTTGTCAGCTCCCTGTCCTCCCACGTAGCCCTCAGCCAGGTTCCGTCCAGCCACCCAGACCTCGCCAGGCTCCGACTCATGAGCCGGGTTCATCTCCTCATCCAGAAGGTACACAGCACAATTGTTCAGTGGAGTTCCTGGTGGAAAATAAATACACTGGTTTTGTGTTCTTACTATCTTACTTAACACATGAAATGCCTAGGAGGTGACCGACGTTAACGGATGAAATGCCTTCAATAGTTTTCTTTTGTCAGTCAAAACCTTAATCTTTTGTACCTATCCTTGTTATAAGCTATATTATACTTTTTTGTAGGTACTGCGTAATTTAAACTCTACGCTCTAAGAGATAAAGTTCCTTTGAATTAACACAACATAACATAACACCTTTTTATCCCAGAAGCCGTTGGCAGAGGTGCACATTACGGCACTTAATGCAACACCCACTTTTCACTATTTGTTATGCGTCCCATGTAATAGGGGGTGAGCCTATTGCCATATACCGGGTACAATTCCAGACTCCCTACTACTATTACGATTTTTTTTAAAACTCATTTACAATTTGTCCGGCCCGGGAATCGAACCCAAAACCCCTTGCCCAGTAGTCGCATTTACGACCACTCGGCGAACGAGACACTCCTTTCAATTAATAAAACAAAAACACCTTAAATATAAAATTTCCATTCATTTCCATCTCATATTGAACAGATGCCACTCCGGTAGAACACCAAATAATCATCATAAATTAAAAATATCTGCTTCTTCACTTACCAATAGGAATAGTAGAATGGATATCAAGCTGACGAGCATTCTCCAACACATAGTAAGTAACATCTCCCATCACTTCAGTACTGCCGTAGAAGTTCGCCAGTTTATACCCATTATGGTCACCGAAGTTCTTAAAGAATTGTGCAGCCAGGTCCTTGCTCAGGGTCTCTCCAGAGCATACCCAGAGTTTGAGGTGTTGGAGAGGTTTCTCGGAAGGTTTCAAGGAAAGATACATGAGGATAGATCGAAGAAGAGTTGGTACCAGCACTAGACGTTGGATCTGAAATTGAAATGGTATTGTTGAGATAAAGTTTTAAGACTTATTTTACAGTTTATTAAATCAATGATTTAATTGACGTGTAATTGCAAATTAATACTTCAATAATTCAAAAAATAAGAAAAAATCAAAGGAGTCTGGAATTGTGCCCGGTATATGGCAATAGGCTCACCCCCTATTACATGGGACTCATAACATAAATAGTGAAATGTGGGGGTTAGATTGTGCAGTGGCATTATGTCCTGTAATGTGCACTTCTGCCTACACCCTTCGGGGATAAAAGGCGTGATGTTATGTTATGTTACTTCAATAATTTTAGTTTTTCCATCCTTAACTGGTATATGGCAATACACTCGGTAATTTAGAAATTAGCATTTTGATTTAGGTTACAACTAACCTGGTTATCAGCTAAAACGTTGACCAGTTTCTGAGGATCCCTAGTGATCTCTCGGGACAGGATGACCAAGGTCCTGCCGTGCAGCAGAGGTCCCCAGATCTCACAGACAGAGTCCACGAAGGTCAGAGCAGTCTTCCAGACGCAATGTACTTCAGTGTCAGTGTACGGGAAGGTTTGGAACTGCCACCAGAGACGGTTGCAAACTGCTGCGTAGGAGAGACGAACACCTGGAGAAAATGGGAGGAAAATTAAACTTTAGGAACTTTGGTTTAGATCACTATTTTGATTGGTTGTCTTTAGGTCTGTTCTTTGGTATTTTGTACAACGAAATTATCAACACACGGTTTAAAAGTAATAATAAATTTAATTACCTTTCGGGATACCAGTACTGCCAGAAGTATACAGTACGATGGCGATGCTCTTACTTCTAGCTGGAGCCAGTACCTCCACATCCTGGACAGCCTCAGCTGATAGTCCACTAGCTTCATGTGACAACTTCTCAAATGACACTGTTGGGATGCCACTTTCAGAAAACATGGCTGGATTGGCTGGAATGAAAAAGATACGGTCTTTAGAATTAATGAAGGCTTTTTGGTTGAAGTTGGACAGTTTTTTTTAAAAAGAACGTTGCCCCACACTAAGATTTTCTCCTGTGTCGTGGATGCGTTTACAAACATGCAATATCACATAGAAATGACACTCAGACCTGAAACAACAATTTGTGGATCACAAGAGTTGCTGCGTGCGGGAATCGAACCCGCTACACGGTCGAACCGGTTGCCCAGCCACTGCGCCAACCATGCAGTCAAATTAGAAGTCAATTTAGAAGGAAGAAAGGTATCTTTTTCAATTAGACTACTATTTTTACAAGTCTTTGATCCAAGTGAAACTTTCTTGTGTAGCTTGTGTGAAAACTTTATTATGCTATAAATTTTTTTTCGACGCTAGGACATCAAACGACGGACGAAAACATCGTCCACTGCTTGACATAGGCCTCTCCAATGGCACGCCATTGAGCTCAATCTGTACTATGACTCCTCTGGTGTTGGACACCCGTCCATGAGTGGCGCTGATCGCTTACCATCAGGTGATCCGTCTGCTTGTTTGCCTCCTATTCCATAAAAAAGAAATGTTCAGCTCTCTATCCAACCATTACCAGCTACTGCGTCCTCGCTAGCACCGTCTCCTAATGTTGGATGTTGAACCGTTGTTAATTCTCAACCGTCAGGGTTGCATTTACCAACCACGACAGACATTAAACCCAGACATCAAGATTTTCGTGTAGTCAAATCAGTTGGAATATTAAACGAGGTGCTCACCTGTCTCATCATAAATAACAAGGGCTGGTTCAGCATCTTTCAAGATATGTGAGATCCTAGCTTGAGGGAAGCTCGGCTCCATCGGCACGTAGGCAGCGCCTGCCTTCCAAGTCGCCAGCAAGGTGGTGATGGTACTGAAAGAACACACAAAGATAAATTTAAAATTGTTCTTATTACCACTTGTCTTTTCTGTTTTTTTTTGTATAATTAATTTCTGTTATTATCGTATCGTACATTATTTTATTAACTCTCTCTTTTTAGTTTATTTTTGTGTATGTACCTATCTGTATTTTTCATTTTCATAATCTTTGTTTGGTGTGCTAATTGCAATTTTTTTTCTTTCTTTCTTACTTGACTATTCTAAGTGTAATTAGGATTCGCTTTTGAACCAACTTCAATTTAAGAGAAGATTTTCCAGTCACCAATTTTTTTATGAAACTCCGATGCTAAATTATGAGCCTTCTCTTCAAAAGAGGTGCCATATTCTCAATGCTTGACTGGGGGATGGAGATCATAGTATAAAAGCATTACTGGATTAGGTGGATCAGAGGGCTTAGTAGAAACGAGACCGGGTTCGTCTCTCTGATTGGTTGTTTCATTAGAGCCGGTCAATCAGAGGACTTAGAACGAGTTTGTTTGACGTTCAAAGTAGGCCTCAAAGAGTGCTACTGCCCAGTATCTATTAAATATGCAATCCCTTAGTCGGTTCTTAGATCTCACGACACCCATGTGAAGAGGGAGCTTAGGATTAATAAAGAATACTAACTTGTGTGTAGGCTGCATACACACAGCGATGACGTAATCTCCATCTCTGTTAGCTCCCTTAGGTGCCGCGCGTGATGTTATGGCTCTGGCAAGGGCGTTAGTGCGAGCTTCCAATTCCGCATAACTCACTCGTACACTGCAAGTCTCATCTGAAAACAAAGATAAAGGAAAATAAGTATTTTGATTAGTTGTAGTGATCACATACAAAGACAAGTTCGATGGCGTGACCAATAGATGGCGTGATGAGACGAGACGGTTATTAATTTTAGTCGTAAGCCAAATTCGACCGAATAAACATAGGATCGACCAAGATTATAAAAAAAAAACAGAAATATAATAAATATTATTACCTATATCTATGTTCATAAAAATAACGTATATTCCGGGTCGAAACATTACAATGATTCTTTAGGTACGAACTTCTCTATAATAATGCATTAGAAACGTTATTTTTTTATGGGATAAGTCTGAAACGCTGGAGGCGTTACAAATGCTTTACCGGCCTTTTGATGAATTTGAGGATTGTTGGGGATTCGGCGCCTAGGGCCTCCGGTAACCTCACTCACACACACGACGAAACACAACGCTAGTGTTGTTTCACGTCGTTCTCTGTGAGGCCGTGGTATCACTCCGGTCGACCCGGTCCATTTGTGATGAAGCATAGCTATCCCACACTTACATTGATTCATGGAAGTTTTAGTCCTGGATGATCTCCGGCCACCGTAAGCGCGGGCCTGCGGACGGCGAGCATGGGTCCCCGTCCCACCAGAAACAGACCCGAGCGAACAGCGCGTCGCGTTCCGCGCGCGCCTCAAAGAGCCATCAGACCACTACCGATGGAGCCCAACAGAGCCGATGCCGATTCGGAGTCGCGGAGAACGTAACGGGTTACCGGGGCTCCGGCTCGACGTGCAGCAGAAGGAACGGGGTGGTTTTTAGTCGGTAAGTGTCTGACACTCCCTCCCGCCTCACCCAGGCGGGAGCAGTCATTCGATGATTTTCCCCCCTTAAAAAAATGCATTAAGTATTCGTTTTATAGGTTAAAGACATGTTCCCCCACCCCATGTTCTTGTTGTTCGATTATTATACGGTACTCAGAATTGAGACATTAATAAACCCAGTAATGCAGTCAATTGTTACTGAGATATTGTTAAATGGTGCCCTAATAAGGTGTTCTAAAGTATTTTAATTACAAACCATGTAATTACATTGTCAATATCACCTACTTTTAGTAAAAAAATGTCGTTACTATATAATGGCAGAGTTATGACGCGGATAAACTTATTAAAACCTCATTGAAATTCTTATGCAGCTCTGAGAAATGTTGAATTACTTATAAACATTTCGTAGGTACCTGCTTAGTTATAGCACTAATTATTAGAAACTTGAGCAATCAAGCTCTATCAGATAGGTATTCATAGTAGTGGCCCGGAGGTTTAAAATGTCTGCTTCTTCAGGTTCGAAACCTACCACTGGCATGTACCAATACGACTTTTTCCAAGTTATATGTACTTTCTAAGATTATCTAGACACCATTGACAAACGGTGAAGGAAAACATCGTCAACAAACTTGCGTATATTCTAATTCAATAATGTAATAGGGGGTGAGCTTATTGTTATATACCGGACATCACTCCAGACTCCGTGCTATTACTGAGAGTTTTTAAAAAACTCAATAATATTTTGCCTGACCTGAGAATTGAACCCGGGACCCCTTCCCAGCAGTCGCTTTTGCAATTGAACTCGTTAATCAAACTTCATATCATTAAATTCAGCTTCATTAGAGGTATAATAAATTATCTTATTAAGTACCTATGTATTATTATTTATTATTGTCTGTGCAGAATGTATTTTAATAATACTTTTATTATTTTATTTACACTCGATACAAGTGTTACGAGGTCACATATCTTTGTTGCAACAAAATTATTGCAATTGTATCTTGTTTTTTTTATATACCATTGACTATTATAGTTTTAAAACGGAAATGCAATGTAGTCGAAAATCTACAGATATTACATATTATGATAATTTATAATTAACCTCTTAAACCCGAAGGAGTATGCATTCTCTGCACCTCTGAGGCCTTAGTACGGTACTCTGAGGCCTTAGTCGAAACGTGACCGCATTCGGCGCTCTGATTAGCCAGCTCCAATGAACCAACCAATGAGAGCGCGCAACGCAGTCTCGTTTCGATTACTTTAAACGTAATACAAACTCGGCCTCTGGGCGCGTGCAGATAATTTAAGTGTGAGAGAGCCATGCTTCGGCACTGCTGGGCCGGCTCGACCGGGGTGATACCACGGCCTCACAGAAAACCGAAATGAAACAACGCTTGCGTTGTATTTCGTCGTGTGGATGAGGTTACCGGAGGCCCAATTTCTAGTGTGGAGCAACGTTTAAAAAAAACGAAATAAAAAATTATTGCCATTACACCGAGAGCAGACTTCGCAGTATTTACAAACTGAGAAGATCCCAATTAACTTTTGCCTAGCTAAGGAACTAGGCATCGAGATAGTTTTGTAATTAGTAACTAGATGTCAAGTGAAATTCTTTGAGTTTTTTTTTAAATTTACGATCGAATATGGAATGTACAGACATTCCTCATTGTTAACATAATAAGGACAGAGCATCTAATATAATAATTAACGAAGTAGGGCATGAAGATTGCTTGATCATATCAATCAGAGGTTCCCACATAAAATTAACATCAAGTATTGTGCAATCGTTTGCGGTATGCTCTTAATTGGTCCATTCAGTGCTTCTCACTCAAGTGATGACGTCCACGATATCATTAGAGTTGTAGAATTTGTGTTATTCATAAACTATTATCATTCATAATGTGTTAAACTGAATTATGAATAGAATTCAGTCTGAATGACGAAGATGGAATACAAAAAACTTTGGGTAGACAAAGGCCATGGACATGGGTATATCACTAGTTTTGACCACTCAACCATCGAGTTAGAATTATTTCTCTATTTCTACTGTCTGCACTTCAGTGTTACTCGGTCTTCGAACCACAATTACTTTATATAACATAACAGCCTTTTATCAAATAGATAAACAATAGATAATCAAACAGATAAAACTGCACATTACGGCACTCAATGCCCCTGTACAATGTAACACCCATTTTTCAGTATTTAGGTTATGACTCTCATGTAATAGGGGGATGAGTCTATTGCCATATACCGCGCACAATTCCAGACTCCGAGCAACTAGTTATTAAGATTTTTTTTAATAACCCAGTAATACTTTGCCCTATCCAGGAGTCGTACCCGAGACCCATTGCCCAGCAGTTGCATACGTACACTCGGCCAACGAAGCAGTCTGTTTTATTTTTAATTTTCATCAAAAAGATAAGTTTGTTTTTTTTTCTTATATTTTCTATCTTCTATCAAAGGCACATTACCTGAATACACCAGGGCGGTGTTATCACTGGTGGCCAGGTGTGAGAGGTGCTGTGGTAGGGGGGCGGCAGGCACCGGCGTGCGAGCGCCGTTCACCACCGAGACCCGAGGCAGGGAGCCCATTGTTTACTGTAAATAAAGAAAAGAAGGTTAAATAAGACAGTTTGCCTAGAAAACCAACATGAACAAGCCACCGCTGAACTATGTGCCTCAGTTCTAACTATAAGCAGATATGAGGATTTCCCAAAATCTGCTCTCCTAGCAGACGGAGACAGCAGAGATTACAGTTTATAGTGATCAGATCTTTAGAGACAACTGCTTGTACCTGCTGGGTCTTTGTAGGTTCATTGCCAATCAAAAGGTATCAAGCCCAATTTTACTCTGACCCGGTAGGCGTAGATTATCCAAATAGTTGTTGGGAATAGGTTTCAACTCAATTGAAAATACTGAGAAAAGCTCTACTAGTTTCGAACCACAGAAGGGTTCTTCCTCATGAGCAGCAAGCAAAGAAAAAACGCGCGTTACGTCCGGCAGAGGGTGCGGTGGGATTGCAGCGCAAGGAACAGCACCGACACAAGCGCTAACGCTAGCCAGTAAGCTGCGCGATATCGCAAAACTTAAAACCCAGTAATACTTTGGCCGACCCAGGATTCGAACCCTAGTCCCCTTGCCTTGTAGCGGAATGCCCTGCGTGGGCTGAGCACCGCCGTGTCCTCAGGGAAGTGATCGGCGATGGCGACCTCTCGCGTCCGGGCCTAGTGCAGGCCATGATGCGGAGCAAGGGGGATTGGGATGCCGTCTCCTCCTTTTGCGAAGCAGTCATGCTAGCTAAGGAGGAGGCGGGACGCGTGAGGCAGCGAAGCGCTGCCTCCTCGCAACCCAGCCATCGCGAAGGACACACCGGGCGTCGGGGATCGCGGGACGACCTCCGGCCACCGTAAGCGCGGGCCTGCGGACGGCGAGCATGGGTGGCTCCCCGTCCGACCAGAAACAGACCCGAGCGTACGGCGCGTCGCGTTCCGCGCGCGCCTCAAAGAGCCATCAGACCACCACAGATGGGGCCCAATACGGCCGAAGTAGTGATGATTCGCCGGTTCTGGCTCAGTAGTAGTGATGATTCGCCGGTTCTGGCTCAGTAGTAGTGATGATTCGCCGGTTCTGGCTCAGTAGTAGTGATGATTCGCCGGTTCTGGCTCAGTAGTAGTGATGATTCGCCGGTTCTGGCTCAGTAGTAGTGATGATTCGCCGGTTCTGGTCACCATACCAACGTGGTCATGGTATTGGGAGCTTCTTAGGAGGGTTATTTAGATCAGTTTTACCCTTTTTAGCGTACGATGCGTGGTTCTGGAGTTATGCAAATCGATTGCAAATCAATTTATAGTATCTATTAATTAATTATCTCATTAATTAATTATTTAACCCTCATTATGTTTGATTTCCTATGTCATCAATAAAACACAACCATTCATTTTTAATTTTTTATTTCATTAATTTTTTTTTACAAAATATGAGTGGAACATCTCATCCACAAAAATATCATTGTACAGTGTGTTTCCTGTAAATATTTTCGTAAAACTATTCATTGAACATCCTTGAAACTTAAATAGCAAATACATTAAGCAATATTCGCCACAAACTGAAGTCCAATCATTCTGAATCCTATCAACATTCCAGTCCCATCTCTTACAATTCCTTTTCAAAAACTGAAGATGATATCGCTCAGGTGTTCGTCCATATGAATCAAAATATTGACTCATAGAGTTCCGTTGTACTTAGGAATTTACTTCAGATAACGTGGTCATAGTAATGTGTAATTAATGTGTAATTAAGATAGTGATTTGTGGGAGTCACAAAACATGTTCATGCCTGTTGCGACGTGAGATAAGTTTGTTGACTCATAGAGTTCCGTTGTACTTAGGAATTTACTTTAGATAACGTGGTCATAGTAATGTGTAATTAATGTGTTATTAATGTGTAATTAAAATAGTGATTTGTGGGAGTCACAAAACAGGTTCATGCCTGTTGCGATGTGAGATAAGTTTGTTGACTCATAGAGTTCCGTCCGAGATAAGAATTGTGCTATATAACATCGAACAGTTGCAGTCATGCAGTCAGTTTATGGTCGTTTGACCACAGTGGATTGTATACGTCTACCAATACTACGTTTGTGTTACCTACTTCAACGCATCAATGATCATGGAGGTAAGTGTTTATTCTATTGACAAACTTACTTGTATTTCTGTTGTTGTTTTCCTAACGTGTGTGTGTGCGTGTGAGTCGGATTAAGTGTAAACAAATTGATATTAACGTGATAACTCTGTTGTTGCAGAGATCATTCAGCTTCGCAGACGATAATGAAAATACCTATAAACAGTATTACTACTCGCCACTCTCTCCCCAACACGAAGAAGAAAGAGATGACATCGTCGTTAATAACACAGATGATGGAGGAAAAAGGAAATCACAACCGATTGATCAATTTTTTGAAGTGACACCAAAAATAAAAAGGAAGAAGCAGCTATCGTCGACTGTGGCACGAGCTGCTAGAGATGGCGTATCATACATCTCTACAAATTCTGACGACGGAGACCAAGCGACGCATCTCATAAAAATTGAAATGTATGATATGAAGAAACTATCCAAGATTCCAATTAGTGATCACTGGAAGCACGCTACCACGAGGATTAAATATTACGTGAAGAATAATAAGGATAGCATCTACGACAACACAAACGGTCTCGTATACAATATTACAAAGACAATAGCAGAAAGTGAAAAAGTTAAAAAATACTTTTTTAACAATGACACTCATTAGTGGATTAGTGAATGTGATTCTGTTTACTTAAACTCTCGTTATGCAGCAGAAGCCCGAAGATCTTGCAGAAACCGGTTTCTTTTATACTGGCCATGGAGACAGGACTAAGTGTTTCCATTGTGGTGGTGGTTTAAAAGATTGGGAAGATGACGATGATCCTTGGCAGCAGCATGTTCAGTAGTTTAGTCAATGTGCTTATATGAAGTTTAAACTCGAACAGTGTTTTGTGTAAGATTAAATAGGGGAGATATATAAAGAAATAAAAATATTACATTGCATATAATTTGTTTTATTAATTTTATAATGTTAGCTTTAGTTACACACACACACTTAATGCATTAAGCATGACACAAATATCCAAAACACAACACAAATACATTATTATAATTTGTGGAAATGTAGTTTAATACACACGGTTCCAAACTGGAATGGGATTTTTTGTCCTGTGCTCGATCTTATATCTATTTCTAGTGTATCGAACTCTCTTCGCATAACAGGTAAGTAGTGAGGTGGAGAGAAAATGTGCATTTTATTCGCACCATAAATGTATTTTGAAGGATCTAATGAAATGACTCTTAATAGCGGAGTCATAACATCACCCACAATCTGAGGATCGATAATATCGCAATATAGAAATAGTTGAGATGGTAACCCTAAGTGTAAATTAGCAGGACACTTCCCAAAATTTCTGTCTAAGAGATTTGTATTTGGTTCATAACCTAGTTGTAAACTTAATTTGGGTGATAATGTTATGGATGTTATATTTTTATCCAAAACAGAAACAGACACAAATTTTGTTATTTCATCATAACGAAATTTCAAGTTCTCTCTGATACTATTTAACGTTTTTAAAATATGTTCAACGTTATCGTAGTTGGTAGCGGGAATATGTTTTTTGTAGTACACTGTTGATGGTTTATCTTCATTAGGCATTAACATGGTTTTTGTGATGTATACAACATTTTCATGATCTTGAACAGTAAACATGGTGCATGGATATTGAAACTCGACAACTCCAACCGACCATTCACCTTCTAATTTCATAGCTTTTGGTAATTTTGTTGAAAAATTTGTGGTCTTGTTATCAGGAAAGTATTCCATTGAACTATTGCTGAGCAAAGTTAAATAAAAACTTTCTTTATTCATATTTCTTTCAAACTAGAAGCTAAAATCCATCTGTTAAATTTATCTGGATAACCTCTCCACTTCACTAATACTTCTTTTCTGTTACCCGAATAACGAGTGCCAATTATTTTATCTATTTTATATTGTGAGGTGGGGTTGTAAGTGACCTTCTGTAATTCTCTTTCATAAAAAGTACCAACTATTGGTTCATTTTGTAAATCAGTTATTGTATAAACAATCCATGGAGATCTATCAATTATTGAAGATATAATAAATATTTCATCACTCCAATTTGATTCATATCCTTTTTGGAAAACATGTTTATATTTAGTTATTCGAACATAATCACCCACGTTGAAATTTGGTTTTGGATTTTCTAAAGAAAGTTTGTTTGATCCTCTATCATAAAGATTAGTCCAAACTGTCATAATATTGTTGGAACTTACATCACATGGGCACATCTTAATACTCGAGTGAATGCTGTTATTATAAGAGTATATTAAATCTTGTAAAACATCGATATATCTATAAGTATTATTATGAGTGAAATAACGCCACATTTTCATTTTTAGAGTTCTTTGAAATCGTTCAACAATACTAGCCTTAATATCAGGATTGTTAGTGGTATAGTAATTTATCTTTTTGGATTTAAAGTATTTTTGTACATCTTTTGAAATAAATTCTGTACCTTTATCAGATTGTATGTGAGTAGGTGTTGAATTACTTTCAGTAAATATACTTTCAAAACATTCTTTAGTTGTTTCTGCGTTTTTCTTTTTCATTGGTCTTGCAAAAGCATATTTACTAAATACATCAATAACACAAAGTATGTAGTTGAAACCATCATTATATTGAGCATAAGTTCGCATATCACTTAAATCAGCTTGCCACAGCTCATTAATATTTGATAGAATGTACCTATTACGCGGGAATTTTTTCCGAATGGGTTTATGTAGTGTATATGTTTCTTGCGATTGTAACCATTCCTTTACTTGCTTTTTATCCATTTTCCCCTTCATAGCTTTTGATAATTTATCAATACTACCAAAACCAGCGGGGTTAGATGGATCATAATAAATCCTGTTAATTTCTTCTAGTACGGGGTCCATTTTTCCCAATCGATCTTTTTACGTATTTTAGTTATAGATCTTTTATCTCCACTGCTCGGCGTAGAAAACTCTTGAACTTCAATCTCAGAGGTTTTGTTCAGATCTTTTGCTTGAAGTTGGTTAATAAACTCACATCTCTTTGGATTTCCAATATAAGTAAGTGGTACTTTAATATCTTTTAATGCTTTAGCAAATCTATCCCACCCTATCGGATCACTTTTTTTTAAGGGTCTAAGTGAATCATTTATTAAACAACAATATTACTTCCTGGAATTTTTTTATTATCAATTATGACTGTGCCTTCATTATCCCAACGTATTTTACTTTTACTTATTCCAATTAAGTTTAATAATGACTCACCTTTTTTATTATAAGTTTTTGGTATTAAACTGTCAAACACCAAGCGGTCACCGGTGACCGCAACCTATTGTTCTATAATTGTGTCTACAAAACCGGTACTCGACGAGTTAAACTGAGTATTTGTGTCGGTGAATACAGTGGATTTGCCTCACTTTCTATACTTTTAATAGATCCTTTCTCTTCTAACAAAGATTCAGCATCAACTGAACTTTTTAGATCTCTATCTTTACTTTTAAAACCAATTTTAGATCCATTTGAATCTTCATTAGATGTATCAGAATAAATTGGTAATCTGAGTGGTTGACGATCCTCTTCGGTAAAGTGAAGATATCTTTGTAGTGTTTGTAAATATAACATCCACTTCTTTCGGTCTTCCGTCTTACTATTCATAATATTTTGCATTTCAATATCTAGTCGAGACAAATTACTAGTAACCTTATTTTCTTGTTTTAATTTTTCAATCAATCCATGTTCAATAAGTATCATTTTCTTAGCATTTTCCATGTTAACTGGCTAGTCCACTTACTAATCCACTCAATATTGCACCTAATATTATTGGTAAGAAAGCCCCTCCTTTTTGTATAATAATATTTTTTCTTAGTTTATGTTTACACTTATGCACCAGTTTACGGAGTATATTTTTGTGTTTATTCAATTTTTGTTTATCTTGATCTTTGAGAGGTATCTTTCCTTGTAAAACGTTATGAATACATTCACAAATACAATTTATTTCTTCTTCATCACACGTTTTAAGTAACGCTCTTTGATATTTTGGTTTAAGCGTGTGCAAAGCGTTCAGCAAATGTTTATGCGTTGTGAGTCGACGATGCATCATTTAGAAATGATTTGAATTGTTTGATTCTTGGTGTATTTAAACTCTTTCATGGGGACGTAGACTGTACAGTAACCATTAAATGGGAATACATTGGTTTTGATACGACAAAAATCATTTGTATTCTGTTTTAAATCTATCATTAAATATCCATGCGCTTCTAAAGTTGCATCCCTGTAGGCGTCTTCAATGAATTTTGGGTTATCTGGTGACACTTGTCGTGCTAAATATCTTATTTGAGTTTTATCTCGAGGGTTTTTAAAATAAATTATATAACTTGAGTTTAAAGAAATGTCTCTTTGACCTTTACCTTGATGAAATAAATTTTGTGTTAAATAAAATACACTAAGATTCCTGTGATGACTACCTTTTGTAAATATATCCACAATTCTTCCATCAGACTCTCTCATTAGATCGTCAATAATAATAAGGTGTGGGTTTTCACCATCAAACATATTAAGATTTGGAATTCCTTGATGATAGTTAACATTTGGTAAATTATATAAAGGCTGCATTTCATCAAAGCACCATGTGATCTGATTAAAATCACAATTACATATTTCTTTAACTGATTTTATGAAATTTGTTACAAAATTTGACTTCCCACATCCACTTGGTCCTGCCACAATAGCAGTAAACGGATGGATAAAGTGATACATTTCACACGTCTAGAGTTTTAAAGGGATGAAATAAAAATGAAAATGTCGGTGTAAAATTACTATATATTGCCAAAATTATATAAAACATGTAATTTGCGAAAAACAGAATGTTTTGTATACTATTTCTAATACATTTAGTACTTATCAGAATTTCACAATCATCTCAACGTCACATTTAAGCACACAAATAAAAACGACAATTATTTTTTTTACACTATTTACAACCAAACTATAAATTTCAAATATGTAATAAACTATTATATAATATTATAGTAATATCATAATTTTGCAATCAAAACAAATTTTGTATATACACACAGAAATAAAAGTAAAAAGTATTACATTTAACGTAATTTATAATGTCCCCAAGCCAATGTATCAATGTTGTTGTCCATAATACATCGTTTGGTATCATTATATGACAAAGATGTTTTATTTATTTTTTGTGTAAAAATAGTGTGTTTGATTGACTTAAATCGAAGCATACTACAATATAATACATTTTTATTAAAGAAACACGATTTGTAATTTTCCATATTCATTTTTTTGGTAACACTTTTGTTAACTCCTTTTGCTTTTGCTATAAATTTATCTTCTATTTCTAAGGCATACATTTTTGATCGCAACCCTACAAATTCCTTCAATACTTTACCATTATTCTCATCTTTAAAAAAACCTAACTTTTTTTTATTTATTTTTGGATATCCGTAAATATTATTTTCCGGGTAATCTGATGTATCGAAATAGTGAAGTAGATCTGGTTTTATATCCTCATAAAAATTGTCTGTAAAAATTTGATATATCAAACTATCGGTATCGGTGTACAATAACTTAATTTTATTATGAAACTTTTTAATCATGTAGTTATAATGAAATTCATACATAAGGGTCTTAGATATATCTAAAATACAAAATCCTAAATAAATCGGTTTATCATAAATTAACTTTGTTTTCCGTAATTGTATTGCGACTAAATGTTCTGAAAATATTGATAAACTATGGAATTCTGGTTTTGCAATCCAATCCTGAGCACCTAAAACTTTACCACGATTATCCCAGTGAGTTAGTAGTTTAACGTTTACTCTTTTTTCAATATTTTCCATAGTCTTACCGAAGACAGAATTGTTCATTAATTTAAAAAAGTCTTTTTCAAAGTTTGATGTAGCTAACGTTCTCAAACTAGTATTTAAGTCTATGTATTTCTTTAACCAAGAACTCTGTTTAAATTTTAAAATTCTATGTACTTTTATTAATTTAATCCCCATTTCAACGCATTGTTTTAAATTCCTGTAATGAATGATGTATTTATTTTTATTATTTAAATTAGGAACTAATTTAGATTCTTTAGTATTACCCACACATATGTTTTCAGGACATAACGGAAAGTCAGAATGCAAATCATGAAGTTCATCAGGATATTCCAAATCAACTTCTAAAACATAACCGAAATCAGAGTTATCCGAAATATTATAATCTGTATTAGAATCTACCCATTCGAAACCACCAACAGGAAGAGATTGAGACATTGCCCAACCATATAAATTATTCGCATCAAAATATGTAAGATATGAATTAGGTTTTTCACTATCATAATCTTTCATGAATTTATTATTTGCTCTAGCAAAACGATTGCTACACTGAGATATACCCCCTCTAATACCAGCTTTAAAAAAAGCAATTTTGTCATAGTCTGTTAATAATTCTAATTCTATTTTTGTAAATTTTAACATTGCATCCCAACTTAAACCTGGGGCAGTATAGTAATGAGCAGGATCTAGTCCATAAGTTTTTATACAAAGCTTTCTAAAGTTTTCGAATACATCAGTCAAAAGTAAAACATCAGTTTTTAAATATAAATTGGAATAATCAGACATACTACTACACTTAAAATGTTGCCAAATATCTTTTGCATGATTATAATCATCATTTGAAATATTTGAATCTATGAGTGAACTATAAAATTGGTGTTGATCAGGAAGTGACAGATGTTTCAAGCAATCACTATTACACATAAATTCATAAGGATAAATACCTTTCCGTCTTAAACATGAAAAATCTTCATTATTAGGATAGTTCCTTTTTAGTTCTGTAAACTGATCATCATTCAGATTTTTAGCTAGTTGATTTAAACTACACGATAAAAATTTCAGTGAATCTACGAATCTTAAACTTACTGGTTGATTATTTATTGTTAACTGTTTTGAAAATGATATGTATCGTTCTTTGTTTTGTGGAATAACTTCAACTTTGTCATCATCGAGGTTTAATGCATGGACAATGAAATGAGCATCGTAGTGACTGAGGTTATGTAAAAATATTGAGATATGACGAGGGGTTCTGTACTTAGAACTACACACTTGATGTGCAACACCCCTAAAACTACCAGTGTGCCAATCAAAATCGTAAAAAAGATCTTCATTTAACTCAGTTTCACAAATATGACATATGTTTGAATTTGAAATTTTAATTTTATCTTCATCTGATAATGGAACGGGACATTTTTGGAAACTATTTTTTTTAACTATTGCTTTCACATCTTCACAAAGGCGATTCATAAACACTTGTGCACAGTTTGACCCACTATATGTCTCATATTTTGATAATCTGTTATCATATGAACATTTAATGTAATATCCAAAACTATACACTTCATGTTTTTGAATATTAATTGTACTAGGCTTGGATGGATCGTTACTACATGATTCTATCGGATTCAAAAATGCCTCAAAGTCTGCATAAATCACAAAAGGCATTTCCAACTTTTTCGCGAATTTATCAAATTTTAGTTTATTATTTGAGGTTGCTTTACCAAACCAATCCTTTTTGGAATCCTCACCGTTTGGTAATTCCGTACAAATGTGGGCGCAATCATATTGTTGATGGTTATTAAGTCTTTCTTTTGATGGGAAGTGAAGTAAGCATGAATCACATATATAAACTGCATGATGTTGTCTTGACATTTGTGAACTAACTAATCGCGATAAGTTTTTAATATAACAGTAATGATTGTTAGTACCATTCGATATATATAGTAGGTTAATATGATTAGGTGTACGACATTTTGATAAATATAAAGGACCTACAACAGAATTACACTTTTTTTCTTTATTATACTCTAAGCCAAAAACATTAATACTAATATTGTTTAATTTCTCTACTTTTGATATATCTGCAATTTTAACCGGAAAAGGAATACCAGTAAATTTTAGTTTACTTCCATGAATTGCGTAAGATGCTACCCGATCTACATTTTTACATACAGGATATAAACCGGAGAGTAATGCCCATTTGAAACACATATTATCATTATTTTTAACATTGATTACAGCTTTTTTTGATTTAATATCTTGAGGAAGGTTGATATATGAACTACCACGTAGGGGATTGAATTTGTTAACATTCATATCTATGTATTTAATTTGATTAAGACTCCAACCACTATCTTTTTTTTCAAATTGACAAATTTTACCGACTACTGTGTCTATTAATGATGAATAAAAAATATTTAAGTCATCTCCCTGACATATTATGTAATTAAACGTTTGAAAATCAAACGTATTTTTAATATCTTTAGTTTGTTGTATGAAATCAGCATGCAATACGAAGTTTATTTTAAAAATTGTATGTTGTTGAATACATTCATTTATCAAAAATAAGATATCGATTTTTAATGAATTTAAAAATGATTCCGGTGTTTCAAAATATTGCCCCGATTGATGTGTTTTACTATTAATTCTATATGCTAAAATTCGATTGCCAAAAGCAGTTTCAACAACTGTAACATTTGTTAATGAATTATGTGATTTTAAAAGATTATTTTTATGTGTATTGCTTTTTAAATGGTTGTTTAAATACCTTTTATTAATATAAACATGACATGTATCACATTCCACCTTATTGTTGTCCACATCATTGGTTTCAATTGATGATGTAGAAGCTCCTTCATCAAATTTTGCTTTCTTGGTAACCTTATTTTCATCGGTAGTGATACCTTGTTTGATACCTCTTCCAACTTGTTGTTGACTGTAACAAAAAAGAAAATTATTACACAGATCTTAAAAAAAACATTACTACAATAATATTTCTTATTGAGTTTGTACTTCTAATACTTACATCAACGTTGTTTCAACCATCAAACATTGATTATACAACTCATCATCGTACGATGAATTGAACAGTTCACGCTTCTCTATTTCATCACAAAGTTTAGACAGCTCCTGATTGAATTCACTGTTGAATTGTTCTATATTCTCCTCGATGGGTGTGGAAAAGAAAGCACTAGTGCATATTTCACTGAAGTTTTCCATCTTTATAATAAAGTAGAAAGTATGTAACAGTTGGTAGAGTAACTGATACCCAATTTCAAATAATGTCCAATATTTATAGTCTAGCAAAGCATTAGGAAAGTCATTTAAAATCTAATGAGTACACAGAAGTACTTTAAGTAAATGGAAAATATCATTAGCTAATATGTACTCATTAGTTTATCTATCCTTAATATTGTGCTTAATATTGTAATGCTTCCAGTGATCACTAATTGGAATCTTGGATAGTTTCTTCATATCATACATTTCAATTTTTATGAGATGCGTCGCTTGGTCTCCGTCGTCAGAATTTGTAGAGATGTATGATACGCCATCTCTAGCAGCTCGTGCCACAGTCGACATAGCTGTTTCTTCCTTTTTATTTTTGGTGTCACTTCAAAAAATTGATCAATCGGTTGTGATTTCCTTTTTCCTCCATCATCTGTGTTATTAACGACGATGTCATCTCTTTCTTCTTCGTGTTGGGGAGAGAGTGGCGAGTAGTAATACTGTTTATAGGTATTTTCATTATCGTCTGCGAAGCTGAATGATCTCTGCAACAACAGAGTTATCACGTTAATATCAATTTGTTTACACTTAATCCGACTCACACGCACACACACACGTTAGGAAAACAACAACAGAAATACAAGTAAGTTTGTCAATAGAATAAACACTTACCTCCATGATCATTGATGCGTTGAAGTAGGTAACACAAACGTAGTATTGGTAGACGTATACAATCCACTGTGGTCAAACGACCATAAACTGACTGCATGACTGCAACTGTTCGATGTTATATAGCACAATTCTTATCTCGGACGGAACTCTATGAGTCAACAAACTTATCTCACATCGCAACAGGCATGAACCTGTTTTGTGACTCCCACAAATCACTATTTTAATTACACATTAATAACACATTAATTACACATTACTATGACCACGTTATCTAAAGTAAATTCCTAAGTACAACGGAACTCTATGAGTCAACAAACTTATCTCACGTCGCAACAGGCATGAACATGTTTTGTGACTCCCACAAATCACTATCTTAATTACACATTAATTACACATTACTATGACCACGTTATCTGAAGTAAATTCCTAAGTACAACGGAACTCTATGAGTCAACAAACTTATCTCACGTCGCAACAGGCATGAAGATCACTATGCGATTTACAAATCACTATAATTGAACATTCCTATGACAACCATTGAATAGATTGGTACTGCAATAAACTGCTAATAACAGTGATATCATGGATACACTAGAATTAAAAAAACATATGAAAAAGATTCATCCCAGTCTAGAAAATAATGTTTATGCTGCTAATAGACTACCTATGTATACACATGTACCAACGTATATAATATGCAATTTGGATGCGGATGATAAACCAGGCTCACACTGGGTAGCTGTACATATCGATGTGAATGGCATCGGTCAATATTTTGATTCATATGGACGAACACCTGAGCGATATCATCTTCAGTTTTTGAAAAGGAACTGTAAGAGATGGGACTGGAATGTTGATAGGATTCAGAATGATTGGACTTCAGTTTGTGGCGAATATTGCTTAATGTATTTGCTATTTAAGTTTCAAGGATGTTCAATGAATAGTTTTACGAAAATATTTACAGGAAACACACTGTACAATGATATTTTTGTGGATGAGATGTTCCACTCATATTTTGTAAAAAAAATTAATGAAATAAAAAATTAAAAATGAATGGTTGTGTTTTATTGATGACATAGGAAATCAAACATAATGATTAATTAATAGATACTATAAATTGATTTGCAATCGATTTGCATAACTCCAGAACCACGCATCGTACGCTAAAAAGGGTAAAACTGATCTAAATAACCCTCCTAAGAAGCTCCCAATACCATGACCACGTTGGTATGGTGACCAGAACCGGCGAATCATCACTACTACTGAGCCAGAACCGGCGAATCATCACTACTACTGAGCCAGAACCGGCGAATCATCACTACTACTGAGCCAGAACCGGCGAATCATCACTACTACTGAGCCAGAACCGGTGAATCATCACTACTACTGTGCCAGAACCGGCGAATCATCACTACTACTGAGCCAGAACCGGCGAATCATCACTACTACTGAGCCAGAACCGGCGAATCATCACTACTACTGAGCCAGAACCGGCGAATCATCACTACTACTGAGCCAAAACCGGCGAATCATCACTACTACTGAGCCAGAACCGGCGAATCATCACTACTGGCCGATGCCGATTCGGAGTCGCGGAGAACCTAACGGGTAACCGGGGCTCCGACTCGACGTGCAGGAGAAGGAACGGGGTGGTTTTTAGTCAGTAAGAGTCTGACACCCCCTCCCGCCTCACCTAGGCGGGAGCAGTCATTCGATGATTGTCCCCGCTTAAAAAAAAAAAAAAAGTCCCCTTGCCTGGCAGTCGCACTTGCGACCACTCAGCCAAAGAGGCAGTGCTAACTAAAATATATTATACCCATTAAATGGTTACCAGTAGCAAGATTACAGCTACAATAGACTTGACCAGTCTACACCTCATATACAACTCATCCTGAATAGGCCAGGTTAGTGTACGTTTATTGGATAATAGACCCAATTGACCTATTACTTGGTAGGAATGTAACTGTGATTTCATTGAAGGAAACGGTATAAGTGTGGCATACATTGGTCGCGGTAAAAATAGGTCAGACTGTTTTTATGGTCCCATCTAAGATATCAGGTTATTTAGGTTCATTGTGCATAAATGTGTGTCGTGGTGGCCCGGAGGTTTAAGACGCCTGCTTCTCATGCATGGGGGTGCGGGTTCGAAACCTACCAACGGCAAGTATCAATGTGACTTTTTCTGAGTTATATGTACTTTCTAAGATTATTTAGACACCATTGACAAACGGTGAAGGAAAACATCGTAAAGAAACCTGGGCTTATAATTTCTAATTATAAGTCTGTAATCGCCAACCCTCATTGAGCAAGCGTGGTGATTAATGCTCTAACCTTCTCTGGGTGAGAAAAGGCTTTGCTCAGCAGTGGGCATTTATAGGCTGTTGATTATGCATAGATGAGGATGGAAAATGATTTAGACTCACTATTTTACTTGAAGGGACAATACCTACAAGTACTTTTCACACGAAATTAAAAAAAAATGCTAAATCTACCACCAAAAACGATGCCCAAAGCAAACAAAGTTGTTTTTTTAATCAGTAAGAGTCTGACACTCCCTCCCGCCTCACCTGCCTTCTGACAGAGATTGACGATGATTTTCCCCCCTTAAAAAAAGCCTATATCAGTAGCCACTGCTGACCAAAAGCCTCTTCTCACATGGAGAAGGTAATTAGAAATTATAAGCCCGTTTCCTCACGATATTTTTTTATTATTTAATTTAATTTATTCACTTTGCCATTACAGATAACTTAACCTAATTCAACATAGTAACTTAAAATAAGTTTCCTAAACTATTAATTATTTCCTTCACCGTGTGCAAGTATGTGACTGCAAGTAGGCACCAATGTGACTACTTCCGAGTTATATGCACTTTCTATGATTATTTAGAAGCTACTGACAAACGGCCAGTTAATTATAATGAACAAAATCATTATGTAAAAGTCAAAGCTCAAAGTGATTCGGTTTTTACACACATTTATGTTTTAAACCCAAATGCCTTGTCTTGCTTAAGTTTTTCTGTTCAGCTGTATAATTATACAAAATGTACCTATGCTTAAGCAATCATTAAACCGCAATCACTATTTATTACTTAATTTACAATTTACAACTTAATTGATGACTTCGTAAAGCATGTTTTAGCTCGACCCAAATTCAAGCATAATTGTCAATTTTTATTATTTTTTTGTTTAAGTTTAAAGTAATCGAGACGAGACCGCGTTCAACCACCTGATTGGTTGGTTCATTAGAGCCGGCCAATCAGTTTGTCGAACGCGGCCTTTCGCATTTCTTAGGGGATAAACAGTAAAATAATCCTTTGCAATGACTTAGAAGATAAGTATTTCATATCTATAAGGAAATAATAAACATGCAACCAATTACAAGATATTACTAATGTAATGATGTTACTTTACTCGATACTTGCGTCATTTCATTAAGAACTACTTTATTTCTAGATTTTCTAGTATTTATTTATTATACCTAACATACGCGTCGAGCTATGCTAAGCCAGTATAAACTGACCTTCGAATTAGCGGAAAGATCATACAAAGAGAGTTCATGATTAATTGGTTTGTATTGTTTTATGTTTAGTCGTGTGTAGTTGTAATGTTCAGATTTATTTGCAAACTGTTCTTGCGTTTGTTTGTTTATTGCATACATGTGGCATTATTGCATTTAGTTGTGAATTTACATACATGTATCAGTTTTAATAGATACCTAGACCTTGAAAAGGAGGGTAAGTACACATCTATCGGACAAATAAGTTAATAGCTGAATTTTCTTCTGAATGTCATAGTGGTTTATGCCTGCTTTACTATAATACAGTCTCATTAAATACTTATGTATACATAACTGCTGAAAGCAGCGTGTTAATGATAAGATATGAAGGTAAATATAGGTACATTTCTGCTGATCCCTTCAAACGCCTTAGTACGAGACCACGTTCGGCGCTCTCATTGGTTGATTCATTGGAACCGGCCGATCGGAGTGTCGAACGCGGTCTCCGGAATAAACAAAGCGTGATTTTACGTAAAACGTTAATTATCTTACTTACCAATATTTTGTAACAAAATTAATCTCATGACGATTACATAATGACTTGATTAATAATAAAAACTGAAATACTTGATGAATTCATTGAAACTATAAAAAGGTTTAATTGAGTATCGAACTAAATTATCTATTAAATACCTTAGTAAAACAAAACAATGCGGTCATAAATATTATTATAAGATCATCAGCAATTTGATGATCTTGACTTCAATTCTGATGACCGCGAATATACTTTGATTGATCATTGTGTTGTAGATTTTTATCTTTTAGATTTTATCGTTATACAGCCTGTATAAAATTACATAACTTAGCATCACGGTTTTTATCCCAGAAGGGGTACGCAGAGGTGCACATTACGGCACGTAATGCCACTGTACAATGTAGCACCCACCTCCTATTTAATAATTTATTTTCTAAATGCTTTTTTCGTGTGATATTACTTAGCTTGGATTTATATTGCAATGTAATTTATGAGTATGAAAACATTCAGATACAATGTAAATTACTAATTAACCTCTTGTCTGTCGATATATGATTTAAGTGTGGGAGAGCCATGCTTCGGCACGAATGGGCCGGCTCGACCGGAGTGGATACCACGGCCTCACAGAAAACCGACGTGAAGCAACGCTTGCGTTGTGTTTCGTCGTGTGAGTGAGGTTACCGGAGACCCAATTACCCTCCCCTTCCTCAATCTCCCCAATCCCTGAATCCCAACGATCCTCAAACTCCTAATCCCCAAATGGCCGGTAACGCACTTGTAACGCCTCTGGAGTTCCAGGTGTCTATGGGCGACGCCAATTGCTTTCCATCAGATAATCCGTCAGCTCGTTTACGTTATGCCATAAAAAAATATATATATAAGACACAAAAGAAAACATATTGTCTCTCGCGTCTCGCGCATTCCTACATTTCACAGGTTCAGGCATTCCTACAAACCACATCATACTACTTTTATGAAATATCGCGGTAAATGTACAGGTGGTCGCCTGATAGTGACCAATCAATCGGCATCGCCTATAGGCACAAATACTAGAAGTTAGAAGAGGTGCGTTACCAGCCATTTCGGGAAAGTATTTTGAATTATCGGAGGCTCTTCTACCTCTATGTTACCTCACTGACACGGCGAAACACAAGGCAAGTGTTGTTTCACGCCGGTTTTCTGTAAGGCCGTGGTATCACTCCGGTCGAGTATTTTCGTGCCAAAGCAGTACTCTACCACGATTTAAAGTAATTTAATATAATATCCCACATACGTTCATCATCATCAGCATCAACAGCCTATAGATGCCCACTGCTGAGCAAAGCCTCTTCTCACACGGAGAAGGTTTGAGCATTGATCACCAGGCTTGCTCAATGCGGGTTGGCGATTACAAACTTATAAATAGAAATTATAAGCCCAGGTTTTCTCACGATGTTTTCCTTCACCGTTTGTCAGTGATGTCTAAATAATCTTAGAAAGTACATATAACTCGGAAAAAGTCACATTGGTACTTGCCGTTGGTAGGTTTTGAACCCTCATGCATGAGAAGCGGGCATCTTAAACATCCGAGCCACCACGACATACAGAGGTTACACAGCAAATTGTTATAACACTACCATTACATGATACATTATTTGATAGCTAGACGCATAATAGCAAAAGTCCTTAGCCTGGAAAGAAGTAAAACAATTGTTTGAACCTGACCTGGTTTAATAGTGGACTGTCGAAAATACGCGACCAACTGAACAACGACGAGCGTGGAGTAGGGTGACCGTGATATCTTTCTTTTTTTGTAAAATAATAGTGTCAAGTTTGCTTTTTTTTTATTGTCGCTTTTTTTTGTTGCTGGCTGTTTGTACTATTGTTGCTATGTTGTGGCTAGTGATTGTTAATTTGACTGCTGCGTGGAAGTATTCAGTTTCAATCGATAACATTTTTTGATGAATATTTTATTATTTCTATTTAACTATGCTGTTTCAGTAACAATACACCCATAATTGTGTTGTATGTTTATTTTAACTTTTATCAGGTTTTACAATCGCCTTCTATATCCTGATAGAACTCTTAGTTAAAATATAATCAAATTAATTCAGCAGATAATTTAGTACCACAAATTACTCAAACTCACATTTACATTAATAAAACATACCGTAAGTGAATTACAAACAAAAAAATTGTCTATCCTATTAAAAAAAAAAAAAAATCTTCCCATATATCTTTTTAAATAACACTTAATTTAACCAAACAAAGCCGCGCGTCTAATAAAGTATGTAGGTTTATCTACAAAATAAATTTCAAACACGTCGACTCCACGGTCGGCCGTTCACGTTGTTGTCATAGGTCAGTAACCGCAAGTTACCTAACCGTTTGTCGACCATGATATACATACGTTCAGCTACATAATTTATTTATATCTATAGTTTTTGATTCGATTTTTATTATTAAATAACTTTGATACTTATGTGCTTATTTTTAGAGCTAGTTTTTATATGTGAAGGTTTTTTTTCTATTTATATTTCGTTTCTAAGTTTAGATTTTTGTTTGTGATTTATTGAAAATGAAATTATTTCTATTGAGTACTGGTGATTCATTCATTAGAGCTTTCATTGAATGACGTAAAACAATTGATTCCTGCAATATTTCTTGGAATTTTGGGAAAGGTAGGGTAGGAGTATTCACTGTCTGAAGACATTTGCACAAATATCATAGAAATATTTTTTTTAATTTCTGTTATAATAACGGGCTGCGAATTACAGTTCCCTTGTGTAGAAAATATCCATAACCCAGGCGTGTATAATATACACATAAAAATATTTCAACATAATAATACAAGTAAATAAACTTGATTATAACAATCTACATGAGAATTTTATCAGACAAGACAAAGCAACATCACTTATATTCACACCGACATAATTACAGGTGTAGTAGACATGACAAAGAGTTACCTTCACAGAGAAACTGCTGCATAAGAAGGTTGACATTTCATTCATTCTTTTAATAGACCTCTTTTATACCTGCTAAGGCAGACAAAGCAGGAGTTTGCCATAACCTTTCATTCAACAGCCTATGACAATGCTTTACTGGAGTATCATATTGGGCTCCTATACAAAGGAGAGATTTGCTATAAACTCCAGTCTTGTCAGGCTGATTGGAGATCACAGCTTAAAGATTCAGGTTTAATAAAAAGTGTTGCTGTGATCACTGTGTCGTGGTTTCGCAGAGGTCTAAAACGTCCGCTTCTCATACATGGTACCAATATGAATTATTCCGAGTTATATGTGCTTTCTAAGATTATTTATACACCACTGACAAACGATGAAGGAAAACATCGTGAGGAAACCTGGACTTTATAATTTATAATTAAAAGTTTGAGCGAGCGAGATGATTAATGCTCAAACCTTGCCAACAGTGGCCACTTATAGGTTGTTGATTGATGTGTTGCTGTAAACTCTGTCAAAGTAGTCGGCTGTTATAAAACATCCGAGGAGAGTAGAGATGGTGACAACAAATACAGATACCCAGCTGTCACTAGACCACTTGCGTCACGTTACCGGTGTTAGACATGACAAAGACCCACCTTGACAGAGAGACTGCCTTACAAGTAGGTTGACAATGGACCCAATGAACATACAATAGTTTTATTTTATTCAATATATAACGTTAGTTGACCAAGGTCCGAACATTGCTTTGTTAATTTTGATCCGTTTTCCTGTTTTGTCTAGCATTTGGCAACGGTTTTTCACGTGTGTTCTATTTCTTGACATGTAACATTACGTGACGCCGTTTATCCTTAAAGGGGTCGTCGATCTATTTATTTATTACACAAAATTATCACATCACACGGAAAATTGTGATACAACTTGAAATTCTTTTACTGAGGATTTTGCGATGATATAAAGTTTTCACAGTTGATGTTGTTGTATATTTCTAAAAGCCACATTTTTTTCAATATCTTGTGAGGTATAACCATGGCTTCGACAAACTTTAAAAAAACTTGGATGTTAGCTACTTTAAGGCAAACTATATTATACTAGAGGTACATAGTTAAAATGGCAAACAAGTCATTAATCAAAACACTTCTGGTTGGAATAAGGTCTTTGTTTGATCTTAAAACAGACTAAAACTTAAGTACAAAGAAACAGGTGCAAAATTAAACTCGGTCTAGCCAAAGATGTTGAAATACTGTGAAGGTTGCAACTACCGCTTGTAATGATCTCTTGTGCAACTCAAATCACTGCTGACGAACTAACATTCAATTATTTTTCTTTGAAACAAACAGCGAAAATGCAATTGGAATTTTAATTTGGATTCATGTGTTCTAGAAAATAAATATTACCTACTTAACTACAGTTATGCTGTAAAATCAAGGTTGGGAATGTTTTTTCGTAACAAAACATGTTACAAATGGTTACTGACCTACACGTCTCAGCTTTAATGGTAGGGACAGCCAAAGCATAGTTGGAATTTTTGAAAATCTTATTAATTTACGGATCCTTAAATAGATCCCTTTATAAAATAGGACCACATGGAACTCAATGTAACTAGGCATAAGTACATAGGTACAACATTTTAATGATTGCTGGCTTCTTCCAGGCGATTTCACCCGCTGATCGCTCTTGTTGATCATAGAGTGATGTTTTGTCGTATAACTTTCTTCGATAAATGGACTATCCAACACATAGAAACTTATTCAATTGGAATCAGTAGTTCCGGAGATCAACGCGATTAAACAAACAAATTATTCAGTTTTATATTAAGTAGTTAGCATAACTGTACATGGCTATGAGCAGCCCTTGGATGTATTGTTATAAACCTAGATTTGTCTTCCGCATTCAGCTGTCCCTAATTAAGCATATCCTTGCAAATACAACTTTACTTCAATCTACTAAGTTTGAGAATGGCTCGCAGATACGGAAAGAGCGAATGACCTCTGTTGACACTTACCGATACAATAAGTACCTACAGTATATATGTATGTGTGTTTATCTAGATGTAGGGAACCAGTCTGCTCTCGGAAATTCTGATGTTCTCAGTTTGAAGATTGTTCTGGGATATCTTTTTAACAGTTTTATATTAAAATGTAGACTGTTTGAAGACGAATAACAGTCAAGTTGTTTTTTTTTATATTTGGTGAATCTCTTCTTATTTATCTGAGCATACTTGACAATTGGAGACCTTAAACACAATATGTTGGTTTCTTAAAGATCAGAAAGTTCTCCAAATTTAACTCAGACCTACTTTATAATCGATAAATCTGCCAATTTAACGTACAAAACAAAACCAAGATACAATCAACAATACACAATCGGTAAAAAATCAAAACAAGACACAATCACTGACCTTCCACAAGATTAAAGAACTCCTTTATACATTCGTCACGACACACTAACTTTACTATCTCCGGAACTGTCCTTTGTTTTTGTAGGAATTCGTGGTCACCCTACACAACTGTCAAACCGGTATATGGGTTTGTTGTGAATTTGTTTTTTTTTTTTTCGTTCCAAGGCTGAATGCGTGTGTATTATGCGTAGCGCGTGCGTGTGTGTGTGTGTGTGTGTGTGTGTATGTGAATGCATACAATGCAAATATTATTTTGTATCTGTGTTAAGATGACCTTGAGATATGATACTTGTAGTTGGGGTCATATTTCGCACATTTTTTTTTATTTGAACGTTATAATAAATGGTGCATAAAATAGGATAAGATAGTTTGGCTATATTGGATCGGATTTCTTAGATGTAAATAATCTAGACTGAGTGGTCGCAATTGCGACTGCCTTGCAAGGGGTCTCGGGCTCGATTCCCGCGTCGGGCAAAGTTTTACTGGGTTTTTAAAAATGCAGTAGTAGCAAGGAGTCTGGAACTGTGCCTGTATATGGCAATAGCCTCACCTCCTATTATATGGGACTTATAACATAAATAGTAAAAAGTGGGTGTTTCATTGTACAGTGGTAATGTGCACCTCTGACTACCCCTTCGAGGATAAAAGGCGTGATGTTATGTTATGTTATGTAAATAATCTAGACTTTTTTCAAGTTCTTGCATATATTTCTGCATTATTACTGTTCCGTTAGGAATTAAAAATAAATAAACAAACAAACGGCCAACTAACACAACTAACAGCCACGACGGCGGTGGCTGGGCAACTGGCTGCCGTGCAACGTGTCGTGGGTTCGATTCCTGGACGGAACAACCCTTTGTGTAATCCACAAATTGTTTTGGATCTGGGTGTCATGTGTATGTGAACTTAAATGTTTGTAAACGCTCCCACGATACAGGAGAAAATCCTAGAGTTAATCCCAATGTTTTTTTATAAAAACTGCCTCGTTGGCCGAGTAGTCGCAAGTGCGACTGCCGGGCAAGGGTTCTCGGGTTCGATTCCCGGGTCGGGCAAAGTATTACTGGGTTTTTTAAAATTCTCAGTAGTAGCACGGAGTCTGGAAATGTGCCCGGTATATGGCAATAGGCTCACCCCCTATTACATGGGACTCATAACAACTAGTGAAAAGTGGGTGTTACATTGTACTGTGTGTGTGCACCTCTGCCTACCCCTTCGGGGATAAAACGCGTGATATGTATGTATGTATGTTTTTTATAAAAAAATATAACTTTTAAAAATCTCATCATCGCATCCTTAGCTTTTGAATTTGAAGTCTGAAGTTGATGATGATGATCAACACATTCGGTTTTACCCAAGAAGGTTGAAAAAAGGTAGACATAATATCACTATTAAATGTTTGAAGCACCACACTCTCGATGTTGTATTCATGTGTGTACTTGCAACGCCATAATGTATGAATTGTAATAACGGGCCATGTCACGTGACAGATGTCCTTGTGTCAATGTGTGTGTATTCTGCGCGTAAGTCTATGGTAGCCAGGTGCCACAGTCGTCGTTTCAAGAGACTATGGCCGTCTTTTTATTCAAAGTCATTACCATAGAATTATGTAACTGTCTAATAAAATATAGAATATTTATCGAATCTATATATACTATATATAAAAATGAAACCCGTTTCCCTTTGTCACGACGACGTAACATGAGAACGGTTAGAACGATTTGGCTGATTTTTTTGTTGTGTTTGTTATTGTCAGGAGAAGGTTCTTAAGACAGAAAAAGGCCTAAAAATCCTACGGGAACGGGAGAGAACGGGATTGCGCGTACGAAGTCGCGAGTTCTGCCCGCAAGTAGTATACATGGCATGGCTAGCAAGTACTAATACATGGAACACTTATACTAATAAATGATGTTCTATGAATACGTTTGCATCATTAAATAGGTAATAAAAGTTGCATACTAATTAATAGCATAAATACTTCGTTCGAAGTACCTTATAATCACGGTAGTTGATAAATTGTACCGTTATTTCAATTTCTGAATTATGTAACAACATCGACTACAAGAATATACTCGTTTAAGCACCTAGAGCAGTTATTTCTTAGGCATCGTCGATATTCAACCACATATACTTGGGATTGGGAGTAAAAAAACGGAACCACCAACGTCTTTACTTTTCCATTTCTTTTAAAATATTTTCTGATACTTTTGAGTTTAAGTGTGGGGGAGCCATGCTTCGGCACGAATGGGCCGCCTCGACCGGCATGATACCACGGCCTCACAGAAAACCGACGTGAAGCAACGCTTGCGTCGTTTTTCGGCGTGTGAGTCAATTACCCTCCCCTTCTCCAATCTCCCCAATCCCTGAATCTCCAACCATCCTCAAACTCCTAATCCCCAAAAACCTGGTAACGCACTTGTAACGCCTCTGGTGTTCCAGGTGTCCATGGGCAAGTATGTTATTAATTGGTAACGTATCATCACTACATAGTATAAAACAAAGTCGC
Organism: Spodoptera picta; assembly: GCA_038387885.1. NCBI lineage: Eukaryota > Metazoa > Arthropoda > Insecta > Lepidoptera > Noctuidae > Spodoptera > Spodoptera picta. Next base: position 781,047 of record JAZHFQ010000428.1, on the reverse strand, counting down.
TATCCACCGTCTGTCTGTCCCTATGTATGCTTAGATCTTTAAAGCTACGCAACGGATTTCGATGCGAGTTTTTTTAATAGATAGGGTGATTCTTAAGGAAGGTTTATATGTAGAGGTATAATACATGCATTTTTTTTTAAGGGCGGATAATCATCGAATGACTGCTACCGCCTGGGTGAGGCGGGAGGGAGTGTCAGACTCTTACTGACTAAAAACCACCCCGTTCCTTCTCCTGCACGTAATGTATTTTGTTGTAATATGAATATATTTTTTAAGTTATTATAAAGGGTTCAATAAAATGAAATACACTACAGTGGCTCCGTGTTTTCGTCCCAAGTGTGTATAGGGTATTGGTGTTCAAACGGAAAATCTCTGATATTTCAGCCTATGACATGTCACTGCTGCATTAAGGGCCTGCCCTAAACAAATAGGTTTGCCATAATCGCCAGGCTTGATTCTTATTAAACACCTAATTGAGCCGAACAAGATTGATCGTATTCATTACATTTTTTGCACTTAATTAATTATTTTTTTCAAAGATATAGGAAGAATAGTCCTAGTCTATAACTAGATATTGTTGGCATTTGATTTTGATTGATGTTAATGTAAAAGGAAGACTTGTGTAGTTTAGTTGACACAAAAACTATTTTGTACAGGGTCGTATTTAAAACGGAGCTTTGAATTTCGAGTGTCAAGTCAAATATGTCGACTTGTGTAGGCAATAGGCACAGCCATTATATGGGACTCATAAAATAAATAGAGAGAAGTGGTTGTTACATAGCATGTGCACCTCCGTCTATCCCTTCGGGGATAAGAGGCGTGATGTTACGTGTGTTGTCGGGATAGTAGGAAAACAATAGTAAAAAATTGACATTTCTAACCTATTACATAATTGATACTTTGATAGTAAGTAAAATCCTTACTTATAATATTATAAATCGGAAAGTGAGTTAGTTTGTTTGTTCCGCTTTCACGCCGTAACTACTAAACCGATTGCTTTGAATTTTTGCAAACGTAAAGCTAGAAGTCCGGATTAAACAATAGGGTACTTTTTATACCTAAAAAATTTGATATTCCCGAGGGAAAAAAAATTTGGTATGGTATATGTCACATAGGCTACTTTTTATCCTTTTGTGACGCGAGCGAAGTCGCGGGTAAAAGCTAGTAATAGAATAAACTAAGAATATTCATTCAAAATAAACAATTTTAATAATACAAAATTATTAACACATATACCTACAAATTTAAATTAAATTGATTTCTACACGCTAACCGAACATTACTAAACACGAAACGATTCAACTCGTGTGTAAATAATTGTCTAAATCAACGGTACATAGTTATTTCTCCCTATTATTGATTATGCTGATGTGTGCTACTACGACCTGAATGCAGATTTCCTCAACAAACTTGACCGACTTCTGAATAACTGCATTCGATTCGTTTTCAACCTGCGTAAATATGATCATGTTTCTGCACATCGGATGCAACTAAAGTGGCTGCCCATACGCCAGCGCAGGGAGCAAAGGGCGCTAACCACCCTATTCTCCTTTCTTTGTTCACCTTCTTTGCCCAGTTATCTTTCCCCTTATTTTCAATATCTATGCGCAAACCACAGCAAAAACCTTCGTTCTTCTCATAACCGTCTTCTTCAATGTCCCACTCATCGCACTGACTTCTTTCATTCTTCCTTTTTCGTACAGGCAATTTTGCTGTGGAATGCGCTCCCCCTGGATGTCAGGATGGTGTCGACTCGTCTATCATTTAAGCAGAAAGTGCGTGAACTTCTCTTGGAGAGGGTGGCTGAATCGTCACGCTAATTACTCACAGTCTATATGTATGTATGTATGTATGTATGTATGTATTTATGTATGTATGTAAGTATATATGTATATGTGTATGAATGCATTCATGTGTATTGTGTTGTACTCGTGTGTAGGTATATATATTTTAATTATGTTTAAGTATTTATGTTTATCTCTGAAATATGTAAGTGTATCTATTTTATTTGCTCTATTAAATAATTGCTTGCTTCTTGCTCACACCATTAACTCTTCTCTGCATCACCCAAAGGTCAGACTGGGAGAGAATGCCTGCGGCATTAAGTCCACCTTGTGTACATTTTGTGCATGAAGCTTTAAAATAAAATAAATAAAATAAATATTTGCTTTGCATATATTACACATTATTAACATAACGCCTTTTTATCCCTTTAGCAGTAGGCAGAGGTGCACATTAAGGCACTTAATGCCACTGTACAATGTAACACCCACTTTTCACTATTTATATTATGAGTCCCATGTAATAGGGGTGAGCTTATTGCCATATACCGGGCACATTTCCAGATTCCGTGCTACTACTGAGATTTTTAAAAACCCATAACCCATAACCATAGTAATACTTTGTCCGACCCGGGAATCGAACCCTAGACCCCTAGCCCGGCAATCGCAATTGCGAACACTCGGCCAACGAGGTAGTTGTTTTAATTATTTTTTTTCATTTATGACATGACATTCATTTCTAAATTATTATATATGTACAATTGTACAATAATAGCTATATATGATCGTTTCATTGATATAGCAATAGTGTGAATACATTGAATACATACTAACTAGTCGTACTAAGTAAAATCTGACATTTCAAATATTATAATTTCATTATGTAATCTTTTTATCTTGTTCTTAAAGATAAAACATTAATTGCAAGTGTTTCAAATACCACTTAACAAATGGCAAACTAGAGGTATAACCTTTACCATAGTGAATGACTGTAATCAATATAAAAACCTCTGCTTTACAACTCATTATTATTATTAATAGATAATAATAGTTATTGACTGTTCAAGGTTCCGAATGCGGCCCTGTGTCGTTATGTGCGGAAATGTCAGTTTGACTGTCTGTTCGTCTCAATTATTTTACGTTTTATCGAATCGAGGAAGCTTTTGTTTGCTATTATTGAATGATTATGTAATTACTTGACAAGTTGGGATTTATGTAGAGTTTCTGCAATATTGTTAATCTACACCTACTTACCTAGCATAGCTGACGGACTGACTGACAGACTATTATTTATTTTGAATTTGTTGACGTTTCAAAAGTACCAAATTATGGTTTAATTGAAATATATACTTTTGAGTTCAGTTTTGACTTTCTATTGTACCTCTATATCTTGCTCAATATACGTGGGAATGGGAATTAGTGTTTGTGGGCGGTATTCTTAGGATCGTTTTTATCAAAATAAGGTTTATATGAAGAAAAATCTAATTTCAGGAAATAATACCCATACACCAAACTAAGTTATATAACATAACATAACATCACGCCTTTTATCCTCGAAGGGGTAAGCAGAGTTGCACATTATACCACTGTACAATGTAACACCCACTTTTCACTATTTATGTTATGAGTCCCATGTAATAGGGGGTGAGCCTATTGCCATATACCGGGCGCAGTTCCAGACTCCGTGCTACTACTGAGAATTTTAAAAAACCCCGTAATACTTTGCCCGACCCGGGAATCGAACCCGAGACCCCTTACCCGGTAGTCGCAATTGCGACCACTCGGCCAACGAGGTAGTCTAAGTTATATCTCATACAATTTTAGTAGTAGATTTTTTATAATTTTATGACATTTCTATAAGATAGAAATTAACGAGCACACGGGTCACCTGTTGGTAAATAAATCAGCGTCGCAAACAGAGTCTCGCCACACCAAAGGAGTTACATTTAGAGGCAACCAAACATCGACTAGTTACCCAAAATATTCATAAACCTAGGCATAACATAATTACCTAAATACAATATAAATTATAATCGTAAAATAAACATTAAAATATTGATTGAAACAGTGATTATATGAATTTAATGGCGATTGCAAAACATCTGGTTTTAAGCACTGTGTTATTATGATTTCGAAACTGCAAGCACCGGAGCGCAGGCGTAGCCATTTTGTGCAAAAGCTGACTGCCTAGGCTAGGATTAAAGTAAACGCCATAAAATCATTTATAGTGATGAAATGATGGACAATTATATTTGGTTTATTTGTCACCTAATACTTAAAGTGTTTACGAATGAATTAATAATTACCAGTGTGTGGGAGAGTCATGCTTCGGCACGAATGAACCGACTCCACCGGAGTGATACCACTGCCTAACAGAAAACCGACGTGAAGCAACGCTTGCGTTGTGTTTCGTCGTGTGAGTGAGGTTACCGGAGGCCCAATTACCCTCGCCTTCCCCAATCTTCCCAATCCCTGAATCCCCAACGATCCTCAAACTCCTAATCCCCAAAAGGCCGGTAACGCACTTGTAACGCCTGTAATCCATGGGCGACGCCGATTGCTTATCATCAGGTGATCTGTCTACTCGTTACACATTTATATAAGATACAATTAAAATGTAGGATAAACAAGCAGAAACATCACCTGCTAATAGACGCAATGTATAAATAACCCTCTGCAACTGACGTGGTTAAATTGTTACAATTCAACTGAGGTGGTATATTATACCAGACACCATTTCAACAGCAAATATTTTTGTAGAATTAAAGTATAGCGAGAACTATACAGTAAGGTACTCGCAGCAGTGATGCTCGTATTTGAAAAATGACGGTATAACACGTGATGTTGTATTTCGCGGTGTCTGTGGGACTACACGTCAGCCGCAGACGGATAAGTTATAAGGACGCCTAAGTTTGTCTGTGTGTCTACCTCTCGTATCGTATCTCTCGAACGGATAAACTAATTTCTATACGACACACAAAACAACTGATACATACGATGTATATAAGGTAGATTGAAGTACTAAATAGAATTAAAGAAGAAATGTACCAAGTACATATTTAAGGAAAACATTATTATTTCTCATATAAATATGTATTTGCTCTTCCATAATGCCTGTCTCACTGGCCGAGGCGGCCTCAGTGCGACTGCCGAGCAAGGGGTCTCTGGTTCGATTCCCAGATCCGATAAGTATTACTAGGTTTTTAAAAAAATCTCAGTTGTAGCAAGGAATCTGGAACTGTGCCCGGTATATGGCAATAGGCTCACCCCCTATTACATGAACACATAACATATATTATTATAGTGAAAAGTGGGTGTTACATTGTAGTGGCATTAAGTGCCGTAAACTCAAACTCAAAAGCATTTATTTCAATTAAACCATAATTTGGTACTTTTGAAACGTCAACAAATATGAAATATATAATAGTCTGTCAGTCTGTCCGTCAGAGAAGCTAGGCGCTCGTTCCAAAATGTCGATTCGAGTGGAGAAGAACGAGCAAGAAACCCCATTCGTTACTCTTTTAATGTGCACCTCTGCCTACCCCTTCGGGAATAAAAGGTAAGATGTTATGTTATGTTGTTGTATTATATTCTTCCATAAGTATCAATTAAATCGAACGAAGATTTTAATTAAGATAAGAGTATTACTAATTAAAACATGGAGAGCCTGTATTGCGTACTTTATTAATACCAAGCACAAAGGCTATAAAAGGTTAAATATATCAGCAATAAAATATATCTTATTATACATGACTAGAAATCATAAGACAACAACATAACGAACAGTTTGTGATAGATTTATATTAGATGGGACTGACGTTTGACCTCTATCTCACCTGATAAATGCGCTATCCAACACAAAAATAATTATTTAAATCAGACTTGTAGTTACGGATATTAGCGCGTTCAAACAAAAAACAACCTCTTCCGCTTTATATAATAGTATAGTATAAAAGTATAAGATATGCATTGTAAAACATAAAAGTGTATATGATACAATCAATTCACTATGTACTTACATATATAGTACATATACATACAACCTTCAGTGCATCGTTTTATTTAATGTTTTACATTAACAATAAAAGAATATTGCACCTTGAATATGATTGTTAACTTCGAAAGGAAGTATGCAAGGTAACCGCTGCCCTTTAGTGCAGACTAATTGGGGATTTTTAACAGAGTCTGAGAACTATCGTAAGACATGCTGAATTAACAAAAAATTACGAGTTGCTCATAGTAGTAGCTAGTAATTCTTTTTGTGTTGGACAGCGCATTTATCGAGAATGGCTATCCTTACTATTATAAATGGGAAAGTGAGTTTGTTTGTTTGTTTGTTCCGACTTCACGCCGTAACTACTAAACCGATTGCATTGAATTTTTGCAGACGTAAAGTCAGTAGTCTGGATTAAATAATAGGGTACTTTTTATCCCGAAAAAAATTGATATTCCCGAGGGAAAACAAAAGTATTGGTATAGATGGCGCTGTATGTATTGGTATATGTCACATAGACTACTTTTTATCCTTTTGTAACGCGAGCGAAGCCGCGGGTAAAAGCTATCCTTACTATCCTTACTATCCTTACTATTATAAATGGGAAAGTGAGTTTGTTTGTTTGTTTGTTTGTTCCGACTTCACGCCGTAACTACTAAACCGATTGCATTGAATTTTTGCAGACGTAAAGTCAGTAGTCTGGATTAAATAATAGGGTACTTTTTATCCCGAAAAAAATTGATATTCCCGAGGGAAAACAAAAGTATTGGTATAGATGGCGCTGTATGTATTGGTATATGTCACATAGACTACTTTTTATCCTTTTGTAACGCGAGCGAAGCCGCGGGTAAAAGCTAGTAGGCTATAAAACATCACGCTACGACCAATAGGAGCTGAGCGGAGCGTGTGAAACCGCGCGGAAGTAGCTAGTTCATAATAATTTCTTACATTCCCTTAATTCGTAACTCAATTTCTATATGTATTTCTATTTTACTATATAATTATGTAATGAATTCTAACACTTACAATCTTCTAACGGAAATGCCAACACCAATAAAGGAAGACTCCATTTAATCTATGAACATATGTATAAATCGATATAGCGACTATGTACTGCACAAATGCCTATGTATCGACTAATGACTGGTCACATAGTTGCAATGCCATGCATTCACGTAATGTGAACTAGAGACAAATATTTTTATGATACAGTTTTTTTTGTCTTTACCAGGACGTCAGAGTCGTAGTAGTACGGAGTCTGGAATTGCGCTCGGTATATGGCAATAGGCTACTATTTCATGGGACTCATAAGCGTCCTCGCCTACCGCCAGACGCAGGTGCTTACCGGACACTGGAGTTGCGGTAGGTTTCTGTTTCGGAAAAATAGTAATGGTGACAGCTAGTCCACGGCTGGAGTTGAGACTATTATTTAATGGGTCATGTTTATATAAGAGAGTTTTGCACTGCGCGTGTGTGTGTGCAACTTTGCGTTCTACTTAAAGTACCAGACGACTCGCACGCACGTGTGCGTGAATCGTCTGACTATTTAAAAATAAGGTTTATTGTAAAGCCAGCTTCAGCCGGCAGCCTCGCCTGCCTACTCGTGGTACATAGTACCCTTATGTGTAGATAATTACAGACTATAATGTCTCTTACTACTTATCTCTGTTCCAAACTATTTCCATCCTGATCCATTCAGACGTTTTAACGTGATTGAGTAACAAACTAACACACAAAATTTCATATTTATAGTGTTTTTAAACGGTTTTATTTTTTAACTCGTTGAGTACCGTCAATATAGACACAATTATAGAATAATAGGTTGCGGTCACCGGTGACCGCTGGGTGTTTGACAGTTTAAGGGGGGAAAATCATCGAATGACTGCTCCCGCCTGGGTGAGGCGGGAGGGAGTGTCAGACTCTTACTGACTAAAAACCACCCCGTTCCTTCTCCTCCACGTCGAGCCGGAGGCCCTGTTACCCGATAGGTTCTCCGCGACTCCGAATCGGCCGCTGTTGCTGTTGCTGCTGTTGGGCCCCATCTGTGGCGGTCTGATGGCTCTTTTTGAGGCGCGCGCAGGACGCGACGCGCCGTACGCTCGGGTCTGTTTCTTGTCGGACGGGGAGCCACCCATGCTCGCCGTCCGCAGGCCTGTTACCAATAAATGACCTAGGAGTCCGACCTTAGTTAAATAGTACTAGTAAATATTATTTAACCGATCAATTTGCAACGGCCAGTACATCTCTATGAAGTCATGAGAAGTATTCGTAGTACTCAGAAGTGTCAAGGTTTTTATTAATTATTGACTTATGTAGGTACTTGTTTAATTGTTCGCTCCATTGTCAGTGACTTCACGCTGCTTAAGACAAGGGGGTCAGTAGTGTTTTATGTAATTTTTTGCTGTTAGAAGTAATATTTTGATGACGTATTTTTTAATCTTTGATGTCTAGTATGTAATAGAGTCGCGGAGAACCTAACGGGTAACCGGGGCTCCGGCTCGACGTGCAGGAGAAGGAACGGGGTGGTTTTTAGTCAGTAAGAGTCTGACACTCCCTTCCGCCTCACCCAGGCGGGAGCAGTCATTCGATGATTTTCCCCCCTTAAAAAAAAAAAAAAAGTATGTAATAGAAGTGATCTTATTGTTATTCATTGAGTTATGTTTGACTGTACTGTTGTTGGTTCCGTGGCTGGGCACCGGCTGGGTGTCTATTTTATTGTATTTTTGTAGTCTCATTTTTTATATTAACATATTGAGAAACACCTGTTTTCGTTTGTCTGTGCAAGTGAAGTTGGGGTTTCTGGATAATATTCCAGTTAAATGAATTATTCGTTTGAAAACCATCGAACATAGTTAATTTCATGTTAATTTTTGTATCATCATATTTTTGGTTTTAGTATTATCAATCATAGTTTTAGTAGATATCGAATATCTAATATCGAATTCTACAAATCTTTTTTCTCATTAGTCTTCCCTTTGGTTAGGTTTTATCAAAAGAGATGACGATAAATGTGTATGCGAACTTGTATGTTTGTAAACGCACCGAAGAACTAAAGTTACCGATGTAGTCCAAAAGATTAGCAAGCTGAAATGGCAGTGAGCCGGTCACATTTGTCGAAGAACCGATGATTCTTGAGGTACACGTGTTCTGGAGTGGAGACCGCGTCTAGGCAAACGTAGTGTAGGGCGCCCTCCAGCTAGGTGGAGTGACGATATACGTATAGCGGCTGGTAGTGGATGGATGTATAGAGCTGAAGACCGAGCTCAGTGGCGTGCCATTGGAGAGGCTTATGTCCAGCAGTGGACTAAAACAGGTTGTTGATGAAACGCACCCGCGACACTGAATCAAATATAATAGCCTAATGTGGGGCAACGTTTTTTTTAAAAGCAAACCAATTTGACTATCAAACGTACCATATTGTGATAACAGAGTCGAACATATTGTTCATTCTCTCTGTCTAGCTGGTGGCATAATTTGACTATCAAACGTACCATATTGTGATAACAGAGTCGAACATATTGTTCATTCTCTCTGTCTAGCTGGTGGCATAAGAGCCGACTAAGGGTTTGCACATTTATTAGAGACCGGGAAAGCGCCTTCTGATAAACCTGAACCTTTTAAACTGTGGTTTCTAGTCCATATGTCAAACGTGGGTTTAAATAAACAACTTCATTTTATATAGAGGATCCCAATTGTCCAGGGAACTGTTGTTTCTTTTTTAAATTTTGTTGCCCCACACTAGGATTTACTCCTGTGTCGAGGGTGCGTTTACAAACATACAAGTTCACATACATTTGATACTCAGACCCGAAACAACAATTTGTGGATCACGCAAAGTGTTGTTCCGTGCGGGAATCGAAACCGCGACACGTTGCACGGCAGCCGGTTGCCCAGCCACCGCGCCAATCATGCAGTCATTGCATTCAATGATCACCAAACCACACCTTGTTGAAAATTTAAAATTGAATCTATGACTTCTGGCTCACCCGTCTCTTATTATTACAACCACTGCACTAATGAGGCAATAATTTATTATTTATCATTAATATTATGCAACACAAAACATCTTCCGCATTACAAAAAGCATTACTTCCTTTTGCTAAGTCGGTAAAAACTGATATCAAAGGCTTTAAAGTACCTACTTGTACGATCGCCTCAAACGAGTTTTTTTATCTATATAGATAATATTTTATACAGCTTTTTCTTATAGATGTACAAAGAACTACCTAATTTTCGATCGTGTTTATAAAGATAAACTAGCTGTTGCCCGCGACTTCATTCGCGTAGAATATGTAGGACATGACTATTTTTTGTTCCAATTTTTCAAAACAAAAGTAGTATATGTTACTCCTTAGTACATCAGCTACCTGCCTATAAAAGTCCCGTTAAAATCGGTCCAGCCATTCCAGAGATAAACCAGTACAAACAGACAGACAGACAGACAAACAAAAATTGTAAGAGAAGAATATTTTGGTATGTTTATCGTATGCATGTAGTAAACAGCGGTTATATAATATATAATATATAACAAACAGATATTCCCATTTCATTTATCTGTACAGATATTATACTAGTTATATAACGGCACTTTTTTTTATTTATAATAATAAGTAAAAACGTGTCGAATATAAATAAAAGGAAGGTTGATAAAGAGATTATTGATGGTATTTGTTTATTACGAAAAGAATTAGGAACAGGAATTTATAAGCAGTGGAACTTCTTCCGGCTGATGACGATGATTTAATTTTTGTTGATGGGATATGCCGATAAACGGCAGACGGATCACCTGATGGTAAGCAATCGGCGTCGCCCATGGGCACCTGGAACGCCAGAGGCGTTAAAAGTGCGGTACCGGCGTTTTGGGGATTAGAAGGATTGAAGTTTGTTGGAGATTCAGGGATCGGGGAGTAAAACGCTCAGAAGGATGGTGATCTTAATTAAAACTCAGACTTCTTCAATAATAATTTGTATTCACTTGTTTTGTTGTTTTACAAAAATTAATCTGTTAAATATTAATAATTAAATTGACAAGGTTTGCCATACATAACTCTCATGAGCTCTTCGCTGCTGAAGCTCATGAATCATGCAGACACTATCGCTATAATAATCTAAATGTAGCTTGACAAAGGATAGCTTCTCTATTCTTCCACTATCCAATTGACAAGGTTTGCCATACATAACTCTCATGCTCAGCTCTTCACTGCTGAAGCTCATGAATCATGCAGACACTATCACTATAATAATCTAAATGTAGCTTGACAAAGGATAGCTTCTCTATTCTTCCACTATCCAATTGACAAGGTTTGCCATACATAACTCTCATGCTCAGCTCTTCACTGCTGAAGCTCATGAGTCATGTAGACACTATCACGTCTAGGTACAGTGCATTGCAATTGCATTGTAAATTAAATACAGTTTACAATAAATCTTTAAAAACAAAAGATATCTTACCAGACACCATTCATAATCTTTACCCTTAAAGACATTAATAAATTCTTCAAAAACTTAGCAGCTCAAAGAACTTCATTTGCTGAGAACTCAAACTTTCGGTGTTATTTCCAAAGGAGCTACGAATCACACTGAATTTGAAAACATGCCGTCCATGATCACCAGAGACATCATGTGACTTCAGATTGCGGCGTCGTTGTCTCATCAATCCTTGCTCCAATATACCTCTATAAAGCCTCTCGCGCAATTCATGAAAGAAAGAAAAACATATTTTAGACATGACTTGATCAAATCTCGAGTGAGCTAAGGTTTAAATTCTGGTGTAATAACAAATCACCGTTAGTGGTGGCTGACCTTAATGTTCTGAAAGCGATGACAGTTGGTCCAGCTTCAGTTTTAAACTTTCGACTTCGATCCTGGTTTCGACGTTCGTGTGAGGACACGACTTCGGTTTTATTGCATGCCATTGCTGTTCCTTGTATCACGATAGACTTCCTTTGTTAAAAATATGGGGCTCCTAGGTGTTATGAGTGTTTGAAGTCTCCGACTAGGCTCTGATCCGATTCTCTTCAGAACTTCCTCGTTTCTTTGTATTTGATGTTAACTTGTGGGCGTAACAAAACAATATGTCTTGTTGTAATCCCACTTCTGAGCTAAAACGCTCAGAAGGATGGTGATCTTAATTAAAACTCAGACTTCTTCAATAATAATATGTATTCACTTGTTTTATGTTGTTTTACAAAAATTAATCTGTTGCTGTCGAAAACAAAACCGCGCGAATACCCGACAGGGATAGTGTTGCCACGTTCGAAAACCAAATCAATCCATAATATTACTATTCGACATTTTAGTTTTTAAATACATAGACAATATTATTAGTTACAAATATAAATAAAGTGAGCGATAAAATATGTGACTGTAACAGGAGGGAGAGGGGTAATTAGACCGCCGGTAACCTCACTCACACGACGAAACACAACGCAAGCGTTGCTTCACGTCAGGTTTTTGCTCGGCGCAGTATCACTCCGGTCGAGCCGAAGTACGTGCCGAAACACAAATGGGCCGGCTTCACCAGCGCGATTATAAATAAAACTATAACAATAAATTATTATTGATCTAAATATTATAATAATTCTTACATAAATTAAGTAATTATATACATAACGGTAACTCAGGAGTCATCTGTTTATTTATAAATACGTTTAATTCTCACGCGGCAAGGTCGCCATTTGAACTTAGTTGATGAACTTGTAAACTTGTAATTATTGTGATATAACTGCCTACGCCTACTCTTATATATCGGTATTATTACGACTGTTTATATTCTAAGAGGTATTTAAAATGATGTCTATTTAATTATTCTTCGCCTCTGACAATAATATAATATGATATATTTTACGACTGCCTCGTTGGTCGAGTGAATAAATAAATAAATATTTTCTGATTTATTTTTCATGTATTCTTTTATCTCATCTCATTTGACATTTCCTCAGCCTCACATCAATACAATGAACCCTTCGTACCTACATACTGAACTTGAGAACCGGTTTTAGGTCTCAACTGGTTCCAGACAGAACCTAGGTAAATACCTACTGAGTAATAATAATACTACTGATCATGTTTTGAATGTACAGAAACGAGAAATAAAAATCACGCTACAAAACAACAGTTATTTCATTTTATCAAACCCTTTTTAACTTTAAAATACATATTTAATTTACAACAAATAGTTCTCATTTTAAAGGTAACTAAATTATCTTTTATACAACATTAAGTGTGGGAGAGTCATCGGCACGAAGGGGCTGACTCGACCGGAGTGATACCACGGCCTCACAGAAAACCGACGTGAAACAACGCTTGTGTTCTCTTTCGTCATGTGAGTGAGGTTAACGAAAGCCCAACGTCGCCACCGTCGTGCACATAGCCAATAAATAAACCCAGTTAAATACAAACTTTATAAAACCGAGAGTTTAACTAGCAACGGTTAGTGCTGTTGACCCAAATGAGTTAGTAATTGTCGAGAACCTTGCACTGCTCACTTCCGAGCTGATTTAACTTCAAGGCAACGTTTTGTGGGAGTCAGCAGACATGGAGCTTTGTCTTGGTGGTCACGACACTGTGTAATTGGAGTTCTGTAATAGTTACATCCAAAATCTTTGAGAAACGGAATTAAATTACTCGTATACTACATACGTTTATTCTTCAAAAGAATTTGTACATTTCAATTCCAGAACACCCAATTTTCACTGTTTACATTATTAGGGGTAATCTTAATACCATTAAGTGACATTTTGACAAGTGCCATGGGATAGAGCGGATAACGAGCAGACAGATCAGCTGATGGTAAGCAATCGGAGTCGCCCATAGACACCAGAGGCGTTTTAAGTGCGTTACCGGCCTTTTGGGGATGGTTTGGGATCCAGGGGTTGGGGAGATTGGGGGATAATTGGCCCTTCGGTAACCTCACTCATATGACGAAACATGTCGCAAGCGTTGTTTCACATCGGTTTTCTATGAGGCCGTGGTATTACACTACCACTACTCAGAGTTTGAAAAATCATAAAAACCAATAACACCACCCTATTCGACCAACGAAATCGGAACCTCTCCTTCGACTGCATACTGCTGCACAATAATAGACTCCATGCATCCTACTACCTGAAACATTTTTGAACACTGACATAACCCCACTAGTACCTTGCCTAGACTGCCTCGTTGGCTGAGTGGTCGCAAGTGCGACTGCCGGGCAAGGGGTCTCGGGTTCGATTCCCGGGTCGGGCAAAGTATTACTGGGTTTTGAAATATTCTCAGTAATAGCACGGAGTCTGGAATTGTGCCCGGTATATGGCAATAGGTTCACCCCCTATTACGTGGGACTTATAACATAAATAGTGTGAAAAGTGGATGTTACATTGTACAGTGGTATAATGTACACCTCTGCCTACCCCTCCGGGGATAAAAGGCGTGATGTTATGTTACCTTGCCTAATCCAGGAACCTAAACCCGCTTGCTCAGTAGTTGCACTCAATCAACGAGGCAGTAAGAACATCAAATTGCAGAAAAAAGCTACCAACCGATTATAAAGGCCATCCCACACACACGTCGCTTTTACGCAGCGTTTTGTTAAGTGGTCAGATCCGCTCCTAGCTAGTCCGGGGCCGCTCCCCTGCCATTTATCAATTGTATGCGTCGAGATATAAACATAAATTAATTCAGCTGCACATTTGAAACTAGTATGCAATTTTGTCGTCACGTGTGTTGAAGACATTTTTTGGCAGGATCGCCTGAAGGATGGATAGAAACGTCCACTGCTGGATATTATAGGCCTGTCCAGTAGTACGCCATTAAGCACAATCTATAGCTCTTTGCATCTTCCTTGCGGATATCATATGTATTCACTTCATCAAACTGTAGCGCGTCCGACAAATGTTTACTTAGACATGGGCTCCACTACAGACCACGATTATTAAATCAAATAATATAATATATAACTAGCTACTTCTACGCGGTTTAACCTGCTTTGCTCAGCATCTATTGATTGTATAGTGATGTTTTATGCCTTATAGTCTTCCTCAATAAATGCACTATCCAACACAAAAAGAATTTTCAAATCGGACTAGTAGTTTCTGAGATTAGCGCGTTCAAAAAAAACAAACTCTAGCTTTATACATAGTGCAAACGGAATACTCCCGAAACGCTGACTAAAATAATTGTATTTACAATCTTTATTTCACAACATTTTATAAATGTACTAGCGACCCGGCCCGGCTTCACACGGGTGCAATATGAATTTATTATACATATAAATCTTCCTTAAGCCTTTGACTGCCGACAGAAAACTGTTGAGGGTAAATCCTCCGCTATCGAAAGGGGGAAAATCATCGAATGCCTGCTCCCACCTGGGTGAGGCGGGAGGGAGTGTCAGACTCTTACTGACTAAAAACCACCCCGTTCCTTCTCCTTCACGTCGAGCCGGAGCCCCGGTAACCCGTGAGGTTCTCCGCGACTCCGAATCGGCATCAGCCATGTTGGGCCTCTTGTATAAGTCTACTATCAAAAGGCTCCTGATTTGTAGAAATAAGGTGACTTAACAAATTCTCAATTCACTGCTGATCCCGAATAAAACTAGGGCACACGCCTACTTCACAAAACAGTAACCTCTAGACATATAACAAAAAAAAATCGTGTTTTTTTCCACATGTAATGACCGTGTCGTGGTCACCCATCCATTTACCGTCTGCAGAGAGTGTAGCTTAACCTTCGAGGCTCTGGTTGACGCGAGACCGCCACGCGACTCAGTGTAAACAATCATTACATTGCCTTACTTATAGGTCAAGAGTGTCTGTTTGCTTGTTTAGCAGTCCCGGATTTGATTCTGAAGTCGAGCATGTCATAATACGAGTAACAACTAGATTCTCTTAAGTAAAAATAACGGTTTATATTATTTTATATTATTTAACCTAAATATACTGAGAAAAGCTCTACTAGTTTCATGTCACAATGGGGAAGTAAATAATTCGACAAAATAATGTATTATTATTATCTAGTTAAGCATAATTCATAAGTCTAGCATAATTTAACTTTAATATTGTAATTAAAAAAATCATATTGTAATGCAGTAGATAATGTAGTATACCTATACAAATAAATTTTTCTATGCTATTCTAATTTAGTATAGGTATCTCACGATATTTATCATAAAAATGAAGATTTATTTTTGTAATTAACATGATACGGCGACATAACGTTTTTAAAAATTTTGACGATTCACTTACTTACTGACGATATACTTTTTTTGCAAATATCATAATAATAAAATATTAAACGTTCCTTTTTTACAAGTATAGTCTGCACAATAAAAACAACATTTGGTAAAAATAGCCAAGTTTTATTTCTGATTATAATAGCTATTTCTTATTTACAGAAATAAAAAACTTAAAAAAAATATATAGTTACTAACTATTACTAAATATATACAACTTAAGATAAAAATTAATTAAAATAAACCTAAAAACAACTATTTACACAAAGCATCGAAAAATATGCATTAGCCAAGTTCAACAAGTAAAAAGAAAAGTATAATAAATCAATTGTGATGAAATTCAAATCTTTCCCTACCATCAGATAGGGGAAAAACAGACTAGGTATAAAATATTATGGTGTCACAGTTTTTCATCGAATTTTTAACACGCAATATGATATTTTAGTTACATTAACGTCATCACAACTTGTAGGCACTGTACAATTATTTTATTAATATTAGGTTTACTTAACTATTAACCCGCTGTAGGTACTACCTATTTACTCAACATAATTAACGCAATTTGACACATCTGTATACCAGACTGCCTCGTCAGCCGAGTAGCAAGTTCGACTGCCAGGCTAGGGGTCTTGGGTTCGATTCCAGGGTGGGGCAAAAAATTGCTGGGTTCTTTAAAAAAATTGTCAAACGTAGCACGGAGTTTGGAATTGTGCCCGGTATATGGCAATAGGCTCACCCCCTATTACATAGAATAAATAGTGAAAGGTGGATGTTACATTGCACAGTGGCAAAAAGTGCCGTAAAATGCACCTCTGTCTAAGTCTTCGGGAATAAAAGGCGTGATGATGATGATGATTGTATACGAGCCATGGTGAGACATACTGTATTAATTTAAAATTGCGATTTACCCTTTCATCACGCGAATATTTAATAATCACGCATTGAATACTTTAATAAAGAACATTAAAGAAGAATAAAGGTATTTGACAGAAAAAAGTAATATGACTTGTTACCCACTGTACAAGAAGATCCCATCCATCCCTTGCTTTACACAAACCGAAAATCTATCCCATTACCCGATCGTTGCACTTGAGAAAAAAAAACAGTACATTTTTTGCGATATTTAATTTAGTACGCAATGAACCGTTTAATTACCTATTTCCTTAAAATATACATTTACCGATATTCTTAGTAAATGACTCATATATTTTATTGTACATATATAACCTCTGGAACTCAATGACTTGTTTTATATACTATTTATTGTAAAAACCCAATGCAGTTGCATTGAGAAATGAAAGTTTTGTAATTTGATAAAAAAATGTTCAGAATCATTCTTCCTTGTTCGTTGAATTGACTTGGCTATAGGCTCGAGCGGAACTGATATATACATGAAATATAGTTATTATCTGTTACATTTCTTGATTGGATAAAAAATGTTCGTACTATTTTATTATTTTGTTTTTTTTTGTCATAATAGAATTAATACCTATTAGTTATTTTGAAATATTTAAATATAATTTAATTTTGGAATTGACCAATTAAAGACCTTCGTTTTTTTTATCTATTAAACCTTTTTAATACAAGTCTAGCGACACTAGCTTCGCACGCGTGCAATATGCATGCATTATACATATAAACCTCCCTTAAGAATCACTCTGTCTATTAAAAAAACCGCATCAAAATCCGTAGCGGAGTTTTAAAGATCTAAACATACATAGGGACAGACAGACGGCGGATAGCGACTTTGTTTTATACTATGAAGTGAAATGTTACTTTACAAAACTTAGCTTTTTAATTATTACAGTTTAATTCCGAGCTGTAAAAAAAGAAATATGACTACATAACGGTTACTCAAAATTAAAACATCGAACTACTGGATCTGAAATATGACAGTTGTTAACTAAATCAAACAATGCAATACTTTTAATTCGTATCTATAAATAGAACTTGGTATACAAATAGTCTAGACTACCGTTACTGATTTGCCTGTCACTTTAATTACAGTTTATTTTTAAACTAAACAATTAGGTAAAGTAAATTATACTTTAATTAAAAAGGTTATTTACAGTATTTACCTATCAGAGGCCCGAGGGTTAAGATGCCAGCTTCTCATGAGGGTTCGAAACCTACTAACGGTAAGTACCAATGTGACTTTTTCCGTTCACTTTCTAAGATTTTGTAGACACCACTGACAAACGGTGAAGTAAAAACATCGTGAGGAAACCTGGACTTACAATTTCTAATTATAACTTTGTAATCGCCAAACCTCATTAAGCAAGCGTGGTAATGCTCCAAACTTCTCCGTGTGAGCAGAGGTTCTGCTCAGTAGTGGGCACTTATAGGCTGTTGATTATCGATGACCCACAAGAGGAAGATTTTTTCTTCATTTGCGAAAATAATTCCAAAAGGATTTTCTTTGGTGCAAGACTGTCGTTAGTTTAGAATGTGAATGAAATATAAAAAGGTCTATTGAAATAAGACAGAAAAGCAAGATTAATGTGTGGGACATGCGGCATGCGGCCAATGTATTGCGACTTTTAACGCGCGTAAAAATAAACTACTTACTTATTGCAATTTTTATTTGTATTTACGGCGATTAAAAAACTATAGAATATTCAAAAATAATTTATAGTTTTCTTAATTTTTACTGAATTGCAACTTTTCGAAAGTTTCTTTTTTCATAATATACTTGTAGATGTAGGTATATATTTTTTTTATTTTCAGCCGAAGATACAAAAAAGTGTAAGTAGTGTAATTTTGTTTTAGTTTATTTATCTTTTATTTAACTGCCATACGACTATTTGAAATGACTATATAATCGCAAAGAAGTCACATGGTTTCATTTTATTAAATTCTTATTAAAATTCATTTCATATACCTAATTATTTTTCTAAATGGCAATACATTATTTTAGGTCGTCTTTTTATTGTACCTATGTTATTTTGCATGAATTTTATTTTATCACTCAAGGAAATTGTGCTCTTGTATTCGTATTTTATTATTTCGTAGAACATAACTAAAATTAACTAATTATTTATTAGTTCGTTATATTTAAAATGAAAACATTCATGAGACATACTAATTAATTATTATTATTTGTCTTTTAGTTAATGTTGAGTAAAACCTTTTATTCATATTTTTGATCTAAGTGCTAATTTTTTTTACTCTCTTTCATTTTCAGAAATATAAGTTACGGTTAAAAAATATATAAAATACTCACATTCAGTCAAAAAATCACTCGTAACGAAAAAAAATAAAACAAAAATCACACAATCACAGTCAATAATTATTGGAAAAATCGAACGATCACTACACGTCAAATTTCCCGCGCGATTGAAACTGTTAACGTACTTTTTTTTTATATTGCAGGTCTATGCACATCGTACGGTTAGTGCGCGGACTGCCAGCGCACTCAGCCTCTACGAATTTATATAGTCCTTCTGTTCTCCGCTTGAATTGCGAGTCGTCCTAGAGCCGCACGTGCCGCCCCCTTCTGTATAGGGACATTAAAAAGTAAGTAGATTGATTAAAAATAAATTAATTATTGTATATTTTTGGGTTGTTTTGGAGGATATTATTTTTAATATGAGACCTTTTAATCAATTCCACTTTCAGAAATATGTAGAACAGAAAAATTGGAGGAAAGGTCGAAATCGAAATAAATAAAACAGAACAATAAATATAAAAACTAATTATTTACTTAAATTATTCAATTAATATTAATTTTCCGCTAGGCATTTGTTTTCAAATAGAGAATAGACTGAAGTGTGTGATTATTTTCTAAGTTAAAATAATTTATTTAAATTAGACCAAGTAGGCATTTTTGAACATTATAAGAATAACAAATTTTTTTTTTAAATGACAGTCCGTCGGTCAGTCCTCTAGTGAAGCTATTAGCTCGTTTAAAGTATAGATTCCTATGGATAAGAACGAACAAAAAAACTCCATAGGTTACTCTTTTTCAATCTGGTTTACAATACAATTCTTAGGTACAATGTATCGTTACATTTACAATTCGTTTCTAAAAATTACAATAACATTCATCTTCAAAAATTTTCGTTATAGCACGTTATAATAATGAGTGTTAATGGAGTGGTTGCAAATACGACTATTGGACGTGAGGTGTGTGGTTCGAAACGCGTTCCAGTCAAGAATATAAAAAATAGCACTTCTTACCTGTGAAAATATTTTTATTAAAAATAATAAAATTATACAAGAGACTTGACATATAGGACCAATGACAGTCTCCTTGACAGCAAGAGAGTAAACTTTGTAGGTACAGTCGGGTTTTATTTTTTTGTTTTCTTTTTTTAAGGCCCCACACTAGATAGGATTTTCTCCTGTATCATGGGTACGTTTACAAACATACAAGTTCACACACATATGACACGCAGACAATAACAATCTGTGAATCACACAGAGTTGCTGCGTGCGAACTAGCTGCAGTCAAAAATAAAAACTATCAATAAATCCATTCAAAGGTTCCGAAATATTTTAAAACATTTCTGTTATAAAATTTTTCAATTATCAGTAAATTCAAAGTCAAAGTCAAAGCATTTATTTCAATTAAACCGTAATTTGGTACTTTTGAAACGTCAACAAATACAAAATAAATAATAGTCTGTCAGTCTGTCCGTCAGTGAAACTAGGTGAAGCTAGGTGCTCATTCCAAAATGTAGATTCGAATAGAGAAGAACGAGAAAGAAACTCCATTCGTTACCCTGTTTAAAAAACTATGTTCTACGATGTCTCTGATACATATTCCAATACTGTACATATATGTGAGAACAATGCAAAGACACGCTTGACACATTATACTAATTACAAAACTTACTAAAATAAAAATAAAAAAACAATACAAAAAAAAATCTATGGTGCTCACATATGCATACTGACAACTTATAATGTGGACTTCTAACAGTGATAACTGCACATCCCTGCTTGACTCCTTCGGAGAATAAAGAAACGTAACTCCACTTTTTATGTAAATACCAAATACCCGATTAATAAAATTCGGTCCAAAATGCATTCGTTGAGAAGTAGGAAACCCACCGCAATGCGTCACTATAGCCAGCAGCTAATTTCAAATACGTCACCGACTTCAAACTGCATACTTTATGACACCACAATAATTATCCTGCCATTTTATGACGTCACAGAACCGGAGCTCAAGCTGTCTGTCCGGTCGTTTTTGCTTGCATTAGCTGGATGTTCTCGTCTTTCCTTGTTTTTTACGATTCGAAAGTAACTGTATAATTAGGGAAAATGTTTGCGACTTCCTTATATCAGAATGCAATTAGTTAGATTAGATTGCAATACCAAAATCCGTAAGTAATGGGAATTTTTGAAATGGAATCTTATTTGCTAAAAAATAGAAGGATGTTATAAAAATAATTAGAAAGTTTCCCTAAAAAGTCGGGGATGTGGAGAAACAAAAAAAATTGTAATATATCAATCCATTATATACTTATATTTATAATTATTTATATATTTAGTATGTAGTATTGGTATGTAGTTAGTTTAATAGTGTGATATCTTTATATAACTATACGTTCATTTATCACCCTCGTTTTTTTTTCAATAGATACAAACTTCGTTTATAACCTACTGTTACGCTTCTCTGCATCACCCTGTGGTTGGCTGATAGAGAATGCCATCGCCGCATTAAGCCCGCCATTGTACCTCTATACACATTTGTACATTTTTTTTTATTTTTTTTTAACTCATTTAAACACATTTGTACATAGAGTGTTAAAATAAATACCAAATAAAAATAAATATAGACGCGTATGAAACAGAGGCTTTATTTTTTAAACTAGTAACATAATATTTTAGTTTAGATTTATTTATTTAAACCATTACTTTGACCCTAGGACAGCTAGTTAATCAATTAGAACAGAATAGATCAGAAAAAATATCCGGAAGAATGAGGTCATCAATAAGCAATCAATATTAAAATTATCTAATAGTTCATACATTACATTTATACATACATACATTGCAAAACATGATTCCTGTATGCGAAAAAAATTTATTTTTCATGTTACTGTCATTTTTTTTAGTTATCTGTACTTTGTGTATATGTATATAATATTTCCATTAAAATCTTTTATATACTTAAAGTTTCGAGTGTGCTTCCTTAGATTTAACATACATAAATTCTGTTATAACTTTCCGATTTTAGATTTTTTTTATAGCATAAGCCGGTTAACGAGCAGACGGATCACCTGATGGTAAGCAATCGGCGTCGCCCATGAATACCTGGAACACCAAGGCGTTACAAGTGCGTTACCGGCCTTTTGAGATTGGAAATTTGAGGATTGTGGAGGATTTGGGGATTCGGGAGACTGGGTAATTGGGCCTCCGGTAACCTCATTCACACGACGAAACCCATCGCAAGCATTGTTTCATGTCGGTTGTCTGCTCGGCCGTGGTATCACTTCGGTCGAGCCGGCCCATTCGTGCCGAAGCATGGGCTCTCCCACATTTGAATTTTGTACGATATAACATCATGTTTTTAAGCAGGTATATCGTAAAAACAATTAATGAAAGTGAGATTTATTTTTAAATTCAATGCTCTATTGTATAGGAACATCAAAACAATGGGGCTACCGTTTTTCAGCTGACCAAATAACGCAAACCTAGGAAGAGATTTAAAAAAAAATAACGTTGATCCACACTACAATTTTGTCCTGTGTCGTAGGTGCGTTTACAAACATACAACTTCACATACACATGACCCGGAACAACAATCTGTGGATCACACAAAGAGTTGTTCCGTGCGGGAATGGAACCCACGACACGTTGCCCAGCCACCGCGCCAACCGTGCAGGTTTTGTCCAATCACAGCAGCTGTCAAATATTGAGCGTCCAATGGTGTGACCCTAACTAATTCCCTATTAGACGAAGAACGAGAGTTTCACACTAGCGCCAATTAGTGAGCAACACAGAAATCTTACAAAAATCTATGGTAAGCAAATTTATACCGTAGTCCTCGTTTATTTTTTATTTGACTTAGGAAAGTATTCGATTCACATTAGGTAATTACAATTCGTCACAGATTGTTATGTGCAATAGATAGAGAGATTGGAATCTGTATATGTGCAATATAGTATTGTTCACAGTCTGTATGTGATGTGCATGTCAAATGTGTGCGTGACAAACACATGCACGCACCCAGACTAACAGGAAAATGGCTGACCTAGGGTAACATAAAAAAATGCTCTATGTTTCAACGTTGATTGCAGTTAAAAGGTTCAGTATTATCAGAAAGCACTACATAACATCACGCTTTTTATCCCCGAAGAGGTAGGCAGAGGTACTTACACATTATACTACTGTACAATGAAACACATTTTTCACTATTTATATTATGAGCCCCATGTAATAGAGGGTGAGCCTATTGCCATATACCGTGCACATTTCCAGACTCCGTGCTACTACTGAGAATTAAAAAAACAACCTAGTAATACCTTGCCCGTCCCGTTAATCGAACCAGAGACCCCTTGCCCGGCAGTCGCACTTGCGACCACTCGGCCAGTGAGGCAGTAATAGTATACATGTGAAATTTTGTATTACTGTTTGTTGGTAACCCCTTTACGTCAAAATGGCTGAAGGGATTGAAATGAGGGACAGGGACAGATTATAATCTGTATTAAAACATAGAAAAAAAGAAAATCCGTTTATTACGTCAGCCGCGACACACACGTAGACAACAGCACAGGTCCATGGCGGGTCGCAGCGCAAAAGGTCGGAGTTCAGCTTTATGTTGTAGCCCAGACACGAAGGCTCGAGTCCACAGCCCTATGATACAGGCACAAAACATAGGTTATTTTTTATACTATGAGAACGCTGACAAAGCTGCTAGTAGAAGACAGTTTCCAATATTTAAAAGACGTGGTCCCCTTTATTTAACTTTTACATCTTTCATGAAAATAATAGATCATGGATATTTAAACGCTGAGACGTTGCATATCAATTTATTGGGTTGTCTCTTTTTTTTAAGGGGGGAAAATCATCGAACGACTTCTCCCGCCTTCAGTGTCAGACTCTTACTGACTAAAAACCACCCCGTTCCTACTCCTGCACCTTGAACCGGAGCCCCGGCAAGCCGTTAAGTCCTTCGCGGCTCCGTATCGGCATCAGCCCTATCAGGATTTGCCTCTACGAGTCTATTATTATCTAATAGAATTATCTAGATTAAAACTGATATTCACAATAATGACTGCACGGTTGGTGCAGTGGCTGGGCAACCGGCTGCCGTGCAACGTGTCGCGGGTTCGATTCCCGCACGGAACAACACTTTGTGTGATCCATAAATTGTTGTTTCGGGTCTGGATGTCATTGTGTATGTGAACTTGTATGTTTGTAAACGCACCCACGACACAGGAGAAAATCCTAACGTGGGGCAACGTTTTTAAAAAAAAATACAAAATAAAAAAATAATACTTCCCTATAAAATCTACTTTAAATGCGAGACATATTCGCTCGCGGCCATAGCTCGCTGTTGCAATCAAAAACTAGAATAAGATAATACAGTAAATAGCTCGAGCTCTTTGTGTACCTACTTAATATAATACTAGTTTGTGCTTGTAGTTTCGGTCATCAATGTGTGATGTTTATTTTACTGCGTCGATAGTCGAAGAGCGACCCTTCGATCCATAGCTGTCGAGCTAGAAATTCCTGGGTTTCTAGGTTGAAAGAAGTCATTTATTTTGAAAATTTCGAAAATTCTCCATCTTTTTGGAGGGGGGGGGGGTGTGGATTATTCAATGACTTCTTCCCCCGGTTGAGGCGGGAGGGAGTGTCAGACTCTTACTGACTAAAAACCATCCCGTTCCTTATCCTGTACTTCGTGCCGGCCTATGCCCTACGCCTGACCTATGTTAATATACTCACCCTAATCACATAGGGAAAATTGTAAAGCTTCTCTGCCAGGATTAAAAAAAGTTACCTAGTTATGTTACCTGTTTTTGTAACATAACTAGGTAACTTTTAACTAAATAGATTTATATACATAAACTTTGATTTCAAAGTCAAAGTCAAAGTCAAAATCATTTATTTCATAATTGAAATAAATGCTCAAAGTTCAAGTTCAAAAGTGCCATCCTGGTCTAATGACCAGGATGGCACTTTTGAACGTCAAACAACAAAAATTTATAAGTGAAGCTAGTTGCTCATTCCAAGGCGTAGATTCCTATGGAGAAGAACGAGCAAGAAACTCCATAGGTTACTCTTTTTCAATCAGGTTTTCAATACAATTCTCTAGTTACATAGTTTTATTGGTTCGATTATGTGAGAACAATGCAACACCTAAATCCAGTCAGAAAGACTGAAAAAGAAAATAACCTTGAGGATAATAAAATAAAATAGTACAGTCTGGAGCTGACCAGTTCCAATCGACGGTGCCCGTTCACGAACATTTGGCGAAACCTAGCACCGCCCAACTCAACCATTTTGTAGGGAATCGAGCGATCCAATGCACGTGCCACCGCCAACGAGATCTTTGAGTGAGTATGACAACTCCAAGCTGACATAAATGCAATCTACTATTCTAATTTGATTTATTTAATTACAGGGCTCTCACATTTACAATAAATTGTGCAACGTTTTAAACTATAGAGGTACAAATATTTAAGCAGCATGATTATATTATTACACAAATAGAATTCATTGAACATCACTGTGTTTCATGTATTATCCTGCGGAGCCGGACCAGCCTGCCTCCAAGCACTTTTATCCTCTATATAATCATTTAGTTTGTAGTATGCTTGTGTACATAACGTTTTTTTAATACATAGTTTAAATTTTCTTTCATTTAGATGCAGTATTTCTTGGGGGATTTTGTTATAACATTTAACACCGATTCCCATGAACGACTTATGTACTTTTGACAATCTAAAAAACGGCGGACTTAATCTATTCTTATGTCTAGTTTCATAATTGTGTCTGTCAGACACTTTACTAAATAAATGTAGGTTTTTCCTAACATACATAATATTTTCATAAATAAATTGACATGGAACGGTCATAATATTGATCTCCCTAAACCTTTCTCTGAGAGATTCACGACGACCTAGGTTTTATATAGCTCTGACGGCGCGCTTCTGCAAGACAAAGATAGACTCTATGTCAGCAGCGTGTCCCCACAGCAGAATGCCATACGACATGATGCTATGGAAGTAACTAAAGTACACCAGTCTTGCCGTGTCTATATCGGTTAACTGACGGATTTTCCAGACAGCATAAGCTGCAGAGCTTAATCGTCCCGCTAGAGATGTAATATGAGGACCCCATTGTAATTTGGCGTCTACAGTAATTCCCAGGAAAATAGTCTCTTTTACAAATTCCAATTTCTCACTATTCAGTAATATGTCACATTCGTTATTTTTAACGTTTGGCAAAACAAATCTAATGCATTTTGTCTTTTTATCATTCAGCACTAAATTATTTATTGTAAACCAGTTTTGAACCTTCATCAGAGCACTATTTACATCGTCATAATTATTTGTACGTCTATTTATTTTTAAAACCAGTGATGTGTCATCAGCAAATAATACCATCTGTGGTTCATTCCGGAATAAATGCGGCAAGTCATTTATATAAGCCAAAAATAGGAAAGGGCCTAGTATTGATCCCTGCGGTACACCCATAGATATGCTAGCACCCTGTTACCTTATTTACTTGCACCTTAAGTTGCCTATCCCGAAGGTATGACTTTAATAGATTTAGCGATACCCCTCTAATGCCGTAGTGTTCCAGCTTCAGCAAAAGCGTTTCGTGCTCAACACAGTCAAATGCCTTCGAAAGATCACAGAATATTCCAATTGCATCCTGTGCTTCTTCCCATGAGGCAACAACACGTTTTATCAAAGCTACTCCTGCGTCAGTAGTGCAGCGTCCCCCGGTGAACCCGTATTGTTGATCATGAAAGATAGAATTCGTGTTAAATTTGTTGAATTAATTCAAAATGAAGAGATTCTGTAATGAATACATCACCGGAAAATAACAAGAATAAGTACCTACCTATGTACCTCATGATTACAATGTGTTGTCCTCTGTAATATTGTCGGCTGTATGGTGTACATGAAATAAATAGATAAATAAGAAAATTGGAAACTTACGGATCTTGTTATTATCCGGTGATACATACTAAATTACTAATTGATTCCTCTTCACTTTATAACATTTCAAATCTGTTTGCTTCGCATTTTAGAAATATTATTTAGTGTTCTTTTAGATTCAAAAGTACCTAGTAAGATTTGCAAGGCCTTTGCTGCCAATAAAAAACTGTTGAAGGCAAATCCTCCGCTAATGTCGGTCACCGGCGACTGCCATGGCGTTTAACGTGTTAAACATACCTAATAGGAAAGTCAACATCATCAACAGCCTATAAATGCCTACTGCTAACCAAAGGCCCCTTCTCACACGGAGAAGGTTTGAGCATTAATCACCACGCTTGCTCAATGCGGGTTGGTAATTACAAAATTATAATTAGACATTATAACCCCAGGGTTCCTCACAATGTTTTCCTTCACCGTTTGTCAGTGGTGTCTTAGAAAGTACATATAACTCGGAAAAAGTCACATTAATACTTGCCGTTGGAAGGTTTCGAACCCACAGCCTCATGCATGAGAAGCGAGCATCTTATACCTCCGGGCCACCGCGACATTTACCACACTACAGTAGTAAGTACAAAACGCAAAAAAAATCTAAATTTTATACATAATCACATGTATATAGAGGATAAGTATCATTTGCAAAAAACACGTGTAAACCAAATTACGTATTAATTAATTATTTAATCCTAAAAAACAAACACATTTTATTACACAACTTAGCAAAAAAATCTTCGACTTCAAAAAGGTCATCGACAATTCTTTCGCGTACGTGACGCCATCTTGCATTTGTACGCGAGAAAAAAAAAAGTAAATAGTCTATGATCGACGCACATATTCGAATGCATTATCTGGGTTGCGGAAACTGAGGTTACGTTCTAAAAATTATAAATTTACTTTTAACAATATGTAAATGATGACAATCAATCAAAAATTCATATAATATTATATATAATTGAATTAAAAATTCAATTAAGCGGATTAACGTTGCTTTTTGACCGCGAAATTTGTCAAAATTTAGCCCTCAAAATGATCACCCTAACACTTCCTATTTATTTTTTAAACTTGTTTTTTTTTTATTTTAGTTGACAAGTTTTAAGAAACTAGTTTATTTTTATTCAGCCTATGTCCTAATGTCATAAATGGAAAGGTGGTATAGTTAATTAACCTTTTAATTGACAGTTTAACCTTTATATTCAATTGTCGTGATCAAGGTACACAGGATAATATTACACTTTATTAATTCCTTTATACGAAAGGAGTTTTGCCATAATATCCACGTTCAGCAGGCAGGCGAGGGATCGCATTTAAAAGGTCTAGGTTTGTCAGAGAGCACTGCTGCCCGTTCTCACAAAAATGGAAAGTATGCAGTAAAAAAAAAAACCCGAAGGGACGGCAGACCGACTCAGGGGGAAATCAGGCGCAAGACCAACAACGGCTTTACGTGCTTTCCGAGCCCTGCCGAACTTCCTGATTGGTCTAATAATTCTCATTTTACTCAAAAAATGCCATCATCACTTTTTTGCCACGTCGTCGCATGGCTCTAGTTGGGTCATAAACAGAACATTAAAATTATGTGTGCCTTGTCTCAAAATTAGATAAAACAATGTAATTCAACCATATTTATACCTACAATTATTTATTATGAGTGTATACGATTGATAAACCCGGCAATTTTTTTATTTTAATTATTAGTTTTCACAATATTTATATCTAAACATCCTTTTAGTACCCTTCCGTGGACCGTGTCCAAGCGAGGTTACGAACTTCATGATTAAATTAAAAATATAATAATTTATAAATATTAATACATCACCTCTTTTATGCATTACTAATACAATCAAAAAACATTTTTCATTTGTTACAGAATATTTAAACAAAATTTTATTAAATTATGATACATGAACAATTTGTTATTAGTACCGCGACTCCTTCCGTGGGCCAAATATTTTCAATGTTTGAATTCTCATTAAATGGAACGCAGCCAAGATTATTTATTTGAACTGGTAACATTTCAATGGCTGTCAGTTTAAGTATAATTTGGATTCGGTGTGCATGCGCTCCGTCAATTAAAAAGTGGAATTCGTTTAAATCAAAGATTATTTCAGTATAATATAAAAGATCGTTGCGACTTTTCTGGGACTTCGATACCACGGTAAGCGTTTAATCAATTATTATGAAAATCCATTCACAACAATTGTTATGGGGCGCCATTTTCAAAAACATTGCATTTTAAATTATAACCTAAAATTTTGACTTGTTTTTCTGCTTGATTTGATTGGTTTTCACTTCCGTGGACAAAATTTTCCGTAGACAGTCACTTCTGTGGACGTGGTCTTTTCTGTGGACATGGACACGGAAAAGACTGTGTCCACAGAAGTGACAACTATTAAAACTAAAGCTTGCCTTTAGCAAAAAAACCTGTGTCAAACAGCTAGAGCACTTGTTCTTGTTATTTATCTTTGCTTTGCATATTATTCCAAGTATATATTATACATATATTTATATATCTATATACTATTGACAGGTTTATTATGGGATTTTTTTACCAATGTTGTGTCGCAATAACGTATTATGCCTGTTTTAATGCTTAGCTTGGTGTGGTGATACATGGTTCATTGTCATTGTTTCAGTAAACTAAAAATGTGGCGCGAAAAATCAAAGAAACGGCGAGAATTATTAAGAATGCCAAAAGCTACTGACGCACTCATACAAGAAGATACTCCACCATCAAGTCCATCTGCATCATTCTCGCGAGTTGAATCTGGACGTGCAGTAGCTGCCCGAAACAAAAGAGCAAGACTAGCTGAAAATGAGGTTTTAAAGAAAAAGGTATTACACATGGGGAAAGTAATTAAAAAATATAGAATGAGAATACGAAGACTAGAAGAAAGAAAACAGAAAGCGTCAAAGTCGAGTTCTAAAAATAAAGTCTTAAAAACGGATATCAGGAAAGCTGTGCATGATTTTTTAATGGATGATGAATATAGTAGATTAACTGCAGGTAAAAATGAAACAATAACTAGGAATAAAAATAAACGGCAAATTCGTTTACTAAATGATACACTTTTAAACTTACACATAATATTTAAACGCAAAACAGGATTAAATATTTCTTATCAGACCTTTAGAAGATATCGACCTTTTTGGGTTCTGTTTCCAAAAGCAGTATCAAGAAACACCAGTTTGTGTACGCTACATGAAAATAATGATCAAATAATTCGATCACTTCAGAAATCTAAAGTTCTTTCTTACGGATCTGCCTCCGATCGGTTTCCTGTCAGACTCTGATGATTCTGATGAAATTTTTACTCAGAATCTCCCATTGCGTCTCAACAAAAGACCCAGGTTTTCATCAAGCTCTGATGATGTGTCTTTACTTAAACACGATGAGAGATCGAGGTTCCGATCAGACTCTGATGACTCTGATGTAATTTTCACTCCACGACATCGTCATCCATTACCCACAGACAGCAGTGGTGAAGGTGACTTCATTGTACGACCTCAGCAGTCTCAAAAACCGTTTGTCGATCCCTACACTGATAGTGACAATGACGAATAAAACAACATTATTATTCTAGGGTGTTACAAATGGCGCTTGTAACGTCTTAGAATATAGATTAGTAATTTCTTTCACGATATATTCAGTTTGACTGATATATTATTTCTGTTTGATTTAAGTCAACCGAAAATAAATCCCTTCTGTGGACATAAGTTTATATTTTTTTAAATCGAAAGGATTGTTTATTTTTGTAATATTTATAATGTAAAGATGATTAACACAACCAGATTGTTATAATTTTAAGAAAACACGTTTTTTTTGTTTAGAATTGTTTAGAGAAAGTACAACTTTTGTCTTTTCTGTTGATTTTTTAGTCTTTTCTGTGGACAGATATAATCTAAAATATTGCATAATTCATTCAAATCAAAGGTTTGATCATTGATAATATTTTTATTATGATTATTTTATGTTTCTACATAATAAATGCTGATTGGAACTTTGTTATTTTTTCATTTTTGAAACCCAAGTTTGTTTATGACCCAGTTGCGCATCTTCCTTGTGTAGCTATTTGGCGGCGGCGCATCTTCATAGCACATCTCACTCACAACGCTACATCTATCTTCTATAAACTACATATTATAATACAATCGTAAAAAAAGTAAAGTAAAAACTGTACATTAAATATTTTTTCAAAAGAATACTTGGAGTGTGATCTACAATCGATACCGAGGCCAAAATTAGAGATTTTAGACTTTTTGTCTGTTTGTCTGTATGTATGTCCGGGCTAAACTCAAAAAGTAGGTACAGCACGGATTTTCTTCCAATTTTGCATGAATATTACTAAGGGGTCTGGCCAATATATAGGCTACATTTTTTTTTAACGTTGCCCCACATTAGGATTTTCTCCAGTGTCGTGGGTGCGTTTACAAACATACAAGTTCACATACACAATGACACCCAGACCCGAAACTAACCAACCCGAAATTTGTGGATCACACAAAGTGTTGTTCGCTGCGGGAATCGAACCCGCGACACGTTGCACGGCAGCCGGTTGCCCAGCCACCGCACCAACGGTGCAGTCAGTATCAGTATTGTCACGCTATCACCTACAGAGTAGAAGCAGTGAATAATTATTCCACGCGGACGAAGTCGCGGGCACACCTAGTAGCTTTGTATTAGTGGAAACGGTTACATACCTCTAGTTTCACAGCTTAGCTATTATATCCTCGCAGCAAAGCTACATAACACATCTCTGGTAGGAAATCACCCTAAACCTCTGCTTTGTCACGGAGAACCTAACGGGTAACCGGGGCTCCGGCTCGACGTGCAGGAGAAGGAACGGGGTGGTTTTTAGTAAGTAAGAGTCTGACACTCCCTCCCGCCTCACCCGGGCGGGAGCAGCTATCCGATGATTTTCCCCCCTTAAAAAAACCTCTGCTTTGTTAACATTTTAAGAAACATTTTTAAACTGTACTGATTTTTTAACATAATTTTACAATGTTAAATGAATAAAGCAATGATAACTTCAAAACGAATCTTAAAATATTTAAATAAATTCATACTCACAAACGTCAATCAATAATCAACTACACAAAATAAAATGTAAATTATCTACTTGCAATCAGACATAGATATTAGATCTTTTATCTAGGTATCGAAACAGGATGACAATTAACTAAGATACATATTAAACATATACAGTAATAAATAAAAAGTATTAAAAAAAAAGTATTAAAAAATAAATAATCAACAAGTTTTATAAACACTTAGATTAAATTAAAATGTAAATGAAATAAATACAAGGCTTCCTGTTGAATGGATAATTATCTTTTCTCGTTTGATTGAAATGAGAAGTCTAAAAAATATTATTGTTGTTTTTAGTACCTGGTTGACCGAGCTTTGCTCGATGTTTTTAATAACTACATATTATAACTTAGCTTGGTGTTCTTTTAGTGCATATTTGTTTAGAAATAGAAGATAAAATATAGCGAAAATAGAATAAATAATGAAAAATAAAATAGAACGAAAATCATAAAATAGAAAACAGAAAATATAAAAGAAACTATCGAACTGAGGTTTAAATTCGAATGTCCCGCGCAGCAAGCGTCCGCTCTTCTTACTATTTTAACTTTATTAATATTGCGAAAATTAGGTCATATTCTTATAAGGATTTTTATTCAATAAAAACACGGACAGACCGTCATGTTCGATTTATCGCCCCCGAAACCCCATCCATACCAAATTTCAAGAAAATCAATAGAGACATTTCCGAGATCGTTGATGTAATACAAGAATTGCTCGTTTAAAGGTATTAGATATGACGGCGACATCTCGCGTCCGGCCCTAGACCGTGATGCGGAGCGAGGAGGACTGGGATACTGTCTCCTCCTTTTGCGAAGCAGTCATGCTAGTTAAGGAGGAGGCAGGGTGCGTCGCCAAGGACACTCCGGGCATCGGGGATCGCGGGACGATCTCCAGCCATCGTAAACACGGGCCTGCGGACGGCGAGCATGAGTGGCTCGCCGCCCGACCAGAACGCGTCGCATTTCGGTTCGGGTTCGCGCGCCTCAAAGAGCCATCAGACCACCACGGTTGGGGCCCAATAGGGCTGATGCCGATACGGAGCCGCGGAGGTCTTAACGGGTTGCCGGGGCTCCGACTCGAAGCGCAGGAATAGAAACGGAGTGGTTCTTAGTCAGTAAGAGGCTGACACTCCCTCTAGCCTCACGCAGGCGGGAGAAGTCATTCGATGATAGTCCTCTCAAGAAAAAGAGGTGGATATAATTTCATTAAAAGTAACATCCACATTTCCCCTGTTATGTTACAAATCCCTTGCAATATTTACACACACCATAACATAACATAACATCACGCCTTTTATCCCCAAAGGAGTAGGCAGAGGTGTACATACATTACGGGACTTAATGCCACTGTACAATACAACACCCACTTTTCACTGTTTATGTTATGAGTCCCATGTAATAGGGGGTGAGCCTATTGCTATTAACCGGGCACAATTCCAGACTCCGTGCTACTACTGAGATTTTTTGAAAAACCCTAGCAACATCTTGCCCGACCCGGGAATCGAACCCCAGACCCCTTGCCGCACTTACGACCACTCGAGCAAAGAGTCAGTCAGCAAAATTTACACTATATATTCAAAAAATATAGTGTAAATAAAAAATCAAGAGAACATAATAAGTCAGTTTAGTGTAACACTAATAATTACAAATGTATGTCACGCTCTAATTATTATCTAGATAATTGCGAAGCTAATTTGTTAAGTTTAATTATTTTTATACATTTAAAAAATACAATTGTATACACATATAATCTAATTATAAGTTTAAAATCGCCAGCCTGCCTGCTCAAACGTTCTTCGTGTGAGACTTTGGTCAGGATCAGGAGTAGCTATTTATATTAGGCTGTTGATGTGACTTATTATGTAATGTAGGAGCATCTACATTTTTTAAATGATAACTGCTTTAATTTGCTACATAAGAGATTTTTCCATAATTTACATACTTGGC
The DNA here is from genome assembly GCA_038387885.1 of Spodoptera picta. NCBI lineage: Eukaryota > Metazoa > Arthropoda > Insecta > Lepidoptera > Noctuidae > Spodoptera > Spodoptera picta. The sequence continues at coordinate 746,910 of JAZHFQ010000428.1, read as the reverse complement.
AGGCGGGTCGGAGATCGCAGTTCAAAGTTTTAGGTATTGAGGTTTCAGATAACGCGGCGCCGCCACCGGGTCTTTGCGAAATTTTAAATCCCTGATTTAATTATTATTAAGGAAAAACAAACAGTAACATATTACAAAATATACATTATTCAGCTTACACATTATATGGCAATAGGCTCACCCCCTATTACATGGGACTCATAACATAAATAGTGGAAAGTGGGTGTTACATTGTACAGTGGCATTATGTGCACCTCTGCCTACCCCTTCGGGGATAAAAGGCGTGATGTTATGTGATGTGTTACATTACACTTGGCAAATATGTTACCCACTAGGTTCTCCGCAACAGATTACTTTTTATATTAGATCTAGAGTGACACAAATATAGGTACATTTTTCAAATAGAATAAACTAATGTGAAACAAGACAATAGCCTTCATAGATTTAGGTACGATGCACATCTAATACGAATAATTAAAATGGTCGGTTTGACGATAACCGCGAGAAGAGAAATGGTGAATGGTGCACAATGGTAAACATGTAAAAAGGTTAAGGAAAGTTATCATTTATCAATTAGCCGCACTTCCATATATTTAAATTAACACTATTGTGCATCAAGAGCCAACGTATAATGCAGGCTACATCGTACGCACCTTTCGATTTAACTGTGTAGTTTTAAGTGTACAGTCGAACTGTATGTACATTTAAGTCGTAGGTCCATACAGCCTACACATCTTCTAGTAAATCTGTACAGTTCAATTGTTTGTTCTACACACCTAACGACTTAACTATAGAGGTACAGTTCGACTGTACAGCTAAAACTATACAGTTCTCGCTATAGTATCAAATACATCGTACTTTCATTTAGTTGAGACAAATTCAGTAATTAATTGACGAGGAACTCGAATAGTTTAAAGCCGGACTAGAGGCTCATATTCATGAGCAGCATTCCGCGACAAATAAAGCCGTAAAACATACCATACCTAATAATTAATATAGTATGTCTCACGAAAATTATGATATAACCTCAACGTATATACTACAACGTATATACCTCACTGTTATAATTTAATAATTATTTTTCCTGTTACAGGTCCACATGAAGAAATTCCGATATAAATAAGTGGTACCTTTGTACTTCAATTATATAATATACAAGATGTAGTTTTGAAACCATTTCATTTCTCGGGGGCATGTCACAGAAGTCATAAAGGTTCAATGTAAGAAAAAGTTTCGGGCCAATAGTTAAAAATACGGCTATAATAAATCGTTTAAGTTCGATAGTATATCAGAATAAGCGACAGCAATGTTTCTTATTGGAGTTTTATGGAATTAGGAACAATATCAATTACGTGTTTGAGTTTGTGTGTGTTTTAAGCCGCGTTGTAAAGCTAGTTACAAGACGGCGGCGTGTACTTCGCACTTACGGATTTCCGTAATTTCAGAAAAATGAAAATATTTACCTACAATTTTTTTATTGATTCGGACTCAGAATCGATAGCCGAGTTACCTCCTAGAAAATGACGCGGCTTTAAAACCACACCTTTTATGTGTGTTGTATACATCTAACTATACTAATATTTTTTTTTGTAAGGGGGGAAAATCATCGAATGACTGCTCCCGCCTGGGTGAGGCGGAAGGGAGTGTCAGACTCTTACTGACTAAAAACCACCCCGTTCCTTCTCCTGCACGTCGAGCCGGAGCCCCGGTTACCCGTTAGGTTCTCCGCGACAACTATACTAATATTATAAAGCTGAAGAGTTTGTTTTTGTGTTTCTTTGTTTGAACGCGCTAATCTCCGAAACTACTGATTCGAATTGAATAATTCTTTTGGTGTTGGATAGTCCATTTATCGAGGAAGGCTATAGGCTATAAAATATCTCGCTACGACCAATAGGAGCCGAGCAGAGCGGGTGAAACCGCGCACAAGTAGCTAGTAAATAATAAAGAAATAATTAATCCGATTATGGGATCAAACCTAGAATGACTAGTTTAGCAATTCTACTAAAACTTCTACATCGGCAAAAAGGTCAGTACCAAATTAATATTGTAGTCTAATAAAGTATATTTAAAAATTCATATAAAAATGCAATTATATCTATCACGATAATCTCAATGCATTTCGCATTCACTAAGGTTAAGATTTGCATAATTTTAACCATATTATATTAATATATCCGAGGGGTAGACGTGCACATGAATACTGACGGAAGTGCACATGTATTGCATGATAAATAACCAGTTTTTGTTATTGACAGTTTTTATTTTTTTCATGTAAAGAGCTGCTGCTGCCGCTGCGAGCCTGTCAGTATTATTCCTGAGTCCTGGTTGCCACTGACAATTTTCGAAAATCGAAATATATGTGTACCTGTTATTATTTGTTTATGTTATCTGTGACAAGCTGGCCACTTTCAATAGGGAAACATATTTATGTTCTTTTGTTTTGAAAAATATATGAGTGTTTCTGACTAGCTTGTTTAACTCACACGATAAATAATTATTGCATTATATATTGAAAATATATACCAGTACCCCAAGAACTTGTTGAACAAAAGGCTGACAACACCTGTAACGCCTCTGGTGTTTGAAGGCCCAGAAAACGTACCTACCTATACTTATTCACAATATAGAGTTTAAATTGTTATCCTAAACTCAGATCAGGCAAATTAATTTAATACTTAGAAATATTAGATATATGGGATATATAAAGTTTTCCGAAATTTATAGTAATTTAACCTAACTTTCCTACCCTTTCAAAATGTACTTTATATTAACTAGAAAAATACGACAGACCTCAAAACAAAGGTGTATCCTTTCGAAGAATAAATGTGTAATATATATTATAATTAGTATTTTGTTTCCCTAAGGTAAATCACCCATATAAACCACCAAAATGCACCATTGACGTCACTATGCACTTTCAAAAATTAATTCAACGAAAATATATGACAAACCACAGACTATAAAACCTTATTTATCCCACGCATTCTTCTCATCAATTAAAAAAAAACACAATCGTAACTGACTACCAAGAAATTCGTGTCTGTGTAGACGGTACACTTTTGGCGGCCGAGGACAACAAAAATCAATTTTAGAACTGCCTAAAAGTGAACCAAGAAGTTGACTTGATTGCATCACAGGACCAATAATTTAAAGATAGTAGGGCAAAACCAGAGATAGATTGAATATTGAGAAGAGAACAAACAAACTCACTTTCCAATTTATAATATTAGTAAGGATAGTAAGGATTAGCGACCCGCCCCGGCTTCGCACGGGTGCAATATGCATGTATTATAAGAATCACTGTATTAAAAAACCCGCATCAAAATCCGTTGCGTAGTTTTAAAGATCTAAACATACATAGGGACAGACAGACGGCGGATAGCGACTTTGTTTTATACTATGTAGTGATTGGCTGTTGCCCGCGACTTCGACAGCGTAGAATATGATTCCTGTTTCATCCCATGGGAGCATTTAATCGGGATATAAAGTATCCTATCACCTAAGTCAGCCCATACCCTGCCTGTGTAACTTTCATCAATATTCGTTCGACAGTTTCATGGTGATTGACACACAAACATCCAACCATACAAACAAAGAAACTATCATATTTAAAATATATTAGTGTGATTTGATTTAGTTTATAAAAAATCTATGTATATTGATAATAATATGGTTTGTTTTCAGATAAATTGGAACCGTTTAAACTGGGGCTGCGGTCACCAACTTGCTAGCCAGTCGTGGGGATTCTAGCAAACCCTTTTACGTAAAAGAGTTGCATTAATAAATTATTATGTTTTCGGCTCACTCATGCAATTATTTTAATTGACGATGAGTAGCAGCGCGACAGTCGCCGCGTCGCGGGTCGCGAAATGCTGCTCATGAATATGAGCCTCTAGCATGGCTTGAAACTAGTCGAGTTCCTCGTCAAATAATTGCGTGAGTAAGCTGAAAATATAATAATTTATTTAGTATGACTCACGGAAGTTATAATACAATTAATATAGTTCCACTAGTATAGTACCTAAAGGACTCGAAATTCTTTGTCTAAAAGTCATTAGAAGAGGCCTATGTCTCTCGTCTACACAGGCCTTGAAGGGAAGATTGAAAAGAATTCCGTATCAAAAAAAAAATGAAATGTATTACAGGAAAGAAACATTTTATTTTAAAGATACGTCTTGGGTTTTACGCTTTTTCCCTTTGACGAACCTAAGGCTCGCGTTTTATAAAAAAAATATACTTTCTTTTACAATATACGGAATCACGAAATTTAAACGAGGTGTTTGGATACTCGTCCTGTTTTTATGGTGCATACTGGTTGATAGCACTGACTTTACCTACTTCGAAGTATTACGAACTAACTATACCTAGGTACTTATTCATAAAATAATTCTCATTTTTCACCAGCCTATTAAACATACGTCATGACGGGCATAATAGGTTAGTTGACTAATTTTTATTTTTATTTGGAACTTGGAACGAAATCTGGTCGATTATTTTAAATCATTAGACACGTATTTTTCATTTTTCTTACAGAAACGAATACTTTCGACGATATATTGATTTGAAATCGTCGCGTGAAGTCACTTCTATGTACATTTTATACGTAGAAATGACGTTTTTGCCCCATTCCTAAACTTTGATTCGTTTTATCTAAGTATTGTTTTATTATACGACAAAATAAAAAAATACGTGTCTAATATTTTTTCATTACCTAACTTACGGATCAATTAGATTTTTAATTTTCATACCCTGTCATCATCCTAATTGCAGATTCCATGCTGATACTAGGTACTGAGATTGGAAAATCGGCCCGGAAATAAAACCCGAGATTTCCAGCCTTGGTAATTGTAATTGTATCGAATCAAGCACTCAATCACTCCTCATTAATTGCACATTTATCGTTTTTAATATCTTTATCTTTCTACCTTGACCTTAACCTACCCAAGAATCGAATAGTAAGTTAAGATTTCCCATTTACGAATTCAATTACAAGTACACAATTCAATTTAGGCGACAGGTGTGAATAATTCGAAATGTAATCGAAAACAAAGATGGCGGATATTTCCCGCTAAATTAAACCAATGTGACATTTTTTGTCCAAAATGGCGGCAATGCAATACAGCAATTTTAACGCACGTCAAATTCTTTGAATTGCTTGTTTCCGTGCCCTGGGTATGAGAAAAGTACCGGATGATATCGAAGCTAATTTAAGTGTTATACTGTTATGTAGTTCACGATAAATGTGAATGAAAAATATTGTCAACAGGCTGCCGCTCGCCGCATGCGTGAGTCAGAGTGCAAAATTCCCATTGTTAGTGCATTACCTAGGCATTCAGACTTCATGAATGAACTTAAAAAGTGCTAAATCATTACCGGAGTCAATAGTATGAGAAACGGGAATTTATAACTGATTATATAAAAAAACTGCCTCGTTGGCCGAGTGGTTGCAAGTGCGACTGCCGGGCAAGGGGTCTCGGGTTCGATTCCCGGGTCGGGCAAAGTATTACTGGGTTTTTAAAAAATTCTCAGTAGTAGCACGGAGTCTGGAAATGTGCCCGGTATATGGCAATAGGCTCACCCCCTATTACATGGGACTCGTAACATAAATAGTGAAAAGTGGGTGTTACATTGTACAGTGGCATTAAGTGCCGTAATGTGCACCTCTGCCTACCCCTTCGGGGATAAAAAGGCGTGATGTTATGTTATGTTATATAAAAAAACAAATGAGTGTCTACTTGAATGAGCTCACTCATTGTTGTCATAGAGATTTGTATTTTTTCTGAACTGCACATTTCATAGAGACTGCTCACCAGCACTCGCTGATAAAATCAGAGGACTTACTCCAATCCCTATCGATCGACATTGGTATTGTGAAATTTCGTACTCTTGAGTTGCAACACTAGCGCTCATTGCATATGTATTGCGTGGATATTGAATGAACTAAATGGTATTGAGTTTGGCTTTATATTCCGTTCTCTAAATGCTATTCTAAATCAATATCATCATCAATACATAGTATAAAACAAAGTCGCTTTCGCTGTATGTCCGTATGTATGCTTAGATCTTTAAAACTACGCAACGGATTTTGATGCGGTTTTTTTTAATAGATAGAGTGATTCTTAAGGAAGGTTTGTATGTATAATACATGCATATTGCACCCGTGCGAAGCCGGGGCGGGTCGCTAGTATTATAGAGGTATATACTCTAAATGCTAACAGCTACGAAAGGGGTTGAATAGTTTTGACATTGAATAATTATTGAGATTTTATTGCCTTAAAATTGAGATTGGTTTCAAGAGTAAGCACGCTGAACCTTTTATACCCTAACAAACGAAGGAAACATGGTAAACCCTCATGTTATTATGTAGAGGTGACCCATTGTCCAGCAGTAATGAATTGACACAGCCTGTTGTTAATTATGATAAAAGGAAACATGACTGTCTCGTTGGCTGAGTGGTCGCAAGTGCGATTGCCGGGCAAGGGGTCCTGCGTCCGATTCTCGGGTCGAGCAAAGAAATACTAGGTTTAAAAAAAATCTCAGTAGTAGCACGGAGTCTGGAAATGTGCCCGGTACATGGCAATAGGCTCACCCCCTATTACATGGGACTAGTGAATAGTGAAAAGTGGGTGTTACATCGTACAGTGGAATTAAGTGCCGTAATGTGCATCTCTGCCTACCCCTATGGAGATAAAATGCGTGATGATATAATATGATTATAGAAACATGTTTATAGAGCCTACTTGACCGAGTAATAACACAACAGTAGGTACATACATAAACTCTAATAAGTAGTTTACTTTATAATTAGGTAATTTCCAGGGTACCAAAATTAAAAATCTAATTAGTCCGTCAGTTAGATAATGAAAAAATATTATACATGTATTTTTTTTATCTTCTCGTATTAAGTTGCAATACTTAGATAAAATGGCGCTAAGTTTAAGAGTGGGAGGTCGTTACATCATAACGTGCTACAAAATGTGACACATTGTGACGTCACACGATATTTTAAATTAATATATCGTCGAAAGTATTTAATTTTGTTAGAAAAGAAAAAATACATGTCTAAAGTTTTAAATTAATGTATCTACCAGACGGACAGTAAATTAAAATTTAGGAAACTACCCTATTGTGATCATTCTTAAATAAACCTTTATATGATAATCCACCAACAACAAAACAAAACGTTTTAGCAAATACCTTTTACGTACAAATGAAACGTTTGCAGGAAACACAAAACATGAACTTACAAACAACATTCTAATTACCCAGAAGTGATATTTTCTTCGTGTCGTATCGTGATAAATATATATCAATTACCTTTTACATATCTACAACATATAACCTAGCTAATAATTGCCGTAGAATGCTATGTTATGACGTCACTCACACATACGTGAGTAATATGACGCGACGCTCACGCTTCCTCGTTCGTTTGTTCACTAAATTCTATGACGTTGTGTGACGTTGTTGTCTTGCATGTTTATGCAGTTTTTTTGTCTAATTTTGTCTACTTTTGTTATTTTTGTATTGATAATGTGTTGATTTTGAATATTGAGTAGGTGTAAATAGCAAATAGAAGCTGGTATGTTATTCCCCTTTGTGAATACACAGAAAAGAGAACAGCATGTCTCGAATCGAGACATAATGTTATCTTTTTTGTTACCACAAAAAGAGTTTTGTCTCGATTCGAGACATGCTGTTCTCTTTTCTGTGGTAGAACATAATATAATAGGACTTCACGGTTCGCGGTGGCTTGACCAGCCGGCTTCCGCGCAACGTGTCGCGGGTTCGAGTCTCGCACGGTATTAATTAATTGTATGTTAACATTTCGCTTCATTTTTTGATAATTTTATATTCTTATAATAACCATCGTAAGACATACTAAATTAACTAAAATCGCGGGTTACTCACGTGAATATACTGAGAAAAGCTCTACTAGTTTCGAACCACAGAGGGGTTCCTCCTCATGAGCAGCTTTTCTCAGTATATTTACGTGAGTAACCCGCGTTTTTAGTTAATTTTATATTCATTATATTGAATCCAATAGCTATTATTGTTCATTTAGACACCATAAAACTTGAATTGTGATTGATTGTAAGGTTAGGTTAGTAATTATCTTTGAAATAGTTTCAACTTCGTGATTGTTTTGGTCATCCAATAACAATGTTTTAATTATGAATGAATTCTGACTAGTTTTTTGAGCTCTGTCCATCAGAGCGCTTAGTTCGAGTTTCAAAATCAAAGTAAAGGCATTTATTTCAATTAAAACATAATTTGGTACTTTTGAAATGTCAACAAATACAAAATAAATAATAGTCTGTCAGTCAGTCCGTCAGTGAAGCTAGGTGAAGCTAGGTGCTCATTCCACAATGTAGATTCGAATGGAGAAGAACGAGCAAGAAACTCCATTCGTTACTCTTTTTAAAAAAGTATGTTCTACCTCTACTATGTCTCTGATACATATTCCCATACTGACGCCTTAGTACAAGTTTGATTTACGTAATCGTAACGATTACGCGTTCGGCGCTCTGATTGGTTGGTTTATTGGCGTCGGCCAATCAGAATGCCGAACGCGTACTCGTTTCGAATACTTTAAACGTAAATCAAACTACGTACTACGTACTAAGGCCTCTGTAAGTATATGTGAGAACAATGCAAAGACACGCTTGACGCATTATACTACCTCTAATTACAAAAATAACTAAAAAAAATAAATATAAACGCTTTGTTTCAATAAAGAAAGAAAAGTTTGTTTTACGTTTACGTTACGTCGGCTCTGATTGGTGGGCTCCAGTGAACCAACCGACAACCGTAACCACAGTCTGTGGATCTCTGAAAGACTTCTTGAGCAGCAACCAGTTGCCCAGCCTCGCACCAAACATGCAGTCAACAGGATATCTCCACGGTTGTTAGGTTTGGACTGGACTGCCGACCAAGTGGTCACAAGTACGACTGCCGGGCAAGGGGTCTCGGGTTTGTTTCCTGGGTTAGGCAAAGTATAAAGAGACGGACCTCTGAGTTCGTTTTGGCATTTCTTCTCAGTGTAGTCAGTTAGGAAATGTCGGCCTCATCGTTCGCTTGATAAAAATGACGTGTAAAAGTGCTGCCTTGTAGCCTATTTGCAGAAATAAATTCACTTGTGTCACTTACTTAAAACTGGGTTTTTAAAAATCTCAGTAGTAGTACACGGATTCTGAAAATGTGCCCGATATGTGGCAATAGGCTCACCCCCTATTACATGGGACTCATAACATAAATAATGAAAAGCGGGTCTTACATTGTACAGTGGCATTAAGTGCCGTAACGTGCACCTCTGTCTACCCCTTCGGGGGTAAAAGGCGTGATGTTATATTATGTATGTTAGGTTTGAGATCGCAGTGTAAAAGGTTCATGCTACATTGGCACTCTGAACGGACAAGAGGTTGATGTATGTACATTGCTGTCTTATAATGCGAGAAGCACCATAACTTTATTAGAATAACGACAATGTATCTCGAGAATATAGATACAGCATCAGGTTTATGAGACAGCTGCAGCTCGATCTCCTTTTAACGGCTCTCACGATATTAACGACACGTACATGAAAAGTAGAAACGGTGATATATTATTCTACTCCGCTATCAATATACACATTGTACATACTTTTTTCTTTCAGTATTTTTTTCTTCTCCTCTTATAATATTTTCTGACTCACTTCGTTGCGAGAACCAAGACAGTTATTCATGTCCCTGGGACGCGCCGGACTTGAGTGTTCTGGTGTTTTCATGGTTGTATCTACTGTAGATCCTGGCTTACAGGAGTTGCAGCGGTTTTGGGAGGTTGTAGCGGATTTGTCCCATAAAAAAAACACCTTACATAAATATAATTGCAACTGCCATACTCAGAGAGATATAGCTTGGGTGTCTTCAGGTCCCGAGTGAACAGGTTGCTCGTAGGTAGGTGCTCCATCGTCGGCCACATCATCGCTTACCACCAGGCGAGATGGAGACCAAACGTCAACCTATCAAGTATAAGAAATAAACTGTCCCTAAGTGTAACTTAGATAGTATGAAGTAGATGGTTAAAAGTAAATTTTCTTCCGAAAAAGTATGGGAGAGCTATACTTCGGCACGAATGGGCCAGCTCGGCTGGAGTGATACCACGGCCTTACAGAAACGACGGCCGACATGAAACAACGCTTGCATTGTGTTTCGTCGTTTGAGTGTGGTTACCGGATGCCCAAGTAGCCCCTGTCCCCAGTCTCCCCATTCCCCGAATCCTCCACAATCCTCAATTTTTCGATTCCCAAAATGCCCATCACGCACTTGTAACGCCTCTGGTGTTTCAAGTGTCCATGGGCGACGCCGATTGCTTACCGTCAGGTGATCCGTCTGCACGTATACCGGTTTAGGAGCTAGGTAGGAGAGCCTAGTTTCCTAGAGGAGGTTTCTTCTTTTCTTCCATTAGTAGTAAAACTCCGATGAGAGGTGTGGACCAGAATGATTTAATTCGCCAAACTACGCTACTTATATTTCTATTTACATATTTACAACTAGGCAATATCAGATATAGTTAGGTGATAGTTTCGACCAATAGCGGCGCGCCGGAGTGCGCGGGGCGCGCGGCGTGCGGGGCGCCGCTTTGCACACGGCACTATCGGTTCCTTCCGTATAAGTATGACCGCGCGGCTAGCCGACCCGGGTGTTCGCGTTCTACAGACCGCCGCACTACCGCCTCGCAGTGGCTGACGTCCACACCCTGCTGGACTCGCCACTGCCAACCATCATCGCCGGTGACTTCAACCTGAAGCACACGGCGTGGAACGCGAACGCCAACACACGTGAAGGCAGCCGCCTGCTCGACGATGCGGAGCTCCACAACTACGTCGTGCTCGGGCCGGAAGCCCCGACGCACTACCCGCACGACCGGCAACTCACGCCCGACGTCATTGACCTGGCCGTCCTACGCGGAATCTCCGCGACGGTCAGCTGTGACGTCCTGGACGACCATCTCCGGTCAGACCACCAGCCAGTGAGTCTGACTATCGAGGACATCCCACAGCACCTGCGACCTCTTCCCCCTCGCCCACGGCGGGACTGGCGCGCATTCGCCGCGCACATGGCGCTAAACTCGCCGTCACACCGGATCGACACGCCCGCCGACGTCGACCGACTCGCCGCCGACTTCACCGCGGCCACCCAGACCGCACTAGTCGAGTCCCAGATGGCAAACGTGTCGTCACCGAGGAGGCCATCACCCCTCCCAGCCGCCATACTCGCCATGGTCGATAGGAAGAGGAGACTCCGCAGGCAATGGCAAAGGACCCGATGCCCGACAATGAAGAGCTCGCTCAACGCTCTGGCCGCCAGAATCTCGTCCGCCGTGGCAAATCACACGGCCGAATCCTGGCAACGAGCCATCGAGCACGTGAGCGACGACTGGTCGGGCATACACAGATTGTGCCGCAGTCTCTCTGGGAAGCCAGCTCCGATAAGACCCCTCCTGGCCGGCGACGGTACACCCCGCTACCGAGCCGAAGAGCGAGCGGAGCTCGTCGCTGATTCCCTGGAGAGCCAGTTCCAGCCCAACCCGGCCCGCAACGTGCAACACACAGCAGCTATCGAACTTCAGGTAGCACAGTACCTGGAGCAGCCGATCTCCCCCGAAGAGGACCCAATCGTGCTCTCCCCTGGCATGGTGCGGCGTATGGCTCTGCGAGCCCCACTACGCAAGGCACCCGGCCCGGACGGAGTACCCAACGAAGCCCTCCGCCGCCTGCCGCCACGAGGAATCGCGACGTTGACGCGGCTATTCAACGGCATCCTCCGCACCGGACACTTCCCTGCCAAGTGGAAGCTCGGCAGAGTAATCATGCTGCCCAAACAGGGGAAGAATACACTGCTGCCGGGGAGCTATCGCCCCATCACGCTCCTGGATACTGTCTCGAAGCTCTTCGAGAAGCTGCTGCTGTTGCACTTGCGCCCACATCTCCAGCCACGCGGCGAACAGTTCGGCTTCAGGGCTGAACACTCCACCACCCTGCAAGTCGCGAGGGTACTGCACGACCTGGCGGCCGCGCGCAACAAGCGCGAGCGCGCCGCGGCAGTATTCCTCGACATGGAGAAGGCGTTCGACCGCGTCTGGCCTGCTCAGCAAGCTGGCCACATCTACTACTCCTCGACGACTAGTTAAGATCGTGGCCACCTTCCTGCACGGCAGAACCTTCCAAGTGGCAGTGGAAGGCACTCTGTCGACCGAGCGGAACATCCGAGCCGGCGTGCCCCAGGGAAGCTGCATCTCACCTATGTGCTACTGCGTGTACACGGACGACATCCCTGTCGCGAGCGGCGTCAAACTAGCGCTGTACGCCGACGACGCCGCCTACTACACGACATCGCTGAACCCGAGGCACGCAGTAGTTAAACTACAGCGCGCCCTAGATGCACTCCCTGAATGGCTGGAGAAGTGGAGACTGGCTGTGAACGTGGCCAAGACTCAAGCGCTCGCCGTGGGGATCATGAAGCCGACACCCATGACACTCATGGGAGAGCAGGTCCGGTGGGCGCCGAGCGTTAAATACCTCGGCGTGACCATCGACCGCTCGCTCTCAATGACGCCCCACGTGCAGCAGGCTGATGCTCAGGCGCGCGCCGCGCGTTACCTCTTGCGCCCGGTGATCGACTCGGCGCTGCCTCTCCGTGCGCAGCTCGGTATCTACAAGGCCTACATTCGGACACGGCTCACCTACGCCGCCCCGGCATGGTACGCGCTCGTGTCCGAAACTAACAAGAAACGCCTCCGTGCGCAGCAGTCACTGTCGCTGCGCACCATCGTACAGGCCCCGCGCTTCGTACGGAACGCGACAATCGCCCGAGACCTCGGCGTAGAGAGCGTCGACGCATTCGTGCAGCGTCTGAGCACCACACTCTTCGAGCGCTCCAATCGGTCGCGGCACGACCACCTCCGGGAGCTGGCACCCTACCACCGGCGCCCCCCCCCCCCCGACGGCTTCGGCCTCCCAAGAGACCTGGTCGCGCCGACCGACCCATCGGACACCGCGTGAGACTCCCGCCCGCCAGCCGGCGGGTCCGTAGAGTCTCCGCCTCCACCGGACACGACCGCGCGCCGCTACCAACCCGCCGCTCACCGGGCTCCCCCCGGCTCGAGCGCGGCCCCTAGCGGCGCCCCCACTGGACACGACCATGCCCCGCCAACAGCTTGCTGCTCGCCGGGCTTGCCCGGCTAGAGCGCGGCCCATGGCGGGGCAAACCACCGGACTCGACACCGCATCGGGCCCCGCAAGGAGCCCGACTAACCCAACCCCTCGCCTGCTGTAGCAGGCAGCGAGCGCACCCGCCGAAACAGGCATCGGCCTGGAACGCGCGACCTCGCGCCCCCTGCCGGGGACGCAGAGAAGACTCGACGGCGAGCGCGCGCATTTCTCCGAGCGCCGGCGTCGAGTGAAGACCACAGAACATATATACCCTAAGGGAAGAATAACAACTCCATACAAGTTTCGCGAGGAAATTTTACCTTACCGACGAACGCCATCTATGCCTTGCCCTCCAATACTAAGTAAAAGAAACCAGGGCGGGAATTTCAAAACACGCGGTATATTCTTTGTATAGCATTTTTTACATATACACAGTGCATTTCTCGATAATTACCTTTAACATCTTGATCAGTATACATATAACCAATATCGAGAAATACAGTGTACTTGTGTATAAAATGACCAAATCATTAAACATGGAGGAGATAAATGAAAAAAACAGAAGTATTTCACTCTGTTTATTTGGCTTAATATTAATTGATCGGGATACAGCTATATTATTTTATTTATTAGGCTCATCAACAATTATTTATACTTGAATACAAAATAAAGTACTTGCACAATTACAGATTGAGTACAACAATATTTTACAGATTTAATTAGAAAGTGAAGAATAATATTAAAAAGAAATTATATAATGAACAATGATTCATTTTTAGGAAATATTGTTACTATGATAAACAACAAAGAGCTGTGTATTATTTTACAAGAACCAATGAGTTTTTTAGTTTTTAGTTAGTTTTTTACGCGAACTCATCACGACAATTAAACACAAATTCAAAGAGTCACTGTCTCAACACCGAGTCTATATCTCACAACACACACCTAATTTCACTATAACACGGTTACGTAGGAGTAATCTCGACTCAACGTTAACGATGTATGTAGAATTAAGTGGAAAAATTTTATTAATTACAAATAAACTTAAGTACAAGACAAAATGCTGCGCGGGAGCTGGCGGACATTTTTCTTGTTACGTCAAAAGTTAAAAAATCAGATACCGGTGGTTTTTTTTAATGGCAACCGTATCTCCGATACCATTAGTGTTTTTAATGCATATTCTAATTAAAATTTTGTAATCCATACCGAAACGCCAGGTATGAAATAATGGTCACATAACTACGATAAAAATAAATTACAGAGCCAATTGTTTTGGTGTATGTAAAACTAATACCTAGTAATATTTTAATCACTTGTTAAATGGCAACATTATAGAATTCATCTCTTTCACTCTTATGTTGCTGTGTCTTTCTAATTTCTATACCCCCCTACATTACGTTCACAGAAGGAAGTCGACAGACCCTGGTGAAGACTGAAGACTAACTACAGATGAACCAATGAAGATACGACGAATGCAAGTGCTCCGGCTCCGGCTCCGCTTGCGCTGCTTGGCTGCTTGGCTGCTTGGCTGCTTGCTTAACCAAACCGCTTCTTTCGAAGCGATCGCTCGCGGCACGGTGTGATAACGCTGTTGCCGCAGTGATTATTATTGTTTCTATGCGAGAGAGTCGTAAACTGTCTTTTTCAAGACAATTGGTTTCTTGTTTCTAAAAACGGAGTCAAAACGTAAACTGTCTTTTTCAAGACAATTTGTTTCTTGTTTCTAAAACGAAGTAAGTCTAAAACTTTGGTAAAGGTATTGTGGAAGGTATATGGTAAGGTATTCGGTGGTACTGGTAACTGGTAGGTATGTAGTCGTGCGGTGCGGCTACACCGGCTTATACCATAAAAAATGCAATTGTTAAAGATTGGGTTAAGTAATGATTGTTAAATTATTCTGAATAGGTACTGCGGTTAATAT
Organism: Spodoptera picta; assembly: GCA_038387885.1. Lineage (NCBI taxonomy): Eukaryota > Metazoa > Arthropoda > Insecta > Lepidoptera > Noctuidae > Spodoptera > Spodoptera picta. Next base: position 731,794 of record JAZHFQ010000428.1, on the reverse strand, counting down.
ATATCTACCGAGTAAACGAATCAACTCATGCTCATTTGAAGGAACTCATCATTCCATTCTAACAATACCATTAAACAAATTACAAGCAAAATCATTAAAGTACCTCTAAATATTACGTTAAAGTATGTCACAGTACGGTTCAAGAATGACGGGACCTTGGCGATGCAAAAACAGTAAACACAGTGGCTCTACAACTTGAGGGTCAGGCGGGCAGCAAAGCGGTGAGGTGGTGTTGCACAATCTGTGAGCCGTGGCATACGGTACTTACTATCAGCTGAGTTATTGGGAGATAAATAGGTTTAACTGAAGATTGTGTCCAGATGAAGCATAACATAACATAACATCATTTGTCCCTGGACGAGTAGCCGTTATTGTACAATGTAACACCCACTTTATATTATGAGTCTCATGTAATAGGGGGTGAGTCTATTGCTATATACCGGGCACATTTCCAGACTCCGTGCCACTACTGAGATTATTTTAAAAACCCAGTAATACGGCCAACGAAGCAGTCTAGATGAAGCTGAATCATTAATTCAGTTTAGTGGTCACAAGTGGGATTTATCAAGTCAAGGGCTCCACGGCTAATTGAGCCTTTAGTTAGAAGTGTTTGGGGTATGTTTGGAGTTGCAGTAAAAGTCAATCAGGATCAATACCGTTAAATAGGACTAATGATATAAGTTTTTTTTAACGTTACACCACACTAGGATTTTCTCTTATGTCGTGGGTGTATTTAACACATACACATGACACCCAGACCGAGAACACACAGAGAGTTGCTCCGTGCGGGAATCCGAGAAGGTATTGAAAAGTGAGCATAATCTGTTTTTTCAGAGAGTAGAAAATCATCCAATGGCTTCTCCCGCCTTGAGTTAGGCCAGAGATAGTGTGTCAGACTCTTTTTTTATATAAATATTTAATGGGCCGACGTTTGACCACTATCTCGCCTGGCGGTCTACGATGGAGCACGTCGTCCCTAAGCAACCTATTCACTCGGGCCTTGAAGACATCCAGGTTATATCCTTCAGGAAATACAGACTCTGGCGAAGAATTCCACTCTTTAGCAGTACGCACAAGGAAGCTTGATGCAAAGCGCTTACCGACTAAAAAGCACCCTGTTCCCACTCCTGCTTTGAGCTGGAGCCCCGGTAACCTGTTCTGTTAAGTAATTCAACAGAATCTACTGCAACATTAAATCAATCAATGCGCATACTGATTTAATTAGTAATTTAATGTAATGAATGTGACATAAGTAACACCCACACAAGTTTCAGTATTAATTACATAATAGCCTTGTTTTTACCTGAAAAGGAATAGCAGGATTTGACATGTTATGTAAAATAATAAAAATAATTTCATAGATAAAGAAACGTTTTTAAAATAAATTAAATGTAAATTGTGTTTTTTTTTTAATTTAATCACTGCTTAGTCTTGTGCCGCGGAATTCCTCGTGTTGAATAATAATATAATCCATTTTTTTTTACATTTTGATCATAGTAATTGCAAGCGTAGAAAGTGCAACCCATTTAAAAAAAAACTAATCAATGTCACCCCGTTTTATGGTAACCGATTTGTGATTATAATGAATTTGCTACACATCGATTCGATATGACCTTTTTTAACTTCGCCTGTGGTGGGTTTCAATTCGTATTATTTCAGTAAAATCTATAAAAATATGCGAAATGCTGCTCATGAATATGAGCCTCTAGCATGGCTTGAAACTAGTCGAGTTCCTCGTCGAATTACAACGTGAGTAAGCCGAAAACATAATAATTTATTTAGTATGTCTCACGAAAGTTACAATACAAAATATATGTTGTTGGAATACATTCATAATTATACAATTTTTTGGGGACTTTTCTAAAATTTTCATATTTTCCACGATAGCGCCTAGCTTCAATAACAGACCAATTTTAGTGACTAGTACAACAGGCCCATACCTAATATAACAATTAAGCCTCAACCCGCTTTCAGCTTTTCATTGAATAAAGGCTAATCACATGTTATTTATTCTTTGTTTTCTTTCAGAATTAATTGAAATAAATAACTTTTACTTTGATAAAATTTATAAAATAAATATTCAGATAAAATTTAACTAAAACTAACTATTACTAAATTAAATATATAGGTACAACTTAAGATTAAAATTATTTAAAAGAAAAACAAAAACAACTATTTATATAAAGCATCGAAAAATTCGTCCGCATCGACGTCAGTGGGGAAAGTATCCAGAAGGCTGGCAGCATTGTCGTCACGTTGTATAGCAATGCTGCATTTGACTTTGATTGAATACCTTCTCTTGTGTCGCATCACAAGTTACACCTTCCCGGAACAACATTTGTGGAATATTACATTCTATAGCAATAGGCTCACCCCCTATTACATGGGACTCGTAACATAAATAGTGAAAAGTGGCCGTGTTAAATGTAACACCCACTTTTCACTATTTATATAATTATATAAATTATTATATAAAAAAAAAATATAAATAATTATATAAAGACGGACAAAAAATTAAAAAATAGTCGCCATGCCTATTGTGTGACCTCGCTGAACATATACTTTATGATTCTCTGAACTTACACGTAGAGGTACAGTCGACAAAGTTATTGAATATGCAGGTAAACTGTAATGTCCTAAAAAGAGGCCACGAGATCACGAGACAGCCGATCCTGCTCATAGAAGGCGTCGAGGAAGGCAACCGCGTTGACGCCTAACCGCAATCCCGCTTGTTTGAACTGCAGGCGGACCATTGGGACCACATAGTACATAGTGTGGGAACTCTAGGTGCTTATCCAGTGGCCTTAGAGAAGACAGTAGCACAATGGTCACGTGCTTCCGTGCAAAGCGATGATCAAGGGATACGCACGTCTCCCTATTGACGAGCCGTATAGAGCCTCGACGGTGCAACGCCTGGTTGCACCGTCGAGGCTCTGGGCTGGTTTTTGCTCGGTTCCCGGCTTATCCGATAAATAAATGCTGTCTTAGTGCTCATCAACCTAAGGAAAAGAACATGCTAAGTTTCAGCTTCCTAGGTGCAGTAGTTTTGACTGTGCATTGTCTGTCAGTCAGTCAGTAACGGCAAAGTTTAAATGTAGAAGATTGGTTACCAACCAATGGTTAGGTGTCACGGAGAACTTAACGGGTTGCCGGAGCTCCGGCTCGACGTGCAGGAGAAGGAACGGGGTGGTTTTTAGTCAGTAAGAGTCTGACACTCACCCAGGCGGGAGCAGTCATTCGATGATTTTCCCACCTTTAAAAAAAACCGATGGTTAGGTACTGTCTCTATATTAAAGCGATATTTATTTTCTTACCTACATAACAAATGACTTGGCTGACTGTACATATTACTACACACATACATACATACATACATGACATAACTAAACTTGTGAATGTCATAATTCGGAACTGATTACCGAAGTCTAAAATCCATGTGTTCTTGTCTAGTAAAATGGTCAAGTGTGAGCTGTGTTAGCACGGTTCCGTACCTACTTCACATTTTGTGTCAAAGTTTTATGTTTTGTTTATTATTTGATAAGAAATTGCCGCTTTAGTAATCTTATTGAATGTTATATTATATCAAAAAAATACTGACCAATTGTCCTATTGTTCAAAGGCCTAATACCGCCTCACACCAATCCTCAAATTCCAAACACCCAAAAAGCCGACATCGCACTTGTAACGTCTCTGGTGTTTCGGGTATCCATAGGCGAAGCTGATTTACTTACCACCAGGTGATCCGTCTGCTCGTTTTCCGCCCTATGCCATAAAAAAGCATGATTCTGGTTGGCTCGCCGCCCGACCAGAACTAGACCCGAGCGTACGGCGCTTCGCGTTCCGTGCGCGCCTCAAAGAGCCATCAGACCACCACAGATGGGGACCAATAGGGCTGATGCTGATACGGAGCCGCGGAGAACTTAATGGGTTACCGGGGCTCCGGCTGGAAGTGCAGGAATAGGAAGGGGTGGTCTTTATTCAGTAAGAGTCTGACACTCCCTCCCAGGTGAATGACTTCCCAAGCGCGGGTGAGGCGTCACCCGCGCATGAGAAGTCATTCGATGATTTACCCCCCTTAAAAAAGTGACATCAAAAACCCATATAATCACACTATTATTATAACTGTAAAAGTTTCCTAGTTTGGATTTTTGAATGTGTGTCCGTCCATCACGCTGAAACTACTGAACGGATTTTGATGAATTTTGGTATACAAACACTGTATGAACTGACTTAGGTGATAAGATTACATAACATAACATCAGGCCTTTTACTCCCCGAAGGGGTAGGGAGAGGTGCATGGTTTGTTGTTCACTCATTCAGTTGTTCCCTTTGTACCTTTGTTACCTTCAATGATTTCTTGTATGGCCTGTTTTTAGTAATTTTTAGTTTTCATAAATTGAACAAAATTTATTATAGTAAAATGGATTAACATTTGGGAATTGTTTATGTAATTTGATATAAATGGATTATGTACAGTTGTAATTGGACTTCAGGTTCGCTCACTATTTATAATTAAGATTGTTGTGTACGATTTCAATCTGTCGTCTGTATCTGTACTTATGTAAAATAAATAAATAAATAAATAAATTATCCCACTATACAATGTAACACCCACTTTTGCGTAGCGTATGAAGCGTAACTTATGTGAGTCCCGTGTAATTGGGGATGAGCCTATTCCAGACTCCAGACTCCGTGCTACTACCTACTGAGAATTTTTAAAACTTAGGTGATAGGATACTTTTTATTCCAATTAAATGCTCCCATGAGATAAGACAGGAGTCATAATAACATTCTACGCGGACTAAGTCGCGAACCACAGCTAGTATCTAATTAAATTAGACAAAATTGTACACAACTTCCGTTGAAACAGAACCCTAAATCACTTAGAGCAAATAATTATATTGGCTTGCAAATAGTATTCGCTTCCTAATACACTCGTTAAGGCGAAGGTTACCGTACCGTATGAACTACAACTGGTTCGTTATGTAACCAATAACTTAACCACCTTGTCTAAACACGTGAACTTAGCACGTTTTTTTGCAATGTAAAAGCTTAGTAGGCTAAAGTGTTATTGGAACTTTCGAGTCTTTTCGTCTTTATTCCTATTTATATCAAAACTGCCACAGATGGAGCAAAGTGCGCGTGAATCACGGCAGAAGGCGCGTTGTGCCAGTAGGGTGGCAGTAGCAGCGCAACAGTCGCCGCGCAACAGTCGCCGAGTCGCGGGTCGCGAAATGCTGGTCATGAATAAGAGCCTCTAGCATGGTTTGAAACTAGTCGAGTTTCTCGTCAAACAATTAGGTGAGTAAGCCGAAACCTAATAATTAATTTATTCGTGTTATTCAAAATACTAGCTTTTGTTCTGCCAGCCACTTCCGCCATGTCTGGATTCTCGTTGTCTGGATTAATTTTTTAGATTTACTCGTTGGTGATCCGTCTGTTCATTCTTTTTATATGTATATTTTTGATTGGGGAATCTTTCCAATGACTGCTCCCGCCTGGGTGAGGCGGGAGGGAGTGTCAGACTCTTACTGACTAAAAACCACCCCGTTCCTACTCCTGCAACCCGTTAAGTCATCAGCCCTATTGGGCCATCTATGGGGGTCTGATGGCTCTTTGAGGTGCGCGCCAAAACGCAACGTGCCCTACGTCCGGGATTGTTTTATACTTACGTCAGCGTTTGGCACCAACACCCCTAGTGGAAAGGATTATGTAGATTTGGCCAATGATAAAGCATGTCTGCTTATAAGCAACGTCTTTACTCCAGACTTGAAGACACCCGAGTTACCACTCAGGAAACATAATATATTATTTAAGTATATTTAACAATAACTTACAATTGCTTTTAAAGTTGATTTACTTATTTCAAAATGTAACTTCTAAACAAAAGAATTCACATTAAAAAACCTAATGCTCCCTCTATCAGAGTCTTCAACCGGACAGACAATTAGAAATACCTATCTTGTACGTTCGAATCTTCAAGAAAAGAGCGTACTCCTTTTTAAAAGGCCGGCAAAGCGCTTGTGACTCTTCTGGTGTTGCGGGTATCCATGGGCGGCACTGATCGCTTACCATCAGGTGATACGTCTACTCGTTTGCCTCCTATTCCATAAAAAAAATACCGCTGAGTAAATATGGTATGCTCTATAATAGGTCGCATCATCGCTTACCACCACAGTGATCAAACGATAACATACATATTTCCAATATAAAAATGAAATAAAAACGATAGTCTACATTGTGTAGTATATAATTATAATGTTGATTAATAAGTTACATAATGGAGCCACATAATTAACCGACATAGCACTCGTATAAAACTTTTACGAGAGAACGCAAGTTATCCTTGGTTATGAACGTATTTCATCACGAAATCGTGACGGCAATCTTTTGTTAGACACAGTTCTAAAATATTGTATGTTAATATAGATTTATTTATTTGTATCTTCAGTTTAATGGTAATCTAGTCTTTAGTCATGATACTATGTCTGTAGTACCAACGCAAAACGGTGATCTGACAGGCGACAGGGTAGAATACATTTACAGTTCCTACACTTCTAGTGATATCACGGCCTCACAGAAAACCGACGTGAAGCAACGCTTACGTTGTGTTTCGTCGTGTGAGTGAGGTTAGCGGAGGCCCAATTACCCTCCTCTTCCCTAATCTCCCCAATTCCTGAATCCCCAACGATCCTCAAACTCCTAATCCCCAAAAGGCCGGCAACACACTTATAACGCCTCTGGGGGTCTGGTGTTCCAGGTGTCCATGGGCGACGCCGATTTCTTACCATCAGGTGATCCGTCTGCTCATTTACCAGATTATGCCATAAAAAAAAACAATCTAAAAATAAACCCACCACAAAAGTATTACGACACAAAGTTCATTGTATTCTCTACGAGTTTATTATCCTTGATACTAATTGCTATCTACATAAATACATATATAAATAATGATGTATTTACAAAGAAAATTACATCATACATAGGGCGATTCATTAAATGTTTTTTTTTATAAGATTTAATCTAAGTCTTGTTCTACACGGGGTTTTGAAGTATGGCGTCCGGGAAGCACCAAATTGCGTTTTAATAATGAGTAATTACTATTTATTAGTTCATGGTTTTCACTGATAAGACACTATCTCATTCCGGATTGAAGGGCTACTGCCGGCTTATGTAGTTAACCATACCCGGAATATATAATAGCAGTGAAAATATGCAAGTTTGTTTGTCCAAAACACGATCTCTATAACTGTTATTAGGGATCCCATGGTCCTAAATATGTATAATTAGATCTTATTAATATTATAAACTAGCTGAGCTCGCGACTTCGTCGCGTGGAATAGTGATTCACAGTTCCCTCGCAGTTGATAGCGTGATAATATGTAGCCTATATGTTGACCCGACCTGTTAGTAATATTCAAGCAAAAATTGTAGTAAAACCATGCAGCACTTTTTGAGTTCATCCCGGAGATACATACAGACAAACAGACAAAAATTCTAAAAACCATATTTTTGATTTCTATATCGACTGTAGATCACGCCCGAAGCATTTTTAAAAAAATATTCGATGTACAGTTTTCACTTTCCTACGATTTTATTATATGTATAGAATATAGAGGTAGAATAGATGTATGGGAAAGCTTGTATGTTTTTTTTATATATATCTGACGGGCCTACGTTTGATCGCTATACCGACTCGCCTGGTGGTCAGTTTGTGTGTTTTGTGCCTGTAAGTATGTTTGTCTCTCTTATCTCTTATGTGGGATCGAGATAAAATTTGGAACTGGGGTAGATTATAGTCTGGAATACCAAATAGGCCGCTTTTATTGCGCGGAAACGCGGACAAAGCAGCTGGGAGAAGCTAGTACAGCATAACTAACTAATGAAAGAGGGATGTCAAATTTAGCATCCTCTTCCTCAATATATTCCTATGGCAATTTCAAGGCGTGAGTTTGCTCTATTTATTATATTTATTCTGTGAGCAAAGCCAGAGTGATAACTTAGTTTAATAGTTTATTAGAGTACATTTAATAATTCTTTTGTCTCCAAATTGTCGTGATAGCTCGAAGGTTATTAACGCATGAGGATGTGATCTCGAGACTCGACAAGTATCAATGAAACTTTTACACTTATCAATGAACTGATATGCGATAAATATTACTTTAAGAATAATTTGAGGATTTGTGTGCACCGTGTTCTGAGAAATAAATGGCATTCATTCATTCATTCATTCATTCATTCATTCATTCATTCATTCATTCATTCATAGGAAAATATTAAGTATGACGAAATCTAGATTTATTTAACAACTAGCTTTTACCCGCGGCTTCGCTCGCGTCACAAAAGGATAAAAAGTAGCCTATGCGACATATACCAATACACACAGCGCCATCTATACCAATACTTTTGTTTTCTCTCGGGAATATCAATTTTTATTTTCCAAATCAAAATATTATGCATATTATATGTATACTGCGACATTTCAAGCGTAAGATATATATCCGCACTTCCGTGGCTCTTTCGAATACGGGTTTCTTAGGGCATGCCCTATACGTACTCCTTAAAGAACTTACATAGAACATATAGCACAATAGGAAGCCAAGAAACAGAACCACGAACAACAAGCGTTTTTTTTTATCTTATTAAACACTCTACCTGATGGTAAGCGATCAGCGCCGCCCATGGACACCCGCAACACCAGAGGAGTCACAGGTGCGTTGCCGGCCTTAGCGATAGCGACTTGGTTTTATACTATGTAGTGATACGTTAACTGCCTCGTTGGCCGAGTGGTCGCAAGTGCGACTGCCGGGCGAGAGGTCTCGGGTTCGATTCCCGGGTCGGGCATAGTATTACCGGGTTTTTAAAAATCTCAGTAGTTGCACGAAATCTGGAATGGTGCCCGGTATATGCCAATAGGCTCACCCCGTATTACATGGGACTCATAATATAAATAGTGAAAAGTGGATGTTACATTGTACAGTGGCATTAAGCGCCGTAATGTGCACCTCTGCATTACCCTTCGGGAATTAAAGGCGTGATGTTATGTTATGTGATACGTTACCAATTAATAAAATACTTGTATTAAAAAGTATTTATCAAGAAATTAAAAAGAAAAATCGCTAGTGGCTCCATTTCTTTGCACCCATGTATGACTGTCCTTTGTCAGTCATTCACTCAGGTATTGATACAAAAAAAAATTACACTTCGTATATAAATGTCTTGACTATTTTGGTTTGCCGCGAACGTTCGACGACTTTACTACCTTATTTTTTTTACCGAGAATCAAAACCGGCTCAAAAACCGTCATTAAATATTTAGCACCTACATCTATAAACACAAACAACAACAAAAACTACGGAAACCAAACAAAGAGTGTTATGTCAACCCGTCCGTCTCAAGTATCTCGGAAACTGCTCGACCTAGAATGATAAATTTTGGCACAGATACAGGAAGTCGTGATGAAATTATGAACTGTTGGTACTCATAAGATATCTGGTTGCATTCAACCTCAAACTTTTTACACTGCCTACTATAAAAATTACCTGTTTTCTTCTACCTCTAGATTATTTTAAACTTCCTCTTCCGGTTTTTTGGCTATGTTGCCATGTGCAGAATATTTATTCTTAAACTTGTCGACAAATTTTGGATCATATTTAATTAATTTATAAGTGTCATAAATATCAAGTGTTTTATTGTGGCAATAAAGTATAATAAATTGAATCAATGAATAATCATAACTGAAAAATAATATTTCCGTGGTTTCAATTAAATTGAACTTTACTATATTAATTGTATAAAATAAAATAATAATTATATTTCAATTATAGAACAATCTGCCCCAACAGCGGGGAACACTACCTAACTGGGTTCGATTCCAGAAGTGTACATAATGTGATTAGCAAAAGTTTTTTTTTTATTTATATTTTGATGGGCCGACGTTTGACCTCTATCTCGCCTGGTGATAAGCGATGATGTGGTTTACGATGGAGCACGTCGTCCCATAAGCAACCTATTCACTCGGGCCTATACCCTTCGGGAAACACAGACTTTAATGGTTTTTCGGTTCTTAGAACAACGCTGAAAGTATATATCTCAATGTTTTCACTGTCTGACCAAAAACTAAAACCATAGATAAGTAAAGGACATTGCTCTGCGTCCATACATTGTTGGCCCTGGAGCCAAGAGTATCGGATAATTATGTATTGTATTCTCTATCATTTGTAGACTCCTAGAAGATCTTGGTTTTGTAGCGGATTAGCTGCAGAAAAGACCTATTTCAATATCAGATTTTGAGGTTATAATCTAACCATAACAACGAATATTGAATGTTTGGATGATTGTATAGAAATAAAGAAGTTTTGATTACTGTATAATATTATTCCTACTACCTATTACGATGCGTACGGCGCGTCGCTTTCCGCGCGCGCCTCAAAGAGCCATCAGACCACCACAGATGGGGCCCAATAGGGCCGATGCCGATTCGGAGTCGCGGAGAACCTAACGGGTAACCGGGGCTCCGGCTCGACGTGCAGGAGAAGGAACGGGGTGGTTTTTAGTCAGTAAGAGTCTGACACTCCCTCCCGCCTCACCCAGGCGGGAGCAGTAATTCGATGATATTCCCCCCATAAAAAAAAACTACCTATTACGACGATTATTATTTATTACACTAGCTAGGCGAAGGCATTTGACATTAGTCGAAGATGGCGATCTAATGTTATTAATCGCATTAAATTCTATTAAAAGTACGTTTTGGAATACAGCTAGTCCGTGGCACAGAAGGTTTTGCAACTTATATAATAAAATAGGAGATTAATTATCGTATATTCTGATTCTCTTTATTACACAGGGCCATTTTGGACATTTAAATAATATTGTTTCCCAGCAAGTTGGCCAAAGACTTTACAATTACATATTCACAATACCAAACTCGTAAACAACAGTAGCAATTACCGTAATGAATTCAGATGACCCTTCACCTCGTTCTAAATCAAAGGACCATCAGCCAAATCAGGATCCAGAGGGTGTTCCAAGGTCATTCGCAAACTGGTCACATCCTCATCAAGATCGCAATTATATCGTTCAACTCAATCACGACAATTATTTAGTCCTCCATTTGTCCTCCTTTTCTGATGAAGTACGGAAGAACGGGATGCAAGAACAAATTTTGATTTAAAGAGCGATTGTTCTAGTTTTATTTATTTGAGAGTCAATTTTCGTTGGCGGGTTTGGTGATGTGTATCATACATACATACATAACTTCACGCATGTCTCCCATAGGGGTAGTATAAACTATGGAACGCTAATTGCTACGATTCCTACATACCTCTTTCGCTTCATCAACAGTCATCAATCTTTTCATGCTTGCTCGTCAGTAAGGGCAGTTTTAACGAATGGAGTTTCTTGCTCGTTCTTCTCCACTCGAATCGACATTTTGGAACGAGCGCCTAGCTTCACTGACGGACAGACTGACAGACTATTATATATTTCATATTTGTTGACGTTTCAAAAGTACCAAATTATGGTTTAATTGAAATAAATGCTTTTGAGTTTGAGTGAGTTTGAGTTTGAGTTTAATTTGACCCTTCTTTAATATATCGCAAATCTGGGCAGTATATTTCCGTCTAGGGCGCCCTCTACCGACGGCCCCATTCATATCCGCTCTGTATACTTCTTTCATTACTAATGTGAATCAATCAGGAAGAAATTAATTTATTGATAACATTATGGTGTCAAGACCTCATAGTGTGTCCAGTCCTGAAGGATAATCCAAAATTATTTTCCATATTACTCTGTAACGAAAAGCCTTTTGAACTAAACTTTTCTATTTAGGATAACAATAAAATTCTCAGGACGTAGCTTTCATTTTTCCTAATCATTTTCTTGGGGTGCCTAAGAAAAGAATTGTTCCAACATATCTGTATGCAGATCTTTTTTTTTATGGCATAAGCCGATAAACGAGCAGCCGGATCACCTGATGGTAAGCAATCGGCGTCGCCCATTGACACCTGGAACAAACACCAGAGGCGTTACAAATGCGTCACCGGCTTTTTGGGGATTAGGAGTTTGAGGATCGTTGGGGATTCAGGGATTGGGGAGATTGGGGAAGGGGAAGGTAATTGGGCCTCCGGTAACCTCACTCACACGACGAAACACAACGCAAGCGTTGCTTCACGTCGGTTTTCTGTGAGGCCGTGGTATCACTCCGGTCGAGCCGCGCCGGGCCATTCGTGCCGAAGCATGGTTCTCCCACACTTAAGTAATCTCTACTAAATATTTTAATTTCATCATCAACAACAGCCTATAAATGCCCACTGTTAAGCAAACCCTCTTCTCACACGGAGAAGGTTTGAGCATTAATCACCACGCTTGCTCAATGTGGGTTGGCGATTTCAAACTTATAATTAGAAATTATATACCCAGGTTTCCTCATGATGTTTCCTTCACCGTTTGTCCGTGGAGTCTAAATAATCTTAGAAAGTACATATAACTAAGAAAACGTCACATTGTGCCGTTGGTTAGTTTCGAAACCATACTCTCATGCATGAGAAACGGGCGTCTTAAACCTCCGGAGCACCACGACGTATATTTTAATGTACTCAAAGTGTATTTGACCCGTCAAAACTCCATAGAAGATAAAAGCTCTATGGTAAACTTTTACTTTTTTTCTACGGTTATCAACACGACGCCGTTGCCAAGGCAACAAAATAAACAGCGGAGCACCGAAGACCGAAAGAGATTTTTTACCAATTTTTACCCGTTTTAGTTTTTAGTAATTATTTGTAAATATTTTTAGTGTTTCAATTGTTTAAGTTTTAGTGGTATCTTCCAATATGGATGACGACGAAGATTTGCAAGTGGCGATTGCCATTGGCTCCGAGACCACCGAAGCGGAGAGGGAATATGGCATTGTAATTATCTTTTGTATACTAGTTGCACGCCCCGGTTTTACACGGGTACTAATTCCTTATACGTAGTTACGTATATGTAGTTTGTCTCGGTTATGAACTTTCTTGGGCGTCCCCGGAATCCCGTACTACACTATCACATCGAATCACATTGATGACAAACGCATAAACAAATTTTTATCTATATCTATTATTATCTATTTCAGCCTTGCATGCCACCTATGTACACACGGCTACACATCGAGCTTTACATAACCAGTATAAACTGAACGTTAAATGCGCGGAAAGATGAAGCGACGCGACACCAGGATAAACTGGTTTTGTATACCTCTAGACTGATGTGTGGCCGCGTGTACATAACATAATATTGCTATGACGTATGTAAGCAGTTAGGAAACAATTCATCAACGCCCACAATATTCACTGATGAAACTAGCCCCCTCCCCCCCCTAGCAATGAGTAGGTACCAAACCTACAATCGGCTGGCCGGAAGTGAACTGAATTCATTGTTATTATGAAAAACTTATTTTATAATGTAACTATCCTGTAATCTAACTACAGATCATGTCAGATAAACTCGTTATCCTCAATTGTGAAAATCAAAAACTCAACTCAACGATAGTTTTATCATGAAAGAGTTACTAGAACAAAACTCATTACACCATCGGACAAGAAATCTCAGGTTCAATCTCCGAGCCGGATAACTTAGTCTACGTTTTTGTAAAATAAAAGTAGCCTATGTTACTCCTTAGTACATTAGCTACCTGCAAATAGAATTGCCATCAAAACCGATCCAGCTAATTCAGAGATTAGCCAGTACAAACAGACAGACAAAAATTATAATGTGTATCGTGTGTATATTCATATTCGTACATATACACGTTACACACATTATCGTATGTATAAACAGCAGAAGGCATCTTGGCATTTTATAGGCAATGCTGCTCTCACTAACAGCGATTCCCACCAAACCTTACCTAGCTCCCCCCCCATATCCATATGCATAAGCGGTTATTTCAATATTACAAACTGACACTCCAATTTTATTGAAGTATCTGTATAGATTGTATAGTTAATTCTTTGGCTTTTGCTCTAAAGTTTTCGACCTAAAAAGTGTGGGAGAGCCATGCTTCAGCACGAATGGCCCGGCTCGACCGGAGTGATACCACGGCCTCACAGAAAACCGACGTGAAACAACGCTTGCATTGTGTTTTGTCCTGTGAGTAGGGTTACCGGATGCCCAATTACTCCCCCTCCCCAGTCTTCCCAATCCCCGAATTGCCCACAATCTTCGAATTTCCAATTCCCAAAAGGCCGATAACGCACTTGTAACGCCTCTGGTGTTTCAGGGTATCCATAGGCGGCGCCGATAGCTTACCATCAGGTGATCCGTCTGCTTGTCTACGTCCTTGTGTCCAGCTCGTGTATCACATAAAAAAATTCTACATTACATACTCTTGTCTTCTGTCTTCTGTCAGGTCCTGGACCAGCTGCGTGATTCGGAAGGTATGAAGTTCATTACCGATGTGTACACCAAACTGTACGACACGTATTACAAGCTGAAAGAGGAGAATGCACAACATTGCGAGGCGAAAGAGGCACTCAAGGTGAGAAATATCTCTTACTACCTACTTCTGCGCGGTTTCACACGCTCTGCTCAGCTCCTATTGGTCGTAGCGTGGTGTTTTATAGCCTATAATCATCCTTGATAAATGCACTATCTAACACAAAAAGAATTATTCAAATCAGACTTGTAGTTACGGAGATTCCGTTCAAACAAACAAACTCTTATGCTATATGAGAGTATGAGATTATACTTTTTTAAAAAGGTTTTCTGTTTCTTGTAATAATCCAATCATTGGAAGTGGATACTATCGTTTTTTTTTTTTCTTCTCCTTTTATAATATCTTCTGACTCACTTCGTTGCGGGAACCAAGACAGTTATTCATGTCTCTGGGACGCGCCGGACTTCAGTGTTCCGGTGTTTTCATGGTTGTATCTGCTGTAGATCCTGGCTTACAGGAGTTGCAGCGGTTTTGGGAGGTTGTGGCAGACTTGTCCCATTAAAAAAAAACTGTCAAAAACGACAGTTTTCTGCATATTTTGTACGAGATTGTGTATTGTGACGTCACGTTCAAAGAGCATACTTATTTCTTAAATATTTGTTGGATAGATACTAAAATTAAGTTGGTCATAAAATCAATTAATGAAAGTGTTATATTTTAATATTTTATTGTATTGAACAGTCGAAATAATTTATTTTTTATTAAGGAAAGTACCCAATTGTTTTGTTCGCAAGATTTTGGTTTTGTCAAGTTAAGAAATAATTATACTGAACCTAAATGTAATAATCTCCATTAAACAGCATTTTTACAACCAAAATTATGCATAGTTTCTAATGTAAATAATATTATCTATATTTTAAGGCCAAACTGGGTCGCTTCGATGACACCGTAACAGATTTCATGGCCGAAATAGCAGATAATCACAAAGTCATCGAAAAACTACGAACTGAAATCAGTAAGTTGACAGTTTAATAAAAAAAACACAATTAAATTACTTAATTTAAACTTTTACTGGGGTTTTTTTTTCTATAATCATTATATTTTCGCGTCTACTTATGAGCAACCTGTTCACATGGGACTTGAAGACTCCCATTATTATATTTGTTGGGAAACACAGATTCCGGCAGGGAATTCCATTCCTTAGCAGTTCACACAAGGAGCCTCGACGCGAAACGCTTCGTGCGAATTGATTCTTGTAGTTATGTAATTGGGAAATCGAATATAAAGTAACCCTTTCGTAAGAGCGTATGGTACGTATGGTAGAAAGATCGACAGCATAACACAGGTTTTTGTATCTCTCTTCATCGCTTATTCTCTTCTCTACGCTGACAGAGGAAGCCCAAGCTCTAGCAGACGCGATGCACGCTCGAGAGCTGACCAGCGTAGAGAGTCTAGAGACCATGAAGAAACAGATCGTCAGACTTGAAAAGGAACTGGATGCTAGGAAACGAGCTGGTGAAGAAGATGCGTAAGTATTTTCATTGTGGATCTTGTTTTTATTCTATACATGTAGGAAAGTGAAAACTGTACATCGAATATTTTTTTAAAAGAATGCTCTGGGCGTGATCTAGAGGTACAGTCGATGCAGATACCAAAAATATGGTTTTTAGAACTTTAGTCTGTTTGTCTGTATTTATTTCCGGGATGAACTCAAAAAGTGCTGCATGGATTTATTTCTAATATTGCTCGAATATTACTAACAGGTCGGGTCAATATAAAGGGTACATATTATCATATTATCAACTACGGGGAAGGAGCTGTGAATCACTATTCCACGCGGACGAAGTTGCGTCAGTCAGCTAGTAATAATTATCGTGATATTCATGTCCCTGGGACGCGCCGGATTTCAATGTTCCGGTGTTTTGACGGTTGTATCTACTGTAGATCATGGCTTACAGGAGTTCTGTCGCTGTGGCGGGGTTGTGCCATTAATAAAATAACTATCGTTGGGCATATTGAATTAAGTAAAAGTTATAATTTACTCACGTAAATATATTGTGAAACACGAATAACCACGCGCACGCTCCTCGTGAGGAAGAGTCCCTCTGTGGCCCGAAACTAGTAGAGCTTCTCAGAATATTCACCCATTTAAACTGTTATTTTTTGCTAATCCATTGCTGAACATAGGTCTTCCCTCAATGATTTCATGTTTGCCAGTAGAAGCGACCTGCATCCAGCAATTTAGATCATATGTCAACATCAACAGCCTTTAAGTGCCCACTGCTGACCAAAGGCGGAGAAGACTTGAGCATTAATCACCACGCTTGCTCATTGCGGGTTGGCGTTTCAAACTTGTAATTATAAATTATAGCCCAGGTTTCCTCACGATGTTTTCCTTTACCGTTTGTCAGTGATGTCTAAATAATCTTAGTACATATTACAACTCGGAAAAAGTCACATTGGTACTTGTCGTTAGTAAATTTCGAACCCGCACCGCACACTCTGCATGAGATGCGAGCGTCTTAAGCTCTCTGCCGTCATAATATGTCATCATATTCATTAAAATTCTACGGATTATAAGTAGATATAGATAGATGGACTGTCGAAACTGGCAATTGGCTATCGGTCGTAGGTCCTTGCCACGAGGTCTCACGTAAGATTACGAATGAGACAGTGTTACCAAATATTGTGTTTTCTAGCTAACGTCTTACTTAATGCTAGCAGACAAGTGTGACTCATAAATTGTAACTTGTCACTTCGTTGGTGTTACGAGCAGAGCCGTCTTAAAGTCATCGCACACCTAACAAGTACGGCTCCGGCACGGCTCCGGCACGGCTCCAACCCAGCAATAAACTTGCCATTTAAATATGGACTTTAAATCGTATGGCGTATGACATATTTCATAACTAAATTAACTAAAAATGCGGGTTAGTCACGTGAATAGGCCCGGAAGCAAACTCTCGTGGTGTCCGGCAGGGAGCGCGTTGGGCTCGCAGCGCAACTGAGGTATATTCAATATTGACGTGAGTACCTCCAGTTTTTAGTTAATTTAGTATGTCTCACGATAGTTATCATAATAAAATATTTCATAACGTCAATATAAAAAAAGCTGTAAGCGTGCCGCCATCGCGCTGCCTGCCATATTGTTTTCCAAGGAAAATCTGGCCGGAGCTGTGGTTAGTAGGTCTTTTTTTTTTTTTTTAAGGGGGGAAAATCATCGAATGACTGCCCCCGCCTGGGTGAGGCGGGAGGGAGTGTCAGACTCTTACTGACTAAAAACCACCCCGTTCCTTCTCCTGCACGTCGAGCCGGAGCCCCGGTTACCCGTTAGGTTCTCCGCGACTCCGAATCGGCATCGGCCGTATTGGGCCCCATCTGTGGTGGCCTGATGGCTCTTTGAGGCGCGCGCGGAACGCGACGCGCCGCACGCTCGGGTCTGTTTCTGGTCGGACGGGGAGCCACCCATGCTCGCCGTCCGGAGGCCCGCGCTTACGGTGGCCGGAGATCGTCCCGCGATCCCCGACGCCCGGTGTGTCCTTCGCGATGGCTGGGTTGCGAGGAGGCAGCGCTTCGCTGCCTCACGCGTCCCGCCTCCTCCTTAGCTAGCATGACTGCTTCGCAAAAGGAGGAGACGGCATCCCAGTCCCCCTCGCTCCGCATCATGGCCTGCACTAGGCCCGGACGCGAGAGGTCGCCATCGCCGATCACTTCCCTGAGGACACGGCGGTGCTCAGCCCACGCAGGGCATTCCGCGACAGTGTGTTCCACCGTGTCCTCAGGGCGGTCCTCGCAGTGATGACACCCGGACGTTTCCTCCCGCCCCATCAGACACAGGTACCTCCCGAAACTCCCATGTCCGGTGAGGACCTGCGTCAGGCGGAAGGTGAGGACGCCGTAGCGTCTCTCAAGCCACTCCTTTTTTTACGTAACCCCACACTGGGTTTTTCTTCTGAATCGTGGGTGTTGTGTGGGTTTGTAAACACAAACTTGCGAGTTCACATACAAATGACACCCGGACCCGGAACTATAATTTGTGAATAACACAAAGATTTGGTTCATGCGGGAATCGAACCCGCTACACATTGCACGGCAGCCGGTTATCGCATATCGTGTAGTCGTGTATGTGTCCGTCGTAGAAATTGTGGGTCCTTCGGGTCCCCTTAAAAATGGGGCCCTGGGCACGGGCCCCGAGTGCCCTGTTAAAGACGGCACTGGTTACAGGTATACATAGATGATCGGTCTGCACGTTTACCGTCCTAATCTTAATCTCACTGCTGTCTTTTCAAAAATAACGTTCATGAATCTTTTAGTGGAGCAACATCAGCGGCTAAAGAGAAGGAGAAGTTTGAAAAAGAGAAAGCACGTCTTCAAGCTGAGCTAGATGCCGTTAAACAAAGGCTGGCCAACTCCGTGCAGTATGTGGAGGAACTGGAGGCAAAAAACCATAATAAGGAAGTTAATATATCCAAACTTGAGGAGCAGATTGAGGTGAGAAGACTTTGAAGGTTTTTGCTATTTGACCGTGACTTGGTATCGAATGTCTGTAAAGTTAATCGGATGACGAGAAAAGTACATTTTGTCCAGGATATAATAACTGGTTGATAGGGTGGTATGAAAAATTTAACAAGGCATAAGTTAGAAACAGATAGTTGTGCATTTTTATGCAGCAATAATTGAGTGAATATTGCCCGAGTGAATAGGTTGCTTATGGGACGACTATCGTAGACCGCATCATCGTTCACCACCAGGCGAGATAGTGGTCAAACGTCGGCCCATCAAATACATAAAATAAAATTGTGTACTTTTTATGCCAACAAGTAAAACAGTAGAAATTTTAAATCCTATAACCTGTCACACGTCACGAGCAAATAGGTGTTATGTTAGAATTCCAAGTATGAAATCATTTTCGATTTTTTTCCAAATTTCCCATTTTTAAAAATCCTTTACCTACCTATTACGAATTACATTTCAGGAAGCTGAAAACAACGCAGTTCGTCAGAATCGTCTGGTAGATCACCTGAAGGATGAAACGACGGGCCTCAAGGCAGAAGTGGACACCAGGGGAGGCACCATCAGCACCCTCAGTGATAAGGTACGGATATATCAACCTGAATACTTTATTTTCTTTAGGGAATGGGGTAATATACCTATAACTAACTATAAGAAACTATAAAATGAGTAAAAGAAATAAAAACTACAGAAAGAACAAAAGAAAAAAACGAACAAATTATAATTTGTTCGTTTTCATTTCCTTTTTGATCTTTTTTATTTTATAAATTGACTGCCTCGTTGGCCGAGTGGTCGTAAGTGCGACTGCCGGGCAAGGGGTCTCGGGTTCGATTCCCGGGCTGGGCAAAGTATTACTGGTAGTGTCCGACCGAAATTTCGGTTTCAGTTTCGGTTTCGGCCGAGTTTCGGCCAAAAATCAAGTTTCGGCGGCAGTTTCGGTTTCAGCCAAAATCGGCCGAAACTTTTGCCGAAACCGAAACTTATGTCGCAAGTTCACACACGTTCACGCTCGCATAACTCTATTTCCCGCGGCACTGTACGATTGTCATTATTTGACAAATAAAATGTCACCGCCAACCTGTATAAAACTTTTTACTCAGGCCATACAAAAAAAAATTAACTTAGTCTAAAATGCACCAAATTTCAGTATCTTAAGAAATTTTATACTTGACTATGTAAGTTTCGGTTTCGGTTTCGGTTTCGGCCGAAACTGAAGCCACGGCCGTTCATTCGGTTTCGGTTTCGGTTTCGGCCGGAAAACCAGTTTCGGTCGGACACTAATTACTGGGTTTTTAAATATTCTCAGTAGTAGCATGGAGTCTGAAATTGTGCCCTGTATATGGCAATAGGCTCACACCCTATTACATGGGACTCATAATATAAATAGTGAAAAGTGGGTGTTACATTGTACAGTGGTATAATGTGCACCTCTGCCTACCCATTCGGGGATAAAAGGCGTGATGTTATGTTATGTTATGTGTTATTTTATAAATGATAATATTTTTTTGGCGGACATTTATACACTTCAGTCAGTTCATAAAGAATAATATGAATGGTTTTACTATATTATTAACGTAGTGGCTATTCTTGGTTGCCACACGGAACAAAATATAATTGCAGGACCTTTGGTCTTTTCACACCTTAGTATAAAAGAAGATCCTTGTTGAAATTTTACAATAATTGTTTCTCATTTTAAAGCTAATGAAAGCAGAGAAAGCCATAGACCGCCGGGACCGCCAGTTGACCAGCATGACGACGAAACTGGAAGCAGCTCATGCTGAGCAAGAAGCAGCTGTGAACAAGAGCACGCAGCTTAGGGAACAAGTGGATCATATGAACTCAGAACTAGACAAAGCCAGGACTCAACTCAATCATACTACTAAAGAACTTAAGGTAAGAGTTACACAACTTAATTCCTCCCATTCCATTTCCCCATCGCACTAGACAAACGGCAAACGTTTTATGGTAGATGTTCCACTCACTCGAACGAAGCGTTTCTCTTCATGTTTAAGGAAACAGGAGCGCTTTAGCGGTTCGCGCAAGGGCGCGCTACGCGAACCGCTAAAACGCTCCTTAGTGGAAGATTCTGTGTTTCCTGAAGGGGATAACTTAGGTATCCTCAAGCCTCGAGTGAATAGGTATTTATGCGCAGGTATGGTCCATCTTTGACTACTTTATCCCGTAGAATAGGTAAAATAGTACAGTAGAAACTCGATTAACCGGACTAATTATTGTCGTTAGGCATTCGGATAATCGAAAATCCGGATAATCCGGGTTTTGTGCATACATATGTTCTACATACATACGATGTTATGTATCTTATTTATTAAAAACAACAAATACAGTACAAGTATATTTTTCGTTTTCTTCATCATTTTACTCCCGTCTTCACTATCTAATTTGCAGGTGTACAACAAAATTGAATCAGTATTCTTCTTAATATCACTAATCGTGGATGTACCTACACCATACTGAGCAGCTAACTTAGGAACGGTTTCTCCTTTTTTTAATGAATTAATAATATTTATTTTGTCTTTAAGCGACTACACCACTCTCACGTCAGAGATATTATGTAGACGTAATCGAAACGAGACGGTGTGCTGTGCTCATTGGTTTGTTCATTGGAGCCGGCCAATCACAGCGCCGAACGCGTACTCGTTACTATTACCTACTTTAAACGAAAAAGAAACTCGTACTAAGGCCTCTGTTCGGAGGAACAACAGCTAGCTAACTAACTAAAACAATAACGAATCGCGCAGGGCGCGTGCGGGGTAGTGCAGGTCCGCGACGTTCATGCTTGTATAAATTTGGTTTGTAGGTAATTTAAATATAATGAGTCGGTAGTCCGGATAATCGCGAATCCGTATAACTGAGAGCCGGATAATCGAGTTTCTACTGTAGTCAAACGTCGACTGACATATAAAATCAGATCGCTTATTATCAGGTGATCCGTCTGCTCGTTTGCCTCCTATTCCATAAAAAATAAAAAGGGGCTCCAAGATAGAGAAGCCTTAATTTACAGTAACTGAGTAAAGCTCTACCAATTTCGAGTCATAACGGGACTCTTATTCATGGGCAGCGTGCGCAACGTGAATTGAAACTGGAAGCTTTACTTAATATTATAGATTCAAAATTAATAGATAATGAAAAACGTATGCTTTATCTTCTAGAACACGATCGACGACAGTCACAAAATACGTAACGAAGCATCGAAGCTTATGAAGCAGGTTCTGCAGCAGACCAAGAAGTACCAGATTCTGGAACATAGCAAGGTTGGCGTTGAAAGTGATCGGTGAGAACAAGATAATATAGTTCATTGCTTCGTTAATATGTCGTATGTATAGGTACTAGTCATAAGTTCAAATACTCGAACACCACTCATTTTAACGCTTTTAAACGCTATAAAAAATAGTCCTGTCTCTTCAAATTCTTTAGAAACATAACATCACGCCTTTTATTGCCGAAGAGGTAGGCATTGCGGCACTTAAGGCCACTGTACAATGTTACACCCACGTTTCACTATTTATGTTTAGAATCCCATGTACCTATTGCCTATTACCATATACCGGGCACATTTCCAGACTCCGTGCTACTAATGGAAAATTCAGTAATATCGGTATTCAAACCCAAGACCCCTGGCCCGTCTGCCGCACTTGCGACCACTCGGCCAATGAGGCAATCATACATAATTATATTACTAAGAATCCCGACAATATACCTAAATCCCAATAACATTCTCCACACATCTACTATTCTCTCACATATCTAACTTATAAATCACAGTGTTATTGTTCACGGTACAGTGAGCGTCTGAGGCAACAAGTGACGGTGATGGAGCGCGACCTGATGATCAGCAAGAGGCAGGCGGAGGCCGACAGGAGGGATATAGAGAACTTGAAGCGAGAGAAAGACATACTCACTAAGAACATGCAGAAGATACAAAGTACGTAAAAGTCGATATTTACGATTCTGATTTATCATCATCAGCACCTCTATCAACAACATCATCAACAGTCCAATAATCACGATTATCATCAGCTACGTTATCATCACCAGCACTTCCATCGTTACTGATTCTGGTTCTGGTTACTGGTTCCTTCATCAACATTATCAACTTATCGACTCCTGCTTACTGGTGTAGGGTGGTCCCTACGATTATAAACTCCACCGTCGTCATCAATTGCACTATCATAATGAAGAGCAGTGGAGTCATCATTAGCAGCTGTATTAACAGAAACACTAATGTAATTTACCAGATGAAGCACTAGAGAACTTGAACATGCTGGACCTGCAGGAGCAGAGACGCAAGCAGTTGGAGCATGAGCTGGAGACCAACTCCGCGCAGATACACAAACAGAGGCTCATGATACGCACCTTCGAGAAGGATAAAGATAGGTAAAGTAGACTAGAAGAGCCAATTTCCCCGTCACCCTCCCCAATCTTCAAATCAGTAGTCGTCCTTGTCCATGGGTAGTGCTGATTGCTTTTGCTGATCAGTCTTCTCGTTTGCTGGTCCATCCTATATAGAGAAATATTCTGGAAAATTGTCCACTAGTCCAGCTTTGACAAAGATACTACAAACCTAATCATCATCATAATTTGAAAATTATTTCTTTTTCAGAATGCTGGAGGAGACAATCGCTCTAAATGAGAAAATTGATGAAATAACAGGTACGTAAACTTCAAGAACGTTAGAAAAAATACAGAATTTAAAGAACAATAAAAAAATGGATCATTAATAATCAATTAGTCTGAATTATAAATCAAAAACCTACTCCGCAGAGGAGGTTCGTCTCCGTACGGCTGATATCTTGGACCTGAAGAAGGCACTTCGCGAGGAGACCATAAAATCTCGCAAATTGTCCGTAGCCCTGGATGCTACTAGAGCTGAGAGAAACATGCTGCATAAGAACTATACTGAGGCCCTGGATGAAATACAGGACCTGAAACAGAAGATGAAGGTAAATTCGTGAAAAAGATCAAATCAGATTTTGTACCTTCCACTTCTCTTTGTGGCTGGCCGTGTTACTCTTTCATGCATTCATGACTTTTCTTGTGTAGCCGTAGTCGATCGGTGGTCGCTGGTAGCCTACTATCAGGTGATCCATATGTGGTATCACCAAATCCATAAAAAATAAATGTCGGGAAATATTAATCTGAACATTAATAGAAGATTTAGCTGATCACCTTCGAAATAAATCCGTTTTAGCATCAAAACACGGATAAAATGCAGAATTCATATAATGAGTACCATATTGCATTTTATCCGTATACTCTCAAAGAAAAAAAAATGAATGATTCAAACATAAGAATCTCTATCTTCTTCTGTCCCTTCTCACTCTACTCCCAATTCAACAGATGCTAGCATATCAAATAGAACAGCTGAAAGAAGATATAAGCGGCAAGGAATCTGGACTGAAGTCCTGTGAAGGTTTCCTCGGGAAATGCAATAAGAAAAATGAACAGCTACGGATGGAAATTCAGGCCGGACTCGCGAAGTTGTCTGAAGCGAGAGCTGACATAGCCGCCCTGAGGCAGGAGGAAGCTAGGCTCAATAGGATCGTGCAGGTTTGTCACATCTGCTTATTTTTATAGACTGGTAGACATTATCATTATCATGATCATCATCTTTATTTTTTCTTTTTTTAAAACGTTGCCCCCACACTAGGATTTTCTCCTGTGTCGTGGGTGGTTTACAAACATACAAGTTAACATAACATACACATGACACCCAGACCCGAAACAACAATTTGTGGATCACTTAGTTGCTCCGCGCGGGAATCGAACCCGCTACGCGGCAGCCGGTTGCGTAGCCGCCGCTCCAACCGTGCATTCATCGTCAGGTTATAATGGTCCCTTTGTCATGACATGCCGCGACACCATAATTTTAAGGAGACGTTATTTAGATGTTTAGTTATTTTGCTTTGGAGTATGATATATGACTTAATAGATTGGTATTGTAAATTATCTCACTACTACTGGTCAAAATTCTGAACTTTCTATACGAGGAAAGAATGAGTATTGGTCTGAAGTCCACGCTAACATTTAGCGGATTGGAGATTATTGAGTTATAATTAAATTATAAGTCCAGGTTTTCTCAAGATGTTTTTCTTCGCCGTCGTAGTGTTCGATAGAGGTCGCGGGGAACCTAACGGGTTACCGGGGCTCCAGCTCGACGTGCAGGTGAAGGAATGGGGTGGTTTTTAGTCAGTAAGAGTCTGAGTCTGACACTCCCTCCCGCTTCCACTGAGAACGCCGCCAGGCGGGAGCAGTCATTCGATGATTTTTCTACCTTACAAAAAAAAAGTGTTCGATAGAGACACTAAAAGGTTCTGCGAAATTAATAATAACAGTTTTAAAAAAAAGAGCTTCAATTAACCTAATACAGTTAATATCTATAAAAAAAGAACAGATTATATCATTTTGTCATTACTATGATCTAGTTTCTTTATTCCTACTTTTCTCACAACTTTCCTACCAAAAAAGTGTCCTATAATTGCCCAAGGTTAGATATAAAAGTGTAATTCATATCAAATTACAGAACAAATCGGTTTGCAGAGAAACAGTATTGGGAATTAATTAGTAAAATTGTTTTGCTTGAAAAGCTATTTTTATGACCATTATTGTACCAACATCGATATTGTTCTCAGAAAGGATCAATAGGATAACATTGATTTTTTAATTCGCGGTGTTTTTTTACTTTTCTGTAAGTGATTCGTTTCTCTGAATCATTTGTGTCGAGGTAACTTTACAAACTATACAACTATCCGTTAAAGTGTCAAATTAATGGCAATTAAAGTTTTAATTCTAATATTATTTTGTTTGTATATTAAATTACCTATAGTAGCTTTTTTACTGCGGGCCCATCTACCAATTTAGGTTTTTAGCTCAAAGTATTTTGAAATGCGGTGCACAGAAGGAAAATTAATATCTAAATTAATTTGCCTTCACATAAAGAAAACAAACAAATTCAACATATTAGATTTTTATTTTACAAATCTACATTACTTATTAACGTTTTCAAATAAAGTCCTCTCGTCAAACTTTATCCATCATTTCACAAATATTCTTTGATTAGGAAGGTGACGCGGCTCGTGCGAAACTCATCAAGGAGTTGGAAGGTCTGATGAACGAGCGTGATGTGGTCGGCGCTCAACTTGTGAGGAGAAACGATGAGATCTCTCTGCTTTATGAAAAGATACGGATTCTTGAGGTCACACTGCAAAGAGGTAACTTATAATTTGTCGATAGCGTTAAATTGTTGGCCTCGGTTTGTCTTATGCACCTGCCAGACTATGCTGCTCATCGCTATGCTCCTCGCACTGCCGTGATTGGCCACAATGTTGCCCTCTCTGCCCACACATTGCTCTAGTAGCGCAATCAATCGCGACGCTCCTCTGGTCCTCGTTGCCTCCTCGAATTGCCGGTCCTTGGACTCGCGCGCAAAAACCGACAAAATAAGGAGCGCGCTGATTGGCCAGCTCCAATGAACCAACCAATCAGAGTTTCGAACGCGTACTAGTTTCGATTACTTTAAACGTAAAACAAACTCTTATTAAGGCCTCTGGACGAGGAGCACGACGTGTAGCATGACGAGTAAGGTTGCCACACTATGTCTCTGCCTCCTTTCCTCGTTACTTCTCATAATACTCGTCGAGTGTGTGGCAGGTGCAACCGTGAAAGAAGACCTAGTGAGTCCTAGTATCCTAGTGAGTATTAGATCTTGGGTTTTTACGATCATGAGCAACACTGCAATGCACTTACCTCATGGGATTAACATCATTCGATGTTCATGCTCGGTGCAATTCCTATAGAATGGGTCTGTGAGTACCTATCCTTAGGGGCTGAACATGTATAAGCGGTTTTGTAGTGATGTAGCCCATTTACAAAAAAATATATATTCATTATTTGAAAATAATTATGCTAACCCCGTTATAAAGTATCTACGGGTAGACAGAGGTGCACATTATGGCACTTAATGCCACTGTACAATGTAACACCCACTTTTACTATTTATGTTACGAGTTCCATGTAATAGGGGATGAGCCTATTGTCACAATTCATAGACTCCGTGTTACTACTGAGATTTTTTTTTTTAACCCTATACTTTGCCCGGTCAGAGAATCGAACCCGAGACGAGACCCCTAGCCCGCCAGTTACACTTATGAACACTCGGCCAACGAGGCAGGCAGGGAAATAAAATATGTGCTGATTATATTGATGATGTACTTTGTAAGGTGAGCGTCAATACGAGCAGCGTGTGGAAGATATCAGACTGCTCCGGCTGGAGATCATACGACTGCGCAAGGAGAAGAACTTGCTGTCTAAGGGAATTGAGAACATGACTGATTTGAGGCTCGAGGTGAGTGTCCACGTGATACGAATATTTGCACCTACCGCTTTAACATTCTGCACCACCCAATGGTCGACTGTCAGAAAATGCCTACGGCATTAAGTCCACCAATTTCACTTTACTATATGTGCATTAAAGTTTAATAAATAATTAAAAAATATTTGTCATTTTGTGTACCTATTTGTCACACAAAGAATAGAAACAATCTGCCCTATCATCATCGTCAACAGCTGGAAGACATTCAATTTTAGACAAAGGCTAAATCTGCCCCGCATCCTGACAAATGTCTCTGTATCATCTACCTACTTTGCTATTTGACAAATATTACTTAAAATCTACATTCACAAATTAAATCATTGTGCTACGCTAAATGAGAGTGTAAATTGCACAATGTGTGAACAAACTGCTGTGTACAAAGAGTCGCAAGTTCGATTCCTGCAACCAGAATTTGTGTTCATTACTTTTCCAAAAATGTTGTACTCTTAATCCTTCCCTTCTTAGAATTATTGTCCTTTATGTACCTACTTCATTATGTAAATAATCTTTTCATTGTATCCCAAATAAAAGAAAATTATTAAGTAACTAAAAGTCGCGGGTTACTCACATGCAAATACTGAGATAAGCTCTACTAGTACCGCGACTTTTAGTTAATTTAGTACGTCTCACGACATTTATTATAAAAACAGAATATTTTTACTTCCTACTACTACCTATATGTTTAATTTATCTCAGGTATTCAACCTAGAACGCGAGTTAGGTCGCGAACGTCTCCGGGTGCGTGCACTAGAGGAGGCGCTGGAGACTCCGCTGAACGTGCACCGCTGGCGCAAGCTGCAGGGCACTGACCCGGAGAGCGTCCGACTCACGCAGAAACTCAGACTGACGCAGAAGTAAATGCCATTCTTTAACTTTTAGATTTATCTTTATAAATTCCCTATAGGTACGGGTACCTACCTAAATGTAAAACCAATTGAGTATATTGATCTAGAAGTTTATCAACAAAACAAATGATATAATCGTGATAGACATGCAGTTTCCTAAGAAGATTAGTTAGGTTAACAACACCGTAAGCCGCGGTGACTAGAATTCGTGGAATAAATGTTGGGAAAATGTTCTGACATCTATATTCACCTTTTAGGAGCTAGGTAGGAGAGCCTAGTGTCCTAGAGGAGGTTTCTTCTTTTCTTCCATTAGTAGTAAAACTCCGATGAGAGGTGTGGACCAGAATGATTTAATTCGCCAAACTACGCTACTTATATTTCTATTTACATATTTACAACTAGGCAATATCAGATATAGTTAGGTGATAGTTTCGACCAATAGCGGCGCGCCGGCGTGCGCGGGGTGCGGGGCGCCGCTTTGCACACGACACTATCGGTTCCTTCCGTATAAGTATGACCGCGCGGCGCGAGCGCGCGCACCGAGCGGAACATCCGTGCCGGCGTGCCCCAGGGAAGCTGCATCTCACCCGTGTGCTACTGCGTGTACACGGACGACATCCCCGTCGTGAACGGCGTCAAACTAGCGCTGTACGCCGACGACGCCGCCTACTACACGACGTCGCTGAACCCGAGGCACGCAGTAGTCAAACTACAGCGCGCCCTAGATGCACTCCCTGAATGGCTGGAGAAGTGGAGACTGGCTGTGAACGTGGCCAAGACCCAGGCGCTCGCCGTGGGGATCATGAAGCCGACACCCATGACACTCATGGGAGAGCAGGTCCGGTGGGCGCCGAGCGTTAAATACCTCGGCGTGACCATCGACCGCTCGCTCTCAATGACGCCCCACGTGCAGCAGGCCACCGCTCAGGCGCGCGCCGCGCGTCACCTCCTGCGCCCGGTGATCGACTCGGCGCTACCTCTCCGTGCGAAGCTCGGCATCTACAAGGCCTACATTCGGACACGGCTCACCTACGCCGCCCCGGCATGGTATGCGCTCGTGTCCGAAACCAACAAAAAACGCCTCCGTGCGCAGCAGTCACTGTCGCTGCGCACCATCGTACAGGCCCCGCCTGAGACCTCGGCGTAGAGAGCATCGACGCATTCGTGCAGCGCCTGAGCACCACACTATTTGAGCGCTCCGATCGGTCGCGGCACGACCATCTCCGAGGACTGGCGCCCTACCACCGGCGCCCCCCCCGACGGCCTCGGCCTCCCACGAGACCTGGTCGCACCGACCGGCCCATCGGACACCGCGTGAGACTCCCGCCCGCCCCGCAGGCGGATCGGTAGAGTCTCCGCCACCACCGGACACGACCGCGCGCCGCTCGCTACTAGCCCGCCGCTCGCCGGGCTCCCCCCGGCTCGAGCGCGGCTCCTAGCGGCGCCCCCACTGGACACGACCTATGCCCCGCCAACAGCTTGCGGCTCGCTGGGCTTGCCCGGCTAGAGCGCGGCTCATGGCAGGGCATACCACCGGACTCGACACCGCATCGGGCCCCGCAAGGTGCCCGACCAATCCAACCCCTCGCCTGCTGTAGCAGGCAGCGAGCGAATCCGCCGAGACAGGCATCGGCCTGGATCGCGCGACCTCGCGCCCCCCAGCCGGGGACGCAGAGATGACCCGAAGACGAGCGCGCGCATTTCTACGAGCGCCGGCGTCGAGTGAAGACTGAAGACTACCTACAGATGAACAATGAAGAATATACGACGAATGCAAGTGCTCCGGCTCCGGCTCCGCTTACGCTGCTTGGCTGCTTGGCTGCTTGCTTAACCAAACCGCTTCTTTCGAAGCGATCGCTCGCGGCACGGTGTGATAACGCTGTTGCCGCAGTGATTATTATTGTTTCTATGCGAGAGAGTCGTAAACTGTCTTTTTCAAGACAATTGGTTTCTTGTTTCTAAAACGAAGTAAGTCTAAAACTTTTGGTAAAGGTATTGTGGAAGGTATATGGTAAGGTATTCGGTGGTACTGGTAACTGGTAGGTATGTAGTCGTGCGGTGCGGCTACAACCTCATTCCTATATTTATTCACCCCTCATTTCTATTCACTCCGTTTTACAGCATTGTCCTTTTTAATTATCTTTTGTTTTGAAAAAAGGATATGATTTTTCTTTTTCTTCTTTGCCAACCGAGGAAAAGGATTAGTAGTTATAAAATGAAGTTAGTACGAATTAGGATCTATGCTCATGATGATGTTATGACATGTCGAAATATTTGTCGACTATTCGTCTCACACGTCATTGGTATTACCATTCCTCGATTTTACCAAAATTATGCACATAATACGTCATTATAGGGGCCAAATAGTAATTAATCTATATTGGAAGTACTCAGTTGGATTTCACAAGTATTAAACAGCGCGTAAAACAAACGAATTGTAAAATTGTCTACTAAGAATCGTAAATTATTTGTGCAAAACAAATATTTTTGTGGGTATTTCGGCGCGTAACTTCATCGTAACTACTTAATCTACATTGACTAAAAATATTTGTTTTTGTTGAATCATTTCTCATTTCTTGTTATTATTTCTTGGGGATTTTTAATACCCCATGCCCATGGTGCAGTTGAATCAAGTTCTCAGTGAACCTTTTTCACATTTCTGAATTGATTTTTTTAATGGGGCGAAGGCCAAGTTTGTATCTTGTGATCAGGAATCGACTAAGCCTGAATCGGAGTCGCGGAG
The DNA here is from genome assembly GCA_038387885.1 of Spodoptera picta. Lineage (NCBI taxonomy): Eukaryota > Metazoa > Arthropoda > Insecta > Lepidoptera > Noctuidae > Spodoptera > Spodoptera picta. The sequence goes on along the minus strand of JAZHFQ010000428.1, from coordinate 700,898 downwards.
AACCTAATGAGTTACCGGGGCTCCGGCTCGACGTGCAGGAGAAGGAACGGGGTGGTTTTTAGTCAGTAAGAGTCTGACACTCCCTCCCGCCTCACCCAGGCGGGAGCAGTCATTCGATGATTTTTCCACCTTAAAAAAAAAGCTCAGCCTAGAGGCAAGCACCTCATAGGCTCCACTAATATTTTTTTGGCGCTCTCGCCGCTGGGCATTTAGGTATGCGCGTCTCGCGACCCCTGTAACCTGGCGCCCTAGGCCTAGTTTGCCTTGTCGCGGAGAACCTAACGGGTAACCGGGGCTCCGGCTCGACGTGCAGGAGAAGGAACGGGGTGGTTTTTAGTCAGTAGGAGTCTAACACTCCCTCCCGCCTCACCCAGGCGGGAGCAGTCATTCGATGATTTTCCCCCCTTACAAAAAAAAAAGGCCTAGTTTGCCTAAGGGATAATACAGTCACAGTGAGTCTTGTGACTTATGTGCTTTATATTATGGCAGTCTATATATGGCGGCGAGTATTGCAATAAAACAATATCTATCGGCTAACACGTCCGTTTATTAATGCTCTCTTTACAATACTGAGTACGATGCTGATGTGCTGTAGGTACACTTAAAAAAATTCATTTAAAATGGAGTTCAATATATGGTATAAAACAATTCAAACCTTAAGTACTGTTTATATCGATGGAGTCTTGTCACGCGTAGTATCGTGTTGTAACAATAATTACTGGCCGTGCTAATTAGCCACACAGCCGACGTTACAAGCTAGATTCATTGAATCATGTTTTCTGTTATTATTGGCTAAATTGCTTATGAAGATAATCCTGCGATTATGAAGAGTAAACCAAGGTACTCGTATAAATTAAAATGATGTTATGAGAGCTATACGTAAGCTATATTTATGACAATCACTTTTGAAAAACAGTTGTTGTCTGTTGTTGAGCTAGAAAGAAAGGAAGAAAAATTTATTTGTCACAATGTAGTTACAATCGGTGTTTTATCTTAATTAATGTCTCATATATTCTACCGAATCGGTGTACAAATATTACACTTATTTTCTACTTATATATTTATGTACTATTCCACAACAATGTTTTTGCAATCTTTGTCATCGAGAAAATCTTTAGTTGAGTAGTAGCACTTGTTTAACAGAAACTTGAATAATTTTGTTCTGAATGACGTTTAGTTAAGATTTTTTAGGTCATTTGGAAGCCTGTAGCTACTTTGAAACACAATAGTATTTAAATTATTATTATGTTTTCGGCTTACTGATGTAACTGTTTGACGAGGAACTCGACTAGTTTCAAGCTATGCTAGAGGCTTATTATATTTATGCGCGGCCGCCGATGAACGAGCCTAACGTGCTAGCGGTGGCGCTAGCGCCGCCACAGATGAAGGAAAGTGAAGAAACATAGTATTTATATTTTAGGGTTTTATAGATGGTCAATATATACACAATAGAAAATACATTGTGTGTGTCTCATATCACCACGGGTTAAGAATTACGAATGACTGTTACTAAATTAGAACTAGGTACGTAAGATTTCTCAAGCATTTATTACTACCGTGTGTGTCAAACACCGAGATTCTTTTCGATATCTAACAGGTTTTTTTCTATAACCTATAGCTTATACTTAAACCTATAGCTGTTTTAATAATAAATTCCACTATTCAGGCAGACGACACGTGCTTCTATTGGTATTACCAGTCCCCATTCTCTTTAGAAAAAAGCAAATTGTTCATCTCTTTGAAATTTCAATCTCGATCACAGAATAATTATTGTAGACGTGGTAAACAATTACAAAGTAACAATTTTAACAAATCAAGTCCTGATTAGCACCACGGGTACTAAACTTGTTACGTCGAAGCTTCAATTATTGTCATTTCAGAACAATCTTGTCTAATTATCACCCAGCAAAAACGGCTACAGTTAACAATACTTGTTATAATGATTAATCCAATCTTTGTAAGTCCAGTCACGTAGGAAACTAAGAGGTAGGAGAAATCTAATTAGCTGATAATCAAGCCCTTGGTAAATAAAGTACCTAGGGTTTAAATTGAACTTTAATTGGACTGACGACAGGTAGGTACCTGTCGTCAGTCCAATTAAAGTTCATTTTCTAGTAGGTACTAGGAATTTCTGACGCAGACATAATGTTTTACTATATGAGTTAGCCGGTAAACGAGCAGACTGATCACCTGATCGTAAGCAATCAGCGCCGCCCATGGACCGTAACACCTGGGGGCTTACTCTTGAATCCAATTCCGATTGGTCGACATTGGTATTGTGAACTTTCGTACTCTTGAATTGCAACACTATTGCATCCGCATTGCGTGGATATTGAAGGAAATAAATGGTATTGAGTTTGGTTTTATATTCCGTACTCTTAATGCTATTTTTACAGTTACGATTGGGGTTGTATAGTTTTGACATTGAATAATTATTGAGATTTTATTGGATTGAAATTGCATTGACATTGAGATTGGTTTCAAGAGTGAGGTGTTACAAGTGCGTTGCCGGCCTTTTGGGGTTAAGGGTTTTGAGAATTAAGAAATGGATAGGGGAATAATTGGGCCTCTCCGGTAGCCTCACCCACGTAGCGAAACCCAACACAAGTGTTGTTTCACGCAGGTTTTTCTGTTAGGCCGTGGTCACAATGGTCCAGCCGGCCCATTCGTGAATACCTGTAGTAAAGTTTAAAATTGACAAGAGATTACGATAATTTTATCAGAATAAACTTCAGTTAAATTATAATTAAGTCTATAGAACATAATACCAATGCAATGTCTACTGTTTTTACTGATATAATGTCGTAATTTGAAACAAAAAGTGCTCAGGCCAGGCATTGACCGTATTGTTACAACCTTGATCTTCTGTTGTTTATATTTTAATGGTGTCACTTCGTACGGATTGTTACTGCGAATTAAAATAGATACTTTTTGTTATTATACATGCTATTTTATTATCAGCTTATGTCAGTCCACTATTGGAATATGGGCCACCTACAAGAGGGTTTGAAAGGACTTTGCCGTAAACTCCTCGTTTGGCGAACAGGATCAAGGTTCATGTTTACCAGTGCTCTTAGGTATTGGTTCCGTGCTTCCATTTGCTATTTAATACATTCGCCTATCAGACATTTTTTGGACCTTTAGGACAGCGTGATATTAGTTTGTTTTTATTTTTCAGGAAAGTGCTAGCTCAAAGCGAAATGCTAGTACTGAAAGACCGGGAGCTGAAGGAAACGCGGAACCTGTATACTGCAGTCAAAGATATGCTGGCCTTGCAGCCTAGTCCAGAGATTCAGGTAAAAAAGTACCTACCTACTTACATACATTTATTAATTTTTGTAAACATTCTATAACATTTGTTTAAATGGTTAGCATTGTAATGTTTATTACCTCTACAATGCTAACCATGTTCGTAAGTTCACTTTATTGATTTATTTTAATTAATTCAGGGTTTTGCATATCGAGCAAGCTTATACTATTCATTCAGACTATAGGTATCTTCTCTATGTCTTATCTTTGCTGCTACCCAGATATTAGAACTAAAAATAAGTTGTCTATGATACGATAGTTAGAGCCCGCCAAAAATTTAAAATTTTGTCTTTCAGATAACATTGAATCGTACTCAACGGGCCCTGACAAATCGGACCACGAAGATGAAGTGCTTAATCGCAGGTTAGTTACATTTTTGTGAAACTTGGTATTACCAAGTTGGTAAAACTAATAGGCAAGTCCTTCACGGAATGGTTTTCAGTGATTCGACAGCCATGAAGCTAGGTCGAACATGAAGTGGCTTACTCTTTACTTTAATGATTTATTAAAATGATTTAAGTAATCAATGAACGAGTTAAAAGGTGGGTCGTCAGGTTTTTGTCTCTTATTAAATCTTGAAAAGGATTTGTACTTAAAATAATTATTGTGAATCAAAAAACATCGTTTATATGAATATCTATGCTGATCAAATCGATTAGATAATGCTGTATAATCTTTGCAACCTACTTTTTTTCTGAAAGTCTTAATATTTAATAGAAGAAACTTCCATTGGAAGTAGGTTTCCATTTACAATTTGTATTTACTACGACCACGTCCCTTTTTGGAATTTTAAGGACGTATTCCGTGCAGTGAATCAGGAATATTATAGAAAAAATCTTTTAATTTAAAATTAATTTTCGTTTAATCGATAATTTACCAAATCTACTATGTACTTTCCAGAGCTAAGCATGCGTGAACGGCAAGTGAACGACCAACGCTTAGAGCTGGATCGTGTCAACAGCGAACTACATTCCTACAAACAGAAATATTTCGAGATGAAGAGAGCATTGGACGCTGATGAAGCAAGAAGGTTGAAGGTCGCAACGCCACCGTCAGCCGTGATATCAAAACAGGCAGTGGTGCTTCAGTAAAGTTAGTAATCCCGCCTATTACATATAACCGTCGAAAAATCAGAGATAGACAATAACTTTAAGTTTATTCATTGTTTTATTAGCTAAAAGCCGGGGTTTTATGTGGAAGTACTCGATTGCCAAATTATAATCTTGAAACTTCTAAGAAAACCTTTTGATTGAAACTAACGGTTGTGGTTGTTACTGTAACTATGTATTTATTAACTGACTCCCGATGGAAAATGAATACTTGAACACATCGCATTTTTTTTGTAAATGGGAATATTTCCCATTCATACGCCTTTACAAGCGTGGTACTACACGAGTATTACTGTACAAGCGACCCAGATTTTAACGTAATTTTTTTTAATCCATCGCACTGTCATTTCTTGAGCTACCTACCTATAATGTAAAATGAAAGAGATATTCGGACTTAGCAACTAGATTGCAACAAATATACCGAAATTATACAAGGCGAATTGCTTGAGGTTTCCTTACAAAAATGTCTGTAGTGACGATTTTAATTATATCAAGTTTATAGTTCGTTGTAGCATCGACATATTAATTTATTTGTTAGGGATAATAATATTCACTTATGTGCCAATTTATACGTACGATCTCAATACTGCATGAAATGTTATATTTGTAAAACGATTTGTTTTTAAAGTTACAAATGCAAAATATATTGCTAGTAAATAATCTTTCTAACTTATAAAATGTGCAATAAGTAAAGAAAGCAGTGGTCTATATATATCATAATAGTTATGTATTAGTATATTTGTTATTTGTACGTATTGTAGTAGTCAATCAGAACTGAAAACGCAAAAGGTTGACATTTGTTTGATAATAAATAAAACACTCAGGTAATTAATCCGAAAACAATAGTTTTATTTAAGAACTTTTCACTTTCTCATAAAATATACACATTGTTTTTGTCATTAAACTAAACTGTAAGTAAATACTAATTTTTAAATACCAATTCTCACGATTGTCAAACGGGTGCATGGCGGGGCAGTGCCCCTCTATTGCGTTTCGGTTCTAAATTTAATATTCATGGTGTTCTTTCATGTTCATGTACAAATTCGTCACTTAAACACTATTTAAAAAAAATATTCAAATGAAGGATGATTTTGTACATTTTCAAAGTAAAAAAAAAGAAACACGAAGACATCCGTTTTCTCATTAATAAAGTGTGATGATAGAATTCTACAGTCCTTTTGTTGATTACTTAAAAATAACAGTTCGAATGCATGCGCTCGGGCCGGACCGGGGCCGCGGCCGTGTGGGTACAAACAAATGCGATCAAATGCTCATAGACCAGGGGCTGGGACCATGCATCGAACCTCCGCGTACCGCGTATAACTCCAGCGCTTCGATTCAACACACACGCGGTACATACGTCTGAATAACGCGATAATAAAGTCAAATGTGTATGTGTTACAAAATGAGAATGATAGTTTTAATGACTTTCTTTTTGTACATTTTAATTCAATATAAAAATCTATTTAATTACCCGCCAAGGTAAGCACAAAAGCCTTATACAAATTTACATAAAACTCGTGGAACCTTCGATTCCATTTGTTTCTAAATTAATTTCTCCAGCCATCGTCGTTACCAGTAAGCTAGCTATCACTGACCATATACAAAATTATAGAGCTTTTATGATTCTAAAAACCTATTCCGACGAGCTCTCACGCGTATGTCTACTTCATTAATCACTGTACGCGAAGTAGTTGTTTTCTTTAGTATGAAACTTATCTACTCCACACAATGGGTCATCATTTCCTCCGCAGCGGCTATAGAAGATAACTTGCGTTACTTCGCCGTACAACACTTCCACGATGCTCGACTGTGTGGAGTATAGCAGTATTAGACTTATTATCGCATTATTTACACGTACAAGTACACAGAACATACACGTTTCGGCCCGCGATCAATACACGCATTTTACCATAACAGTATCTATATATAGCTGTCCCAACTTACCAAATACAAACACAGAATCAACTATTCGCTCATAACGCGCGACGTTTGCATCGAGACGGGCGTGCATTTCACAAGGAATCTCATAATCACACTGAAATAAAACTGTGGTACAGTCACACACAACATTCCCGCAAGCCATATGCACTAATTATAATTATTTGTCTCCTTGACGTATATAAACATGTTCGAGAATCGAATTTGCTCGATTCATTTGTATACTTTCAAAACTTCATTAGTTATTTATTACTCGAGTGTCTCGTTTATATCAATCTCGTTAGTGTCGAAATATTACTTTTTATTGTCAGTTAACATGAAATCGACTATGAAAATCACGAAGTAGGAAATAAATGGAGTGCTTATCGATAAATCACTTAATCATCAGATAAGTCAAAATAATTATATTATTATTGGAGGCAAAATCCTTATTGAAATATGCCTGCATATTTATATTATTAACATTAATTTCACAGTCAATTCAAGCGTCCCATTTGTCTCCTATCCCGCGACAGGAACATATTTTTCTATAAAACAAAATGTTTAAGGGCAGACAGACTCACTCGCCGCGGATCGAACCGACGCACTAAAACTCACTAATTTACTATTTTATAATATAAAGCGTTGTGTCGCCTCTATGCAAACGCCGCGACTACATTATTATATCACTCGTTGGCTTACGACATAGGTACTTATGACATAATTGCGATGGAATCAATAAAACTATTGTTTGTTTTGTATGTTTGTTTAGTCGCTCGGCGTGATCACGGTACTGTAACGTAGCGCATCTTCGTCGCCTAGTGAACGTCGGAGCTCTCCTGCTTCAACTGATGGTTGGCCGGATCCGACGTGTTGATTGGCTGGAATGGACAAAACGATGAACATTATTCGTCTGTTCCAAATCGGTAGCCGATGGTTAGGGCGGACGTGCATGAGTAAGAGCGCCAATTACCAGCGCACTGACCAGGGAGATGGGCGGCTGCGGCGTGATGGGCGCGTGCGGCGTGTGCGGCGCGATGGGCGCGTGCGGCGCGTGCGGCGCGGGCGGCGGCGCGGCCGGCGTCGGCGCGTCGTGCACCGCCGTGGTGGAGTGCGCCGCCTGCGCCGCCGCGTAGTACCCGCCGTTGATGCTCTCGGGGTAGGGCGCGGGCGGCGCGGCGGGCGCGGCCAGCGGCGCGCCGCCCAGCGCGCCGCCGCCCAGCGCGCTCCCACCGTGGAAGTAGTCCTTGTTCACACAGTTCCGCAGGCAGTCAGGGATGCGACCTACGATGGCGCGCCGTATCTCTGACGCGGCCATTTCACGTAGCTCCTGTGCCGACGCGTCCGAATAGAAAGCCGCATGTGGAGTACACAGCACGTTCGGCGCGTCTTTCAACGGGCCCTGCAACACAATACGTAACGTTACATTCATTCTCACTATACTGCTGAACAAGACAGTGAATTATACAAAATGGATATTACTTGAACATTTGAAAATTACGTCTAACATAGACAATAAGTAAAACAAGTATACAAAAATGTTTGATATATAAAAGAAGTAATGAAAGTGGTGTTATAATATTGTTATAAAAATGATAGAAGAAAATGTAGAAAGAACCTTGAAAGGTAAGCATTTTTTACAATTTGAACCTATGAAATGAGTATGTGTATAATACAAAATCTATTTTGTTGTAACAAGGGTACATACTTGAAACACGTTGAAGGGTTCATTCTCATGTACGTCGAGTGCGGCAGCCCTAATGCGACCCTGCTTGAGCGCGGCGGCCAGACCTTCGTCGTCTACTAACCCACCGCGCGCCGTGTTCACCAAAAACGCGCCTGAAACACGTACGACACATTCTTGTAAGTATTATGATTTATCCTTATTTTATTAGTAGAATTTATGTTATCTTACAATTAATAAATGCCAACTGTCACCTTTGCCATATTATAAGGCAATGATTATCCAGTTATCCTTTAACTGAGATATTAAACAATTTTCTTAACTTCCTAAATACTTACTAAATACATATTATTATAATAAAATCGTAGGCAAGTCAAAACTGTACATTGATATTTTTTTAAAAGAATACTCAGGGCGTGATCTACAATCGATATCCAAGCCAAAAATATATTTTTTAGAATCTTTCCTGTTTGCCTGTATGTATGTCCGGGCTGAACACAAATATTTGGATGAAGTCGCGAGCACAACTAGTTGTTATATAATTTTCTTTCTCTTTAGAGTTCTATTTACCTGGGCGCATCTGTTTAATGGTGAACTCGTTGATGAGGTGGTGATTGTGTTCGTTTAAGCTGCAATGCAATGATACACAATCACTTTGGAATAGGAGGTCCTGAAAACAAAATATGTACATACTTTAGGACATTTCACCATAATCTCTTTATCATCATCATCATCATCATCAACAGCCTATAAATGCCCACTGCTGAGCAAAGCCTCTTCTCACATGGAGAAGGTTAGAGCATTAATCACCACGCTTGCTCAATGCAGGTTGGCGATTTCAAACTTATAATTATCTATACTAATATTATAAAGAGGAAAGATTTGTATTTTTGTATGTTTGTAATGAATAAACTCAAAAACTACTGGACCGATTGCAATAATTTTTTCACCATTAGAAAGCTGCATTATTCAGAAGTAACATAGGCTATATATCACGCTAGGTCCTACAGTTGTGGAGCAGTAACCAAAAATGTTTTAAAAACGGGGGAAAAGTATCGTTTCCGAGGCCTTCCGTGGCGTGCGCTGAGCATATAGTTAAAGTTATACAAAAATGCTCTATAGATGAATTGTTCATCTTAACATTATTTTTAAAAAAGTGCGCGAGAGCATGTCTACATTTTATAGTTTACCCATAACAATCGTTTTAATGAATGGTTCCATCCTTATAAAAGTTTGCTCTAGATAACTTTTGAATTGTTCAATAAATGAAGTCCGGAAAAATATTTTCAAAAGGTATGTAAATACTTCCTAAATAAAAAAAAAACTGAGAATAAATATAAATAAAACGTAAAACTATGTAAAAAATCTTAAGTACCCCCGTGCGAAGCCGGGACGGGCCGCTAGTAAATTATAAGTTCAGGTTTCCTCACGATGTTTTTCCTTCACCGTTTGTCAGTGGTGTCTAAATAATCTTAGAAAGTACATATAACTCGGAAAAAGTCACATTGGTACTTGCCGTTTGTAGGTTTCGAACCCTCCGTCTTAAACCTCCGGGCCACCACGCCACCAATCTCTTTATACTATTAAGTTTTTATCAGTATTTTTTTGTGATTTCTGTTTTTCATTTAATTTAATTTATTTCATGGCCTGATTGGCATCACATTATAATTTTTAATTATAAGTTTGAAATCGCTAATCCGCATTGAGCAAGCATAGCGATTAATGTTGAGCACCTTCTCCGTGAGAGAAGAGGCTTTGCTCTGCAGTAGGCATTTATAGGCTGTTGACTGTTGATATATGTTGATGTACATGGCCTGATTGTTTAATTTATAGAAGAATCAATCCATTATGACCATTTCTAAATACATATCTGTATTTATGTAGAAATTTTGTTACAGAAAGAGGTTAATAAAAAGCTTTCGAGTTTGACTTTTGAAAACCCATGTCTTAAGAAGCTTGTAAAACTGTTGGAGCTAGTGGGCAGTAACCACTGGTAACGAAATGACAAATTAAAATGGTTGATTTACAGGATTTGGAACGAACGACCGATACCTCTGTTGATTGTTACCATTGGGGCTGATTAATCAGCCCCAAAAAAAGTACAAATGTTATTATAGAAGAAGGTATAATTTACCTGAAGTGTGTAGACCCTGGTTAGACCGAGCGACTTCTCAATGCCGTCGGGCAGGTAAGGGTCGTAGAAGATGACGTTGAAGCCGAATGCCTTGGCCCTGAGCGCGACAGCTGAGCCGATGCGGCCCAGCCCCACGATGCCCAGCGTGTCGCCTCGGATACGTGCGCAACCTGTCGCTGCTTCACGCACCTGCTCCGGTCCTGGAAACATATAAATGTTATAAAACTGTGCTCATGCCCATTTGTGCCCTGCTTTGTACTACATGACGTAATCGTAATCTACATGAAATTGAAGCACTGAATTATATTTTTGTTGTAAACATTAAATAATTATTATTTATGTACTTCAATAAAAAAATTATTTAACGAACTGGCAAACTGCTTTCATTTGATACCTATCTACTAATCTAGTATATTCAATATACTGTCATGGTACACATTAGAAAACAACATCAGGCAGATAATTCATTGGGTAATAAATAAGTATAATATTCAGTGCGTTTAGTCAAACGCGACTTTCGCGCTTGTCTACCGAGAGAGTAGAAAACTAAATGTATGGGGATGATACTGACAAGTGTCAAAATTCACGTCAATTCCATTTAATTTGGTTTTCTACTCTACAAGTAGACAAGAGCTAAATGGCATTTGGCTACAGCTGCTGGATACATAACTATTGCATTGTAACTATGCAATGTTATCACTGCATATTGTAACGTACAATGTATATGAAAATAAATGGCTTGGATAATAACAATATTTATAGGTTGCACGTGTCTGGGCGTAGTAAAGTAATTCATTAGTACATTAGTATGGTGTTATTATATTTCAAGGCCAAACATTCCGACACGTTGTCTTATTACTAACATTGGGAAGTAATTGTAAGTCTTTTGTGATACCGATTATTTTGAGTTTTGACTCACAGACATGTATAGACTTTTAATTATAAAACCGTTAATTTTTTTTAAGTTAAGAACACGATAACACTGAAAGTGTTATACGAAAAAACTTGTAAAAACTATGTAGGCTTACCTGTGAATTTTTTCCCTTCCCGTACCATGTTCGCGAGCCAGTACGTCCGCCGATATAAGTTCAATATGAGACACATTGTGGTGTCTGCTACTTCTTCTACACCGTAGCCTGGTACATTACATACCGCTATGCCTGAAAAGATCAAAGCATCGTATTAGTGCTATGCAAAAAAATCGTTTTAGCTTAGTCCTAACTTTATTTTGATTGGTGGTTGATACACCATTAGTTGATATAAGAATAAATAAGGGAGAACAACCTAATCTGGAATAAAACGACTAGAAAATGTCCTATATCCTTCAAAATGTCCTAATTACCCTACTTGCTGTATGTAGCAAATTAAAGTTTTAAATCACATAAAGTAGTCCTCATTTACGGCTAGTCTCATTAATCTGATATAGATTTGGTTCTTACAAGGTAATTTGTTTTACTTTAGCAACCAAATGTAATGATACAAAGATTTATTGAGATTATCCGTGAGCACAAAAAGCAGTACATTAATATAGTATCTGTAATTGTATGAGACTCACCTAGTTCACCTGCCGCTTTGACATCAATATTATCAACACCTGATCCGATACGAACAATGATCCTTAACGCCTTGAACTTCTCGAGGTCCTCCTTGGTCAATATGATGGTGTGCCACATTAGTGCACCCACTGCTTCGTTGAGCACCTTCTCGTGAATCTCTGATGTGGACTGTGCGTCGCAGAACGCCACTGTCGCGACATCTTTCAGTATCGGCATCTCGACTGTACAGTCGCGTCCGTCTAGTAACGCCACCAAGGGCCTGGAAACACAAACATAATTATTTAAGATGCTGTACACTTTCTAAGGACGGATGCACAAAATAAAAGAAAGTTATATTATATCTTAGTAACTAGTAGGGTCTGTTTGTCCGACACGGGCATCAAATTCGAGCACGTTTGTTTATATTTCCATTTTTACTGTCATTTTGATGCGAATATATAATTAAACAATTATTAAAGTACAAACTCGTTAACAATTTTACTACTAACTTCATGCAAAGTTAGTTGAGAAGTTAGCCATGTTTAAAGATAACATAACATTGCTGAAACTGTATAGTTGTTCAAGTATCAAAGTTTGCTATACTTTAAGTTTATAGTTAGTAAATTAGTTAGTTCAAAAATATATAAAAATTTAATCAAGATTATTATGGGACATTAAGAATAGAAATGAGATATTTTCTTTGAAATGTTTTATATGACATTATAATCTTAATGTGGTGTCAGTTGTCCAATATGTTAAGCAAGGAGAAAGCACGTTCATCGCATTCGCAGTTAACCGCAATAAATAACATCATAAAGCAGTATAATGACGCAAACTTTACATAAAACGTGATAAAGAATACGTAACATTTATCAATCGTATCGAGCAACCATTCATACTCATGAAAGAAAAAATAAACTGTATTTCATTTTTGCACGAATAAAGTTTCTAACCTCGAGCAATTGAACCTAGTTATCAATAATAGTCTTTAGCTACACTATTAACGACTATGAAATTCTACCTAAAGTACAAAAACGTTTAAATAAAACGATATAACCACTTAAAGTTCAATTTTCAACACTGCGAAGTGGCTTTCTATTTTTATCGCATCTCTATTGGAGTTTGCCAGTCAATATCATGAACTTTTGCCGGTCGCCCCGCAAAAACAAATGAAACAGCTCTTTACACACGAGGGTATTAACGTCCTGGCTGGATTATACGGTGTTGTTTGAAAACGCATTAGGTTAATAGGTGAAATAACTTCCGTTAAAACGTTCTGTATATAGATTATCTGTTTCAAGGTAAGATAAGGCAATTATATAGTAAAACTTAGAATATGGAAAGCCGTTTTACATTCCTAATTAAATTCTGATTATCCTTTTGGTTGTGGTTATTTGAGAAAACAAAACATTGCAGCCTTTTAATGTAGAAAATTCCGACAATCTGAACGTCAAAATTATATGCATTTACGTATGTACTGGGTAGGTAGAAACTACAGCGAGCCACCCACTTATGATACTCACATACTTGGTTAGTTTACATCACAATCACAATAAGTACATACAAAAAATAAAGAGATAAAACTTATAAAACGGGTATTTCCCCGGACTCCTTTCCAAACAGTACAATAAACGTACAAATTACACGATAGCCATTCACTGAACAATGATCAAATAGCAATTAGTTACTTGGAAATATACCAACAACTAAGTAATGCAAGAACAAACAATTTAAATGTGTCAGAGCGAGCTAGTTAATTGTAGTACGTTAACGTTACTCTAAGATTTGGTGTAATTGTTGAGTTACTGTTAATTACTCACCACTTTTAATTTTTTATTATTTTTTTATATATATATTAAAATTATTTATATATATATATATATATAAATAAATAATATATATATATATATATATTATTTATATATATATATATATATATATATAAATATATATATATTATTTATATATAAATAATATATATATATATATATATATTATTTATTTATTTTTTTATAAAATTATTTATATATATATTAAAATAATAAAATTTATATATTAAAATTAAGTTAAATACACACGCCTAGTTTACTAACCACGGCGTACAGTAACACCTAATAAAATTAATAAAACAGCCGACGTCATAATGTGCAAATAAAACCAACATTTTGAGGTAATATCTGGCGTAAAATTTGTCGATAGAACATCAAAATATTCAGTGTTAACTCTCTAATACCATGTGGGAAAACAATAACTAATGAAAAAACAAACAATAAGTCCATAATATCATTAGAAACAATACAGGGCGTAATCGAATGCGCGTTAGGCATTGCACAATGAATGAAACGGTATGGAACGGTTCAGCATTTCAATAGTAATTATAGTCATTCACTACAACGCTAGGTGCAATTATGAAACTGTGTGAATCATTATTGTTTAATATAGTAACTGTATTTGTTAAACTAATGACTGCTAATATATTCGTGTTTATTTTTATTTTATTATTTACTTTTATGCGTATACGGCGTTTTCATTAAAAAACGCGTTAATTTTTAGTACTTTTCAGAGTTAATATAACTTCCAAAGCTTCTAATTTTACTAAATAATGCAAATTAATGAAGTATTATTGAATGGTATTATTGATTTTAGATGATATCTTACGGTTACCAATAAAGAAATTTGCACATAAATAAAATTTACCCGCGTAGTCAGTAAATAATATTGACCAAAAATACCTTTTCAAAATGTACGTAATTGATATTCTGAAGTCGTTCGTATAATAACTACACAGTTTGATTGACGCATGCCGCCGTCTTATGGCGAAACTTTCTCTTCATAACACGTACTTTATACGAAATATACAGGTAGTTTATTTTTAAAATAATGATGGTATGAATGAAACTTTACAAAGTATTCAATATTACATTACATTGAGAGATTAGTTTTAACTACATATAAAACAAGACGTTCAATTGCCAGAAAGTACCGTACAACTTATCGTATAGCAAGTTTCGTGAGTTGCAGCAACAATAACGGTATTAAAGTTTAGCACTAAATAACTAGGGTACTCCAATTTAGATTAACTCGTCGAGTACCGGTTTTGTAGACACAATTATAGAACAATAGGTTGCGGTCACCGGTGACCGCTTGGTGTTTGACAGTTTAAGAGATACGACGAAGAGCAAAATTACAAGTTTGTAACTGCCAATTAGCTTTGGTAATAGACAAACCAAAATTAATGGACAAATTAAATTTCTAAGCAAACCGACAAATTTTGCAAATATTGGAAACTAGGAGAGATTGGGGGATAGCAGCCGGGGACCAGTTAGCTAATCACGGATAGGACGTGCCCCGAACATCTCGCCCCCGCCGCGAATAATTAAAGCACACCAGTACGATTAAACTAATAATTTAAACTTTCGTCATAGCGGAGCGGAATTATTATTATTGCCGGGGAAAGTTTCGGGCGGCGAAACGGGAAAGTAATTCCGGGCGGGTAAGGAGGGAGTTTTCAGAATTCCAACAAACTTTTCCGGGGGCAGACGAAAACAGATTTTGGTGGCAAACAAAGAGGCCGTGCCACTGGTGTGAGTCCGGGGAGGCAACCCTTCGGGCAAGTTTTGATGGAAACCAAATAGGATTAGCGCGAGAAAAGAATAAGTGGAGTGAGCCCAATAGACGGCGGACGTCGCTTTGTTAACTTGCCACCCGCGTTCATTCGCGACCAGCTTACGAATTAGATGAACGACTCCGCTAGATTCGATCTTTGCTAAACTGTTTGAGTTTCTGATTGTGGACTGTGATTCAATTAAATCGGTGGCTGCTTATATAAATTTACGATTTCATTATACGAAGTAATTTTAGTGGGTTATTGTCAATAGTATTTCAGATATACACGGATAACAAAATGGACAAATAAAATAATGAATGACATTTACCTCGACTGCAAGGGTCCGTTGGCGATGGGACCCCGCATACTATCCATACGCGCTCTCTTTGGCAGCATCTTGCGTTTGTCCATTTAAAGCGGCAAAGCCGCTTTAACCACCCCTACGCAGCGCGTCACCTGAAAACACACAATTAAACTATTAGATTACGAGAAACAGGCAGATCTTTGATTTGATGCTTTTATTCAATATGTTAATGAATCAATTTGTTTTAAAACGTATTAACTTCTCTATAGTAACATTTACTTTGTTGTCAAGTCAAGTTAAGCTTATCAGGGAGCTACAACGACTGAAGCCCGCACACCACATGTATATGTGAGTAATCAGTAAACAATAAACAATAACAGACCGCACCAACTATGTAAAATAGGGTCGACTGTCAGATTTGCATACGTTTAGGAAAGTTGGAAACACTTACAATGCGTTACTAATGAAACGACCTTTTAACTAGGTCATTTATAATTACGATAAGCTAATTTAGTGAAAAGTGCTTATCTCAGATATAATAAAGACAGCTATTATAATAAAGATAGGTAATTACATACTTAATTACTTTTGTGAATCGGAATCGAAGCATAGATAAATAATAATATCCTACTTGTATATCGATTTAACATTATAAAAGCACGTAGCTGATTTTGAAAATAACAATTTACGATAACTGCAGCACGTGCAGTATGTAGGTAAATACATAACACATCAAATACATTTATTGCTATGCACGCTCCAAGTAAATACGTCAACTCAACTGGAATTTAGTTATGCGTTACTTTATAGGTGCTGTCGATAAAGGTTAAGAACATAAAACTGCACCGTGTAGGACTTATGACGAACAAAGTTATACAATATTATCACTACAAGGTTAGTATTTATTAACTATCACGTCAAAAACATTGTGTAATATTCCACTCAGTTCATACCTATCTAATCACTCGGTGGTTAATAAAGTAATGATTTTATGAAGAAATTATTTGGCATGTCAATTGACTTAACTATGATGGTATAAAAAAAATCTAAAATTTGCCACGTCGCTTTTAACCCTAGCTAAACTACCGCTGAAGTGATAAGTTCCTTAATGTAAGGTAAACATTATGTTAAAGTGCAAGACTGGCTTTGTTACAGATATCATATACTCAGAAAAAGTCGTATTGTATGAGGCAGCAAAAATACGTGTTATTTTATGTCACATTATGTAGAAGATACACGAATATTTACCTAATTATTGATCATACAGTTATAATTCAATTGACAACATAGTCAGAATTTTAAAAGTCATGCTTACTTTTAAAAAGCCGTGTCATTACAACTTATTATTGAATCATCAAACAATATCTAAATATACTGTGATGTAAAGTTTTTTGTCTCTATTAGTAATACGTTGTAAAAATAATTATGTATGCAATCCTACTTTATAATGACTACAATTGAATATTTTATTGCAACTTCACTTACTTCGCTATGTTTAAAAATAAAAACCTATTAACCACGGATCGTTATTATTATATCACCTATTCATTATGTAAATAATGATATCCATCGTATAAACGGAAATAATTTCATCATTTACTCGGCAACAAATGAATAAGTACTACATAAACTACATTGTAAAAGTTAAGAGCAATGTCAACGAGATATAGGATGTTTATTTACGAGTAGACGTCATCCGAGTTGATGGAGCGAACAGGTCCCCTTTTCAGGCAGATTATTCCAGTGGGGTAAACACAATTTCAATAATAACAAGACGAGAGAGATACGTCGGGAACCTGTCCCATCTTTTAAGAAATGTTATCAACTTCGCGAACAATGACCAAGGTCAGGGACGATGAGGCAGGTATACTTGAAACCGGGTGTGCGTGTATGGCAACCATCAATGTCATATGTATCAACAGGGGTTACGAAGACGCGTCTGTTATATCTGTCTGCCCTATGACATTGGCACCGTATTTATGTAAAAAATAAGAACGTATTCATAATAATAAATATGAAAGTATTCACCTGTTTCACAATATTGTTATTTATAATCCATAACGACTTTATCTGAGTTACTTATTTATGAATAAACACAAATTGTTTGTAAGTTATAAATAAATAATAGACAGGTTACCAGTAGTGGTCAAATGCCTGCAACAATTTTGAGTGATAAATGCACGTAATGATCGGTTCGGTCACAGAATTATAGTGCTTAGGCTGTCATTATGTGCAGTCCGTATTGTTCCTAATGCTATGCTATTAATAATAGGCGTATCATTGTATTTTAGGAATGTGATGGATAAGTGGCTCCTGAATAACATTAGGTTATGAATATCATAACCTAATGTTACTGAAATTATTCAGTGAGCATTAATGAATGATTAATATTAATCAAGTGTTGGAACTGTTGGAAGGATTAGACACACATTATTATTATTAGACATTATTATTTAGTTTTAAGACACTTAAAACTAAATAATATTAATAACGATAAAGTTAGTGAATCTACTACTATGTGAAGATCATTTTGTTCCCATTTTGTTTTCACGCTACTAAAAAATACTAATCAGGTTTAGATTAAATAGCACTATGAGGAAAACTAATAAATAGAACCAAAGCTAATTATTATGTTTTTGGGCTTACTCACATAATTATTTGACGAGGAACTCGACTATTCTACTAGAGTAGCAGTGCGACAGTCGCCACGTCGCGGGTCAAGTAGTTCCTCGTCAAATAATTACATGAGTAAGCCGAAAAACATAATAATTAATTTAGTATGTCTCACAAAAGTTATAAAATAAATACCTCTATAGAACCAAAGTGTTCTTCTGTCTATCGCTATAGCAAATTATTTGACATTCAAACCGTTCATCTTATCACAAACATCTTTTCATTTCTCATATCATTTAACTTAATTATCGGCGTATAATGAACTAACAGAGCAGTGTTTGACATACATTTCAAAATAGTTGCATAATTACTGTCAATACATAGGTGGTTGCTAACAAGTATCTCTAGTACGTTCAATGGCTCGCTTGTATTTAAATACAATACGTTACTGGTAGTCGTTTGGCGTTATGTGTCGTGTGTGTATTACGAATGTCCAGCATTAGAATATAAAGACCTGTGCAGCACAAAAACCGGTACAGTGGGAATATTGTTTCATGAGTTCTCATGTTTTATGTGTGAATATACTATGACGAATATTTAGAAACGTTTGATGAGGTGACAATGATAGCACGATGAATTGAGACTCGTATTTTAATGGGTTTCCGTCATAATTAAAAAATCTTAAAAATAACTACATGAATTTGAAATAAACTTATCAAGTAATATTTCATATTATTAATTGATGTACCATTACGTCACAACAAACATAATAATGAGTAGTAATATTCTCACTCTGTTTTAGAACTAACTACGGAGCAATAAAAGCATATTCTTACAAATAAAGTTAAGTCATCTCCTGCAACCCGCATCAAATTACCGAACCGGTCGTTCTCCAAACTAACGCTTAATACTATGTGCACAATAAAGCACAAAATAAACGATTGGCGAAGCTGCTAAGTGCTTGTCTACACTGTCGGTCTCCGCAAACAAGGTCAGACGTCACATAGTCAGTAAAACAACCCTCTTAACCCCGATATACTTCTGGTTCAGTAACTTTACCACAAAATGAAGCATTAAGACAAAAAAGAAAACGTTGACAGGAATCGATTAACCTACATTTAGTTATATGAAAAAGACAAATACGAGAGAAGAAAGGCTTTTGTAGTAAAACTCGTGTGTAGCCTGTATTTATTGCTAAACAAAACATAGAATCTCATCAAAATGCGGATTACGGAAGGCGAGGTGAATGCCAAAGGATGGAAACTAGTTTGTTTGGTATACAAACCAGCTGTTATTCCTTGTGTGCATAGAGCAGATAATTATGTTGTTGGAATTACTGATAAACGTTTTTACTTCATTGTATATATAAACGGATTTACCTACTAGGGTTCAGATCTTAATCCCTTTCGAATTTTTCTTCGACGGTTTAACTGCAGGTTTTATTTGCCTGATATATATTGAATTAAAAGTATCAAAATTAGCCTTAACTCTACTCCGCGACAAATTACAATAATACAATCTTAAGTATTTAAGGTACGTGATTAATTCATTCAAATATCTAACCGAGCATATCTCGGTTTCGACATAACAGTATGGTCGTGTAAGTACAATAATGTAAGGTAAACTATACGAAAACTATCGTATATCCTGGCACAAGGTTAGTTGCTCTCCAGGCCGTAGCGTTTCTAAGTGCTCCCGGTCGCTCCGAGTCGGAGCCGGGGGTTCGGGCCCGCACCACCACATAAGGCAATAAGTTACATTTAACGATCGCAATACCACATACGTAGTAGCTGGCTAGCGTGGCTCTGTGTAACTATGTATGCCGTACACCGGAACCCGGTTACTGGGATTGATTTTATTACAGAACTACATACCTTGTAACTATAGTAAGATGATTATACGGATTGAGGAAAGCTCTCCGATTTGGTGTTGGATACAATAATAGTAATAATTTAATTGGTGTTATTTTACACTTATTTACAAAATAAACGAACTATAAACTATTTATACAAATTATAGCATAATACAGAAATTTATATTTGTAACTAGAAGAGAATTAAAACAGTGAAATGAAAGTATTGAATGTTTTACTGTAACATCATAATTCATTGAGGTTTATGGAGATGTAGACGAGTTTGTTACGTAAATAGTTACAATTAATCTTCACTTTACTAACCTTTGAGGTCATGAAGTACAGAATTACAGATTAATTGTTACTCGTGAGATGACTACGCAACCATGCCTCGGTAGACAAGGAAAATAACTATGTACATAGTTTGTTATTCCGTAGTGGTCTCGTCTAATTAATTTGTACTTACTGTTAAAGGCTAAATATGTATTTAGTCTTTAATTATATTGTATGGCTATCCTAATCAGCCGTTTAAATTGTCAATAAAGTTTGAAATTGTGCAAATACAAAACTACGTGTTTCTAATATTGTCCTTTGAATCAGATGGTATCTAAGTATTGCGTACAATTAGAATAGGTAATATATGTACGAATACACTAGCTTAATTATGCAATCACATAAAAGAATTGACAAAAAGTTTATCACGTTTCTAATACTACCTAATATCGGTATTGTATTGTGCGATGTTAAGATGCAATGATACAATCAAGACAATGTAGATTGAAACTACACGGACAGTTTAAATGCAGAATTTAGTTTTTCAGATCGAAGATTGCTACACGCACATCTGTTTTCTTGGAAATCAGAGACATAGACGAGCGTGAGCATCTTTTGAAAATTTAAGCAGATGTTTATTCATGCTCTAATAGTCTAATCTGCACGCAAAGAATTCATGAACAATTATATTACGAAAGTGTTCATGGTTCACAGATATTGGGGTTGAGATAATGATAAATACGGCAATTTAGCTAAAACCTAATCTACCTACTCTAATGAGTAATATGTGGTGTGCGATTAAATATCCGACCTCCTCAGTAATACAGATAACCAATCAACATCAAATCATCGAACAAACAAACTATGCACATATCATTAAATCTTCCGACAAAAACGGTTTCAATTCAGCAAAACGTCTTTCAAAATGGAAGCTTATCATTATCATCAAATATGAATGTCATTAAATGCAACGTTGAGTCAATGCTACTTAATTTAATTAACGATACACCTGGTCATACCTCCGGAGACAACAACCGTGAGTCATGGCTGCGTGACGTGTTTCCAGATGCAAAATTAAGAATTGAAATGAACGTGAATTGTTGACTAGTGGGACATTGTTCATCGTTCTCCTGACCTCTCCAATCATTGTGTCTTATTCATACGTATACGTGTCAATTACTAAAACATCGTGAGGGGTTTATTGAGGATGGTTGAATTAAACAACTGTACTTACTAGTGTATGTATGTTTGACAGAATCTATAACTACAACTGATATAAAGTGAGACTAAACAAACCAATCAGATATGAATTAAAATACTTTAACGTGGTCTTGTGATCAAACTTGTCACTAATGCAATGTAAAAGGTAGATACTATGCTATTATTATATTTCTTTAACCTCTCAAAATAATCAAAACCAACAAATTATCCCCATATAACCCAACAAACTCAATATTTACATCACTTTAGTGTCCACTAAATCTTATCTATGGCAAAAAAGGCTATCTTTCCACGGTTTCCAATACACAAAGACGAGCATCCTTATCGAATATAATGATACTGTATCAATACCACGGCGCAAACAATGCCATTGGCAACACACAGTGGCACATTTTCATGTCAATAAGGAAACGTTGGAGCTTCCCTACTGCCATGGGAAAGGCAGAAATTGTGTCAGCTGTTTTTTCCCTTGGCAAGTTTGCGATTCCGTGTCAGTCAACAAAGGAAATAGATTGGATTAGTTACTTTGTTTGTGAGCGACGAAGCGGATGTGATGTTATGCGGTTACGTTATTCTAGAGATGTGTGAGATTTATTTTGCTGAAATGTGATTGAATAAAAATTACATCCACTACAGATGTTAATTACTAAAAAGAAATAATTAAAATATCTGTTAAATCTCAAATAACACTTGAAAATAAAGTATCGGTAACCTATTGCCTTGAACACAAGTGCCCTATTAACGATATTCAAGGGCCATATGTGGGCCAAGGTTATTCAGTTGCATTTTTAAATAAGTAGTATACCTACTTTCAACCTGCATGTACAACTTCTCCGCTTAAGGGGTATTATTTATCTAGGTCAAGGTCAATCAACTGCATTTTTAAAAAGGTTTGAGTAGACGAGTTGCCTGTGTTACGGCTACTGCGATGCACGTGGTCGACGAGGGGGAACTAGTTAGGTTATTCAAAATAAATTTTGCTTTAATACCGCACGATATACTGTAATCAATACTTTCGCAGTCATAAAATATCAAGAGATATGTGCGGACAGTCACGTCAATTACGGACTAGATAATTGTGACTCAATATAATTTATATTTTATTTATCAACAGATTACGCCGTACATTCCAAAAATTTCACATGAGAATGTTCAAAATTATCTACATCTAAATCCCTAAGGCATATAATTAAGATCATGATAAGCGTTTTCGTTATTAGTTTTGACCTTGGTAAGTATAATCTATAAATACATTTCTAGAAAAAAATATACGAAACGCGGTAATTTGATGTTTTTATAGGCGCGTTTTTGAACTCGACCTTAATAGTTGCCAGTTGGGCAGGCGGATACACGCAAAACGATCAACAATTAACGAAAATTAGAACACGGCTCTCACGCGAATACGTCTCATAGTTTAAAACTTTTAACATCTGTAAATTAATCTTCTCAAAATTCTAAGTGAGTATGTAGGTCAACAAATATTTGTCCTATCCCGATGCCGGACGGAATAGCACAGAATGCGGACGCTCTAAAACTAGTTCAAGTAGTCAAACTAACTTTATATTCGTACCATTTTTAGTCGGAATTTCTGAAATTTGACCTAAAGTTGAAGCAAATGGAATAGCTGATGTCGGTCTATTTTGTAGTTTGTTTTGTTCGTAATATAAAAACTTATAACTTTAAAAGAAAAATATTACTTAACTTCATACCCGTATAACACAAATGGTAACCACGTTTTTTATAAAAGAAATCAATTAGCAAAAGTAGTATTTTCAACAAAACGTATTTCGCAATACACACACTTTCTAAGCATAACAGAAATTATTTATGCTTCAATATCAAAAATATAAAGTAGGTACTTCACTCTTTGAACATTAAGTATTTTTATAAAAGACCTGCCAAAGGCGCTTTGATGGTTTATACTCGCGATATTTTATCCCCCGTGGTCAAGAACGGCGTATAGCCGAGATTTTTCTCTTGTATCTCGTAAAGAACGCTGTCCTTGTATGTGAAATATTTAGAGAGGCTGGACTCGAATAAATTCAGAGAAATAGCGATGGCGAACAGCGTACTGCTGAAATATACGATGTAGGTTGCCATGTTTTATCTGCTTTCTACTTTATCCTACTTTATTTAGGTAATAGTAACGTACTGCTTGCGATAAGCTTGATATTTATGGACAATTCAGTTTAATTAGTAAGAGTGATACAATACATAACGTCTGTCCTCTTAATTTTATATTGTGATGACAATGATGACAATGACGACATCGTCCAATAAATAATTTTGTATCTATTTCAGCAAGTACTACTAAGATTACAATGATTTGACAAATGAAAGGGAAAACGTGTCTATCAGAAGGTGTGCATGTGTTTCAACTACCTATTTGCGTAACAGGTGCCAAGATGAATTTGGCACGTGCTTATAAAACAATAATTAGTATTTTGATGAACGTAATAAACTAGTGCTATTTTGAGATTTAACTATAAATATAATATAACAATTAAATTTGAAGATATTTTAGGGATAGACTCGCACCACCCACTTAAATACTGTCTAATTTAAGCTATACGTTGTAAAATAGTAGTTTATTTACACTCTGAAGTTTCGTACCCTATTTTTTTCATAACTATCTATATTAAAAATATAACTTTGATAATAACCACGAGGAGTCAGCCAGTCACGTAATTCAGACATAAGAAGCAACTACCTACATAGAATAGTATGTATGTTCTGATATATTTTATTTTATTTATCTTGACCTGAGAACGCAAGAACGGTCGTTAAGTAGCACCTGTGTCCTCTTATACGACACATTTAATATTTATTATGGAACGGTCTAGTGCCATTATTGGTGACGAGTCGGAGCAAGTTAACGACAATATTAACTTTGTTTAGGTATTTAATTCACGTAACTTATTCATAATACGGATAATTTTGCAACGAATTGTTTTGGGGGTCTTATGAAACGTCCAGTAAGTCCACACGGAGAATAGTCCAATAAACTTATAAAAATAAGTTAAATAGCAATGTCAAACATCACCCGTAAGTAATATTTGTAGCTATATGAATGATAATAATCTTTGCCATAGAGATATATCGATCAGCAAAGTCAACGACCTTAGGAATCGATAATACCTCATGAAGAATTCAAAGAACATAACCCAAAATTAAGGTACTAATATGTGAGTCTTATAATAACGTATACTCATACATTTAAATTCCATTAGATCTAACGATCTATAGAAACATTACGTACCTAACTATACTCTTGCCGCACTAATTAATACAATTATCACAAACAAACACTACTTGAGAGAGACAGAGATAAGGAAAAATACATTGTAGTAAGCAGTTATACATATAGCTGATAATACGCGCACAACAGCGTTGACAGAATACAAACACGCCTTATAATGAACATAATGAATAATAAGTAATAACACGTTTTTTATCGTCTGTGAGCAATTGCCTCATTTAAATATTTATAGCGTGGAACATTCGTTTGTAACTTTATGCTTTTTTATTATAATATCTCTTAAAATATGAGGTTTCTAATAAGGTATGCCAGATGGCAATAATACAAATAAGTAATATCGGAATAAAGTAGTGCCTAGCGGCTAACAGTGACCAGTGGATTTCGTGGATTTTGATCGGTGTGCACCTGATTAATAAAAGATAGAATACCATCAGCATTTAACTGAGAAAAACTGGTCAGAAATCATACTAATAGTACTACCAGGTCTTGAATATTGGATATTGGTCGAACACTGATAATAAAGAAATAACTGCTTAATGACCGAGTGGAGTATAACTCTTATAAGACAAAATGTACGTCAGATTAAACCGATCATGATTTTTAATTTGAAAGTTGAAACTATTACCAAAAATTTTTATACAAACTCATTTAACTGTACCTTAAAGTACCCCTTAATTTGAATTGTAATAGATGATGATGAAGTTTTTTCAATCAATTAACGTCTAACTAACAAGTTTTCATTAACAGTAACTAATATTTTGGTGGTTTTTGTGGGCATTAGTATATTTGATTGATAATGGCGCCTTCCATTCTCATAGTGTAATATGTCAATTACCAGTGATTGAATTGAACGCCCACATCGCTAATCTGTTTTGTGAAGTAGTTTTTGTTCAAGTTATTAGTACTTACTACTAAACGATTTGCAGTGTAATTGGAGGTAATAAGATTCTTTGGTTTGGTAACTATAACACAGCCAATACTAACTTCATCTCGTCTTTAAGTCAGCCATGTTTAAGTAACTGGCAACTGTTTAAAATGATTGATTGCTTCATCTATCCTAATCGGGTTAATGATATTCCACGGACGTAAATACTTGTAAAATATGACATTGTGACAGTAAATGATATTTTGAATCCAGCCTGTTTAACTTCATGGCCAAAGTCATTTTTGATGCTCTCTTTGAGAACTCAGTAATCGAATTTTCCTATTACTTACATAGATCTAGATTTTAAGCGATACATGTCCTGTACTTGATATGATCACCTGGATTTATCGTCCTACATACTGAACAAAGAGGATGATACAAATTGAGTTCATAGTACACTGGGTGATGAAAATGAAGTGTAAACTCTCTTTTCTCTAACTCTAATGGAATTGGTATGTTCATTTAAGGTTGTAGAGTTGATCGCACGTACTGAAGTTTAAAATCCAACTAACCAGCGCTGCTCTTGTGATGTAGTCAGGCCGCGATCACCGCTCCATCGGCACACCGGCATTGACTTGACGCCGGCGTCGGCGCCACTGCGGACGCACGCACGCACACACACACACTGGCACTGTCACAGGCACTAGGCAAACCGACACGAACACTCGCGCACCACACTGTATGGACACACGACACGACGTAGGCGGCGTTGCCGTCCGCAACTTCACTGATCACTGCGTCCAAATGCTTTCACTGCACACCTGTAACAAGTAATAAAGAACTATTAGACTTTGATCACATTATTACTTTGAAATAATTAAAAGGACCATTAAGTTTTTGACTTTAGAAAACCGTTGAAGGCAAATCTTTCGCTAAAATCGGTCATCTGTGACTTTGACCCCCATAGTGTTTCATATAAGAAAATCTTACTAAGTATTATTTTACACAAACTAAGGAAAATGAACCAACTAAAGGGTACAAAACACAATAGTCCCACAACAAAAAATGCTGCATATTATGCAAAGTAAATTACGCACTACATTTATCTGATTAAACCCCTTCTTTCAGAAGGATAAACGACCCTTATACTCTTACAATACGCTCGTGTGCATGTTAACCGGCGATGTTCACTTATAAAAGGGTTGCATACATCGCTCCATCTCCCTAGATCGTAACAGGTTAGTTGCAAAGGGTCACAGGTTGATGAACTTTCTGCAACACCGTGAATGACAGAAAAAAGTATGTAGGTACATTTTGTAATGTAAGTAAAATAAAGTGACGTTATCGCAGTACATAAAATAATACAACATTAACATTAACTACATCTCCGTGGTCTGAGTCGTAGTATAGTTTTACGTGGTTACGCCTGGTCGTAGCGTCGATCCCGTAGACGTAATATTTTACGGTCTATAAACGTTGCACGGGGGAACTACATTGTTGCTTTACAGCGGTGGGCATTACTTGCATTGTTTCCATACAAGCTTACACGTACGATACTATGGTATGGAATGCTAGTATGTAAACACGCTAAGCGTTTTCGTATTCACTATTGATGGTCTGCCGACAAAGGAGTTCTGAAATGTTTTGTCATTAAAATTGTCACAGTCCCTGCATACGAGCGTACGAGCCGTCTTTAAAGTTTTATGTGAAAACTTCTCTTTGAAGCCGTCTAAAATATTGTGAGAACTCAATTCTAAACATATTCTGGGGATATTGTCCTTAGGAAAACTGTGAGCTATGAATTAATTATGTATTTATCGAAGTGGTATCGATCTATAATTTGTTGTTACTCGTGTCAGTGAATAATATCTATTTATACACTTGTACAAATTGAACGTTGACACGTGTAACGTCTAGTTCTATTAACAGTATTTACACCTTTCAAATAACACGACAATAGACAAGTTTAAGTATGATATCAATCGATGTTTGATTAGTATTACCGAAACCTTTCACTTATAAAATTTCCTAATTAATCGAAGAGTATCTGTGGAGTATCAAATTAATATATATTGTTAGAAAAGTATTAAAAATTAGATAACTTCCCCTATAATCCCTGTTAACTACTAATACCTTTGCCAACTTCGTCGTGTAACTAAAAGTTGTGAGCGCGACTGCTCAACTTACAGAAACATGCCACTGTGACTTCGTAAGTAAAGTTATACGCTGAAACAGCGTCCGTGTGTTCACTATTGCCTTTATGCAAACATAAAAACAAGTAGAAACTTCTAAACAGGTCAGGCTTGCAAACTGCGAACAGATCGCCGATTCATATAATCCCTTGTAAACTTCGCATCAACTTCGCGTCGCAACTAAAAGTTATGAGCGCGAGTGTACATTGAACAGAGTGCGACCGGCTACAGAGCTGTACATATCTACGCTAAATGTACAGTAATTTCCGTAAAAAGCAACTGTCTGAGAGGGGAACAACTCGGCCGAAGATTACGGGCCTGCCCAACTAAATGAGAAAGTTTTAATTGATCGCACAGACTATGACGCTACTACGATACTAATAACTCACTAATGTAACAACTTTTAAGAGGATTTACTTGTGTAAAAATATTATTATTGTTGAATCTTTATAAATTCCGGTTAGCTGTATTTCGTATTTACATCAGCGTATGTATGCTATAAATAACACATCTAGCTAGACAATAACTTGGCTCTCTTAGATTCATTTGAATTTCTGATTCAGCTTTGTCTAAATGCGTATCAGTTCGAGATAAAAATAAAACTGAATCTAGAGTAAAAGTTGCTGGAGGTTTATGGACCTTTTTATTTTGTCTGATATTATCTTCAATTTAAAGAACGAAACTTAAGTAGTACTTAAAAAGGCAATTTGAAACAATAAGACATTTTAAGTAAATTGTATTCGCAAGCTAATATTATGGTCTTAAAGACATTCCAAACGTAAACTTGATAGAAACTAAATCTACTTTTCATAGCTTGCTATGAAAAGTAGATTTAGTTTCTAACGACCACCACATGACAAGTCATGTGGTGGTCATTAGTCGAACATGACAGGTCCGAGACGAGAGCTCGACAGAGTTGATCAATCAGAAACTGTTCCGTATGGACAACCCTAGGCCATATGCGGAGTAATTGTACGTTCGCTCCGTTCCGTTCCCAAGATTTCAACAGTTAGGCTGGTAACTGTAAAAACTGTTCGTTCAATTATAAGATAAGTGCTACTGATAATGATATTGAGCTGTCAGTAAAGCCAGCAGGTTGAGTAATGGCGGCGGTTATTTTCCAATTTAACAATGAAACTGTGTTTTGTGAGATGTGAAGATAATGTTGTGTTTTCGTCTCTAGAGACTGGATTACTCAATTTCCGTACTTTCCATTATCACAATAATTTTTATTGTTTAACATTACTTTCGTATCATGTCTGCGCGGGTGTATAAAACGAAAATTAATGGTACTTTGTTGCCACGTAACTGGTGAACGTTGCGAGCTGTTTTATTTGAGCTCGCCGCCTTGCGGTGCAATTTACGTTTACTTTAAATCCATTTATAAGCGTTCACGTATCTTTGTAAAAACCGCATCGTGAGCTGGAATGTTCTAAATGCTAACCGACTTAGGTATTTATTTGAAAACAAAATAAATCCGTAACGTAGGTAGTTTAAATTCAAAGTGAGTTCAAAGCAGAACTTTTAATTCCTTATGGTGCGGCGTTCCTCCGGGTTGCGAGCCGGACGGTCGCATAAAGAACACCGCATACATCTCAAACTCTTGAATCCACTCCGGCCGAATTGCCGTCCCGACAGATAGATGTGTGCAATCCACATTGCTATCTGTTTAATTAACGTTCGGGAAACGTTTTCTTATCGACGAATGGCGATGGTTACTTGAAACCAATAAATTGTTATTGCACCTCGGGTCGTTGGACTATCGATTGCAGAGGTTTGCTGTGAACTTTGTTCCAAGGAGACTAACGTCAACTGACTTTTGGCAAGGTTTTCTCTACGCCTTACTGGCTTTTTTAACTATAAGAAAATTTTACTAGTACGAATGTTAACTTTAAATTTATGTTAAGATTCTTTTGATAAATGCCTGCCATAATTTAACTGCACGGTTGGCGAGGTGGCTGGGCAACTGGCTGCCGCGCAACGTATCGCAGGTTCGATTCCCGCACGGAACAATTCTTTGTGTGATCCACAGATTGTTGTTCCGGGTCTAGGTGTCATGTGTATGAGAACTTGTATTTTTATAAATGCACCCACGATACAAGAGAAAATCCTAGTGTGGGGCAATGTTTAAAAAAAATGCGTTTAATCTATCCGAAATATGTGTATGAAAAATGAACTAAACGACAACAGCTCTAGTTTCAAATGCTTTCTAAAATCGATCGTTTGGAGGGAACCCAGTTAGTTCCACACACGTCAAATAAAACCCCTTTCACCGGCAACATGGGAGATATAGGACCGCTTTGTCCGACCACAGAGCTAGTTGCCGATATTATCAGATGAGAGACACAGACCCGTTTCCGTAGTAGACACACTGAATTACTGTGTAGACCCGATAGCATTTTGAGGGTACACCGTACGTCTCAGTTCGTTAATTGGAAAGCGATGTTTAATTACAGATATCTGTGTTCGTCCTTCTGAGGGTAGTTGCACAAACATGATAATTTACTGGCACGCGGTAATCTTTGACAAGCGATCCCTTTGAGACGGTATTGGTTGCGATGCTCCCTCGAGTAATGTAGGCAGATAAGACAATGACCAATTACCATTTGATTAATTACGCTAGACAAGCCTACCTACGTGCCGGTATCTTATTGATTCTCTACACGAAAGGATAGTCTTTACTCATGAAAATGTTCACTTTTTCTTGGAAACTTGGGCATATTAAATACGTTGGAGTATTCGAGTAGTAGGCAAATAAAATGATTGCACAGTATTGTTATTTAAGTTACAATAGCTTTTTATGTCTGGCTATAGACATAAAAATCCTCATGGCCTCTGAGACATTTTACCAAACAAAATCCAAAACACGTGTAAAAGATTGGTTTTGTAGTCCTATATCGTATGTTCACATCAACAATCTAGTTCAATAAAATTCTCGGAATCTGCACGCCATTTGGTTTCCTCACTGACACAAAAAGATGGCGGCGAAAAAGTAGGACAAACTCTAACGCCTAAAACAGAAATAAATTCGTCTTTGTACCAAATCAAGAATGACACGATCCAACATGCTCGTCGAATGACCTGATTTTTTTTTTTGGATTTTAGTAAATCTCGGAAGTAGTTGAACAACAAAAGTGTAACTTTTTAATCATCGGATCAAAATATCGAAATATATTTATCAGC
This sequence comes from Spodoptera picta, assembly GCA_038387885.1. NCBI lineage: Eukaryota > Metazoa > Arthropoda > Insecta > Lepidoptera > Noctuidae > Spodoptera > Spodoptera picta. The sequence continues at coordinate 669,838 of JAZHFQ010000428.1, read as the reverse complement.
ATTCTAAACACAAATGAAATCCTGGATCACTCGCAGCTTCCACATCAGTATTCCATACGGCAAATTCGCAAATTAGATACAGCAACACACATAAACAAAATACTTTGATTAGTGATCCACACAGTTCGTGTAGCACACCTCCTTTGATGAATGGAACATAATTTCTCACGACACAAGATTACACTGCGACCTATTTCCCAAGTTCCATCCGAAATTCACTCCATCACGGCATGAGGATACAAGACGGATCAATTTGAATATTCAACGGTTAGCGAACAAGAGTTTGATAGTCTAGAAGCTTTCTGTTATAGACCAAGCAAAGATACAAGGAAACTTTTCCCTTAGCTTGTTAGTAGGAAGCAGAGGAGGTAATTTTACAGTTTGGCAGTTCGTGGTAAGCATTCTTGGTATTAATCAAGTTAGATATCGATGCGGTAGACTTTATTAAACTATTGAAGTGGACTAGTAGTGTACGTACTAACTAATGGAAAAGTAGCGTGCATCAAAACAAAGGGAATAAATACAACATTTCTAACTGTTCAATTTCAATCCTTTGTGATACAACAAGCAATAGCAAAAAAAGGAGGGAAACCCAAAAATGAAATAATATGAAATTGTAGGATATTGAAATAAAAGAAAAAGTTTCCCTTTGAGGAAACAAACAAGGAAAAGTTGAATACGAATTAATTACAATAATAATTCATAATGAACAAAACCCTGCGAACAAAACTAAAGTAGTAGCAACTTTTCGTTTAGCAAGACGTAACAAGAAAGAAGTTGTTTACTCGCTTGTTTGTGTAGGTCCAAAAGTCTCAAAACTCGGGGGTAGTCGGACCAAAAGTCGACACGCGGGGCGATAACATTATTCCCCCTTTACATTTACCATTCGCCTCCACGAGTTGAAACGGTAGTTCGATAGTTACACAGCGACCGACTAACTTCAACGAGGCTATGAATAAAAAAACGTGCTGGAAGCGTCAATAGTTTTTTGTTCACCTTTTTACCGATACATCTATTAAGTAGTTTTTGTTTAAATGTAAGTATTTAAGATTGTATCGACTGAACACTAATTCTTTTATGATACAGACAAAAAAAAACTAAAACTAGCTGTTTACGATTAATCTGATAATTTTAAATCGTTTATTTTGATTTATTTCTTTTAAGAAATAAACAAAGAACAGATTATTTATTTCTGCTTTTTACAGTAATACGTTGTAGCAATTCCTAATGTAATGTCTATTCCTATACCGCCATAACAAACAAGATATTAATTACAATTGAAGTAAACTAAGAACCTAAAGCTATTTATTCTATTCATAAATCCGTTGTACGAGAACAAACCCTCAATAGCAACAAAGCAATGAACCGTGTATCTCATCTAGCAACACAACATCACAGAATCTAGTTTGCGAAGCACGGGGCGGACGAACTTGCAAACTGCGCAGACTGTAGGGCGTGGGGAGGCGAGAGAACAAACTCGCCCGAGTAAACTTTCTCCTCGAGGCCAACGGGTAACTTGTGACGTGTCATAATCTTACTGCTACTTCCATACACCGTCCGCGGTCCGTCGCAAAGAGATTGTGAAAAACTCTCTACATTTGATCTTTCATTCACTGAGTGTCATTGTAATAATTACGTATTTTAGCGTCTTGCACTTTTTTGTATTTTCCTGTCACACTAGTATGCTTTATTATCTGTCATGCTTTCTTCAGTAATAATGTACAATTGTGAACGTACAAACATACCTATGTAATTATAAAGATCTTCAAGAGTAACATTTTACGTACACTTCTCTCTCTATTAGTAGTAGTCTTCTTTCTCTATTATATATTTTAAGCTCAGTCAACCTTCAAAGAGGTCCTACGAGCGGTTTTTTTATCACAAACCGATAAAGGTGCTTCAATGGCATCGGGAAGTGCTCTTAGATTTGGCACGGATCCAGGCACACTTAAGGCCTAGATAGAAGTGGGACCATGGATAAAACTAGACCAGATTAAGCCAACAACGACTGAGGGCCGTGTGACTCGGTTGATTGGCTTTTCAGAAATCCTCCTTGATTGGCTTTGTCCTTGTTACCGATATGAGTTAATGCGCCTCAACGGTTTTCTTGATAGGACTGTCGAATATACAGTTCAGTGGAATCAAAGACGGAGTATTGGAAATACAATATTGGGATATACATACACGGTATCCGTAATCGGTAATCCTTTGATAAAAAAAAAGTTGGGAACTATCGAGAATCGCAAATACTGTAACAAATTGAAGTTCGCAACTCGAAGTCGAAGCCGGTTTAACTTTCAAGTGTTCAAGGGAGGAAGAGGGCAATAAATTGTATATATTCTTGTTAGCCATATGAATGGTGACATCAGTCCTGTTACACGTTTGTATTATGTGCATACGGCGGCGTACGATACAGCGGTAGAATAAAAAGGCCCAGTTCATTTCAGACATTGTGTATAATTCACGTTACGATTATGCTAATTCTGCTCTCAATGGGGTCTTTCATGTCTGTGAAATTCATATTGAAGAATGAGGTGATTTTGAGAAACTTTCAAAGTAATATACAATCTTTGAGTGCGCTTTGTTTGGCACTTTAGGGTCGTTATTGACGACAAGTTTTCCGAGCCAATGAGTCAAATAACGTCTTGTATATTGGACATAATGAATGGTATTTATCATATACATTTTTCCCGCTTCAATGCTCGTCCACTCATGTGTTATGAAGTTGACATTTTTCTTGACAAGTTTATATTGTTTTACCTCATTGAGTTTTGAAATAACAAAACTTGGGAGGAAAATTATTATAATTTTCTTTATTATAACGTGTTCAATCTTTTTACGACTATCAAATTAAAACAAATATGATCTAGTATGGTACATATTCACACAACATCCAAGTCGGGAGTCCCGTGAGCAAAATTCGACATAATTCGTACAAATTAGACAACAATCCTCGTTTAAAGGCATTAAGAGAAGAGAGAGCTTCGCAAAGTTATAATGAAATTCACGAGCAATAAAACTTCCCTTTTGACTAACCCCTAGATATACATTTGAAAGCAGGGTTGTCGCTTGAGAAAAGATATTGCTAATTTGCTTTTAGTCCGTTTGTCTTTTCTAGTAGGAAAGTGACCATTATCTAAGTAATTGAACCTTTAGAAGATTTTTAAATAAAAATACAACACAATAAAATAAACACAAAAGATCTTTTATAATCTAAACTACAAAAATAATCCTACTAATAGAATTCGTATATACAACGGCGAAAACTCATGAATTTACACAAACCGCATGGAACATTTGAACAAACCAGAACAAATCTTACAAAGGAGAATTGTTGTGTATTGTCCACCAGCCCTGGATCCGCGTCAAGTTATGAAACGGGAGCGGGGCGACCAGACGAGTGCCAAACTTAGACAAAGAGAGACTAACTTCCATTAAATCTTTTGCAACAAAGTTTGCCGTCCCCGCTGACTCTTGTGTGTACCCTACCTATATATGTACCGACTAATAACATATAATACAGCAATTTCATGAACTTTCAAGTAGTTAAGAACAAGTTCCCCGTAAGGTTTCAAACAACTTTGTGTTTTCAAATGTATTATTTAGTAGCTTTATTGTATAGATAGCCGGGGTGAGCTTACTTTGAGTATTATTAGGTATTATGCTGTCACTAAAGGTTATATTATTGCCAATTTCGATATCTACATTGGAACAGTTAAGGGTTAAATGGTTTAACATTACCATATTTGAGCGGCCGTGTCGGGCGTTCGTACTGAATCATTGGTAATGTTAGCGATTACATACATTGATAGCTATATTTAACGAGAGATTCGTGGAAAGCACGCGGTGCGGATGTCAGCCAATTAATTTCAGTTACTCATCATTTCGCTGACTTACTAACATTGAGGTCAATTTTTGTAAACTTCTCTTTGTAAATCGTTATCGTGTTAGAAACGAACATGACTCAATTTACGAGCTAGTGTAGTGACTATCGCGATAAAACGTACAATTAGACAACTGTTTGCATAACAATCGATTAGTGTGAATCTATTTATACTTATGACACATAAATAAGGAAAATAGATGTCACCCCCTCGACGATTAGCATTGATGGACGATCTTCGAGTACTGATGCGAGATAGTCAATGAGCGTTGTAACAATATTGATTTTGTATGTCCTTAGGAATATGAACATGTATTAAATGCCAAGGTAAATTTATTTATACATACATGCACTGCATTTACATGCTTCCGAAAATCATAAATGTATAGTTTTTTCTTTATTGAAAATGCTAGTTTCAAGCAGGTTTTTTCGTTTATTCAAATACATACGTACAAACTCGAACTGAATATGCAGAAACCAAATCAAAGATGATGTAAGACAACGACAAAAGACTACGCATCACCAAAAGTCATAACAGTTGCAGAACCTAAAATCCAAGAGTTACAAATTCAGTGCAGAGTCTTAGACGCAGTGTCGGAAAGACCGGCAGAAATTTGGCCAAAACTAAAGTAGTTTAAGTTAGTTAAAACTGCTGGATACGTGTAGCGTGTTTTTGACGGATTACTTGTTCGCTAGACTTTCATAAAGTCGACTTTGAACTGACGAAGTTGGCAAGTTGACGGAGCAAAACTGTTAGCTAGTGTGTGTGTTCTTTGTGGTGGAATATGTTGCCAAGTTATTGTGTATGTTTAGCTAAGTATTTGTTTTATATAAATTATTCTCTAGCATTAACCGACCTGATCTCCAAACGAAGCCCAAAATCAGTAATCTAAAAATGGGCTTCTGTGATTCTTGTCTATTATTGTCTATTTTAGATGAACTTGAAAGAACCAACACAAAACAGTTATGTTAAATCTTTTAAAGCACGCACGTAATACAAGGAACCATTGTCAATGATACTCTATAACAAACAAGATGAACAATACACATAGAAATCGTTGAAAGGAGTTCAATAGTCGCTCGCGTTCCGAATGAGAGCTATATCGTATCTATTATTACGTCGTTTGGATCGGCAAAGGCAAGCACTACTTCAGATAGCTAAGAGCGACCAACTGTCTGCTCGAGTTCTCATATACATGGAAGATGGAGCGAATAATTTGTATTATAGACGAATATATAGAATTTATTTAAAGGTAGTTTTTATAGTTAAAGAAGCAACTAGGGAACCGATACATGTGTAAACACTAGCGGTAATTAGTCAGTTCAACTTTTTAGTCGTTAGTATACCTGTCTGTATTTATGTCAAAGTTGTTATGAGGTTTTTGCAGGGAAAGAAAGGAGGTATGCATTAAATGCTGAGTATAAGGAAATACATACATTAAAATATAAGTTACGATAATGTTCCAAAAAGCTAACTTTTACAACATCAAGCGCACAACATGCGACAAAACTGCACAATACGAATAAACAGTTTGCACAAACTTCACTATAAACTTCGATTAATGAATTCGAAATATTTCGCACGGATTTATGCGGTGCAGTTTCCTGGTAATTCTAGCCTTTCTTTTTTGTTTTACTTTGGATGTGAGTCACAACGGTGTAATACTTGTTTTTCTTGTTTCATTCAGTAATGGGTTAAGTTCGATGTCAAACTTTACTGCATTTTATTTCACTCGGCCTCTTCCTCCGCGGGTATTTTCATGTCAACTTTGACAACGATTGTCTTGTTCGGTAAAATTTTTGAAAGTTGAAAAAGTAATTACGGTAAAAAGTGGCGAAACAATCGTTGTATTTGTGCGAGTGGAGTCGGGTACAGTAATTTGTCGTGTAAAGTGGGACAGGGCGCTGGGCGAGTCGAGTGGCGGCGTGGCGAGCGGTGAGCGTTCGATCGCGGGGACGCGCAGAGGTCGTTCACCCCGCATGCTCGCGCCGGACCCGCCGGCCACGTTGCACTGCATTTTAAACGCGCTTCATTACTTTCCGATCTGAACGGCCGCTTAAGTGCTAGCAGATCAATAGTGGTATTGTTATCATTATCTCTTTGATTCGACACCTACTATTGTAGTGGAATACATATATGTATATATCTATTTCATAAAGTACTTGTGTAATGCAGGTTACGAGCGAATTATCATATTAACGACCTTTGGAGTCGAGTAAAATGTAGGTACATTTTAGCGCGTAGCCAGCAGAAATATAAAGCATGTAGTATTAAAATACGTAGGTAGTAATGTATTTTTAAATGTGCACAGAATTTCATATTTTTAACTTTGAGAACGAACCTGCAGGAACTGTTAATAAAATTAAAATTCTGTGCAAAAAGGCAGGGTGTACACGAGCGCGCGACATTTATAAACTATTCAAGCGTAACGTTCAACTGTATAAATACGTTTTACGCGTGTCACGTCCATGTAATAATCTGTAATGAAAAGTGATCGCTAACGATTTTTCCTCATGGTTTATTTACACGTGTAGCCATTTACCGTGGACGATTTAATTGTATAACAGGGAAATAGAAGTGTTCAAATTAAAATTAATTTTTATGCAAATACGTCCCACGTAGTCGCATGTTTCGGGGGAGACGCGGAGAGACAGCTGAATATTCATGTGGATAGGCCAGGATTTTAATACGATAATAAGAAGGACTCTTAGTCTTTAAAATTTCAATACGATTTTTAGAATATTTTTTTTTTAAATTACTACAATATTTTTACACCTGTGTTTCAGAAAACACTAACTCCGAAAACATAACATAACATCACGCCTTTTATCCACTAAAAGGTAGGCAGAGGTGCACATTATGGCACCTAATGCCACTGTACAATGTTACATCCAGTTTTACCATTTATGTTATGAATCCCATGTAATATGGGTGTGAGTCTATTGCCATATATCGGGCACAATTCCAGACTCCATGCTACTACTGAATATTTTTTAAAAAACCCAGTAATACTTTGCCCAACCAGGAATCGAACCCAGGACTCCTTGCCCGGTAATCGCACTTGCAACCACTCGGCTGACGAGGTAACTCCGAAAACAGACAAATAAACGAAGCAATTTAGATTTCAACCAATTTGGCTTGTATTATATCGAGTACACACTGAAACACCGGATTTAATACATAAAGGCTCCACAAACCCATTGATTCTGTAAACAATAGGCAATAATGTAAAGCGGGTCAGAGTCAGACAGGTGGGTGAGGGGTGTGATCTGGCCGCTACCCCATCGAACCCTATTCGAAGAATGGATGCACGCGTACTCTACCTCTACGCCCTATTTAAACTCCCGATTACTGAATGAACTGTTATACGTAGTTAGTTACATTTGATTTATAGTGATGTGCGTTTACGTTAGTGTTGCGTTATGGATAAAAAACGCGTTTATGACAGTAATTAATGGTTTATATTGCAATATTATTAGAATTAACATTAATTAAACCTTTTTTACCATCATTATGAATTGGAAAAAAAAGTTATTCCAGAGCAAAAAAAATCTAACGAAATGCATGAAGCTTGTAAAATAGCCGATAAAAAGAACAATTATTTTATGTCTAGTAACAAAACAAAATATTCGCTATAGTAAACAACATGGACACATAGACGCGCCTAGTTAAATAGCGCGTCCATGTGTCCAATTTTACGCAATCAATGAGTCAATTCGAAATACGTTCGTTCTAACGTGTCTATCGATGGCCGTCGGCCATTGGCCCCGTTTGAAAGGCTTAGTGCTGGCATAAAACTTTTTTACTTTTCAGAGATCCGCATGTGAAAGCAGGCGACCTGTTATTAAGGGTCCACTAAAGCCGAGATGAATGGACCGGAAGGGGACGTGGAAAAGTTCACCAATAGAAACGTTTATTTTAAACCACTAACAGCATTTCTACTTTATTTATTTAGTTTCTAGAAAATGAAGCCGATGAAGGTGAAGATACTCTTTTAACTCCATGCACTATCCTTTTAATAATTTTCCATTAAAACTTACGTAATGATCACTCAATACTCATCCATAACTGTTCCAATAAAATTAATTATAGAAATAAAATATGTGCAGAACGTAGCTCGAAAACCGCATACTAAAAATAACATTTATATTCCGCATCCGTATCTTTATACGTTCATGCAGCGAGCTGACACGGTCTTGTGCGTTTTTTTGCCGTGCCGTGTTGCGGCCAAACAAAACGAAGCCAGTGAATCCGGTGATTCCGTCCGCACATTGGACCGCACAAAGGAGCCACTAGGCGAGCGCTCGCCATTGTTTGAAATTGACCAATTTTTTGTATCGCCGATTAGAGATAAATTCTATGCCTCTGTGCTCTGTGTCTAATGGCATAATAAATTCATGGCTAACAATTGCACTGTACATCGTAGGGTAAATAACCTTTTGTTTACTCCATAAGAGGTTCGTTCCACTTTTATAGAAACAAAAAGAAACACCTTACTGAAAACTCATAACACAGGTTTAGTACTCCTATAATTTTCACAAGTCTACCTGGGTAATAATTATGTTAATAGCCTCGTTGCAGGACCCCATAATTCTGATTAGTAAATGGATATCTTCGGGTAATATGCTTTTGGTCCTCGTTAAACTGCAATGGACCCGATATTTCCACAATTTACACGTCTATAACACATTAAAGTCCATTCCTAAGTCTATTTATACTCAGTATTAGCCATAAACGACACAATACCTTCGAAGTGGGCCTGTTTAACTAGCTGTAGGTACTTGCTTTTTGCACTAATTGCCAATGTTTACTACATAAAAGGCGTTATAATGACATGCCTGAGAATCTTTTGTCTTCATGTATAATTCTCACGTTTGTTATAGATCGCAGCATGCAGCTAATAGTACACCGATACGGTTACACGTCAATGTTATTCTTGTTATAATGGATATAAGGTACCAAATTGAATGCTAATGAATTTTCACTGGTACGAAAGTGTGCATGTAAGCAGAATTCGTTTAAAACGTATTTTTAAAGGGGTATACGGTTACAAAAATGGCCGGGCAGCCGTGAATGCTGGCTCAGCTTATGGCGGGCGTAAACAGTTATGACCCTATCGGTTGCAAGGCCGGTTTTAGGACGTACGTACACGTTCAATCTTATGGACGCGGTATCAATAGCATGTTATTGCACCCGAGGGTGCGATGTAGTATCGATGCTGCGGTGCTCGTAAAAAGTGTTAAGTGTTTCTGTTTCTATGCAGGCGAATGTATCAACTATACTATATAGATATGCAACAGCTAGAGCGTATGTAAAATTCAGTTGGTCATAAAATGGTTTTATATGCATTTACGAGGGCCCTAAAAGTTCACTTTATTAAATTTAATTAACTTCGGGGCATTTATTAAATGTCAAACCAAATGGATTGCTTAGAAATTACATTGGGTCTAATCAGTTACCTACTATAGAAAGATTAATGAGAAATTGCTTCATCTGCACCTCGCTTTAACATTTGCTCGGTATTTCGTAGTTATTTGGCCGTTTTGCCTTTAAACTGCAGGTTTTATTGCGGAAAACAGGTATTCACCTATTTTGTTCCAAGTATAGTATCGTGAGTCCCTCACACCCGCTCGGGTTTAGGCACGTGATCGTGTGTAAGAGTCCTAAGGAGAGTTTCATGCCCGCGAGCTGTATCAGCATTCCTCCCGAGCGGCGAGCGAGCTAAGCGGAAGCGGGCAGGCTGTCTTTCAATATTATTATTGCTTGGAAACTGACTGCGTTCGAGCCGCACTATGAATAGCTGAACGATTTGCAGCTCAAGTGAAATATGAGTAAAAATTTACCACAGTTATGCGGACTGCGCATTTTTATTGATAGTCTGCAATAATGTACGTCCGAGTTGCAATAAATATTCTTTTAGTTTAACACAACAATGAAGCGCCATTGTTACAGTTACAGCGGAACTTAATTCTAACATTTTCGCTTGAAAGATTTTTTTCTCGGTCGGCAGTAATTTGTTAAGTGTTGTTGATAAATTGTTTTCTTTTCATGATAATGAAGACAAGTGGACGACACGGGAAGCCTTCTAAAGGCGTTCGATCAACACGCTTTCTCTTTGAAAGTACAAAATAATCACTTTCTAGTTGACAACGTATTTGACTTACACAAGTTAGTGTAGTACTTTCGTAAATTGGCGTCGTAAGATTACGGTATCAGTGAATGGTTAAGACGTAAATATTGTTTAAACACTTATCGTGAATTTACTTGGAAGGCGCGTTTATACGCATTCGCCACTTGTCTCCGGTCGTTTACCTATGACCCGCTGAAAGTTAGTTATTAAAACTGTTAAATTATTAATTTCATTCGCTACTGAACTGTGAAGTGTTCGTTTATTTTGTAGGAGAAACTTCCGACAGCCCTGATGCGAAAGAAACGTTTGTGTTTCCGTGCAAAGGTCACGATCGCGATTCATGAAATACTGTACTCGAAAGCAATTACCTACGGCGAACACAAAAAACTTAAGGCGTTATAAATTGTATTAAGAAACAAAGCACAATAAAAATGATCAAAATGTTGATAGAACGATTTAGCATTTTAGTTGTCTAGTAATAAAGTACATAATATAATTGAATTTACTCACTACGAGCGTAGGTTTCACAGACGGCCGACGTCTGTGCAACTCCTTCCATTCATCACTCGACTGTATCAACATTGTATCAGGGGTTCATAGTCCGTGATCTCATTTCATAGCCACACACACATAGATGTAAGTAGCCTGTTGTGAGTAGTGACATACGCACACAGTTACAATAAATCATGTGGTGCAAGTGAATTTATTATACATGGCGTTTATCATAGGTTGTGTCTGTGTTTGCTTGTGTGTAAGATCAAAGGAGGTGCTTAGTTAAAGTATTTATGTATCTCGTACATTTTCATTATTATTATTATTATACGTACAGCATGCGGCATTATTACACGATGCATTTTGTAAGCCATAGATTAAATATCAATTACAATTAGGACATTCTGTAGGACATTACATTTTTTTTGTTTATAACGCCTCACACTAGGATTTTCTCCTGTGTCGTGTCATGGGTACACGTTTACAAACATACAAGTTCACCTACACATGACACCCAGGCCCGGAACAACAATTTGTGAATTACACAAAGAGTTGCACCATGCGGGAATCGAACCGCGACACGTTGCATGGCAGCCGGTTGCCCAGCCACCGCACTAACCGTATTAAAATATTTATCTTTAATTTCATTGATGGAATAATGGAGTAAGTTCATTATTTAAAACCCTAATCATATATTATAAGACACTTCAAGAAGCAAGTAACTAATATAATAAATATGCTTATCTAAATTAAAATGAGCACCATGTCTTATTAAGTACGACAACATTCTAGTTACAGAGAAAGGATGCTATTCAAATTACAATGTACCATACAAGCAAATAGCAATTCCCGAGACGCGATTGTATGACGAATTTTATGTTAAGTTCAACCTAGTTTTAAATTGCAACCCTGATGTCTTAGTTGCGAGAATTGCATACAATAACAAGCAAGTGCAAAGATCGCATAGTACTGTTACACGACTGTAGAGGGCGCGGGGTACAGGTCAACGCACAGGTCACGCAAACACCTCGAGTCTAGCAGCTAGCTAGTGCTAGTAGGAAACAAGATGAAAGCACTGCATTGCGAGACTATAAGAATGTGTTCGCTCGTTAATTTTTATTGTTACTGTGGATTTGAGGTTCATTCCAGCTATTCTATAGGGAAATGAACTGGAGTTTATGTCGACTTACCCTCAGGTATGTCGGAGCGTAGATCTAGACGAGACACAATGCGTTTTATATTGTGTCTATGCCGACATACAATAGGTTAATATTCAGTATCATTGGAATTAGAAATTAAATATATCTGTGACTCAAGATGTGATGCCAGGGTTACCTACTGACCACAAAAGTTTATAAAGTTAACATTAACTAGAAAAACTCGTATATCAAAAATATCGAATGTCTAGTTACTTCTAACAAGACATATTATTATGCAGACAAATTTTATCTAACCTCAATAATTCTAAATAAACACCTACAAAGCGACTGCACCCAACGAGCTGAGACGACAATAAAAACGACAATTTTGACAAAACAAGAAAAATCCTCATAATCGCCTTTTAAAACCGTCTGATGTACGGGAAATGAGTAATAACTTAATGACAGCTGGTGTCGCAATCGCAACATCTTGCTTTACTGTCGAATTCGACCAATGGTGTGCGTCCACGGTCGCGCGCTAGTAGTTGCTAGGCAAGCTGGCTGCTGGCTCGTACGAGAAAGCAAAGCAAATGAAAGTGGATCGCTTTCCAGCTGCGTCTGTTTGTGATAGATACAACGGCATTGGGGTATTAGTGGTCGACTGACTAATAAAGAAATGCTCAGCATTCGTCACAAACACGTTTCACTAAAGCGATAAGTTGATTTGTTTAATGATACATGTAATGTCCATTATGTTTCGTGTATATTTCGTGTTATTTTATCTGTATTGATCAAATAGGGACGAGTAGTGTTATTGTCTTATATATGAGAAAAACAGCTCAGTACTGCAGCGGTAGGTACGTCATCTTTCGTAGAAACGGTCATTTAGCGAGACTAAGGAAAACAAACATCGTAATTCTAACCCTCCTCACGCCACTGAGTAACAGGTCATCATTATTCAGTATACAGTATTAATGTTTAATGATTGCTACACACGTGGCTACGGCTCAGCTACTATAACCGCCGAAGCCGCTTGGGATTTTCCAAATTCCCTGTACATGAAGACTATATTGGTATCGGTAACATGATCATCAATTTAACGTATAAAAACATTGCCTTTGCGAAACCTCAAAGAAAAATGTGTTAAATTATTATGCAAAGCCTATATTGACATCGAAAGAAGACGATGGCACTTACAGTAATCCTACGTATATTAATGTTGTTCTAAAAATTTATGCGCACTGTCACCTCAAACAATAATTAAGAGAAACCAGTTTGGTACTGACGTCAATGTTTCGAATACACAGAACAATTACTTTATTTTATCTGACTGAGCAAAGGCATGACCGCTCACATTCATATTCATCAGTAGATCGATTTCTTTGATAATTAATAATTATTCATGTTATTTATCTTCTACATAGAAATCACGTATAATGTAACGTCTACGTTGCCTAGCTACTCGTATAATGTCGGAATTAAAAACTGTTAAAGAAGTTAAAGATTCCCGCCGTTGCGCGTTGCCTGATAAAGACCCATTATGCTATTATTATACTAAAAGCATAAAAATAATATGTCATTAATTTAATAAATAGCCATTCTCAGTTGTGCACAATCCGGAAGTGCGGAAAAGCTTTTAAATGTAACAAAGACGCAAACGTTCTCCTAACACGGTTTTCCGTTCAAATATTCGCGTCTTTAACAAAAGGCACTTCAAATAACCCAAAAATATTCCATTCAACGTGCTATCTCTGTAAGCTGGGTCAGTTTCAGCATAATCCCATCGCAGAGGTAAACGGCCCCGCGGAGCTCTCGGCACGGCGAATTATTTTACATATTCCAATCCGACGTGTCTCTGGCACGAGCGACGTGTCGCTGTGTTCAATCCTGCAAGGAAACCCGCAAACTAGGTACCTGCTATTGGACTTGTTCGCGTTTTAGGATTACGTGAAAATTTAAACACCATTAACCGAGAGCCCTTTCCGCCATTCAAGCATCACTCCAACTACTGAAACGTTATGTGCTTTGAGCGGTACAACGAATGTGGCGCAGAGCATGTGAATTGCGATACGAGTGTGCCGACACTGTAATTGCCAATTTCTCTGCCTGCACCATAAAAATCGGTTGAATTTATGACTCAACGTAACAATTTTGTAGTTGAGTCGTTGGTAGAGTCACGGTTTCAGGGTAACATTTTATGCAATGATACATTCTCAGACAAGGTGTCGCCAGTATACATTTGCAACGGTAAGACGTAGGTAGCCGATGTTGCTGAGCTCGTAAACTGGGTTTATCCGAGGCGCCCGTCGGAATACACAATGCGGGTTGTAGCTCGTGGTCAGAAAACGTTTGAACATCTGCGTACATTGTCAATATGTAAAGAGAATTTAAGCACGCGCTGGGCTTCAAGTCTAGATAATTAAGTTAGCACCGTTGTGTTACAAGCTGACTCAACGTTGCTGATGAGAATTGATAATCGGGCATGTATTGGGAACAGATTGTGTAGACGGACATTCACAATTAAGGACCGATTAGGAAAACAAACCGTAGCGTAAATTAACGTGCGTCAAAGAAAAACTCTTTGAACCTCCTGAATACGAAATGTCAGGTCAATCATTTAATAGAGGTGATTTGTAAGACATGGACCAACATGTGTATAATTTATAACTGCTTCGTTGGCTCCCTTGAAAAGTTTTTGTCGTTCTAGAGATTGACAAATGTGTATAATTTATGGAATTTATTAACGCACACAAGACCTCAAGCTGTGCGCGGCTAAATTTATTAGCTTCGCGCTTGTAAATTAAGGATGACGAATGACCATACGGTATTGGAACTGTGTCCCAAAGAATATACACATGTAAAAAAGGGCAATGATACCAAATGATAAGTCAAGATTAGCCTTGTGTAAACTGGTTTTGATGCGTCCGTGTAATCAGAAAGTGTATAATCCGACGATGAAACTGATTGGAATTGTTTAATACGATAAAAAGGTAGAATGTTCAATGTAGATTTCTCAGAAATTAAGTGTCCACAAAAATAACAATGGATAAGAGTTGAATATTAAAAACCGAGGCTGTATTTAAATGAGCGCACTTCCATTCCACGTACAGTTTTCATCTGTCCAAAATATTGGCCGTGATTAAAGCGGAGTTAAAATAACATTCATTCATATAAAGGCATAAAAGCTTGATTTTAATAAATACGAAATCCAATTATACGACGAACGTAGCATAAATATTCATTGAGTTTTTTCCTTGAAACGAACCGGCGGCGAACGGACAGGAAAACATCAACATACGGTGGTAAAACTTCCTCTAGTACTAGCCAGTTTGCCAACATCCGTCCGAGACTATTATGGCTTACATATTATTATTGTTCTTAATAACGAACTTAAAAAGAGAAGATTTTCTAGAGGCAGCTGGAAAACCGACGTCACAAGAAGTGTTTATTATATCGAGTTAGGTTCAAACATGTTCAGTACTTATGCAAAGTCACGTTAAAAATCAAAACTTAAGAATTTAAAGTCCTCATTGAATACAAATTGTACATTTCACGTGTCGCAGGTGTATTCTAAGAAATGGTTCTCTTATTATAATGCAAATGATTACGCAAGTTATTATCTCTGTATGTATATTTATAAAGCGCTTGTCTGCTAAACGACGTAGAAAATATTGTCTGAGATTCGGTCGCAATTTTTACAGATTATGTTGTGTATTTTCTTTGAATATACTTTGGGGAACGGAGATATAATTAAGAGGCTTTTAGGAACACGCGGTGATGTTTTCCTATCAGTATATATTAAGGATATTATTAAAGATATACCAGTTAGAAAAGTACATTATTATCAGCTAATTTCCTTATAGTCTTCCTAGAAAGAAGACACTCATTTAAAAAACCTTCAAAGGAAACGTACTTTACCCTCAATAATTGTATCATACTGTGATACTGATAATTAAGTACTATAAGTGATAACTTCGAGGGTTTATTACCGACAAACACTTAAAACACATGTTCGTCGACGAACATGTTGCTAAGCTATTGTTTTTCAAAATTGAAAATCAAAACATCTGTCAGCGACGTCAGAAGTTGACACGAGTAACGTTTAGAAAGTCGGACTTGGTCTGAATAAATCGAAATGTGATTATAAAATAGCGGCGTTTAAAACAAAAAGATTGAATTGTGTCAATGAATTTAAATTGGTTTAGTTTGTAAAGGAACGAGTGGCTAAAGTTTTATGATTCGGTTTTGTTGATTTTAAGACAACGCAGTACTCTTGGTTGATATAGCTATTATTAATATAGTTATTAAGTCCTATCTTCCAGGGCTAAGCTTTATAAAAAAGTAGCAGTGTCATCACCATTAAACACCACAATTTAATGTTTTATGTTTTTATATGATTATAAAAACATAAAACATTCTCTTTTCTTCATTCTTGTTCATTTTCATCATTCTTAGGACATCAGTCCTTATAGATCTGAATAAAAACAAGAATGAATGCTAACTGTAGGTGTAGATACAAGATGATCAATCGAACCGAATTAATCACCACAAAACTTAAAATCCCTGATAACTAAATGATAATATGTTTTCCAAGTAAGGATATAGTAGTAGGCAAGTAAGGATAGCCTTTGTACCCTATTTTCTTTATTTGTTCCTGGATATACTGTCTCAAATTGGTGTACAATAAAGATTATTATTATTATTATATTATTATTCTGTTACCAATCGAGTGTTTTACGGAACGAATCGGTGATTCTATAAGAGAAAGTTTACTGTGAATCATTGTATTATCTCAAACACTTGAGTTAGAACTCGGATCTTATCTCTAATTTACGAAGAAACACTTCAGAGGAATGACTTAGTTGCTTAAGTATAAAGTAAATTCTAAAGCACATACGTCTACATGTAAAGAACCTATGGATGAGCGATAAATTAACTAGTAACATCAGAAGGTAAATATACAACTAGAAACGTAAATTGCACAGTTAACATCTGCCTTATTCAGAGACCTGGTTATTCGCGAAAACCATTACATCTACTTCAAAAAGCATAAACGCTGCACTAAGTGGTAGAAAAAGTTGCATATTTTTTATATTCTACAAAATGCACGTCACAAGTACGATGGTATCATCGAGAGAATTCTCATTTACATGCGTTCCCGTCGCCGAGACACGGTCATTCACTCTGCAACGTCCCACAACCACCGCAACGTAATTAATAAAATATGAACCAGTAGTACCACTTTGACAGAACATTCAATTACCTACTACTGCACATAAAAATGTTAATAAACCATTTAAATCGAGGATTAAACAGCTCGCTGTCCTGTATATATTTATTGTGAGATATTAATAACATTATTTTTATTGCAAATTTAACATCAGCGATTCAATCAGTCATCTACGGTTAAAACACGTCAAACGAATGACAACAAAATTGATTTATCCGAATACAAAATTAATAAAGCTTGCTCTCGTTTAATTAAATTTTGAATTGGTTGAAAAATTTCATATTCATTGAAATTAATGAAATATCGTGAATATTTTGATAAAACGTGTTGTTCAAAAGTATCGATCTCGTGTCGTGCGGTTTCAAATTAATTAATTGCTTCTGCAAAATATTACCAAAAACAGTTAGTTTCTATTAAGACAGTCATCGTAGACAATCCAATCAATTTGCTTGACGACGCATGGCGAGGTACCGTTAGCCTAGGCTTTTGTTCTAAGCCGTACTACTACTGTGTTCTCTTGTGTTACGTCAGTCCACCACATCTGTATCTATTATATTTTGTTAGAATAGTCGTATAGTTCGTTTGTCAATCGGCATGACCTCGTTTCTATTTGTTTCAAATATGTACAGTGTACACCGACAAAGAACGGACGAATCCTTCGAAGAGAACCTTTATAAATAATAATAAATTCTAATTATTATACAGAAGTCGTTGTAAAGGTATTAAAACAAAGTAAAAGCTAATTAAAAGTTGCAAATTCTTTTTAACAAGAACGTAAATTGTGGTGTACTTTTTGTTTGTTATTTAATTTTAAAGTTGTTTTTTTTTGCGAAATAAAAATAATGATCGTGTTTGAAGAAGATTTTTTGATAGATATTTCCATCTAAATCACGGAGATACGTAGGTATTATCTAGATCACGTCACAGAGAGTAAATATTTGAATGCGAACGTAACTTTCTCGTTAATTAAAATTGTGGAATACATTTTCTTCAACACACAAGTGAACTTTATATAAAGTTATGTCTCTGGACGGCCATTAAGTATCACAATGGTGTGATGACGCAGGTCATATCAATAAAAATCAATAGGTATACAAAAGGTCGTTCTTCATACATCGTTAAACAAGTGATCAACGCGTTCACAACGTCATACGGGCACCGACAGAAACGTATTCAAACAATAAATATTGATCAGTGATTACTTTTCATATTGGTAACATATTTTTAACAAACCAAAGATTGATTGCGTAAGTTAATTAACTATCATATCAGTAATAAAAGAACGATCTTCATGTTAACTGCAACGCAAGTTATTGATGATAAATTATAATACGTGCAATGATTAAATAATAACTATCAACGCTTGGGAAATCATATGATTAGAGATATGTTATAAACGTTACTGCTAGCAAGATGGAGTCTCTATCTGTATGAATTATTTAATTATGTTTATAATTACCTTTTAATGGTCGGTATTATGCAGCGGAGTAATGTAACGCGACTTGCAACTGCTATACATAGATGGATCGTATCCAACGCATTTGCATTAATATTTTTATGTCAAGGTAATTGGTCTGTGATAAAAACATTGCTCATATTGAATGCTCTGTAACTAACTACATACATTCATCTTGTATACAAATAAGGCAATGGATGTAATTTTCTACGTGTGGTCGAGTCTGTAGACCAACTTGCACGGAGTTTAATAGAACGAGCATCACGGTCCGAGATCACTAATATAACTTTTCGATATGAAAATTATAGGTTGGTAGTATTAGTACAATTTGTTTTCCAACGAGAATAGTGTTGGGGAAACTAAATTTATAATATTCAGGTAAACATATAATAAACATCAATGGAAAGATGTTTTGAAATAGTTTTGAAATAGTAGCACAACAATGTTAAAGGAATATTTTGTGGATATAAGAATATTTTTCAAAGATAAGCGTCTTATGTACAACAAAAGAAGAAAACAATACGGTCGTGTTATCTTCATGGGACACCGGAGCACGTGTAGCATCAATAATACAAATCGTAACACATGAGACGTCACCGTTTTGAAGGACGTGAACACGAATTTACCTGACAACTCTCACACACCCACGCATACCGTGTTTACAACACACACATACGAACATAGCGAGAGTTTTCTCGATATTTCACTCGGTAATTTGCAACTCGCATATTACAGGCACGGCTTTTCAGCGCTTGAAATCCGATTATGTTATTTGGGAATACACACAAGATGTTTGAAATATCTGGTGTTATATTAGGGAAATATGGTACGATCGTCCTTGGTGTATAAATCAGTCGAGTAACTCAGCGGGGATTTGGTAAAATATTTCTTTTTCATATACGATATCATATGCGAGTAATGTTTTATCACAAACTAGAGACCTCCCGCAGATTGCGGGGAGCAGATAAACACCAAAACCTTGATAACTTTGGCAGACGTTAAAGACAATAAAAAAAAATTATCAAAAAATTGCGACATTAAATCTCAACTGTCATTCTCGTTATTTTCTTTTGGAAACTAGACTTCATTTTCGTTTCAGGCCTAAAAGAAAACAACTCGAAGCTATATTTTTAATTAAGAAAAAATGTAGGTCAGCTAGCTACATTAACAGAATTCAAAGTATCCTACGTAGAGGTACATTACGGAATGTGAAATATAAAATGAACAAAAACTTGTGGAGGCTGGGAGCCGCAAAACAACGGAATTTTGTTACACCTAAGCGCGTAAATCACGTGGCCTGTAGACCGAAGCTCCGGGGAAACTTTACTTTGAGAGTTTTTAATTGATTCGCTGTGTTATTACAGCCCGCTGGGAGCCAGGAGTTGGTCCATAGTCACCTTGCGTTTCGTATGTACTATGTACGCCCTTATTGGATTTATTGTTTAGTTTTTGTTTCGTGATTCGGTCATTTGTTCCGAATGTCATTTCATAAAGGACTGTTACGATAAATTGGTTTTATTTAGTTAAAAGTAAACTTTTGCAATTTGCTGAAATTGCTATGAAACCAGTTATAACTGAATCGACTTACTTGTTTGTTTCTATTGTTTTAGATGTAGGTATTATAGGAACTATCGTTCGTTATCTAATCGTTTTTGTTCCGCAAGTCCCTACTTAAGACTTGTAATAAATATGAACTAATCATAAATGTAGATAAAAACGGAATTGGGAATGCGGAAACATTTACAATAAGAACGCCGCAGGAAAACAAATTAATTCCCGAAATAAGGAAAGCCGAAGCCCTGTTCCGTTAAATGTAATTCCACTTTGAGTCGGGCGTAGAAAGCTTCTTGTTTAGACGTCAAAAATCAAACATTTCCTTAAACGCCCCAAATTATTTCTCGCAATTACGGGTAGGTATCGGATCGGTGAATTTATTTGACTGTCTAGAATGGACGCGTCATCTGCGTTCACAATTGAATTTAATTCCGTAGACATAAAGTTTAATTTGGAATATAATTTACTTGGCGAGGTAGGTAGCCCTGAGCATTTTCCTGTTTATCGCATTTCTCTTACAAAGAGCCCTTGGTAACACGACACCGCGTGAATCGAGGCGTAAGGGCGCGACACATCCCACCCAGCACCCTACGTGTTACTATATTATACTACTAAGGGACTCCGCTCCAATAAAACTGTCGTGAATATCGGAGGTTTACTGAAAAGGAAAGCGCGGTTATTTTTTATGGGATCGTAAATGATTCCAAGTGGCTTAGTTCGCTGTTTCGACGAGATTTACAAGTGTTGAGTAGTTGAAACTTTGATGTTATAAAATACACGAGGTTTGTATGTTTCTCTATGTCAACTTTGCACTTGTGTTCCGTTTGCTGTACATTTCAATCGAATCATAGAAGTTTGTTTGAGTTCAAAGTCAAATAGACGCGCAGAGTGAGTCAATAAAGGCATGTGTGACGAAGTGTCTAAAAGTGTTTTTTACGTCAGTTTAGAGAACAATTTCCTCAATTGAACGTTGAACAACTGCACAAAATAGCATAGTTAAAATTCACGATAGATCAGAACTAATCCGGCCATGTTCGTAATTACACGAAGAAAACCCCGGTTCGGTACGAACGAACTGACCTATTTCACCTGGTCATTTATACATAGTGCGTCATTAGAATTAGACGAGTGTCAATATGAAGCCTTTTACATACAAAATCCAACGTCCGATTAATGGTTTTAATGTTCGCAGTCTAATTCTATTCAAACTAAATTGGATTGGATTGAGTTATGCTGAAAGGTCAATTAAGACGTGGCTTTTGATGAAGAAATTGTTGGCGAATTCGTGTTAATAAACTTGAAATACTGACGTAAAAAAACAACTGGTTAGTTTAAAAGACATTATCGTGACGAAAAACCTTTAACATCATAGTCATTCATGTTAATTACCACCATTAGGTTACTTTAAAATCCTGCAAGCGAAAGAAAAATGTCTGAAAACTCCCAAAACCTTCCAAGATGTCTAATAATTACAAGCGCTATCAACTAAACAACTTTCTTACAAACAAACAACGATAGTGAACAACTATTAGGAAAATCGATGATAAAACGACACGACACAACATGACATATCGATAACACAATAGTGTCAAATTCCTTTGGCCTTGTTAGGCGTTATCGACTTGCGCATACCGATATTAGTGACGATTTCTCGGTAGACAACACTCGGGCATAAAGCTCAGGGTGCATCGGAATTTAGAGGAATCAGTTTCAAGTGTTTCAAAGAACGTCTGCGTAGTTTCAGTTGTTGAAATGTAATCAGTTTCGACTTTAGATATAGCTGTACTTTGATGGTGTGATAAAAATAAATAAGTGTAATTTAATTACTTATTACGCTATGCATAATGAAGCCCGCAGGTAATCGACATCGAGGTACGGTATACTAGTTGCTAACTGCAGCTAGCAACAAGCAACAGTGCGGTGTACGTACGTATTATTTCGTGAGGCAGGAGCGTGTTATGCAACCGCTGCAGTAATTCATTGGACAATATGGCAGTCCTATAATCGTGCACTTTGCTGTCAACAAACATTACATAACGGTAGCTGACACAAGGCGAGCTATCTTGTTACACATTGCATCGCTGACAACAATTATTTCTCTTCCAAACACATTCTGAGAAGAAGCGACCCGTGTGAAATTATTTACCAAAATATTGAAATCGGTAACAGTAGTCGGGTCACGGAGAAACCGATGACACAAATGCAATCAAACTTGGTGATTTGTTTGGCATTTTGTCTCATAGTTTTGAAGAAACAAGGATCTAATATCTAATCTAAATATCGTCTAGTTACAGGTAAATGTAAACACATATGGCCATTGACCACATTACAACTTCTTTTCATTTACATTTTACAGGGTTATCGGACAAGTATCGTGAAGACGAAGTGCATTGACACCAAAGCACTAAGCTTCGAAAGTCGCAACGGTGCATGAGTAATGACAGATAGTTAACCTATTGTAAAGAGCCATGGTGAAACTCGTTTGGTTCTGTAAGCCTGTGTGGGATATAACTCTCCAAAGCTTATGGTATTAAAATAATCCTTGCTCTTTCATATAAAATGTGTCGTTTGATAAATGTTAAACCTGTTTCTGGGTAACAAACAAGGGTATTTAAATTAAAGTGCGCAGATGTACATGTACTGCTGATTTATGTTGGTGTTTCATTGCAATTTTCTTTTGTACATTTTTAGTTGGTAGTTGCTACTGGTTGTAAACTAATTAGTAACATTATGGTAGGCAAAGAATGTCCAACTTATCAAAGACGGGTTAAAATGGCATTTCTCTCACATCCACCACAACCACAATACGTTATCAAAGTAACGAAGGGAATTTTTCTTCTCACACTGGTTCAGCGTGAACATACACTTGCACGTGTATAATGCTGTTATTAGCGAGTCGGGGAGCGTCGCAGCAGATCACGTACGGTCCAGTCGTGAGAGCCCGACGGACTTCGGACTACGGCCTGGGCTGTGTTAAACTGCCGACCCAGGCCACATCGAGATCGTAAAAATGTGCAAGCTAACGGAAAATCTGTAACATGTGCTTTATAATGCCTCGTAAAGTACGGCCATGAGCCTTATTGAGTATAAAAAGGTGGAAATTGTAGGTTGTTGTTTTAACGAAAACTTATTTTCTGTTCGCAGATTATTATAGACTTAAGTGCTTTGAGACAGATTTTAATTTGCAAAAGATATATTCGATCACTAAGAATCATAGTTAATTTAGAAGAAACATCGGGTATCTCGTTTATTGGCTGTAACAAATTATGCGTTTATTACCAACGCTTTTATTACATTCCTGTGTATGAGAAAGAAATTCAATATAAACTGCAAGCATTTATAATGGTCAATTACAAAATTAGCAATTTTACATAGCTGTATGGCAGTAATCTGTTTAGTTTTATGATCACGTATATTCTTTCGACAGGGTCATACATATTTCTGCACGTTACTAGAGAATGGTACTTACACGTGTATTATTCAGAATTGAAAAATACATATTAATACTACTTCGCATAATATAATACGTGAGACCTCGTAAGAGTAAATTGAATATTGAGTCTAGCAACTTTATAGTCATGTGAAAATTCATCTTGCAAAATTTAATGTATGTATTCATACTTTCAATACACACACATATTCGCGAAACCGGGCGCCCATTCAACCGTCACAAAACGAAACTGAATGCCATTTCATCTCAAGATGCGCCGCTCGCCGCAGATCTGAGGGTCGGCGGTAAGTGGGTGGCGGGGGAGGGGGTCTCGCAAACCGCTCGGCAACTGCGCCATAACTCGGCGCGCACGTACAACCAGACAATCGCAATTATTATTAACAGATATACGTTTAATGATCGTGTGTGCCGCGCACAACGGCCCAATGTAAGTTGAACATCGGCTGGCGCACGCGACTATGGAGTTTACGTCATTGCGACGTTCGTGTGATATTTGTCCGTGCGCGCCGGTGAATGTATCGTTTCGGGGTGAGAATTTGTGGAAAGACGGCGAGGTCGGCGGGACGGGGCCGGGGCGACGTTCTTGCGGAGTGAGTTAGCAGAGCCGATGATTTGTGGCGCGGTTAGCGTTCATCTAGCGGCTCGCCGGGACGCAGAACATAATTCATCGGAACAAAGACAGATCGGCATGTCATGCGATATGAAAGCTATGTGTCACTCCGCATGTGACACGAAGCGTTTGCATTTTACGAGTCGGTTTGACGCGCGCGCCCGCTCCAGAGTCAACGGACGAAGGAATTCTCAAGTTGAAATTCCGCAAACAGGCTCAAAGAAGGTTAAATTTAGATATACAGAGAACTTTTGGCTTTGCCCGGTTGCCCATCCTGGCATTCTCGATAACACTAACAACGTTCGTTTATTGCATTACATGAGAATCAAAAGTCGTAAGTAGAAACGTCAAAGATTTACACATGCTCATAAACGTTAACGTAATTCACGGTTTAATTAGCGCGGCGAATTAGTAGTTAACAAAAATAGCCGTTTGACGTTGAAGACAGAACAAATTACGTGGGTGCCGAGTGTGGTACAGTATTAGAATTATTATTAGGTAATATTTGAATTTCGCAAAGTCGTAAATTGACCAATGCAGAATGCGAATTCGTTGGCCTATTGTGTGCCGGCATCGCTCAAAGTAATAATACAACAGGTGTGTTCATCGCCGCTGTTGATTTAATAAAATATGGACACACGAGTGTGCACGTTAACTCACCTGTCGTCGCTCCGCATATGTTAATTCTGATTACTAATGTAAATCTACAAAATAATATTGTATGAAGAAAGATATGATGTTGTTGTTAATAATACTTAATTATAAATTTAATTAGTTATTCGACTTCTTTACCATGTATATTTTTTGTTATCTTCACGATGATGAGACCACGTATCTAGATAGTGCATATCTAAATAATAATACTTAATAATAAAGTTGGTATGTTTAAGTTGTTAGATTATAGTAAAAGTTTTATCAACAAACGTTACAATTTCACGTTCCCAATGTTTACATAGTTCATTCATAAAACGTAACCTCAGTAATCTAAAGGTAGGGGTTTTGAGTTTATGACCTATGTATTAGGTACCCTATAACACAAAAACAAAACTTACTTTTAATGTATAAAGTAGTTAGCAAGGTGATCTGGCAGTCCACACAGTTTTCAATCTGTAACAAAAGATAAAACAAACATTAATCTTTTGTAAGAAAATTCTGTATTACTTTACATTTCTCCATTACCTTCACATTTTATCCTAGGCTACGCATAACATCTGCAGTAAATAGTTTGTAATAAACACCATTATTATCCAATAATATTAGGCAGACCTTAATAAATCACGATTCTTCGGTCGAACAATATTGTATCCGGATTCTCAGTACACAAAGTTAATTAATTACACACATTATGAAACGGGTGTTACATGGGTTTAATACATAATTTAGTAAAGTTTCGCTGTACGTCTAACCGTGAAAATAATAGTTCTATTATAATAATAAAATATTCGTATAGTGATGATAAAGTACCGGCGAACACCAAAGGTTTCTTGACTTTCCGTCCAAAGTTTTTACGAGTAGCACCGAAGTCGTAAACGATTTGCCCAGTTCTAGTAAAAACTAATATAACTATGCATACAGCAGTACGGTTTAGTTACGCCCTCGGCGCCAATATGAGAAAACATAAGTAGGTTGACGCAGACAGTTTAATGATAACACAACTATAAAACTTGGTCGGTTTTGTTTCCTCTCAGTACATTAATGGGTGATGTTATATGCGTATCGCGAACCAGGCATTTCATAATCGCGTCCGATAATATGTTTGTGAAAGCAAAGTATGTGATATTGAGAGAGTCAACCGTTGTGTTCTAATAACGATGGGGAGTAATAATAAAATGTGTTAGTGGCATAGTAATTAGTGTGACAAATATAGCGATCGCAAATCGTCGTTCTCGTGGCCCAGAGCGGGCGGCCGCCAGGCGGGGGCGTAGGTACGAACGAAATGGACAATGCGCATAAAAAATCAATAAAGCCGGGCACGGCCTTCGTGGAGGTCGAGTGACGCTCACGGATCACCGGCCGGTCTCTCGCCACATTATAAAATATTGAACGAGATGTAACAAACTTAACAACTCGATTCCACTTCCAAAGTTTGCCAAAGAGGATTTTTCAAGTTCTCGTTTAATTTTAAAGGGATTTTAAGGGAGTGAGAGCTCGGAAGGCTGTACCAACGCCGGAAGGTTTTTCTTTTTCAAACTTTCGTCAAAGGCCAGACACGATTACTATTTATGATTGTTGAAGAACTAACTTTGTAACTATGTTTTGTTTAAAGTGAAAGGGAAAAAGAAAACTCGAAGAAAACCTCAGTTTTCGAAACAAAAAGAACGATTGGTTGGCAATGGTTGGCTTGCTATTCAATCATGCTTCGACAGCTGAGGCAGTGGAGCAGAAATTCTACCTACCTACACATAACTAGTGACCCAAACCGTTTTTTCTACATTTTTTCCTCGGTATCGATAGAGGAAAATGTATTGAGCACAAACAAAGAGCAAAACATGTTTTGACCAAAAATGCGTTATCATTAAATAACACTAGAGTGGCTTGGAAACATTGTACGGAAAAAGAACAGCCGCTAGCGACCGGTTATCAATCCACTAATCAGAGATACATTATCAGAGTAAATACACGGTATCAGTGTCCCTGATAACGCTGTACAATCACAACTACAAAGTATTACAACTTGGCCATAGTTCAAAGAGTTAACGCCGTTTAATTCAGTGCCAAGTACAATATTTTTAGAAGGCGAGTGACAGGGTGAGTTTTGAAATACGTAATCACTAAATTAGTCTCGAATGTAAATACTTTTGGTATAAACACAATCAATTAATTTATCGCACTCATATTTGCTAAATTTGACATGTAGTGAGAAGCGAGCCTAGGTTATTTACAATACTGATTACAATGATGCATTGGTCATTGGTCACTTATTGCGTCTCGCTTATTGGCAACGCTTAGGAATTATCACCTCGGTAGCAAGTCTGTTACACCCACTCTTCTTGTGATGATATTCGCTTTTACAGTCACGTAGAAAATGTACAAAAATATGTGATACCCACTCACTTCATTCCGGTTTTGTCGCGCCTAAAATAGCTTTCAGCGTCTCATTAAATGTGTGAAAACGATTGACTAACAGTTTAGGGCCATGTCCTTGCTACATTTCTCACGAACGCATGAAACCGTCAAATCATTTGGAAGTCGGCCACAACGGTTTGAACTTCGTCAAAAGAGAGACAACTTCGACCATTTGTTATTCTGACAACTGACATGAAACTTAAGTGGGTTGGAGTATTGAATAGCTTACAATAACCGTTTGCGGAAACTCGAACACTCGTACTTATTGTAAATGTACGTTGCTTGCGGACATATACAGTATTACACGGCCAGAAGCTATTAGCCGTATGAACCAACTTTAAGATTACAAGATAAATATCAAATGATTAATGTAAATGTATTTACGTTCGTCATTATAAAAAGAGACGGCGTAATTTGTGTATACCTGATTAATATTACTATCCATTAGGCTTCCTTGTTTTCATATATTATTTACATGAAAATTGACAAATGGTAGCCTAGATCCAGTCATTATTAGGATGATTTATGACGGAAACAATAATTAGTTAGCTTTATGTGCTTATTTTCATGTATGTTATATAAAAACACTGCGTGGTATATTATCTTTTATGTGACATTAGTTTGGTGGCGAGATTAGAGTGCAACCACGCGTAACCATAGCCGACGTGACCGCAGGCCGATGTCACTATTAATCATAGCCGATCCTTTCCCGTAGGCAGAAAAATATATGTGATGGGATTATTGTTTCGGGGCAAGCCGCTATATTTCACCGGGCGGCGTTTGTAGCGGTAAATGTGTTTGGATGTTTGATGAATATTTTCCATTAAGCCGTGATAATGCTGAGCTTTCATTGCTGTACTTATTTGTACGTATCTATGTTCACAATAAAAATTGTTTACCACTCTATGTATGACTTCATTTTAGCTAGCCAAATATTTCTCAGACTTCGAACAAACACAATAAAAATCTTTATACCGACTACTCTAGTGTTCCCAATAAAATCGTCCAACCGGTGTCAGAGCAAATTGTTAAAGAAAACACAATCTTATAAATATAGCTAAATAGGTATACAATAATGTACCGACCGATTACCGAGAAGCGATCACTTTCCCACGAATCGTCTTCTCGTAGTAGTAAAAGCCAGACTAGATTCAGTACATCTAAATGTCATAGGGCATAGGTTAACTGAGTCTTGTGTTTACCTCTAGGTATCCTAGAGAGAGACTTAGAAAACTCAAACAATGTACCTACAAGATCGAAGCAGAGAAATAGGTATTTAAGGTTTGTCAGTTGTTTAGGGGATCATTACGATGGCAAAGTAGTTACCAAGTAAGGGATTTAACAATAACATGTTACCTCATCTTTCCGGGAACAATAGTTTTACATTGGTTGTTTATTTCTTCTCGAAGGGATAAAAAGAGGTAGTTATCATTAACGAACGGTTAAACCAAGTTTCCGCAAGGTTATATTTGAGTTTGAAACTGTACCTATACAAGTACTATGCTTAATTTATTATTGAAATGTATTTATGTACATAAGACTATCATAAAGGTACGTGGATTTAAAAGCAGCAATAAAACTAATCATTAGTGGGACGATGCGTAAATCAATTAAACTTCGCTACTCGGTAATTGGTAAAATCTCAGCGTATATTTAAATTATTCATGAGATACCTATCTTATGATACTGTATATTTTATTAGCGCCTGCTTACAACGCAAGGTATTGCGTAAATGTACAATTACATTAGGTAGCATTACATAATACACCACGCCTGTCTAGGTAGACAGACGTATAAAAACTGTATCGTTCCTACATTCAACATGACTATTTTCATTTAAATAGATTACGTACTACGAGTAGATAGTCATAATAATAGTTGGTATTAGAAGTTAGTGTAAAGTTGCGAATCAGTGCGGAAACCACTATTACTGCATACAATCTAATTTCACATCCATTTCCACAGAAGAAAAGGAACCGAGGTACTACCTAAATAGGGTTCTGTTTACAGGACCATTGTCCAACTTTCGTCAAGTTGTGAGATGTGTGAATTACACGAACATTTTACGTAACGGCGATTCCGTGACAAAACAATTTCGGCAGTAAAATAAACAGCGACAAGTCGGCGATAAAAATAAGGCAATAAAGTTATTCCTGGCACGACACACGAGACCCTATATTAGTAACAGGACCATTTGAGTACAAGCGGCTGGTAAGAAAGTGAACTGATTTTTTTGATGCATAATGTTGGAGCCTATATCGAAACCGGTTGGTTTACCCACAACCCGAACGAGTCTAGAAACTGCTATAGAATAAAGATAAGAACTGGTCGGAGTTTAAAGAAAGTCGCAGTGGCGTAGGTCGAGATGAACGTCAGCCAACTAGCCACTAGCCCAGTATCCAAGAATGAAGTAGTTTAACTAGTGAACGCCGAACTAAACGTATTCAATCTTGTATGAACTCTTTTATCAAGACAATTTTCCTCTCCCGGTTTGAACAAACAACTAAGAACCGAGGTTTGGTGACATAAATAGAGAACAATTGTTTAATTACACTGTCTAAACAAATGTTACACATAGCAATTAATGGCTCTGTTGGTTTAGCTCACTGACATTTTCACTCGTTAAGCCGATTTCAGCTGCACTGATTAGCCAATCGGCTGCATGTTGACATTATGCGAATAATAAATAACGGAATTTGAGCGTAGTAATAATATAGGAGCAATGTATAATATATTAGAGGTTTATACATGACTTATAGTGTTTATTCTGTTGACATTAGAGGTTGAAATGATACCAATTAAATGAAGCAAAAACATTTAACCGTTCGCCGTACCCAGTAAAGTATAGATGCAATATATCAAGCATATTTATAGTGTGCCATAAAGTGTGTAGCAAACATCAAAATAAAATATGAACGAATACATTCCACGAACTGTACGCTGCAAAATTATATTTATCTAGTTGCCATTCTGTGATATAATATTTATCAGAGAGAAAAAAAGTGTCGTCGCTTTCGCAAATAAAACCGCGCACGGCATGTATGACATCAGTGTTGAAATATTTATGCACGATTATATTATGAACACGTCCGCGTATTAATTGTAATAAGAATCACGTTTCGAAATAGTCATTTTCACACAGTGTAAGCGTTATTTCTACCTTTGCTTTTCCGCATACCACTGTGTATTATTTTACTTTCTTTGAATTAAAACGTTGCAAGTTTATTTCGCATTCCGCATTGTTGCTGTGCTGTGAAAGTTATTCGTATTACGATTACGTTTTCGTAAAGGAGGTCACTACAAGACTACCTGTTTTGAATTAAATACGATGTGGCATTGAAACAGGATTTTATTTATACACGAGCAAAAACAAAATAAGTACTTAGACCTAATCATTAACCAAAGCGTTTCTAATACTTACTCAAAAGTAAATTTTTCTCCAACAATAACAAACGGTCTCGCAGACTATATCTCAGCATTTGTCTAGGTTCACAGCACTATCACAAAGAGAGGTTTCATAAATTCCATTTCAGACGAACGTTTTTATTCTGCACTAGCTAGGGTTACATCCGTCAGGATTTCCCGGGCGATCAGTCGCATCAATCGTGGACGTGAGCCGCACGTTAGGCGCGACGGTATTTATATTAATGTACTATAGCACTTAAGATGTTTACCGTCGAGGATTTGAATTTAATTTAGATGTTTTGTTTTTGCACTACAACAAGTTAGTAAGGAGATAGACTAAACATTTGAAGGAGTTTTCTTTGTTTGTTTGGACGTCAGAGGCAGTGGCTGAATCAGGTTTGTATAACTTTGTGACAATGTTTTGTATTTAGATAATGAGCAGTTTGTTTGAGCAGATTTATGTACCGTTTATTTGAATGTGTCTATTAATGCAGTTAGAAGAACATGACATCCATACAATGAAAAATTGCGATCATTAGGCAATATCCAAGTTTAGCATTTCTGGCAGCCCTGTGCGATTCCCGAGATTTACGTTAGTTGCGTATCTGGATGCACCGCATCGATCACTGAGGCTCGCACGTGCATCGCATTCGATATTCGTTCGGGAGCAAATTTTAAACTTGCCATTTGATAAACCAAACCAACTGCGTGTGGTCGCATATTGTCAAATCTCATGTAAAATACTATCGGAGTATTTTTACGCTATTAATAATATTATGTACGGAAGAGAAAATATCTATTCCATGGTATTTTGACGTATCATACTGTTAATTCTATAAAAAAAGAAAAACAGATGCTCATCATATATTATGACCTTTATCATTATGAAATATTATTATTATCTAACTCGCTTCTTCACTTGATAAACGTTATTTACATAGTAACCCAACTTGTGTACGTGTGCATTTCATATCTGATACAAATATCAGAAACAACACAATAAAACATTACTGGATTTAATGTTAATATGAATAGAAAATAGAGGACGATTAGATAAGACCGCCAAAATATTTTATTCGATATTGATAACAGCTTTGTTGCGTCAAAGTTATCGTACGTATGTTTAATAGTAATTCGAGCCAAACTAATAGCACGGGTTAGTAGTCGAGCATTATTGTATGTTGACTTGTGTAGCCAGACATTAGCATATTTCGAACGAAGCAGGGACCCACACTGGGGCCACACAGGGGGTAAACAAAACAGGCACATATACATGTGTGTATGAACAGAAAATTAAATACCTACCAACTAAGCTCAAAGTCGTTATTGAATCTCATCATTGTCCGTACCTCCATCAGAAACTGGGGAATTGATGTCATAAACATAACCTGAACTAACCAATGCCACTGACAAAACAGTACAAATGAAAAGTTGTACAGAAGTTGCCAGGTTCCTTGTCAATCAACATGTTTTGGGAACATGATTGGCTAGTTACAACGCTATTAGAGTTCCGTTTACTTTCAATAACCACCTACTGCGAGTGTAATACACAAACGTATGTCGCGTGTAGCGTCACCGGCATCACAAGGTCAGTGAACGCTTCGCCCCACAAACCCTCTGGAGACAGCGCTCCAAGCAGCGGGCTTTGTGTACACGGTTAACAGAAATCGCGTCCATTGTTTACGATACAAGTGAAGTTTACACTGCAAACGTACCCGCTAGAACGGTCCGGTGTGGTGTCGAGTCAAACAATCCAGTGACTAGGTACAATCCGGTAGCCAGGTAGTAGGCACACAGAACAACACAAAGGGGACTTCTTCTTGTCCGGCGACAATGACAACAATGGTAACGAGCACGGCACGAGAATCGAACGCGGCGATATCTGGGCGCGCGCAGCGGTTATCTGTCGGTGACAGCGAACGGCGCGCGGCGTCGCCTCCAATAACAATAATGAGGCGGCTAATTATTATTATTACCGCTGAGCGGACGCACTCGCGCTCGCTGCCTGTACGTAGGTAGGTGGCGTAATCGCTGAATTCCATATAATCGTGCGGCGCGCACACACTGGCGCGTCCCCGCCGCGCCACGTGTGGTGACGTCGTTGGCTAGGCGCAGGTAAGTGTATACCGATACAGAGCGCGTTGGCGGGTATGCGCGCGTATCGATCTCGCGATAAATTCGATACGGTGAGCGGTGAATGCACCGGCCGGCTGGCAACGGCGGTCGCCTTTCACGCTGGCGAAAACGCAATTTACGATCGGTGCACGCTGCTGTCAGCCTCTACCGCCAATATATGAAACGTGTCGAGCTCAGTTCGCCGCAGTCACTAGTACTATCGGGCGCGGGCGCAATGCCACGCGGACGCATGAACATTCTCGAACACTGAGATAACACGTGTATTTATTAATGGCGCGAATTGCGCAACAATAATATGTAGTGATAAAGCGGAACGCTTAACCTCACGCCGTTATACCTAAGCGATGCCATGAGGTCACACGTAGAGGGAACATAGCGTTTCACGGGCATATAATCCAATTTGGCGGCGACCGCGTCATTTCTAATCGCCCTAATTGGGGAACGCCCTAGCTCCAATTACCACTACCGTCACTAGTTTTGCGCACACCCACGTATATTAGTAAATCATAAACAATTAAAACGACCAGATAATCACACCACTTCAACGTAAGTGTCTCAAAGCAAGTGACTCATGTCAATGCTTACGCAAGAAAGCAACAACCGATTTACAAACTCAAACGACCGGAAACTTCTCACTAGTTCTTGTTATAGAAGCGAAAATTGAACGACTTGTCTAAATTGGCTGTCGTCTGAGGACGCCGAGAGCGGCTGTCATCTCGTACGCAACATGAATAGGCAAACCATTAAACTGTAACGTGAGGAAACAACGTGATTGAGAGTCGCGACGCGCGTGTCCCACCTACCGCACTCGGAACAACAAGGCACCTCCACGTATACATAGTTTATTGCTTTATACGGACTGGGTAATCGGCTATTCCAATTTATGACATACTGAAAAACATGCTTCAATTTTTAACGAAGTCCACACTTAAACGAGCATTTTTGATTGGCTTGCATTTTTTATAGTTTGGGCAGCGGGCTGTAACTAGCACGGAAATCGCGGTGGCCGCCCAAAGATGACAAAGCGTCTGGCTATATCAAACCGAGAGAGGCACAAAAACGTCAACGTCAACAGAACAAGCCGTCTGTCGAACGCTAGCACTGTGCAAAAAGTGAATAATGGCGAACGTCGGTGCGCAGTCGACGTCGCACAATTGCGCTATTTCGAGATGTTTTCCTCTTAGCAATAATACATACCTATGGTTACTAATAATAATACGAACCGCGCGTCCTGTACAAACAACTACATAATAATGGATGTTCTGCAAAAACGGCACTAGATACAAACAAACACGGTCTGTAGAGATAAAATATATTGAGGGACCGACGCGACACGTGGCACCTCCGACCAGCGCGCGAGGTAAACGACTCACCGTAATACTAATGTGAGGGAATAGCAAACAAAAAGCTCACAGCGAAATATGGAAACACAAAAAGCGGGGGTGTAACGCAAATTAGAGCGACATTAGCGACAACTCCAAGTGACATTAAAGGAGTTTCTGTTATTACCGCACGCGACAATGTGAGCGACTCGATGGTCCAACTTAGAGAGTTGGGAAAGCGCGGAAGATTACATAATACACCCCGACTTCGGAACACGAGTTAACGCGAACTTGTGTTTTATGTGCACACATGCATACTGTTTGATATACGTTGTGTTATGAGAACTGTTCTAAACTAGAGTGGCTCAAGTTGGTGCGTCAACTTTCCGGGAGCAATTCGCCCGAGTGTGCACTAAAATATATGTAGTTCAAAGTAATTTCGAGCGGACGGAACAGAGATGCAACTACGAGCTGTGCGGGACTAGCCATGAAACTTGTATTAATCTGGGAACTTTTATATCTAAACCGTCGTCTTAGAAAATTAATAGCTGATAGTTAAAGACTTCCAATGTTTCAAGAATGTGTGTACTGTGTAGTCTATGAGAGAGTTAGGTCTTGCGAGATGATGCAGCGTTTAGCAAAAAGACATAAATAAGGGAGTTGTGTTACCTGAACATCTTTTTAAATTTAACGAGAGGTTTAAAAAAATGCAATTTGATGTTATCATAAGTGTTTAAACAAAGTGCAATGAAACGTGATTTTAGTACGCAGTGTGCGGCAGACGGCTGTATGTAACGCGGGCTGCGGCTTAGCGGGATATTACACAATTACTGCAGTGAACTAGGACCTTCATGCAACGCAATCATACAAATTGCAGCAGATTGAATAGGATTGTGTAAAAATTAACCGAAAATTATAATTACCCATTGTTTTCTATTATAAACTCGTGTTTCTGTGTGAATTTGTTTTAATAAGACAATACACGAACATGCACATCTGTGAGAAATATTTTGCAAAGCTAGTCACAGGTTTGTTCGCTGGGTGAAAAACATGTCTGTAATAAATTCAACATGTCTGATGCATTAAGATTGCTGTGTCTGTGTACAAATAAAAGCAAGATCAATTTACTAAAATGCTATGCGAAGCACACAAACAAAACGTTGATTTCAATACAAGATGAACTTTAACCCCTTTATATTAGACCTCGGAGGTGAATATATGATATTAATCTAGAATAATACCAAATACATTTAATATTCGTGAGTATAAAATCTGATGAACCATTATAAATGTAGACGCTATCAGATGATCTTGTGTGGTTAGATTAACCAACAATAGACTTAATTAAATAAAATTAGATAAAAAGGGTAAACCTCATCAAAACCGAGCGATTGGATCAACCCTTCGGATTACAATTCGTATTGAATGATGCAATGTGACTATTAATTTCATTTAATAGTCAAGTAAAAACTGAAACCAAGTGTGTAACACTTGGTTTCAGTTTTTACAAAACAATCAAAAAGTATAAAATGATAAATGCGAAGTTTCCGCTTGCATGCAAAATTGCTCGACTTGCCTTTGTCGTTGAATTAATTACGTGGATGGAGCGTGTTAGCGTGTTAACCTGGATGGACCTTAGAATTTGCTTATAAAAGACCAAAATGAGTATCAACTAAGGAGAGGTTCGATGACAAAAATGAATTACTTAGACGAAAAAGAGAGACAAAACATTTTAATTTTAATGGACCTGACAGGTAATGCCCGCATGCAGCGTCACCAATTGTGCCCTATTGTGAATTGAAATCACCCAAGGGCCGGGGAACCCATTCGACTACTCACAAAAAATATAACAATCGGACCAGCTGTTTAGGAGTTGCAACGAAAAAACAATACAGTTACCATGCGACCCTTTTTTCACTTTTACTGCTAGAAAATACCTTAAGTGCTTAAGAAAGTTGAAGAAATTAAATTCCTTGAATAAATATTTGAAGATTAGTTTACCCTTGATAGTTATTGCTTTAATATCTGTACATATCTAATATTCAAAACCACCAAGAATTTCCCGGAACCGGGGTTATCGCCACTCACACCTATATTAAGTACAAATCGATAAATTATGACACGAGCGGTGGCGATGCTCGTTTTAACTTTCAGAGCGTCCCCAACACATGAATTTAGAACTTTATATCAAACTTTTCCAACTAATGGACATGATTTTGTTTACCACTTCTTTCTATTCTACTCGAGAGAAAAACAGAAGATGTGAATACCTACAGACAGACACCTGCTGGTTCTACAAAATACGTAATCCGAGCCATCTAAATAAATGAATCACTATGTTAGTGCATTCTCTTTGAACAGCAAATGTATAGCTAATATGTAATTCTGTTTGTGTTACTCAGATAACATTAGTCACCAAATTTAGACTATAGTGCAATGGAAAACGAAACTGATCAATAGTAGTTTGTTTACGTTTCAAAAATACTACAAACCTATAAATATTACTCGTTTAAGTACTTACATTGTCAATATCAGGCACACACCCCACTGATAGAGAAATTCCGCTCACCTGCAATAAAAAAAAAGTAAATAAGAAGTGTGAAAAAAAAAACAGTGACAAAGTTACCGTGTGTACAGAGTTACAAAGTTGGTAAGCTAACCGAAATCTGATCGATTCTTCTAGAACCAATACGTGTATAAATGATAGGTACTTGGTAACAGTCAAAGGAGTAGGTTCTCAAAAGTCAGCTCACATCTCGTCCCGGGGGGTGCACGAGGGTTGTAGGGCGACGCGGTGGGGTGAGGTTTCGGGGCGCCTGGGGTGTTCCCAAGGTCGCCGCCCTTGTCTACGTAACCTAACTACGACCTAGCTGTGTCGCCGGGTCTCAATTCGCTTTAACGATTAATATTGAATGATTCCAGATATCTTTGTTCGAATAAAAAATGTTTTATGTGAATGATATAATTTTATAGGTTCGTTTAAATGAGAGTTGATATTGGTTATTTAGTTTGAGAGTACCTACATTCGAGTGTCTATGAATGAAAATAGTTTCGTAAATGCTCTATTCATAATGTGAACGCGTACAAGTGTACAACATGAATATTTCACGGTATGTAATCAACTACACAAATGGAATATATGACAAGAATTTTAATATCATTTCATACAAAAACAACACAGAAAGTTTGGAAAAATGTCAAACTTGCGTAGAATAATAACTAGTAAAGATGGATGCTGTTTGAGTATTTTCTAAATTAACGGTACAATACAATACTTGAATACGGGGTCAAACAATACACGTGGTAGTACTACGACCACACAAAAAGTTACCAAGTAGAAAAAATACAAGCATTTAGTAGATAGTGCTCTTATATTATTTATAGAATCTTCAAACGCGTCACAATATCTTTTGCTAGCTACTTATAAACGTCACGTCGTTTAAATTAGATATTTCTTTAATTCGTAAGATATTTCAAAAAATGCGTTACAAACACTTTTTTAAATCGTTAAAAACAGGCTTACTCCTTGTGGAATACAGATAATCTATCCATGTTGTACACTCAATCTTTGTAACGTACCTTGAATAAAATGGATCACGTTAAGTACTACGTTAGTATAAGAAAGTAAACGTTATTCCTAACAAGTTCACAATACACGTGTGCGAACACAATGTGAGTCATTTCTTTATAAATTCCAATACTAGTAGTAATAATACTTAGTTTTCTACTGATTCAAATCAACACGAGTAAAAATTTAACGTAATAATCCTTATCGTGCTTCGTTATAAAATAAGTATTGTTGTATAATAGAAAATGCCGGTGTGGGTGAGTATGAGTCAGGTGGTTTACATTATTACCTGGTATAGTTCAGTAGTAACAAAGTAGATTTTGTTAAAATAGTGGGGAAGGAACGTAGTCCAGTGACACGCAACGAGTTCGGACCTACAATCAAAGTGTACTCCAGTTCGGGTTGATTTCTGTTGCGGATAACATGTTTGCAGACCAAATCGAAAGAAACTGGTATTCAAGTGTCAAAAAAGATGCATAAGGGCTATTTGTAATCTGCAGTCTACCGACAGCTGCTACACTTTCTTTAAAGACCTCAAAATTTTGACGGTCCCCTCATTATACATCCATGAAACTGGTACGTTCGTCAAAAACAATTTTAATAATTTTGACCGAGTAACCAGTCAACGTCGTTGTGACCAGTTACACTTATTAAAATCTAGAACTGCACTGTACACTGTACAGGAATAGTATCTTTGCAATGGCTCCAAAAAATTATAATAAACTGCCTAAATATATAAGAAACGAAAATAATATTAGACTTTTTAAACGAAAACTGACATTATTTTTAATTGACAAGACATATTATTCTATTGACCTATTTCTAAATGATAAATTTTGACATACTATCACGATACTTTTATACTTGTTTAATTTAAATATATTAATAATGCTTGGTACCTGCCTAACTTAATAACTATTTGTACACCAATTTTATTGGTAGAACAAAGAGATGCTATTAATGTATGTTAAACAACCTTCTGTATAACCTGTGTTCACAAATAAATTGATTTGATTTGAAACTTTTTCTATATTATGGAAAACAATATCTGTTTTCAGACTAACCGACTAAAAAAAACTACAACGGTCGAAATGATTCGAAATGATAAATAATATTTCAGTCATAAATGCAAAAAGTTATTAATAAACACGAAATACAACTTTATTTATGATAGGTACAAGACGCAATTTTAATTACAACTAAAATCAGCGACTGAATGCCGCTATTTAGTCACAAAGTATTTCATAATAACTGTGTCGATGTCTGTGTATTCGATGCTTTGACCTTTACAAATTTGCCGACGGTTTTAAAACTTTTCTTAAGATCACTGATACAACTAAAACTTTGAGTTCGACTATAAGAATTTATTTTCAATCATGTAGTCGTGTGCGTAACTTTAAATAAACAACTCAAACGTATAACAAAAAAAGATCTATTTGTAATACTTAATTACTCTTCGAAAAACTTCATTACAAAAGAAATATTTAGTTCATTCGAGAACAGTTGGCTGTTTTAAAATTAAAACAATAAATTCAGCAATCTGCTCGTTATTTAGTAAATTACAAATATCCTTTGTTAAATTAGAGTAAAAGCAGCTGATGTTCGCGTACTTAGTTAAATAGAGACTGACGCAACAATTCGTAGAATACCGACATTTTTATACGACTATAAAACGAGTAAAATTCTTTAACAAACGGAGGATGCGACTACTTCAGTCGGGTCTCATGACTGGTTCTCCGCGCCAGGTGGCTTTATAATTACCGTCCGTGGCTCTCGTCAATGTCAGCGAGAAAAAGTCTAGCACTGAGGATTAATTAGCATAATTAATATAATTTACACAGCTTTATGTACTGTACAGATAAAACTACAGTACGAATGTTCTATTTTTTTGCAAACTCGTGCGCGATGCTAACTCAAATTGCATATTTTTTGCATTCCGCCGCAATTTCGTTTACTTTATTTTATTCGGTTCTGGTTTTCGTGCAGTTCTGAATATTATTTGCATCGCAGATAAATTAGGATATAAATTAGACGTTATGCTAATCAGAAAATCGGACTGGAATAATAATAAATGTATCTATTCAATCTATGAATCACCAATTATCAAGCTCGACGATATAATGCGAAATAGATTCATATTTAAAGTTTTAAAATTCAATTTTTGACAAATGAGGCGAAGCTACGTGGCCTCGCATTAATTAGAAAAATTCTGAGACGCATATGTTAAGCTCTATTAACACACGTATCGTTCTAAAATGGAATCATTAATTACAAACTGGCAATCTATATATACGATTTTTTTGCCGACTCTAGTAAACCGGATCGGTTAAGTCAGCTACTTTTTACTGTCGCGCCGAGGCACGATCTTCCACATAAAAGAAACGCCATCTTAGCAAGATTTCCGATGACGCCGCAAAGCTGTTTTATCGGCTTTCAGACATTTTAACTTTCCAATATTAGTTGCGAATTTTGCTGACAACTCGAAATAGAAAATAGTTCTCGTTTTATGTTATCTATTGAATATATTAAAAATGCAAATTAAGAATAAATTATGCAACGAGTATATTTTATTTCTTGACTAATTATGCATCGCATATCATGTGGATTATCTTCATTTAGGTATAATGTAAACTTGTATAAATAATTAGGCTACATTCTGATTATAAAGAGATTAGGACCGAACGTGAGAAATCGCCATTTGCCTACAAAATAAAGCTAAGGTCACCCGGAAATTGAACGTGTTATTTGTGACAACATCATTCGTTTTCTGTTGCTACTCAATTTATTATGTCTACTACAATTTTAGTTCGCAACACCCAATTAAAATACGAAATCCAATGCCGTTTGAAGATAAGGAAGTCCCTTAATGAATTTGTATCACCAAAAATGTGATTTTCGTTACAACAATACGAAAACGGGCACTTTGGAAAACAATCTCCGGTTGAGAATCGATGTCGTTTAGTTTACGTCAGCCTGGGAAGGGGAAGTTGCCCCTCTCTAATACGTAAGCAGAATAAGACACGATTTATTTATCGGGGCCATAAATACACGAGACAGCTACAATAGAATATTAATTATTTTGTATCTTTTATAGAGAAACGAATTGTGACAGAGTCACGACGTTGTGGGCTGTGAGAATGAATTCAACATAAAATGTCTGATTTGGTGATTCAAGTTATCAGACATAATGTCGTTTACCCGATAACATATTTCCCTGAATCAACGAATTTTATCAGCAAAGCTAATTAAGGAATGAGAAGATGATTTATAGAAATACTACCTACCTATTAGAACAGAACTTATTAAAATAATCCTTTTGAAAGCGTGAGAACTGTGTGTAGTCACATTAAACTAGAATCAAGTTCAATTTATTTACAACGCAATAAAAAAGATTTACATATTTCCATTTTATAGTTTAAAAAAAAATGCGCGTAGGTACCTTACATACAAGAGAATTACACCGTAAAGGCATGGATTTTATGAGGTGGTAATATTTCATCACTAATTCTATACAATCGTTGTATGTATCAAAATATAATATTCAAGAGATAAGTATTATAATGGTGAGCATTATGATGTCGGCTTCCAAGTAACATTTTTCTCTCAGTCATTCCATTTGAACAATGATAACCCGATGACATCAATCGCCAGTGTATACTGGTCTTGTAGAATTATCTGTATTATATGCTATATAAACATAAATACGGCACAGTTAACTAATTAAATACACAATTATGTTGCTGACTAATTTCATGTTAGAATCACAAATGTTTTACGCTGGGAACAGGCGGTTTTAGAATTGCCAATAATGGTCATTAGTAAATTGGCAAAATATGTATTTATTAAAGCCTTGAATAAATAGTTGGTCCTAGAATATTACAAATAAATAACAGGGATTTCCACTTGACAACATAATTCATAATATTGTTTGGCTAGTGCTGCACGTAAACTGTTTTACATTACATAACAATGTTGTTACCTTTATCTAATAACGTAACGTATATAATGACGTGAATTGTAATAATGACTTTAGCATAATCCTCGAGATATTATAACTTTAAAGTACCCGAAGTGTGAATGTAGTAATGGAATGCCTCTGATCAATAAACACAAGTGGCGACCAAAAAGAGCGCAAACAAATGAAACAAAAATGTAATTCGGCATCGACAAACAGTGTAGAATATAAAAGAAACAAATGTTAGCGCCGACGATAAAATAAAAATTGTCCAAACAGCCGGCAACGGTTCCCAGTCGCGTCGTGGCAACTTGCGGACTAAGTAATTGCCATTTACAGTTCGTCGCTAGCAAACTTCCCAACTGACTCATCTTGCATCTTTCAAAACGACTTTTCCCCACCTTAATACTAATAAAATTTACGCCCGACGTTGTTTAATTAACTAACGTCCGCTTTTTCCATTTCTATATTGCATTGAACGGAACCTGAGTTTATAAAAACATCTCCACGTTCGTTGTTAGAAGTGCTCCAACGTTTTTCTCTTTTCCTTTTACGGGGACAAGAGCTCTCAAAGATAGTCTTTGTAAATGGAGTCTTATTAATTATAAAATCTATTTCGTTGGGTACACCGTGTTATATCGTGTATCGCATTCAATGGTCTTGGTTAGGACACTTTGAAATGTCATATTATACAGCTCTTTATACAGATAAAGGAGTATCGTTCACTTGCAGCATGTCATCAACAAAGCGACCGCATAATTGTCTAGGTAGACCTTTTGAAACGAGTCGTGTTCTCGTCCAAGCCTAGTTCGCCACGGCCACGTCGGCTTACGTCCTGTCGCTGACACACCACTCTCCGCAAAAACAACGTGCCTCCACAATACTACAATAGGTGGCTGAGCTGAGCGGTTTCCTCCCCCCTCTCAAACACCTCCCTACCCCCGACAGTCGCCACTTGTATGACTCAGCAGCAAGCCTTAGATCAAATTCGACGTCGCACGATTCTAGTGGCATGTTTTTCACTGTAAATACCCGTTTTTTTGCCGATAAAGCATCGGTAATGGCGATACCGGCGCAGATAAAGGTGAGACGCGCTTGAGAATAAATTATAGACGAGTAGCAGGGGAAAGTTATTTTATTGTTTTAATAAAAGTTAGGGAAAGACTCCAAGGAATGCTCTCGGCATTCAACGCAAAGTTTACTGAGGTTTCGTCGGAACGTATCTATCCGAGAAATGTTTCGCAAAGTATAATAAAAACTGTGGATTGTTAAAAGTTAAAAGGAAGCCGGAGGTAAGATTTGCTTGTCAAAATAAACTTTATTCAGACATAAAATTGGAAATTGCGGCGTACAACATATATATATATATATTATATATATATATATTTATATATATATATATATATTTGATTCCAGGTAAAGCGTGTCATTTTGTTTCTAAAAAATTACCATGACAAAGAACGCGAAAGGTGAATAACACCCGTCGGAACGGAAACGCAACCGCGCCGCTGGCTTCCGATACAAAACGGAATCCAATTAGCCATCCCATCTCGTCGGCTTTCATTAACCGGCCGAATAACCAGGCACAGCGAAAAAAACACAGGGAATGTGCTTTGCGAAAACAGCTTACACAAGTCGCCATTAAATACATTTTAATGATCACCATGAGGTATAAAACCTTGTGTTTAATTACGTAGAGTATTCGATAAAACACGTATAAAGCGAGACTGAAAATTGTTGTGTACTTGTATCCAACTGTGAGAAAAGTGGCAGGCGGGCGGACGCAGTAGAAATTTAAGTGTGGTCATGATCGTTATTGCTTTCTTACAATTAAACGTCCATAATAAACTCACCACGAGAAAAATAGCTGTTCAATTTCGATTTTCACTGAAAAAAAATAAATGTTGAATAATAAAGCGACGTCATTAGTGTTAAATATTTGTCCAGAACTCCAGACGTTAATGTATAGCAACAGCTATCTATTCGCAATATTGTACAAAAAGTACCGTGACCTTCAGATTAGCACGTGGAACATTTTTATTTGGCGATTACATAATTACTTAGTTTTAGCAAATAATTTTAACTTTTCATCCGGGTTGCTAATAAATAGCTGTTTAAAATTCGCTTCGTTTACGAGTATTATAATAGGTGTTGATAAAGTAAGCCACACTACATAGAACATAAAAATGTGAAGTATGGTAACTCTAAATTGAGCTATAAATCCGATGTTATGTGCGCGCGTTCGGTTGCAATAAACAACGGTATGATCGCGTTCAAATGGATAATACTCAATGTTCATATCGCGCTGGGTACACCTATCATTAAGAATCGTACATAGGTATGTAGACTGTGCCAAAACTAACAAATGATAAAAATCGGTCTAGTCTGTTTCAGATAAAGAATTCTATCAATAATGCTAATTTGCACAATAGGAGGGCAGCGAAAGTAAAAACATAAACTGATGGTTGTGTAAACTAAACTAAATAAACTTCTTATTTTTGCTATAAAATCTTTTGTAAAAAGACTGAAATTGAATTGGACAAATAATCGCATTCTTGGTTTGGCAACAAATTGAATTACACTTCGAAAAACCGAGGGTAGCTACTACCAAACTACCGAAAGTCACAGTATCTCTATTTTTGAAACTATTAAAACTAATACAACATTTTTTGCCAAACCAAGAAAAACGGGTGTCGTGCAAAGATCT
Organism: Spodoptera picta; assembly: GCA_038387885.1. Classification (NCBI taxonomy): domain Eukaryota; kingdom Metazoa; phylum Arthropoda; class Insecta; order Lepidoptera; family Noctuidae; genus Spodoptera; species Spodoptera picta. The sequence continues at coordinate 625,733 of JAZHFQ010000428.1, read as the reverse complement.
ATTCATAAGTTTATTTACGCAATTGTTTATTTTTAAACATGTTTAACTATCGCCCACGACCAGAGGAGCGGCGAATAGAATAATTATGCTGTAAATACATTTTTCTACTAATACTGTATACCGAATAACTAATATCAAAATATTCTGTTGGCGAAGACTTGTTTTTTCACTTTCTTGAACGTCATTTGAAGATACATAAAATCTCGTATTTGAAATGACGAAATCCATCACGAAGACATGCCAGTTTATATTCATGACTTTAGTTTGTTTGTTGAAAGAATTTAGAAATATGAAATTACTACACGATTCTAATGCAAGCATTAGAATATTTTCATAAATAATAATTGGTTTAAGCGGCATTAATATGTGCCAAATATCATCGGTGTCGATCGACAGACAAGACATTCTCGAATACCACATTAATGTGATATTGTAATATACAGGTAAATCGTTATTTCGTAGAACACGCACCTTCGTCAAACAATTTATCTTAAAGATGGGATTCTAACATCGGGATGACTGACAGCGCCTCAATTTCTCAAACGCTCCAATTCAACTTGTACAAATAAAAACATTTTTGCTCCAAAACGTAATCAAACCGAGTTAAAATTCTGTGATATCATATTTGTGACTTCAATTTGGAGCACTCGTATACTCGCAATAACATCAAAGCGACGCCACAAAGAATAAAGAGGCCTTGATAAGTGAGTTACTATCGGAGGGGACATGACAAGGTCATATCTCAAATCTTGGGATGTGCCAGAGAGACGCCTCAGAGGGGAAACGTCCCTCGGCCGAACTCCCCCGCCTTTGTGTCAAAATCACATTAACTATTGTTCGACAACGCTTTGTCGACGTTGTGTGCGAAATTAAGTGTACTCCGATATTACCTAAGTGAATATTATATTCTGTTAAGGTAACGCTTGTCACGTAGAAATATGCAGTTCAGTTAATGATACATATAATATAAAGAACTATACAAATTATTTTAAGTTAATCTAACCATTGGGAGACTTAATCCCCTCTTTGGTATGTTATTGGTAGTGTTGGCTCAGTGTCTGACTACAAAACAAGCGTATAGTTATCTCAGCTTAATATTACTCGGTTAACTAGTTTGAAAAGCTATAGCCATTTCCTGTGTACATTAAAACTTTTTTATCTGTTCGCGTCCTTTTGTAAAGTTTTAGAGTATGAATGAAGTTCTTATTTGCTAAGTTTTTGAAGATAAGCCAAAAACTACTTCAGGCATACGTTTTGTCCATTGGCACAACGCTGAATCTGGAACAGTTTTTGTGGGGCTGGAAGAACATTTTTTTTCTTTTTGGAAAGTAATAGTGAAGATAGATGACAGTTTCTGTGCCCTGAAACTTAATTAATAGTTAATGCAGTGCATAATTAAAGGCCCATTAAATCAATAATACAGCACATCGCACGTTTTGTGGAATCAAAATGACGTCTTTTCGACAATAACACACAAAGCCGGTCGGTAATTACAATTTTAATAGGTCGGTCAACGAATGGGGAGGTGGGCATCCACACCCCCGCCCATTTCGAGGGATGGGGAGGCAGAATTAACGACCCGTTGTACAATAGAACTGTACGTAACTTAAATTATACAGTTTTTGACAATGCTACTGAACGAATGTTTTAATTTATCTTGCGGAGTTCAGTTTGGTTGTACTATATTACTTTTGCGGGGAGAATGATAACTTCGGCTTTTTCCGAAACTGGGTAAATTAAATTATTATGAAGATATCTATTTAGTCCCAATTTAAGTACTTTATCATTATTCATATTAGGCTAGTCTTTAAACGTGATTTACGAATAAATTTACTAAAGGCAAATACTTAAAATACAGTTCAACGTTAATCTACACTTCAAAGTTAATCCTTATAGATAGAAATTAAAGCAATAGATTAATTTATCACTAACTAGCATATTATCCAACTAATATAGAGGTGTTATTATTCAAGAACACATCATGTAATAAGGAAAATTACTTATTGCTATTATACATAAGGAGGCTCGTGGACGGCACTCAAATAAAAGTAATTGGACAATCCGAGAGATATTGAAGGGCCATCGAAATATTGAGTTTCGCATTTACCTAATATTGTTTAAGAAAACATCGTAAGTTATGATAAGACAAATATTTGTACAACTACATAACATATCAATTTTAATATCTAACTTAATAATTTGTTTTCAGCAGACTTAAATAAGAGTCAAGTGTGGCAGATAAGGTTAATATCACCACCGTAGATTAGAAGCTGTCGTGGTGATAATTTACAAGTAACAAGAGAGTGGAAAAAACCATAACATGGCAACAAGACTACTCGTAATTGTATTCTTGAAACCTAAAGCGACAGTATTGCATGCGTAATCTTGCATAAACTGTGACGCATCTATGGATTATGAGTTGCCTGACCTCCTGATTTAACCGAGGACAGAGAACAAATAGTCTTTGCTCTCAAGTATCAAAATCGCTTGTGACTGCAACCAATACCGCACACGAGGCGAAAATCACTGCATAGAGATACGAAGTCGAACCAATTCCTCTGTTCCGATTCCGACCTTAATGGCAAAAAAGAAGAGAATGCCCAAGTCAGGAGCACTGAAAGGCGGGTCAACTGACCTTGATAAGACTGCCGGAAAAACCGATAGTCGACTCAGATTCCAGACAAAAGAATGAAATGAAACGGAAAGAATTGTTTGAAGAAAGATACCGATTGTAACACGTACGTCGTGTATAAAACTATGAAGCGTAATTGAGCTCACGTATCGCATTATAACTAACTATTATAAGATTACACATTACTCGAAATAAAAACTAAGTACATTAGACACGTTTGGAAAAACCCAGGTGTCGTCTATGTTTAAAGTTTGTTTGTAAAAATGTACAAGTTTCATGTGTATAATTATGCGCATACATTACTGAGGTGTCAAGCTCCCGAAGTTTAGGATACGTTGATACATTTATCAAGTAAATTTTATTACAATATGGGTGCGCCATTACCGCTAAACATAGAAACAGGTTACTTTTCTAACACGATACTAATCAATCAAATTAGGTCGTTAGGGAATGTTTTATTGTAATAACACGTCCACTACTGGCACTTACTGTCTTTAATATTGTACAGTCAACTAGTTTAAAACTCGATAGTGGAAAGAGGAAAATAATAATAATAATAATAAGTATAAAGTAACGGTGAAAGTACGCAGTGTGGTTTTAGCTGAAGGGATATTTGATACGTATGGAAACCCTCGTATTTGATAAAGAGGGGATATAACACAATACGCAGTATAAGTGTGCCAGTTTGGGTCACCCGTTAGTACATTTTTAGGGAAATTAAATTGATTTATCTACCCTCGGGACACATTGTAGTGACTTGTGTTGTCGGGCGGTTCGTTTTAAAAGGAGGGAAGGCACGTTCATGCAGATAGTAAAGCATACGTGAATGAAATACGAGAACGTGTAAAATACAAAGTTTTTCTTGTGCGAATGTCAGGGCATTATGTACGTCATACTGATTAGCATGCTTAAACAAACTCAAATAATAAATAAATGAGAATAGGTATTACTTCAACTAGTAACAGGAAAGAATTATCAGAAAAGCTTGTCTGGTTTCCACCGGTTCTTATGTTTATTAGAGACTAGCTAATGCCAACTATTATCTAATAAAAATACGTGTACTCTGATAATATAAATTCAGTGTTTTACGATTCTAATAAAACAATTACCAAATATAGAATAACTTAACCGTACCAACGCTGTGAAACCATAAAAGTTACCAACCGCAATATAAAGACGAACATGGAAATAATAAAAAACACGCTATACAACGAAGACACCTTTCCACGGCCTCGAGCGAGAAAACAAAGCTAAATAAAATCGTGGCGATGATTGTAGGCGAGTATTTAAAAGGAACGCGCAATCGATTGCCGATCGACAACCCGCCAGGCCGGTCGAGCAGCTCGTATGTGTGTGAGCTGTACACACACGTGCACGATCACACCGGCACTAACGGATGTGGTCTGTCCGTCCGTCTATTTACCGAGAAGTATCTAAGCGAGCTCCATGGATGTCATATAAACGATTTATAATATACGGACGTTGAAAAATGAGTGGGAAAAGTCTAGTGTAACGGTAGGATGGGCACGCGCGAAAGAGCGTGTGATGTGAGCGCTACAATATAGATTGTAGACGTCATTACGGTGTTATCTAAAATGGAATGTTCCGAGTAATTAGGGAAATTTCTATGATGCATTTGTCATTCATCATTAATTTAGTTTCGAATTATCATAAGTAAATTATTAAGTTGCGTATAAAAGAGAATACAACACGATAAGTATTATTATGAAAGAAATTCTCCATGTTGTTCGTAATTGCCAACCCTAGTCTCGAAGGCAAGCCAAGCGGAGTTACTCTATCGTTATCTGCACTAGCTAGTTAGATATAAGACTAGACTATACCTAGTTACTTCTTGACATAGCGTGTAAAGATAGGTCGAGGCGAACCGATGCGCTACACTACACGTCCTCTTTGTTTACGCCACGGTACATATGTATGTGTATAACTAAATATAAGTTGCTATGCGATATCTAAGTACCTTGCTAGACGGGTCGGTTCAAACTAACGACATTATGCTTACGTGTGGTTCAACAACCGCAAATGACAGAATATCTATGTACCTATCTTAATTTGCGTGTCATTCTTTCGCATGAAATTCACGGAGCTCTTTAAAAGGCCATTCAGCGGACGACTTATACGGATTCGGTGGAAGGTTTGAGAAATGTTGCTTTTATTTCGAATTGCGTGTCTCGTACAAAGTACATAAATTCCGTTGCTAAGAGCGTTATGTACGTGAATATGTATGGGTAACCAGAGCCAACGTTCTAGACGGCGCACATTATTCATTTAGGTATACGAGTGGTCGGGGCGAATATAGATGTGTCATTTTTGGGAATTCGTCGCTGGGAGCGCTATACGTTTATTCTAGATTGCATCGTAACGTAATAGACGTCCGTGGCACTACTGCTTATTAATGAATACGGGACAACTACGATTGGTGAAGTTGCCGAACTTTGAAATGGACTGAGTTTGGTATACGCCAAGAATACTTAACGACATCATGAAACTGAGGAAACTTCCTATTTTCTCTCATCAAAGTTTTCGAAGGCAGTTTACATATTTGTTATTTCTGACTATAAGAAATACTACGGCATAAAGATAAGTTTTGAATATTACTGACGAACGTTTACGTCAGACGCCGTCGGCAAAGCTAAACATTTATTGGAAACAGCAATAAAACTTTTTTGCTGAAAACGAAATAGCGATAAATCGGCGAAAAACTTCGTCCAAAATTATGAAAACTCGAGCTTATGAAACAAACTCCAGCTACAATTTGGCGAACCTACTTTTATTAAAAAAAAGACTACAAAGTACAAACAAATTAATGAAAAGTTGCAAAGAATTCAAACAAGAGCAAAACCGAACAAATGAAAAAGCTAAATAGGTAAATAATAAAAGGTGGAAAGTTTCTAATGAAATCCATTGAAACTTCACCTAACAAAGTTTTGGTTAGAAACTGTTTTGTGTAGGTAGAGTTTCGTACTGATTTTATTTTTTGTAAGGGTTTGAACAATGTCGTGTGGTTAGAATGGTAAAACCAGCGACCTATTGTATTAGTTAATAATACACAATTTACTCTTTTAATCCTGTGTGCGTACTTTTTAGGAAAACTTCGTCAAATATTTTACACTGTTGTTTTTAGGGTTCCGTATTATTGTATCATTTCACTTGCTGTTTGTCAGTTCAAAACTTGTTATGTCAAAGCACGACTTTAAAATGAAATTAATATCAAGTAAGTATTCATTATGGTCATTTTAAAAACTGATTGAACGGGATTTATAGTGTAACTTACGTCGAAGCAAATCAAAACGCGGTTTGTGCTTATTTTGTATGGTAATTTTCGAGTTGTATTCGTAACTTCACATCAAGCAAACTCAGAAACTAGAACCCAAAATTCAGAATAAGTTTGCATTACAATAAAAACCACGTTATTTATTCCATTCTGACAAAATAAACTGTGGTATATTATTTTCGGAACTCTAATCAAGTTTGTCCCGCATTAAGTTTGTAGAAATCTGCACCCAGTTTAATAAAAGTTAACTCGACACTACGGATGATTGCTGAAGTGATGTTTCAATTCATTCAGTAAGTAGGTGTAAAGGTTATACGAATAAAATAATGTACTAAGTTCAGTATATTTTACGAGTTCAAAACGCAATTGTTTAATTACGATTACGAAATACGTATTTGCGTCTGGATAGTAATAAATGGAATAGTCTTATCTTGAAATACAAATAAGTAATTAGGTACATTAAATTGACAAAATAATTGCAATTTCATTGAGTACAACTTGGATAAGTGTACATTTCTTATCGTTGGACAATTTTATCTCTAGACAGGTCATCAATATCACTTTTTGTATCAGTTGCGAAGTTCGGCGGCAATTTTATTCGAAGACAATGAAAATAAATTACGTATTTACATGTTACAATGAGTTTGAAAAGTAAATCATTTATTATTCTTTCTTTTATAAAAGTACAAACAGATGTCGCAATTTGGTAGTGAATTGAATTTATCTGTTTTTGTACTAGGTATTAACATTATGGTATTTTAAAGATCTCTACGTTCTTACCTGATAATGCCGCGTTATCACAAATCCATAAATACACGTACAATATTTAGATTGGATAACTCGTTTGAACGCACCTCCCACAATTTTACTGAATTATGGTCATAACCGTTATGAGCACATGTTGGGAACTTTTCAAAAACTTGAAAACTTGAGTCAAAACTATTTTCGCTAAATTTAGGATTGGCCTATGGAGATTTCTAGAAAATTCAATTCACCAGTAACACGTTTTCTCACGCGATCAAGAGGTGACGCGTCGGTGTCGCCGCGAGAATAATGTCGTCGGCCGCCAGCCACTGCCACAGCAAAGCAATCACCGCGCCGCTAGAACCGCATCAATGACGCTAACACATTCTTGATAATAAAGCTCTTACATTGCATTTTATATCACTCAAACCTTTTCGAGACACGCCTAACTCACTGAAACTACTTTGTTATTAGTAAATATCAAGAAACTCACCGTAAATAAGCCGATTCCAACAACAAAGAGTCACCAGCCACGCGCTCCAATTATAGGACACACACAAATCACGAAAGCACAAGAAGTTATAGTTATATTACTTCACAAAATTGTTAGTTATATTCACAGTCAGTTTACAAAGTCAATTTGAACTAAGTTTCCCAGTTTTTCGTGGATCAAATCACTGAACCGAGAAAGTATACCGTGAAGCACCGCCAGCTACATACAAAATGGCGGATTTGCGTAATGAAAGTGACGCGCTGACGCGCCGAAAACGCATGCTAAAGTTTTGTCTATGGTCATAGCCATAAGAAAAAAATCCATCGATTTACAATCGATTGAGGGACGAAGATTTTTTGAATAACTTTTTATTGTTTTTTTCTTTCGTGATGTTTTAAAATACTTTTCCGAATTCATATGAATATTTATTTATATAAACTATAGATGTCATATTCCTGACATAATGAAATTCCAGCACCGAAAATATGTTTAGTTTTTTTCTATAGCATGTCTATTATTATGTTGGTTTGGTTGGCGTAAAGCTGTCTATTAAATATTTTATTTGTTAAAGAGGAGTACAATTTGAGTTACTCGAACTCTATGGTTTATTCGTTATAGTCTGTGGTTGAAATCTGTTCGAATATTCGAACAATACAAAAATGTAAATACTTTTAATAAAATAACAAATTGACATTTATTAAAATATCTTTACGAAAATAAGAAATAGTGAATTTAAAGAAAATTTTTTTTTCTAACTTGAAATTTATTTCTTTATTTTTTTAATAAAATTAATAAAGTCTTCGAAAACGCACCAGACAAGTGTAAGCATATCAAGTTTCAAAACAAGTAGTTTCGTCTCACTCGCACAAAGACAAAACAAATATTCTTTCTGGCATTGTGGCATTTCTTGTCTTTTTATCTTTTACGTGTTCATCGTAAAAAGGTTTCGTATATTTTTTGGACTTATCATTGTGAAATTATAGTTTTTGTTAATGTGATTAAATAATATCGTAGTTATTTCAAGCACGTGGACTTTTATTTCGTTTAAAAGTTTGACTAAATTTGTATATTTTGTTAAAATTCATAGCTACGTATGTTTTGCATTGTAATCCATTGATCAATCAGCTGAGTTTTGTTTTCATTTCTTAGGTTCTCACGAGGCTTCTTGTTATACAAGACTTTGTGACCGTGTTGAAAAGGATAAAATAGAAGAATTTTATCTTAAACGAACGAAAAATGAACGAAATAAGGTCTTTGGAACATTCAACATTGAAGGTAAATTTAGTCCTAGAGTTAGCCATGATACTTTATCGTTGTTTGCATTGATCATCCCAATATTGCTATTATTTATAATGTTATTAAAAACAGTTTAGTGTACGTTGCTTATTTAAAAATTTGACTGATAATATTCGATTTGAATGAAGTGACTGACCCTTTGACCAAGATAACTCTTGTGGCCTACTAAGTACGCATTTGCAAACCAAATTGATTTAATTTATCATTCAAGTCGTGAAATAAAGTTTAACTTAATGTAGATAATAATTACAATGTTTATAAGGATGAAAAATGTTGATATGTAATTTATCTAAATAGATACAAATATAAACACTATTTTAGGTGCCCTATGAAGTGTTCAACAAACGATATCGCAATGCCCAACGTGTGTTTGACGTGGAGGCCCGTCAAGTGGGGACTGTGGCCACCGAAGTAGACAATGCTACAAAGAAGCAAGGAGTGACTTCCGGAGAGATTGATACTCTTCTTGGTGGCATGGTAAGAAGATGAACTAAGTATTAGTTAATATTAACAATGATTCTCCAACCCCAACCATTTCGTAGGGAACGGAACGACCCAGCCCACAGCACCACCGACTGTAGAACATTTACGAATGCATGACGTCCCCGCCCACGCGGCAGTAAGCTAATTGCAGTAGTGCTAGTGGTTTTAATTAGTCTTATTAATAAACTTATATTACTTTACATTAATTACATTTTTAATAAATACAATTTTTTTTTTTTGCGAACACACCAAAACATCTATACAACAACTCTAATCCATGATTTTTTTTTTTTTCTATATCTGGACCTTTTCAGCAGTTGTGCGGCTTTACGAACCGTCCCCACCCAGAAGAGCGCTCACGACCAGTGCATCTCTATTTTTTATTGCCATTTTTAGGTTCCACCACTAATTATTTTATACATCTTCAGGTTGAAAAACTGACAACAATGAAGCGTAAGGCATCTGAAGCTATTGCGGAGGAGGTGCAAGCCGCTTATGTTTGCAAGAAGAGGCTGGAGCACCTGAAGGAACAAGCAGCCGCACTTACTGAGCCTAGCACTCCACAAGTCAAGGTACTTCATGTGATGGTGAAATGAAGCACCTAAAGCATGATATTTTACAGCATATAACAGTAAACGGAAGTTGAAAATAATAAAGGTAGATGGTTCAGCATTAGATTCCTTCTAAATGTTCTTTTCTGTCTTTTCATAGGAATATTTTTAATGATAAATAATCAAAACATTAGAATAATCTTAAAAAAAGAATGGATTGATGGGACTGAATGGGACAGTAAGTAAATAAATAACTGATTGACTGAGCTGTACCATGTTGAATGTGTTCTAAGTATAGTCAATTTCAATCAAGAATCGAATCAAGAATCAAGTTCCATCTTATAGAATATTTTTTTATCTCCTTATTTCCCTGCAATCTGCCCAGTTGGGCATTTAGCTGGTAGTTAAAAGGTTCATGTATTGTGACATGTACGGAGAACATTCAGTGGTGTACCTGTCTTCAATTATTGCATCCCTCGAGTTAGATGTTGTTGCTGTGACAGGAGAAGGTACTGTGGAGCTCTCCTTTTGATGCGCTTAAAGGTGCTGACAGACTTCATAAGCTCACTAGCAAGCTCGTTGGGGTGACTCCTTATGCAACGAGAATACGACTTAAGTTTGCTTGTAACTTCCTTTTTCACCGATCTTATTTTTAGGTCTCGGTGTAATTGGGTTTAACTTATATACTATGGGGCATTTGCAATTATTCGAAGCATTTTTGATTGGAAGCATTGTATAATGTCAAAGTTTGAGTTGGCTGCCGTTCCCCAGAGTTCAGATCCATATGACCATATTGGTTTTAATATAGCTTTGTAAAGGAGAAGTTTGTTGATTAGTGACACGTTTGACTTTCGTGCCATGAGCCCGTAAAGATTGCGAAGTTGTGTACTTGTAGCTTTCCTTTTGGTGAATATAATTATGCTTCTTCCAAGTTAACCATTTGTCCAAGTATATTCCCAAGTAACGCACGTCGTCCAACTGAGGAATTGTTGACATGATGCATGTCTGAGAGTGAAAGTTACGTGTACAGATTTGGATTCATTAGCTTTTATTCTCCAATCCCTTAACCAGGCCGAAACGTCATTAAGGCTTTTTTGTAGCATGTCAGACGCAGCCACGGGACAGTCGTGTGCTACAATAAGAGCAGTATCATCAGTGCATGTCCCTACGAGGACGTCGTGGGAAGTTGTTAGTTCAAAAGTATGTATTAGGTATAAGATAGGACCCATTACGCTGCCCTGAGGAACACCTGCTTGAATTTTATAAAGATTACTTTGGCTTCTCCATGTTTTACATAGAAATATCGTTGTCGGTTGTTGACTGGTGACGTAGTTGATTTGATGATGAGATAGATGTTGATTGGTAAGGCTTGTAGGATATTAAATAAGAATCCCTCGTGCCACACACCATCGAAGGCTTGAGATAGTTGCGATATGTCTAAGAATGCCGCTGAGCAGTATTTCATGGTTTATCTTTTCAACCTAACGATGTACCTGTTCAATTGTCCCATGAGCTTTGCGAAAGCTAAACTGATGAGTAGGGATTAATTTGGCTTTTGCGAGCTTTGGAGTTTTGTGGCAACAGGCAGGAGACTTATCGGTCGATATGATGATACATTTTTTGATTTTTATCGTCAAGATGATATTTTTCACTTGCTTGGTTATACAGGGTTACAGGTTAAGTCGACCTAAATCCTTTAAGAGGTGGTAGTCGCCATCATTTCTGACTGATTTGACTATGGAACCCCCTACCCCAAACTTAATCGTTCTCAAGTTATGGGACTTTGAAGATTTTTTATAAAAATCCAGATTTTTTGTCTATTGTCCCCTTTTTTTGTGTTTTGTACCTCTAATGTTTTAGTTTTTGTATTTTTTGTGTAGCAGATTAGTTGCTCCATTATTTTAAACACAAAAACTGCAATTAACTGTACCAACTGAATCGTATTAGACGACTAATTGTTAAAAAAAGAAATAAATTTCTGAAAAGTTTTTTTTCTTTGTAAGATATTGAAAAAAAGTCTATGACAGTTGTACTGCAGATATGCTTAAAAATATCTACGCTTCTTCAGCTTTCCGATAAGGTATAATTTGCTAGGGTGATATCAGGATTCTCGGAAAAAACATCGATGAAAGACTCCCAGGTAATAACAAAAGTAACGGTATTTCGTACAGTTGGTCGCAGCGCCTATTGTCCTGCAATCATTGGGCTCCGAAAGCAGGAAGAAATCCTAATAAGAAAAGGGTAAAGGGGTCACAGAGACGTTTCAGCCTTAACGTTTGGATGGGAATAATATCAAGCTGTCTAATTGGGCCTTACTTTCTTCCTCCAAATTTGAATGGAGAGACCTATGAAAATTTTTTAAGACAAGATTTACCCGATTTGCTCGACGACATACCATTAAACCTCATTCGAGACATGTGGTTTCAGCACTACGGGTGCCCCGCGCACTTTAGAAGGAGTGTCAGAGAGTGACTAGATACTAATTACTCAAATAAGTGGATCGGAAGAGGTGGGCCTATACCGTGGCCAGCTAGAAGTCCAGACTTGACACCCATGGATTTTTATGTGTGGGGGCATGAAAAGTTTGGTTTACAACGAACCTAACCCAATAACATCTGTTGATGTTTTGAGGCAGAAAATTATTGATGCTGCTAACGAAATAAGAAGATGACTAACAACTGGGGTAGTGAAAAGTGGCTTAAGACACAGAATGCGTGTATGTGTGCGAAATAGGGGTGGACATGTGGAACATGTATTGTAAAAATTATTAATAAACCTTATTCGTTTCCTATTTGGATTGTTTCATTTTGTTTTCTGACTAAAGTTACATTTGACGCTTAAGTATCGTTATTTTTATTATTTTTTTACTACTACCTGGTAGCATATTATCGATGTTTTTATTAAAAAAATCCAATAATACCATATTGTATTATACCTTATCGGAAAGCTGAAGAAGCGTAGATATTTTTAAGCATATCTGCAGCACAACTGTCATAGACTTTTTTTGCAACATCTTACAAAGAAAAAAACACTTTTCACAAATTTATTTCTTTTTTTAACAATTAGTCGTCTAATACGACTCAGTTGGTACAGTTAATTGCAGTTTTTGTGTTTAAAATAATGGAGCAACTAATCTGCTACACAAAAAATACAAAAACTAAAACATTAGAGGTACAAAACACAAAAAAAGGGGACAATAGACAAAAAATCTGGATTTTTATAAAAAATCTTCAAAGTCCCATAACTTGAGAACGATTAAGTTTGGGGTAGGGGGTTCCATAGTCAAATCAGTCAGAAATGATGGCGACTACCACCTCTTAAAGGATTTAGGTCGACTTAACCTGTAACCCTGTATAGTTAAGTTTTTCGTTGTCACTAGAGTGTCGAGTTTGTTGCCACAGTTTCTTTCTTTGTATTATATCCGTAACAAATTGCGGATACAAGAGAATAGTATTCATAGCTCGTCGTAGTGAAGTGGCATCCCAAGCAGCCGATTGGACGCGTTGGTGAAAGTCGTTCCGACAAAAAAAAAATATTATCTCGACTTTTAACCCTTCCCTGGATTTCCACGAACATTACAAGACCAAAATTGGCTAATCGGTTCAGCCGTTCTCGAGTTTTAGCGAGACGAACGAACTGAAACTCATTTTTATTTATATAGATTGTAAACTTATAGACAACAACCCACGGTGAGATAATTCACGAGGTTTACTGGCTACGTGGCCTCCACCAGTTGCATGACACAGCTATGTAGAGGTATATTATAAATAACTTATGTTTGTATCGCAGACGAGCTTGAACCAGTGGCGCAAGGTACGACTGGACAGAATGCTCGTCGAGTACTTCCTGCGCAACGGCTACTATGACTCGGCCAACAAACTAGCTGATGCTAGGGGACTGAGGGAGCTTACTAATGTTGGTAAGTAACATTTGTATGTTATAAACAAGACATTTTATTGTTAACATTCCTTGTTTGAAGTTAATTATTACTAGCTGACCGGGCAAACTTCGTACTACCTAAAAGTACCTTCCCTGGAGTTCTACGAACATATCAAGAACAAAATTAGTCAAATCGGTTCAGCCGCTCTCGAGTTTTAGCGAGACTAACGAATGGAGATTCATTTTTATTTATACCTCTATAGATGTTTTTTACACTAGGATATTCTCCTGTGTCGTGGGTACAAACATACAAATTCACATACACATGACACCCAGACCTAGAACAACGATCTGTGGATCACACAGAGTTGTTCCGTGCGGGAATCGAACCCGCGACACGTTGCGCGCTAGCCAGTTTCTCAGCCACCGCGCCAACTGTGCAGCCACTTTGTTCTTGTCAAATTTTACCCATTAAGTTTGAGAAGCATTTTAGTTTTATTGGGTCAATGTATTGTTTTATAACTGTCTTCTGAATTTTTTTTCTACTGCTTCTTCCAGTAGATTATCCTTACTAATATTATAAATCGGAAAGTGAGTTTGTTTGTTTGTTCCACTTTCACGCCGTAACTACTAAACCGATTGCTTTGAAATTTTGCAGACATAAAGTTAAAAGTCTGGATTAAATAATAGGCATTAATATTTTTATCCCGGAAAAATTTGATATTCTCGAGGGGAAACGAAATTATTGGTATAGATGGCGTTGTGTGTATTGGTATATGTCACATAGGCTACTTTTTATCCTTTTGTGACGCGAGCAAAGCCGCGAGTAAAAGCTGGTTATTAATAATCGCTGTTCCCATTGTAGATATCTACACGGTAGCAGCTGAAGTAGAGGCGGAGTTGAACTCGCAGCGCACCGCTCGCTGCCTGCAGTGGTGCGCCGACAACAAGTCCAAGCTGAGGAAACTCAACTCTACCATGGAGTTCAAGATACGGATACAGGTATTGTGAAACTAGCACTTATTATAGTTTGGGAATAGGGTAGTTGCCAGGATATGAAAATTAAAAATCTAATTAGTCCGTCAGTTAGATAATGAAAAAATATTAGATAATACAAAAATAAAATGTTGTTAACTTTAGGATTGGGGGGTCGTTACGTCACAACGTGGTACAAAATGTAGCACACTGTGACGTCTCACGATATTTCAAATTAATATACCATCGGAAGTATTTCAATTTGTGAGAAAAGAATAAAATACGTGTGTAGTGTTTAAAATTAATCTGCAAGACGGACAATAAAATAAAATTTAGGAAACAACCCTATTATGTGGCTAGCTTCTACCAGCAGCTCTGCCCACGTTCCTTAGGGATACAAAATAGCCCGTGTATTACTTCAGACTCTATCCTCTGTTCCAATTTTCAATTTCATCCCAGTCCCTTCAGCCGTTAATATGTGACTGAGTATCAAACATACACAAAACCTCACATATTTTCGCATTTATAAAATCGGTTCAAGCTAATGTCAACCATTTTGGGCAACCTAACATTCGACAAAGTTATATTTGCGTTTGTTGCAGTAACTTTTCTAGGGATCGAGCCGCACAATTACGTTTGTTTTTGTTACAGCTAAAGTGATTAATTAGTATTATTCATAATGACTGGTCATTATACATAATTAACAGATTGCTTAGTCAATGTGATAATAAATTAATCACTTTAACCAGATGTTATAAATAGTGCGAATCAGATATTATAAACCAGATATAAGAAAACGATACTCTAGAGGATAAATTAAAAATTTCGTGCAGCTGCCATCTTGGATTTACATTTTGACAGCACCATCATTTTCACCACCCTCGAAAACTATGTATAGTAATACAGGGAAACCTGGTAAAGTGAGACATCAAGGGACCTGCAATGTCGTTTCACTTAAAGAGGTATTCCACTTCCAGTGTCTCAGATATACAGGTATAAATAAATATTTGTCTCATTTACAGATGGTTCGATTAATAGAGGTGGACTTGGAATTACGTGTGGAATTTGTGGGTAGAATAAGAATGAGTAAACAAACAATGTTATCTCAGTTACAGAGGTTTATGCATATAAAATTTACTCGCTGTCTCAGTTATAGAGGTAACTATGATGATAAATCGAAAGAACAAATCCCAGATATAGAGGTTTAACTCATCCCACTAACAGAGGTAATTCAGTGCCAAAGTGTTGGGACCTCAGCGTGAGTTCCAGTTATGGAGATTTCTCACTTATCCAGGTCCCACTTAACCAAGTTTCGCTGTACCTATGACGACTTTATGTAGAACGTCTCGCATCGACAATACTACTATTGCAGGACGTCTGACATTGAGAATTCGTTCAGCCGCCGCGCTGTATCGCAAAACACCCCTGCTCATTTACACCTGCTTGGTTTATTACTTTATCTAAGTCTTCGAAGATATTATTCATAATAGCTAGTCAATTCCGCTTCATTTATCACTTTGACCATAGTCTATAGATATTATAATTATAATGACAAGTTATAATGAATAATACCAATTTATTCACTTTGGTTGTAACATATAGATATAGATTTTGAAGAAGAGAGGTGTTCAATTTCTGTAAAATATTGATTCAATATTGTAAGAAGTAATAAGTTTACCTAGTCACTAGACTACTTTCAAGCAAAGTGAAGCGAGAGGCTCATAGTCTTGAGCAGCATTGCGCGACAAATGAAAATGACATGATGGGCGTCACATTTTCATGTCTGATTCGTTGTAAGATATCTTGATTACATTTTATATAATTATTTCAGGAGTTCATAGAGTTGGTTCGCGAGGACAAACGCTTGGAAGCTGTCAAATACGCGAAGAAGCACTTCTCCACATTCGAGGAGGACCAGCTTAAGGACATACAGCACTGCATGGGCATGCTCGCCTTCCCCAAGGACACAGGTACGGTCTTTGTTACAGTGCGCGCCGAACTAGTTGACTGCACTTTAGGTATGGGCCACCATGTATGTACATTGTACAGTCTTCAACGGGACATAGATATTTTGCTGACATTAAGATCGGTACGATCGTGCGATATTGCTTAGGTATATAATCACATGTCAAGTATTTATCGACCAGAGTGTGTTTTTACTAAAAACGAAGTAAACACCTAATGAGAAAGGAATTGCCAACTGTGTTATACTGTACTACACTTGGGTACAATAAACTTTATAGTTACATTATCCGAGTGATCTTTTCTCTGCACACTCCAACATCAACTACAAGTGTACGAATTGTACACTATAAATAAAATGATAATAATTTACCTAAAATCGCGGGTTACTCACGTCAATATAATTGAGAAAAGCGCTACTAGTTTCGAACCACAGAGGGGTTCTTCCTCATGAGCAGCGCGATGGTTCGGCGATGGCGACCTCTCGCGTCCGGGCCTAGTGCAGGCCAAGATGCGGAGCGAGGGGGACTGGGATGCCGTCTCCTCCTTTTGCGAAGCAGTCATGCTAGCTAAGGAGGAGGCGGGACGCGTCCTCGCAACCCAGCCATCGCGGAGGACACACCGGGCGTCGGTGATCGCGAGACGATCTCTGGCCACCGTAAGCGCGGGCCGGAGGACATACAGCATGGGTGGCTCCCCGTCCGACCAGAAACAGACCCGAGCGTACGGCGCGTCGCGTTCCGCGCGCGCCTCAAAGAGCCATCAGACCACCACAGATGGGGCCCAATACGGCCGATGCCGATTCGGAGTCGCGGAGAACCTAACGGGTAACCGGGGCTCCGGCTCGACGTGCAGGAGAAGGAACGGGGTGGTTTTTAGTCAGTAAGAGTCTGACACTCCCTCCCGCCTCACCCAGGCGGTAGCAGTCATTCGATGATTTACCCCCCTTAAAAAAAAAAAAAGTAGAGCTTTTCTCAGTATATTTACGTGTGTAACCCGCGATTTTAGTTAATTTAGTATGTCTTACGATAGTTATTACAAAACAATAATAGTAAAATTATTTTTTTATTACCTAACTGACAGACTAATTTGATTTTTAATGTTTATACCCTGTCATCATCCTTATTGCTTTATCTACAAAATAATATACTAGACCACAATACACAAAACTCATTTATTAACTGACTGCACGGTTGGTGCGGTGGCTGGGCAACTGGCTGCCGCGCAACGTGTCGCGGGTTCGATTCCCGCACGGAACAACTCTTTGTGTGATCCACAGATTGTTGTTCCAGGTCTGGGTGTCATGTGTATGTGATATTGTATGTTTGTAAACGCACCCACGATACAGGAGAAAATCCTAGTGTGAGGCAACGTTTTTTTAAAAAAAAAACTTATTTGATTGATGTTTTAACTTGTTATAACGATAGTAATAAGCACAGAAGACAACACATTAATTACATCAAGTGAAACAAATGAATTTATTTCTGCATAAAGGCTGCAAGGCAGCATTTTTACACTTTAATTTTATCAAGCGAACGATGGGACCGACATTTCCTAACTGACTACTCTGAGATGGAATGTCGAAACAAAATCAGAAAATCCTTCATCGTTCTGTCATTAATATTATTATGTGATTACGTATTGTTACAGAAGTAGAGCCGTACCGCACCCTGCTGCAGCCGGGGCGCTGGGAAGGGCTGGTGAAGCAGTTCCGCTGGGAGCACTCGCGCCTGCTGCACCCGGCGCGGCTGGCGGCGCTGCCGGTGGCGCTGCAGCTGGGGCTGGCGGCGCTGAACACGCCGCAGTGCTACAGCGCGGCGTCGCGCGTGGCGGCGTGCCCGGCGTGCCAGCCGCCGCTGGCCGCGCTGGCGGCCACGCTGCCGCACGCGCACGTGTCGCACTCGCGCCTGCTGTGCCGCGTGTCGCGCGCGCCGCTCAACGAGCACAACCAGCCCATGGTGCTGCCCAACGGACAGGTCTACGGGGAGAAGGTGCGCGCTAACTGTAATGTATTCAAGACTGCCTCGTTGACCGAGTGATCGCAAGTGTGAGCAGCAAGGGGTCTCGGGTTCAATTCCCGGGGCAGGCAAAGTACTACTAGGTTTTTAAATTCTCAATAGTAACACGGAGTCTGGAGTGGTGCCCGGTATATGGCAATAGGCTCACCCCCTATTACATGGGACTCATGACATAAATAGTGAAAAGTGGGTGTTACATTGTACAGTGGTATTAAGTGCCGTAATCTACACCTCTGCCCACCCCTTCAGGATAAAAGGCGTAGTAATAGTTTTCGACATTACAAAGCTTACTTTTTCAGAAATATCGTCGAAATTCGAAATTTTACTTCAAAAAATAAAACAGAATTGGGATCTAATCAACAAAACATAAATTAAATAGGTGCAAGCAAAAAGCTAGACTGGAACAAAACTTATATCTTCATTAACTATATCGCTTTCTTAGCTGATTTTGTCTAAATAATAATTTTCTATTTTCCAGGCCCTAAAAGAAATGATGAAGGAGCACGGGTCCATCATCTGCCCCAAGACCAAAGAGGTATTCTGTATGAAACGCGTCGAGAAAGTGTATGTAATGTAAACTCACTCTTAGCATTGTACAATGTACTGTACATACACCTTTATACTGTATCTACCAGCATTTATCAATGTCAGATACTTGTACTAATTTTAAAATTAAAATGTGTCTCAATTTCATTGGCGTAGCGTATATAGTTTTATTAATAAGGTCTTTTAAATTTTAAATTTATATTAAATACTCATTTGGAAATCAGTTTTATGAAAAGACATTTTATAGATATTGGAGTGTAGAAAACTAATTGATGTTTCTTGGAATCTTAAAAAAAGAGGTAAAATTTTAATCTCCAGCCTTTAATTGACACAATAAATGGCTTTGCTTGTCTTGTCTCAGAAATATAAGTCCCCATACCGTTGTCGGAATACTCAAACGCTACTCAATTTTAAAACATATAACATCACGCCTTTTATCCCCGACGGGGTAGGCAGAGGTGCACATTATGCCACTCTACAATGTAACACCCACTTTTCACTATTTATGTTATGATTCCCATGTAATAGGGGGTTAGCCTATTGCCATATACCGGGCACAATTCCAGACTCCGTGCTACTACTGAGAATTTTGTAAAAACCCAGTAATACTTTGCTCGACCCGGGAATCGAACCCGAGACCCCTTGCCCGGCAATCGCACTTGCGACCACTCGGCCAACGAGGCAGTCAATTTTAAATCATGCTTAATTATAGTTCTGTCTCCACAAATTCTTAGTAAAATGACAGAGATGACATATCGTGTCATCTCTGTCATTTTAAGCACGACTTAAAATTGAGTAACGTTTCAGTATTCCAGCACATGTCTCCTATAATATTTCTGTTTAGTATTATTTAAATATTGAATAAAACAAATAGGTAATATTAATTTTTAATACAGTTTGCTACTCAACATATTTGCAAAGTCAATGCACATACCAATTATTTTGTCTATGTCTAATAATGGATTCTTTATCTTATTATCACTTACTGCACACATCCACAATTCTAATAGCGATGTTCTTTTTCTACCATAAATAATGAATACACCTTTTTTTTTAGCTTACCACAAACCGTTTACATATTTTATATTCATCAAACAATTAAGTTAACAAATATAAAAGGCCTATAGAATCTCTTATTGACTTATTGTAGTTTTGTAATACCATGCAATAAGGGTACTGTAATATTATAATAGGGTAGTTTCCTAAATTTTATTTTAATGTCCGTCTGATAGATTAGTTTAAAACATACATACATACAATATAACCTCACGCCTGTCTGATGGCAGAGACTATGGAACGCCAATTGCTACGATTCCTATCATACCTCTTTCGCTTCATCAACAGTCATCAATCTTAATTTAATTTAAAACATTAAAGACGTATTTGTCCTTTTCTTACAAAATACTTACAACGATATATTTATTTCCAATATCTTCTCGGCACACGAGACGTCTCTTGTGCTACATTTTGTAGCACTTTGTGACGTAACTACCTTCCACTCCTTAACTCCATATTATCTAACTGTTGTAACTTTAAAGGAAAAAATACATGTCTAATATTTTTTCATCATCTAACTGACGGACTACTTAGATTTTTAAATTTTCATATCCTGCCACGTAAGATAAGTGCGTGGCGGGATGAGCTCCGGCGCGATCTCATGGCGGAGTGGCAGCAACGACTGTCGCAACCGAGGGCTGGGCTCGCTGCCATCGCAGCGGTAAGTCCCCTCTTTGAGGAGTGGCTTGAGAGACGCTACGGCGTCCTCACCTACCGCCTGACGCAGGTCCTCACCGGACATGGGAGTTTCGGGAGGTACCTGTGTCTGATGGGGCGGGAGGAAACGCCCGGGTGGCATCACTGCGAGGACCGCCCTGAGGACACGGTGGAACACACTGTGTGAGAATGCCCTGCGTGGGCTGAGCACCGCTGTGCCCTCAGGGACGTGACGTCCAGCTGTAGTGCGGGTCATGATGTGGAGCGAAGGGGACTGGGATACCGTCTCCTCCTTTGCGAAGCAGTCATGCTAGCTAAGGAGGAGGCAGGACGCGTGAGGCAGCGAAGACCTGTCTCGTCGCAACCCAGCCATCACGAAGGACACTCCGGGCGTCGTGGATCGCGGGACGATCTCCAGCCACCATAAGCGCGGGCCTGCCTAAAACCAGACCCGAGCGTACGGCGCGTCGCGATCCGCGCGCGCCTCAAAGACCCGTCAGACCACCACAGATGAGGCCCAATAGGGATGATGCCGATACGGAGCCGCGGAGAACCTAACGGGTTGCGAGTAGGAATGGGGTGGTTTTTAGTCAGTAAGAGTCTGACACTTCCTCCCGTCTCACCCAGGCGGGAGAAGTCATTCGATGATTTTTTCCCCCCTTAAAAAACCCCTGGCAACCCTATTGCAGAATAGTTTATTATAATATGATGAGCCGTACGTGTTCGTAATAATATATCAAACGTTTAAAATTTTATATCCCAGTAGTTAAGAATGATGAAGAAGTAGTTCCGAGTTTTTTAGTATTCAACCGATATAATCTATATGTAGTATGTAAAGACACTTAGATATAAAATTATGGTTGCTAATTATCGAATGTGTCGAAGCAAATTGTAAATATTGATCTTTTGTCACGCAGTGCCATTTTATTCAACTCCAACACAAGTATTCTTGAACCCCGACCACGTTTTACTAAGTCATTATTAAAAGACAATTTTAGTTGCTTTTTGCTTAATATTAAAATGAAAAGTAATTATGATTCTGTCCATTTTATAAAACTTTTAGTGTGTTTCCTACAATTTGTACCTCATATCGTGTTTTTTTTGTTCAAAATACTAGACTTTGATTATCAAAGCGAACTGTTAGATATATTGACTTAGCATGTAAAATTATAATTATAGACTCATTGTACAATATACTTACTTTGTTACGTGAGCAATAAATGAAAATCAAAAAATGTATGTGTTTTTTATTATTTTCTGAGCTCTCCAACAATAAATAGCTATTCGAACTTCGACAAGTTTTGTGTTACACGACACTTTGTTTTCGCCAAGACTATTATAGAAGTGGGCCCGCTTCGTGCTAAAGTCATTCCCACCCGATCCCTACATCACCAAATATTATGCAATTATTAAGAAGGCCACACACGCTAGTTTTTGCATGATTGTTATAATTGTGCATGCAAAACCGACAAACATAACCGAGCACCGATGCACCGATAACAGTAGGTACAGTTTAATCACATACACGCTAGGGCTTGCCTGTCGGTTATGCAAGCACGGCTAAAATCTTTAGGACTATCACCAAGGCCACAGAGTATCCTTGAACTCGACTATCAAATAGCACCAGATTATAGGTAAGGTTCCAACAGTTATCAGACAAATATACAAAAAATTCTAACTAATTTACTTTTTAAACTACAAAGACTTATGTGTGATCCACGAAAAAGTACACTCTGTGCCAGTCTTTTGACTCTTGTTGCTACAATTCTTTATTTTTCGTTTTAACTTTTCACCTTAACTGGAATCTTGCCGATCACCTGTTACCATTTGATCTTCGACTTCAGGAAAACTCCCTATAAAAGGAATTTAATAAAAAATTTAAAGTTTATTTATTTATATTCAACCACTACATTTTGATAAATGATATCATAGGAACACCTAATACATTAAATGCAGTTACAAATGAAGTAAAACATAAAAATAAACTACTATCACTTTCATCAACATTAACTATTAAGTACATTCCTATAATAAACGTAAAACTTAGAGAAAGAAAAACAAAAGTAGAGGAAAGTGACCAAATATGGAATACCATTTTGTTTCTTACGCATAATTTTCACAAACGTTGCAAATAATAAAACTTTTTGTGGTAATTACAACAATTATATATTTTCGCTTTATTTTGTAACAAGAATTGCATACTTTTCTTACTTTTGAGTTAAAAATAAAAAAAAAACTAAACGACAATAATGGTACCTAAATTTGGAATAGGTACCCCAAATATGGAATAAGTGCTATTAATACGATTAAAACTAAACCGGAACTTAAATAAAACTCTTTAGAAAGGTTGGTACAACATAGAAAAGAACACAACGTATTTGCAAAAGTCACAAATTCAGGCATCAGTCTCTACTCCGGGGCAATCAATATGTGCCCAGAGTCCACATTATGAGGCACTTGACCCATGTTTCTCTATGAGTATCATTTGAAAACAGAATACCGCAGAAAATACACTCCAAATCTTCAGAGTCTGCAGTTGTATTTTCTATCAAAGCATCAGCTCACTGTCTGTATCAAACAAAACAATGGACCATTCCATAATTGGATTTTGCAACGACTTTAAACTGACATTAATATTTTTATATTTAAGAAATAAATATAATTAAATACCACCGAAATCGACAAAAGAACATCTAAACTGTCTCTAAAAGTTATTAAAACCATACGATGTGCACTTTTTAAAGGAAAAATGCGTATCTTTCACATACGTTAGAAAGTTATGCAGAAGCGGCAAAACAAAACACTGCAATATTGACGAATGGGCTCACTCGACTGATATGTCACAGCTTGTACCCGCAGATGGGGATAGAAACAAAGAGACAAACAGTGTTTCTTGCGTGTGTGAATTATAGTTTCTTAGTATAGCCGGTATTCCATATTAGGGATACTATTCCATATTTCGTCACTTTCCTCTACATAAGCACGAAGAATATATTTTTAAAATCTATGTTGGTACAACTATCTACATAATTTTAGGAGATGTTGTGAGCAGATAATTGAAACGAGCTAAAGTCGTGTAGGCGTGGTCGTAGAGCGTGCGCGTTCAGACGTCTCGGAGCGTAGGCGATGTTGAGTGCTCCGAGGATGGGCGAGGAAAGAGAGAAAGAGGTTGTGAGCGATGGCTTTTATAATATTCCAGGCACATCCCCACTATAGCCATGCTCAGACCCGTTGAGACATCTGGCCGCCACGTGCGTCCCGAAACACTGTTTATTGTTTATAAGAAAATCTGTACAATACATAATAAAACATAATTGGTACGAACATTAACAAATGAATAGGTACAATAAACAAAGCTAAACAAGAAGTGAAGTTATTGCTAGGCCTTAAAAGTAACAAAGGGATAAAATGATTTTATTGTCGTGATTGGCGTTTGGGTCCTCTATTGAGTAACGCCAACATTTGGTCAGCAGCTGTTGTGGCTACATAATAAATAAATACCTAGAATCAAATAAAGTACAATCCTAGGAACTTGGTTATTACTAACAACAACTCTCCGTCCGCTATTGTCAATGTCGTCAATGTGCGTAACGCTTGCGTCATTGGTGCCTTCTGCAAGAGGTCGGTGCGTGCGTACGGTACTGCCAGCTGCCGCGGCCGCCGCCTACGCCGCACGTACTCGTCCGGAACTACGCCGCACGTGCTCGTCCGGAACTACGCCGCACGTACTCGTCCGGAACTACGCCGCACGTGCTCGTCCGGAACTACGCCGCACGTGCTCGTCCGGAACTACGCCGCACGTACTCGTCCGGAACACACAGCCGTAATTCCTCCAGTAGGGCGGGGTTGTGCGTTACGCCTCACATCCAGTTAGTAATATGTAATATCCTACCATACCCAGTACAAATAACTTTGGATAAAGTACTGGGTACCCTGGGTACACACCGTACGATTTTAAATATACGAATCTAGCAAACTTATTTTGTATACGTTCTATCATATTTGTCCTCGTGTGGGGACTCCAGACAGAACCGGGGCGTTACATTCCAAGTGACATAACATCAGGCCTTTTATCCCTGAAGGGGAAGGTAGAGGTGCACATTACGGCACTTAGATAATGCCACTGTACAATGTAACACCCACTTGTCACTATTTATGTTATGAGTCCCATGTAATAGGGGGTGAGCCTATTGCCATATACCGGGCACATTTCCAAACTCCGTGCTATTACTGAGAATTTCTTGAAAAACCCCAGTAATACTTTGCCCGACAATCGCACTTGCGACCATTCGGCCAACATGGCATTCCCTGAGACTTTTAACTAAAGCCTCGTTCAGCGCCTTTGGAGCTGCAATGTTATTAAACTCGTTTGCCTGACGTAAAATAAAACAGATTGCGGTATGCCTTCTTGCAGACATTCATAATGTGTTCCCTGAAGTGTAACTCTGATACAAAATGAACTGCTAAATCTTTCAACTCCGTAACGCGTTGCGATTCCCCTTCCACGCAGTATTGGCGATGACGGGGACTGCTTGCACGAGTGAACGACAGAAGTGAGCATTCAGCCACATTGAAATACAACTTGAATTCCTGGCTCCACTCAATGACTGTCGATATCGTGTTGCAAATGCAAACTAACATGGTCCTCGTTATCCCTTATTTCGTGTATAAGTTTTAGGTCATCGGCAAAAACTAGACACATCGACCCTTTTATTATGCTTGGTAGGTCATTTATCATTAAATTAAACAGTAAAGGACCCAAGTTACTGCCTTGGCTGACCCCGGACCTCGTGTAATGCGGCTCAGAATAGTGCCCGCCACAGTCTACGTATCTGCGCCTGTCTCTAAAGTACGTGGAAAAGAATTTAACGAGTGTGTAGCGTAAAGCCTATTCCAGCAAATTTCCTCCTTGAAATACCTTTTTGAAGTCTAAATAAGCTACGTCCACCTGCCGACTGCAATAAGTTGCCCGTTGTTCCCCGACTGGGGCGGAAGCCTCGCTGAGCGTCAGTTAGGTGGGCGCTTATCCGGACATTATTTTATTTATTTTATTTTCAGCCATGATCGTCCTACTGCAGGGCAAAGGCCTTATCCGGACATACTATATGTATAGTCGCTTATGGATCAGTGCCTCGAAAACCTTATCTAGAGCTAGGGTTGTCAACCGTACTCTAAAATAGAGTATTGTCCTCAAGTAAGCGTACTCTATAATATATAACACTAATAGAGTACGCTAAAATACTCTTTTTCCACAATGTTTGTTTAACTAGTGCCAGTCTGTGAATATGCAAAAACTCATGATCACAATAAAAAGTCTATTATTTAAAGTTAATACAGGGTGGCGTGTGTAGTTGTGTACAGTGGCCCAAAGATTTTTTCAGGTTGAGATCATTATATTTCGATGCAACTGATTAGTTGAACGATTAGTACTGAAATTTCATTTAGCTTGTACCGTTTATTAGTAGGGTGTTTATGTGTATAAAAGCTATCAAAAATGAAACAAAACATTGACTGATACGTTTTTATTGACTTTTAACATTTTTCTCTTAATAATAAAGTCGTAGAAACGACTAAAATACTCGTAAATGGCATTATTTATCACATTATATTTTAATGGCTACTCATTGTAGATACACGATTATATTTCATTAAATAACAAGTGCAGTTTTGTGACCAATTGAAGTATTACAAATCTTATGTACAATCTGTGAGTTGTAAAGACAAGAACAGACCCTCACCGGGAGCATTCACGTGTAATGTAACATTATAGATTCGGCTTCGAGCATTACATTACAATAATAACTCTCTGACTAACGAGCATTTGCGTGTAATGTAACATATAGATTCGACTTTTGAGTATTTCATAGCAAGATGTCAGACATTGATGTTACAAGTTGTATCAAGATATTACACGTTGTATCATTACAAGCATGCATGCATGAAAAGATGGATGACTGTTAATGAAGCGAAAGAGGTATGTAAGAATCGTAGTAATTGGCGTTCCTTAGTCTCTGCCCCCATGGGAGACAGGCGTGAAGTTATGTATGTATGTATGTATCATTACAAGGTGCGCATTGTAATGCTCAGTTCTCCTCCTTCACTGATGTAATGCTCAGATCTGTACATGTTACATTAGACGCGAATGCTCCCGGTGAGGGAGCGCCATAACTCATTGATTATAGAAATGTCGTAGTACAATTTGAATAAACTGATTTAAATGCACTGGCTACGTATACTAAGTATGCATAGATTGGCAATGGCGAATGAAGTACCTTAATCTTATTTACATTTCGAATTACGTTCAACTCAATATTTCACTTCAAGTTACACGTGTCTAATATTATTATCACCTCGTTTACCCTAAATTTAATATTACCAATCTATGATAAACTTCTAAATCTAACTAAAATGCATTACAGTTCATGATTAAGTATATTATACTACGGAGTTATTTTGTATGTACATAAACAGGATAACAAGAATAGGTGGGATATCGTGAACTTATAGTTATATAGTAGACTTATTAAATTATTATAATCGTAAGTTAATAGGTCTACTAATAATAAGTTCATGATAAACCACCATTGTAAATAACTGCACCCATAAAAGTTGACAATATAACAAACCAAAATATTAATTAACTAGAAAACTATCACAATAATTAAACAGTGGAGTTTGTACTACAACTAGAAGGGACTAAAGTATATTTTATAGTGGACACTGTGATACTCTTTGGACAGAAAATTATGTGAGCCTGGTGAAAAAAGTAAGTCCAATTTTGTCAAAGATAGGTTAATTATAACAAAATGAACTGAAAAACTGACTCGTTGGCCGAGTGGTCGCAAGTGCTGGGCAAGGGATCTTGAGTTAGATACCCCGGGTCGGGCAAAGTACAAATGGGTTTTAAAAAAAAGTCTCAGTAGTAGCACGGAATCTCGAAATTGTGCCCGGTATATGGCCATAAGCCCATTCCCTATTACATGGGACTCATAACATAAATAGTGAAAAGTCAGTGTTACATTGTACAGTGGCATTAACAGCCGTAGTGTACACCTCTGCCTACCCCTTCAGGATAAAAGGCGTAGTAATAGTTTTCGACATTACAAACATTACTTTTTCAAAAATCATCGGTAAGTAGGAGTCTATTTGATAATAGACTCCTACTTACCGACTTCAAAAAATAAAACGGAATTGGGATCTAATCAACAAAACATAAATTAAATAGGTGCAAGCAAAAAGCTAGCCTGAAACAAAACTTAAATCTTTATTAACTATATCGATTTCTTAAATGATTTTATCTAAATAATAATTTTCTGTTTTCCAGGCCCTAAAAGAAATGATGAAGGAGCACGGGTCCATCATCTGCCCCAAGACCAAAGAGGTATTCTGTATGAAACGCGTCGAGAAAGTGTATGTAATGTAAACTCACTCTTAGCATTGTACAATGTACTGTACATACACCTTTATACTGTATCTACCAGCATTTATCAATGTCAGATACTTGTACTAATTTTAAAATTAAAATGTGTCTCAATTTCATTGGCGTAGCGTATATAGTTTTTTTAATAAGGTCTTTTAAATTTTAAATTTATATTAAATACTCATTTGGAAATCAGTTTTATGAAAAGACATTTTATAGATATTGGAGTGTAGAAAACTAATTGATGTTTCTTGGAATCTTAAAAAAAGAGGTAAAATTTTAATCTCCAGTCTTTAATTGACACAATAAATGGCTTTGCTTGTCTTGTCTCAGAAATATAAGTCCCCATACCGTTGTCGGAATACTCAAACGCTACTCAATTTTAAAACATATAACATCACGCCTTTTATCCTCGACGGGGTAGGCAGAGGTGCACATTATGCCACTCTACAATGTAACACCCACTTTTCACTATTTATGTTATGATTCCCATGTAATAGGGGGTTAGCCTATTGCCATATACCGGGCACAATTCCAGACTCCGTGCTACTACTGAGAATTTTGTAAAAACCCAGTAATACTTTGCTCGACCCGGGAATCGAACCCGAGACCCCTTGCCCGGCAATCGCACTTGCGACCACTC
Organism: Spodoptera picta; assembly: GCA_038387885.1. Classification (NCBI taxonomy): domain Eukaryota; kingdom Metazoa; phylum Arthropoda; class Insecta; order Lepidoptera; family Noctuidae; genus Spodoptera; species Spodoptera picta. Next base: position 597,086 of record JAZHFQ010000428.1, on the reverse strand, counting down.
GGCCAACGAGGCAGTCAATTTTAAATCATGCTTAATTATAGTTCTGTCTCCACAAATTCTTAGTAAAATGACAGAGATGACATATCGTGTCATCTCTGTCATTTTAAGCACGACTTAAAATTGAGTAACGTTTCAGTATTCCAGCACATGTCTCCTATAATATTTCTGTTTAGTATTATTTAAATATTGAATAAAACAAATAGGTAATATTAATTTTTAATACAGTTTGCTACTCAACATATTTGCAAAGTCAATGCACATACCAATTATTTTGTCTATGTCTAATAATGGATTCTTTATCTTATTATCACTTACTGCACACATCCACAATTCTAATAGCGATGTTCTTTTTCTACCATAAATAATGAATACACCTTTTTTTTAGCTTACCACAAACCGTTTACATATTTTATATTCATCAAACAATTAAGTTAACAAATATAAAAGGCCTATAGAATCTCTTATTGACTTATTGTAGTTTTGTAATACCATGCAATAAGGGTACTGTAATATTATAATAGGGTAGTTTCCTAAATTTTATTTTAATGTCCGTCTGATAGATTAGTTTAAAACATACATACATACAATATAACCTCACGCCTGTCTGATGGCAGAGACTATGGAACGCCAATTGCTACGATTCCTATCATACCTCTTTCGCTTCATCAACAGTCATCAATCTTAATTTAATTTAAAACATTAAAGACGTATTTGTCCTTTTCTTACAAAATACTTACAACGATATATTTATTTCCAATATCTTCTCGGCACACGAGACGTCTCTTGTGCTACATTTTGTAGCACTTTGTGACGTAACTACCTTCCACTCCTTAACTCCATATTATCTAACTGTTGTAACTTTAAAGGAAAAAATACATGTCTAATATTTTTTCATCATCTAACTGACGGACTACTTAGATTTTTAAATTTTCATATCCTGCCACGTAAGATAAGTGCGTGGCGGGATGAGCTCCGGCGCGATCTCATGGCGGAGTGGCAGCAACGACTGTCGCAACCGAGGGCTGGGCTCGCTGCCATCGCAGCGGTAAGTCCCCTCTTTGAGGAGTGGCTTGAGAGACGCTACGGCGTCCTCACCTACCGCCTGACGCAGGTCCTCACCGGACATGGGAGTTTCGGGAGGTACCTGTGTCTGATGGGGCGGGAGGAAACGCCCGGGTGGCATCACTGCGAGGACCGCCCTGAGGACACGGTGGAACACACTGTGTGAGAATGCCCTGCGTGGGCTGAGCACCGCTGTGCCCTCAGGGACGTGACGTCCAGCTGTAGTGCGGGTCATGATGTGGAGCGAAGGGGACTGGGATACCGTCTCCTCCTTTGCGAAGCAGTCATGCTAGCTAAGGAGGAGGCAGGACGCGTGAGGCAGCGAAGACCTGTCTCGTCGCAACCCAGCCATCACGAAGGACACTCCGGGCGTCGTGGATCGCGGGACGATCTCCAGCCACCATAAGCGCGGGCCTGCCTAAAACCAGACCCGAGCGTACGGCGCGTCGCGATCCGCGCGCGCCTCAAAGACCCGTCAGACCACCACAGATGAGGCCCAATAGGGATGATGCCGATACGGAGCCGCGGAGAACCTAACGGGTTGCGAGTAGGAATGGGGTGGTTTTTAGTCAGTAAGAGTCTGACACTTCCTCCCGTCTCACCCAGGCGGGAGAAGTCATTCGATGATTTTTTCCCCCCTTAAAAAACCCCTGGCAACCCTATTGCAGAATAGTTTATTATAATATGATGAGCCGTACGTGTTCGTAATAATATATCAAACGTTTAAAATTTTATATCCCAGTAGTTAAGAATGATGAAGAAGTAGTTCCGAGTTTTTTAGTATTCAACCGATATAATCTATATGTAGTATGTAAAGACACTTAGATATAAAATTATGGTTGCTAATTATCGAATGTGTCGAAGCAAATTGTAAATATTGATCTTTTGTCACGCAGTGCCATTTTATTCAACTCCAACACAAGTATTCTTGAACCCCGACCACGTTTTACTAAGTCATTATTAAAAGACAATTTTAGTTGCTTTTTGCTTAATATTAAAATGAAAAGTAATTATGATTCTGTCCATTTTATAAAACTTTTAGTGTGTTTCCTACAATTTGTACCTCATATCGTGTTTTTTTTGTTCAAAATACTAGACTTTGATTATCAAAGCGAACTGTTAGATATATTGACTTAGCATGTAAAATTATAATTATAGACTCATTGTACAATATACTTACTTTGTTACGTGAGCAATAAATGAAAATCAAAAAATGTATGTGTTTTTTATTATTTTCTGAGCTCTCCAACAATAAATAGCTATTCGAACTTCGACAAGTTTTGTGTTACACGACACTTTGTTTTCGCCAAGACTATTATAGAAGTGGGCCCGCTTCGTGCTAAAGTCATTCCCACCCGATCCCTACATCACCAAATATTATGCAATTATTAAGAAGGCCACACACGCTAGTTTTTGCATGATTGTTATAATTGTGCATGCAAAACCGACAAACATAACCGAGCACCGATGCACCGATAACAGTAGGTACAGTTTAATCACATACACGCTAGGGCTTGCCTGTCGGTTATGCAAGCACGGCTAAAATCTTTAGGACTATCACCAAGGCCACAGAGTATCCTTGAACTCGACTATCAAATAGCACCAGATTATAGGTAAGGTTCCAACAGTTATCAGACAAATATACAAAAAATTCTAACTAATTTACTTTTTAAACTACAAAGACTTATGTGTGATCCACGAAAAAGTACACTCTGTGCCAGTCTTTTGACTCTTGTTGCTACAATTCTTTATTTTTCGTTTTAACTTTTCACCTTAACTGGAATCTTGCCGATCACCTGTTACCATTTGATCTTCGACTTCAGGAAAACTCCCTATAAAAGGAATTTAATAAAAAATTTAAAGTTTATTTATTTATATTCAACCACTACATTTTGATAAATGATATCATAGGAACACCTAATACATTAAATGCAGTTACAAATGAAGTAAAACATAAAAATAAACTACTATCACTTTCATCAACATTAACTATTAAGTACATTCCTATAATAAACGTAAAACTTAGAGAAAGAAAAACAAAAGTAGAGGAAAGTGACCAAATATGGAATACCATTTTGTTTCTTACGCATAATTTTCACAAACGTTGCAAATAATAAAACTTTTTGTGGTAATTACAACAATTATATATTTTCGCTTTATTTTGTAACAAGAATTGCATACTTTTCTTACTTTTGAGTTAAAAATAAAAAAAAAACTAAACGACAATAATGGTACCTAAATTTGGAATAGGTACCCCAAATATGGAATAAGTGCTATTAATACGATTAAAACTAAACCGGAACTTAAATAAAACTCTTTAGAAAGGTTGGTACAACATAGAAAAGAACACAACGTATTTGCAAAAGTCACAAATTCAGGCATCAGTCTCTACTCCGGGGCAATCAATATGTGCCCAGAGTCCACATTATGAGGCACTTGACCCATGTTTCTCTATGAGTATCATTTGAAAACAGAATACCGCAGAAAATACACTCCAAATCTTCAGAGTCTGCAGTTGTATTTTCTATCAAAGCATCAGCTCACTGTCTGTATCAAACAAAACAATGGACCATTCCATAATTGGATTTTGCAACGACTTTAAACTGACATTAATATTTTTATATTTAAGAAATAAATATAATTAAATACCACCGAAATCGACAAAAGAACATCTAAACTGTCTCTAAAAGTTATTAAAACCATACGATGTGCACTTTTTAAAGGAAAAATGCGTATCTTTCACATACGTTAGAAAGTTATGCAGAAGCGGCAAAACAAAACACTGCAATATTGACGAATGGGCTCACTCGACTGATATGTCACAGCTTGTACCCGCAGATGGGGATAGAAACAAAGAGACAAACAGTGTTTCTTGCGTGTGTGAATTATAGTTTCTTAGTATAGCCGGTATTCCATATTAGGGATACTATTCCATATTTCGTCACTTTCCTCTACATAAGCACGAAGAATATATTTTTAAAATCTATGTTGGTACAACTATCTACATAATTTTAGGAGATGTTGTGAGCAGATAATTGAAACGAGCTAAAGTCGTGTAGGCGTGGTCGTAGAGCGTGCGCGTTCAGACGTCTCGGAGCGTAGGCGATGTTGAGTGCTCCGAGGATGGGCGAGGAAAGAGAGAAAGAGGTTGTGAGCGATGGCTTTTATAATATTCCAGGCACATCCCCACTATAGCCATGCTCAGACCCGTTGAGACATCTGGCCGCCACGTGCGTCCCGAAACACTGTTTATTGTTTATAAGAAAATCTGTACAATACATAATAAAACATAATTGGTACGAACATTAACAAATGAATAGGTACAATAAACAAAGCTAAACAAGAAGTGAAGTTATTGCTAGGCCTTAAAAGTAACAAAGGGATAAAATGATTTTATTGTCGTGATTGGCGTTTGGGTCCTCTATTGAGTAACGCCAACATTTGGTCAGCAGCTGTTGTGGCTACATAATAAATAAATACCTAGAATCAAATAAAGTACAATCCTAGGAACTTGGTTATTACTAACAACAACTCTCCGTCCGCTATTGTCAATGTCGTCAATGTGCGTAACGCTTGCGTCATTGGTGCCTTCTGCAAGAGGTCGGTGCGTGCGTACGGTACTGCCAGCTGCCGCGGCCGCCGCCTACGCCGCACGTACTCGTCCGGAACTACGCCGCACGTGCTCGTCCGGAACTACGCCGCACGTACTCGTCCGGAACTACGCCGCACGTGCTCGTCCGGAACTACGCCGCACGTGCTCGTCCGGAACTACGCCGCACGTACTCGTCCGGAACACACAGCCGTAATTCCTCCAGTAGGGCGGGGTTGTGCGTTACGCCTCACATCCAGTTAGTAATATGTAATATCCTACCATACCCAGTACAAATAACTTTGGATAAAGTACTGGGTACCCTGGGTACACACCGTACGATTTTAAATATACGAATCTAGCAAACTTATTTTGTATACGTTCTATCATATTTGTCCTCGTGTGGGGACTCCAGACAGAACCGGGGCGTTACATTCCAAGTGACATAACATCAGGCCTTTTATCCCTGAAGGGGAAGGTAGAGGTGCACATTACGGCACTTAGATAATGCCACTGTACAATGTAACACCCACTTGTCACTATTTATGTTATGAGTCCCATGTAATAGGGGGTGAGCCTATTGCCATATACCGGGCACATTTCCAAACTCCGTGCTATTACTGAGAATTTCTTGAAAAACCCCAGTAATACTTTGCCCGACAATCGCACTTGCGACCATTCGGCCAACATGGCATTCCCTGAGACTTTTAACTAAAGCCTCGTTCAGCGCCTTTGGAGCTGCAATGTTATTAAACTCGTTTGCCTGACGTAAAATAAAACAGATTGCGGTATGCCTTCTTGCAGACATTCATAATGTGTTCCCTGAAGTGTAACTCTGATACAAAATGAACTGCTAAATCTTTCAACTCCGTAACGCGTTGCGATTCCCCTTCCACGCAGTATTGGCGATGACGGGGACTGCTTGCACGAGTGAACGACAGAAGTGAGCATTCAGCCACATTGAAATACAACTTGAATTCCTGGCTCCACTCAATGACTGTCGATATCGTGTTGCAAATGCAAACTAACATGGTCCTCGTTATCCCTTATTTCGTGTATAAGTTTTAGGTCATCGGCAAAAACTAGACACATCGACCCTTTTATTATGCTTGGTAGGTCATTTATCATTAAATTAAACAGTAAAGGACCCAAGTTACTGCCTTGGCTGACCCCGGACCTCGTGTAATGCGGCTCAGAATAGTGCCCGCCACAGTCTACGTATCTGCGCCTGTCTCTAAAGTACGTGGAAAAGAATTTAACGAGTGTGTAGCGTAAAGCCTATTCCAGCAAATTTCCTCCTTGAAATACCTTTTTGAAGTCTAAATAAGCTACGTCCACCTGCCGACTGCAATAAGTTGCCCGTTGTTCCCCGACTGGGGCGGAAGCCTCGCTGAGCGTCAGTTAGGTGGGCGCTTATCCGGACATTATTTTATTTATTTTATTTTCAGCCATGATCGTCCTACTGCAGGGCAAAGGCCTTATCCGGACATACTATATGTATAGTCGCTTATGGATCAGTGCCTCGAAAACCTTATCTAGAGCTAGGGTTGTCAACCGTACTCTAAAATAGAGTATTGTCCTCAAGTAAGCGTACTCTATAATATATAACACTAATAGAGTACGCTAAAATACTCTTTTTTCCACAATGTTTGTTTAACTAGTGCCAGTCTGTGAATATGCAAAAACTCATGATCACAATAAAAAGTCTATTATTTAAAGTTAATACAGGGTGGCGTGTGTAGTTGTGTACAGTGGCCCAAAGATTTTTTCAGGTTGAGATCATTATATTTCGATGCAACTGATTAGTTGAACGATTAGTACTGAAATTTCATTTAGCTTGTACCGTTTATTAGTAGGGTGTTTATGTGTATAAAAGCTATCAAAAATGAAACAAAACATTGACTGATACGTTTTTATTGACTTTTAACATTTTTCTCTTAATAATAAAGTCGTAGAAACGACTAAAATACTCGTAAATGGCATTATTTATCACATTATATTTTAATGGCTACTCATTGTAGATACACGATTATATTTCATTAAATAACAAGTGCAGTTTTGTGACCAATTGAAGTATTACAAATCTTATGTACAATCTGTGAGTTGTAAAGACAAGAACAGACCCTCACCGGGAGCATTCACGTGTAATGTAACATTATAGATTCGGCTTCGAGCATTACATTACAATAATAACTCTCTGACTAACGAGCATTTGCGTGTAATGTAACATATAGATTCGACTTTTGAGTATTTCATAGCAAGATGTCAGACATTGATGTTACAAGTTGTATCAAGATATTACACGTTGTATCATTACAAGCATGCATGCATGAAAAGATGGATGACTGTTAATGAAGCGAAAGAGGTATGTAAGAATCGTAGTAATTGGCGTTCCTTAGTCTCTGCCCCCATGGGAGACAGGCGTGAAGTTATGTATGTATGTATGTATCATTACAAGGTGCGCATTGTAATGCTCAGTTCTCCTCCTTCACTGATGTAATGCTCAGATCTGTACATGTTACATTAGACGCGAATGCTCCCGGTGAGGGAGCGCCATAACTCATTGATTATAGAAATGTCGTAGTACAATTTGAATAAACTGATTTAAATGCACTGGCTACGTATACTAAGTATGCATAGATTGGCAATGGCGAATGAAGTACCTTAATCTTATTTACATTTCGAATTACGTTCAACTCAATATTTCACTTCAAGTTACACGTGTCTAATATTATTATCACCTCGTTTACCCTAAATTTAATATTACCAATCTATGATAAACTTCTAAATCTAACTAAAATGCATTACAGTTCATGATTAAGTATATTATACTACGGAGTTATTTTGTATGTACATAAACAGGATAACAAGAATAGGTGGGATATCGTGAACTTATAGTTATATAGTAGACTTATTAAATTATTATAATCGTAAGTTAATAGGTCTACTAATAATAAGTTCATGATAAACCACCATTGTAAATAACTGCACCCATAAAAGTTGACAATATAACAAACCAAAATATTAATTAACTAGAAAACTATCACAATAATTAAACAGTGGAGTTTGTACTACAACTAGAAGGGACTAAAGTATATTTTATAGTGGACACTGTGATACTCTTTGGACAGAAAATTATGTGAGCCTGGTGAAAAAAGTAAGTCCAATTTTGTCAAAGATAGGTTAATTATAACAAAATGAACTGAAAAACTGACTCGTTGGCCGAGTGGTCGCAAGTGCTGGGCAAGGGATCTTGAGTTAGATACCCCGGGTCGGGCAAAGTACAAATGGGTTTTAAAAAAAAGTCTCAGTAGTAGCACGGAATCTCGAAATTGTGCCCGGTATATGGCCATAAGCCCATTCCCTATTACATGGGACTCATAACATAAATAGTGAAAAGTCAGTGTTACATTGTACAGTGGCATTAACAGCCGTAGTGTACACCTCTGCCTACCCCTTCAGGATAAAAGGCGTAGTAATAGTTTTCGACATTACAAACATTACTTTTTCAAAAATCATCGGTAAGTAGGAGTCTATTTGATAATAGACTCCTACTTACCGACTTCAAAAATAAAACGGAATTGGGATCTAATCAACAAAACATAAATTAAATAGGTGCAAGCAAAAAGCTAGCCTGAAACAAAACTTAAATCTTTATTAACTATATCGATTTCTTAAATGATTTTATCTAAATAATAATTTTCTGTTTTCCAGGCCCTAAAAGAAATGATGAAGGAGCACGGGTCCATCATCTGCCCCAAGACCAAAGAGGTATTCTGTATGAAACGCGTCGAGAAAGTGTATGTAATGTAAACTCACTCTTAGCATTGTACAATGTACTGTACATACACCTTTATACTGTATCTACCAGCATTTATCAATGTCAGATACTTGTACTAATTTTAAAATTAAAATGTGTCTCAATTTCATTGGCGTAGCGTATATAGTTTTTTTAATAAGGTCTTTTAAATTTTAAATTTATATTAAATACTCATTTGGAAATCAGTTTTATGAAAAGACATTTTATAGATATTGGAGTGTAGAAAACTAATTGATGTTTCTTGGAATCTTAAAAAAAGAGGTAAAATTTTAATCTCCAGTCTTTAATTGACACAATAAATGGCTTTGCTTGTCTTGTCTCAGAAATATAAGTCCCCATACCGTTGTCGGAATACTCAAACGCTACTCAATTTTAAAACATATAACATCACGCCTTTTATCCTCGACGGGGTAGGCAGAGGTGCACATTATGCCACTCTACAATGTAACACCCACTTTTCACTATTTATGTTATGATTCCCATGTAATAGGGGGTTAGCCTATTGCCATATACCGGGCACAATTCCAGACTCCGTGCTACTACTGAGAATTTTGTAAAAACCCAGTAATACTTTGCTCGACCCGGGAATCGAACCCGAGACCCCTTGCCCGGCAATCGCACTTGCGACCACTCGGCCAACGAGGCAGTCAATTTTAAATCATGCTTAATTATAGTTCTGTCTCCACAAATTCTTAGTAAAATGACAGAGATGACATATCGTGTCATCTCTGTCATTTTAAGCACGACTTAAAATTGAGTAACGTTTCAGTATTCCAGCACATGTCTCCTATAATATTTCTGTTTAGTATTATTTAAATATTGAATAAAACAAATAGGTAATATTAATTTTTAATACAGTTTGCTACTCAACATATTTGCAAAGTCAATGCACATACCAATTATTTTGTCTATGTCTAATAATGGATTCTTTATCTTATTATCACTTACTGCACACATCCACAATTCTAATAGCGATGTTCTTTTTCTGCCATAAATAATGAATACACCTTTTTTTTTAGCTTACCACAAACCGTTTACATATTTTATATTCATCAAACAATTAAGTTAACAAATATAAAAGGCCTATAGAATCTCTTATTGACTTATTGTAGTTTTGTAATACCATGCAATAAGGGTACTGTAATATTATAATAGGGTAGTTTCCTAAATTTTATTTTAATGTCCGTCTGATAGATTAGTTTAAAACATACATACATACAATATAACCTCACGCCTGTCTGATGGCAGAGACTATGGAACGCCAATTGCTACGATTCCTATCATACCTCTTTCGCTTCATCAACAGTCATCAATGTTAATTTAATTTAAAACATTAAAGACGTATTTGTCCTTTTCTTACAAAATACTTACAACGATATATTTATTTCCAATATCTTCTCGGCACACGAGACGTCTCTTGTAGCACTTTGTGACGTAACGACCTTCCACTCCTTAACTCCATATTATCTAACTGTTGTAACTTTAAAGGAAAAAATACATGTCTAATATTTTTTCATCATCTAACTGACGGACTACTTAGATTTTTAAATTTTCATATCCTGCCACGTAAGATAAGTGCGTGGCGGGATGAGCTCCGGCGCGATCTCATGGCGGAATGGCAGCAACGACTGTCGCAACCGAGGGCTGGGCTCGCTGCCATCGCAGCGGTAAGTCCCCTCTTTGAGGAGTGGCTTGAGAGACGCTACGGCGTCCTCACCTACCGCCTGACGCAGGTCCTCACCGGACATGGGAGTTTCGGGAGGTACCTGTGTCTGATGGGGCGGGAGGAAACGCCCGGGTGGCATCACTGCGAGGACCGCCCTGAGGACACGGTGGAACACACTGTGTGAGAATGCCCTGCGTGGGCTGAGCACCGCTGTGCCCTCAGGGACGTGACGTCCAGCTGTAGTGCGGGTCATGATGTGGAGCGAAGGGGACTGGGATACCGTCTCCTCCTTTGCGAAGCAGTCATGCTAGTTAAGGAGGAGGCAGGACGCGTGAGGCAGCGAAGACCTGCCTCGTCGCAACCCAGCCATCACGAAGGACACTCCGGGCGTCGTGGATCGCGGGACGATCTCCAGCCACCATAAGCGCGGGCCTGCCTAAAACCAGACCCGAGCGTACGGCGCGTCGCGATCCGCGCGCGCCTCAAAGACCCGTCAGACCACCACAGATGAGGCCCAATAGGGATGATGCCGATACGGAGCCGCGGAGAACCTAACGGGTTGCGAGTAGGAATGGGGTGGTTTTTAGTCAGTAAGAGTCTGACACTTCCTCCCGTCTCACCCAGGCGGGAGAAGTCATTCGATGATTTTTTCCCCCTTAAAAAACCCCTGGCAACCCTATTGCAGAATAGTTTATTATAATATGATGAGCCGTACGTGTTCGTAATAATATATCAAACGTTTAAAATTTTATATCCCAGTAGTTAAGAATGATGAAGAAGTAGTTCCGAGTTTTTTAGTATTCAACCGATATAATCTATATGTAGTATGTAAAGACACTTAGATATAAAATTATGGTTGCTAATTATCGAATGTGTCGAAGCAAATTGTAAATATTGATCTTTTGTCACGCAGTGCCATTTTATTCAACTCCAACTCAAGTATTCTTGAACCCCGACCACGTTTTACTAAGTCATTATTAAAAGACAATTTTAGTTGCTTTTTGCTTAATATTAAAATGAAAAGTAATTATGATTCTGTCCATTTTATAAAACTTTTAGTGTTTCCTACAATTTGTACCTCATATCGTGTTTTTTTTGTTCAAAATACTAGACTTTGATTATCAAAGCGAACTGTTAGATATATTGACTTAGCATGTAAAATTATAATTATAGACTCATTGTACAATATACTTACTTTGTTACGTGAGCAATAAATGAAAATCAAAAAATGTATGTGTTTTTACTATTTCCTGAGCTCTCCAACAATAAATAGCTATTCGAACTTCGACAAGTTTTGTGTTACACGACACTTTGTTTTCGCCAAGACTATTATAGAAGTGGGCCCGCTTCGTGCTAAAGTCATTCCCACCCGATCCCTACATCACCAAATATTATGCAATTATTAAGAAGGCCACACACGCTAGTTTTTGCATGATTGTTATAATTGTGCATGCAAAACCGACAAACATAACCGAGCACCGATGCACCGATAACAGTAGGTACAGTTTAATCACATACACGCTAGGGCTTGCCTGTCGGTTATGCAAGCACGGCTAAAATCTTTAGGACTATCACCAAGGCCACAGAGTATCCTTGAACTCGATTATCAAATAGCACCAGGTAAGGTTCCAACAGTTATCAGACAAATATACAAAAAATTCTAACTAATTTACTTTTTAAACTACAAAGACTTATGTGTGATCCACGAAAAAGTACACTCTGTGCCAGTCTTTTGACTCTTGTTGCTACAATTCTTTATTTTTCGTTTTAACTTTTCACCTTAACTGGAATCTTGCCGATCACCTGTTACCATTTGATCTTCGACTTCAGGAAAACTCCCTATAAAAGGAATTTAATAAAAAATTTAAAGTTTATTTATTTATATTTAACCACTACATTTTGATAAATGATATCACAGGAACACCTAATACATTAAATGCAGTTACAAATTAAGTAAAACATAAAAAAAAACTACTATCACTTTCATCAACATTAACTATTAAGTACATTCCTATAATAAACGTAAAACTTAGAGAAAGAAAATTTGTTTTTCTAAACTTAGAGAAAGAAAAAAGTAGAGGAAAGTGACCAAATATGGAATACCATTTTGTTTCTTACGCATAATTTTCACAAACGTTGCAAATTATAAAACTTTTTGTGGTAATTACAACAATTATATATTTTCGCTTTATTTTGTAACAAGAATTGCATACTTTTCTTACTTTTGAGTTAAAAATAAAAAAAAAACTAAACGACAATAATGGTACCTAAATTTGGAATAGGTACCCCAAATATGGAATAAGTGCTATTAATACGATTAAAACTAAACCGGAACTTAAATAAAACTCTTTAGAAAGGTTGGTACAACATAGAAAAGAACACAACGTATTTGCAAAAGTCACAAATTCAGGCATCAGTCTCTACTCCGGGGCAATCAATATGTGCCCAGAGTCCACATTATGAGGCACTTGACCCATGTTTCTCTATGAGTATCATTTGAAAACAGAATACCGTAGAAAATACACTCCAAATCTTCAGAGTCTGCAGTTGTATTTTCTATCAAAGCATCAGCTCACTGTCTGTATCAAACAAAACAATGGACCATTCCATAATTGGATTTTGCAACGACTTTAAACTGACATTAATATTTTTATATTTAAGAAATAAATATAATTAAATACCACCGAAATCGACAAAAGAACATCTAAACTGTCTCTAAAAGTTATTAAAACCATACGATGTGCACTTTTTAAACGAAAAATGCGTATCTTTCACATACGTTAGAAAGTTATGCAGAAGCGGCAAAACAAAACACTGCAATATTGACGAATGGGCTCACTCGACTGATATGTCACAGCCTGTACCCGCAGATGGGGATAGAAACAAAGAGACAAACAGTGTTTCTTGCGTGTGTGAATTATAGTTTCTTAGTATAGCCGGTATTCCATATTAGGGATACTATTCCATATTTCGTCACTTTCCTCTACATAAGCACGAAGAATATATTTTTAAAATCTATGTTGGTACAACTATCTACATAATTTTAGGAGATGTTGTGAGCAGATAATTGAAACGAGCTAAAGTCGTGTAGGCGTGGTCGTAGAGCGTGCGCGTTCAGACGTCTCGGAGCGTAGGCGATGTTGAGTGCTCCGAGGATGGGCGAGGAAAGAGAGAAAGAGGTTGTGAGCGATGGCTTTTATAATATTCCAGGCACATTCCCACTATAGCCATGCTCAGACCCGTTGAGACATCTGGCCGCCACGTGCGTCCCGAAACACTGTTTATTGTTTATAAGAAAATCTGTACAATACATAATAAAACATAATTGGTACGAACATTAACAAATGAATAGGTACAATAAACAAAGCTAAACAAGAAGTGAAGTTATTGCTAGGCCTTAAAAGTAACAAAGGGATAAAATGATTTTATTGTCGTGATTGGCGTTTGGGTCCTCTATTGAGTAACGCCAACATTTGGTCAGCAGCTGTTGTGACTACATAATAAATAAATACCTAGAATCAAATAAAGTACAATCCTAGGAACTTGGTTATTACTAACAACAACTCTCCGTCCGCTATTGTCAATGTTGTCAATGTGCGTAACGCTTGCGTCATTGGTGCCTTCTGCAAGAGGTCGGTGCGTGCGTACGGTACTGCCAGCTGCCGCGGCCGCCGCCTACGCCGCACGTACTCGTCCGGAACTACGCCGCACGTGCTCGTCCGGAACTACGCCGCACGTGCTCGTCCGGAACTACGCCGCACGTGCTCGTCCGGAACTACGCCGCACGTGCTCGTCCGGAACTACGCCGCACGTGCTCGTCCGAAACTACGCCGCACGTACTCGTCCGGAACACACAGCCGTAATTCCTCCAGTAGGGCGGGGTTGTGCGTTACGCCTCACATCCAGTTAGTAATATGTAATATCCTACCATACCCAGTACAAATAACTTTGGATAAAGTACTGGGTACCCTGGGTACACACCGTACGATTTTAAATATACGAATCTAGCAAACTTATTTTGTATACGTTCTATCATATTTGTCCTCGTGTGGGGACTCCAGACAGAACCGGGGCGTTACATTCCAAGTGACATAACATCAGGCCTTTTACGGTTTTGTGCACATTACGGCACTTAGATAATGCCACTGTACAATGTAACACCCACTTGTCACTATTTATGTTATGAGTCCCATGTAATAGGGGGTGAGCCTATTGCCATATACCGGGCACATTTCCAAACTCCGTGCTATTACTGAGAATTTCTTGAAAAACCCCAGTAATACTTTGCCCGACAATCGCACTTGCGACCATTCGGCCAACATGGCATTCCCTGAGACTTTTAATTAAAGCCTCGTTCAGCGCCTTTGGAGCTGCAATGTTATTAAACTCGTTTGCCTGACGTAAAATAAAACAGATTGCGGTATGCCTTCTTGCAGACATTCATAATGTGTTCCCTGAAGTGTAACTCTGATACAAAATGAACTGCTAAATCTTTCAACTCAGTAACGCGTTGCGATTCCCCTTCCACGCAGTATTGGCGGTGACGGGGACTGCTTGCACGAGTGAACGACAGAAGTGAGCATTCAGCCACATTGAAATACAACTTGAATTCCTGGCTCCACTCAATGACTGTCGATATCGTGTTGCAAATGCAAACTAACATGGTCCTCGTTATCCCTTATTTCGTTTATAAGTTTTAGGTCATCGGCAAAAACTAGACACATCGACCCTTTTATTATGCTTGGTAGGTCATTTATCATTAAATTAAACAGTAAAGGACCCAAGTTACTGCCTTGGCTGACTCCGGACCTCGTGTAATGCGGCTCAGAATAGTGCCCGCCACAGTCTACGTATCTGCGCCTGTCTCTAAAGTACGTGGAAAAGAATTTAACGAGTGTGTAGCGTAAAGCCTATTCCAGCAAATTTCCTCCTTGAAATACCTTTTTGAAGTCTAAATAAGCTACGTCCACCTGCCGACTGCAATAAGTTGCCCGTTGTTCCCCGACTGGGGCGGAAGCCTCGCTGAGCGTCAGTTAGGTGGGCGCTTATCCGGACATTATTTTATTTATTTTATTTTCAGCCATGATCGTCCTACTGCAGGGCAAAGGCCTTATCCGGACATACTATATGTATAGTCGCTTATGGATCAGTGCCTCGAAAACCTTATCTAGAGCTAGGGTTGTCAACCGTACTCTAAAATAGAGTATTGTCCTCAAGTAAGCGTACTCTATAATATATAACACTAATAGAGTACGCTAAAATACTCTTTTTTCCACAATGTTTGTTTAACTAGTGCCAGTCTGTGAATATGCAAAAACCCATGATCACAATAAAAAGTCTATTATTTAAAGTTAATACAGGGTGGCGTGTGTAGTTGTGTACAGTGGCCCAAAGATTTTTTCAGGTTGAGATCATTATATTTCGATGCAACTGATTAGTTGAACGATTAGTACTGAAATTTCATTTAGCTTGTACCGTTTATTAGTAGGGTGTTTATGTGTATAAAAGCTATCAAAAATGAAACAAAACATTGACTGATACGTTTTTATTGACTTTTAACATTTTTCTCTTAATAATAAAGTCGTAGAAACGACTAAAATACTCGTAAATGGCATTATTTATCACATTATATTTTAATGGCTACTCATTGTAGATACACGATTATATTTCATTAAATAACAAGTGCAGTTTTGTGACCAATTGAAGTATTACAAATCTTATGTACAATCTGTGAGTTGTAAAGACAAGAACAGACCCTCACCGGGAGCATTCACGTGTAATGTAACATTATAGATTCGGCTTCGAGCATTACATTACAATAATAACTCTCTGACTAACGAGCATTTGCGTGTAATGTAACATATAGATTCGACTTTAGAGTATTTCATAGCAAGATGTCAGACATTGATGTTACAAGTTGTATCAAGATATTACACGTTGTATCATTACAAGCATGCATGCATGAAAAGATGGATGACTGTTAATGAAGCGATAGAGGTATGTAAGAATCGTAGTAATTGGCGTTCCTTAGTCTCTGCCTCCATGGGAGACAGGCGTGAAGTTATGTATGTATGTATGTATCATTACAAGGTGCGCATTGTAATGCTCCTCCTTCACTGATGTAATGCTCAGATCTGTACATGTTACATTAGACGCGAATGCTCCCGGTGAGGGAGCGCCTTAACTCATTGATTATAGAAATGTCGTAGAACAATTTGAATAAACTGATTTAAATGCACTGGCTACGTATACTAAGTATGCATAGATTGGCAATGGCGAATGAAGTACCTTAATCTTATTTACATTTCGAATTACGTTCAACTCAATATTTCACTTCAAGTTACACGTGTCTAATATTATTATCACCTCGTTTACCCTAAATTTAATATTACCAATCTATGATAAACTTCTAAATCTAACTAAAATGCATTACAGTTCATGATTAAGTATATTATACTACGGAGTTATTTTGTATGTACATAAACAGGATAACAAGAATAGGTGGAATATCGTGAACTTATAGTTATATAGTAGACTTATTAAATTATTATAATCGTAAGTTAATAGGTCTACTAATAATAAGTTCATGATAAACCACCATTGTAAATAACTGCACCCATAAAAGTTGACAATATAACAAACCAAAATATTAATTAACTAGAAAACTATCACAATAATTAAACAGTGGAGTTTGTACTACAACTAGAAGGGACTAAAGTATATTTTATAGTGGACACTGTGATACTCTTTGGACAGAAAATTATGTGAGCCTGGTGAAAAAAGTAAGTCCAATTTTGTCAAAGATAGGTTAATTATAACAAAATGAACTGAAAAACTGACTCGTTGGCCGAGTGGTCGCAAGTGCTGGGCAAGGGATCTTGAGTTAGATACCCCGGGTCGGGCAAAGTACAATTGGGTTTTAAAAAAAAGTCTCAGTAGTAGCACGGAATCTCGAAATTGTGCCCGGTATATGGCCATAAGCCCATTCCCTATTACATGGGACTCATAACATAAATAGTGAAAAGTCAGTGTTACATTGTAGTGGCATTAAGAGCCGTAATGTACACCTCTGCCTACCCCTTCAGGATAAAAGGCGTAGTAATAGTTTTCGACATTACAAAGCTTACTTTTTCAAAAATATCAAATAGACTCCTACTTACCGACTTCAAAAAATAAAACGGAATTGGGATCTAATCAACAAAACATAAATTAAATAGGTGCAAGCATAAAGCTAGCCTGAAACAAAACTTAAATCTTTATAAACTATATCGATTTCTTAACTGATTTTATCTAAATAATAATTTTCTATTTTCCAGGCCCTAAAAGAAATGATGAAGGAGCACGGGTCCATCATCTGCCCCAAGACCAAAGAGGTATTCTGTATGAAACGCGTCGAGAAAGTGTATGTAATGTAAACTCACTCTTAGCATTGTACAATGTTACATTGTACAGTGGCATTAAGTGCCGTAATGTGCACCTCTGTCTACCTCTTTGAGGACATAAGGCGTTATGTTATGTATGATCAGAAATAATGTTTCATCATTGAACCTATAAACACATTGCATGTATTTTATCAAGCAGATGTTTAAATTAACGAATTTGAAGGGCAAGACGTGTTTTTTGCGCCTTCAGCAGTTTTTCATTTTTGAACTTAGATCCTTTTCCACTAGGGCCACAGATTTAATCAATTTATAATAATTAGGGTATATTTTACAATGCCTTATTAAGGTTATGTTAGTGCAACTGATACATAATATATTAGATAAGTCAAATCAACCACCAATTACAATTTCAAAAATTAAAAGAATCTTAACAGAGTGTATTAATCTTGTATACATATTTGCATTAACTTTAACTTGCAACAAAACCATGTAAGTTCAATAAGTCTCCATTTACAAGTTCCTTAACTGTGTAATATTTACAATAATTTACATTTTAATAATAAATCAATAACATGATTGAATTATATGAAATCTATTTCCAAATTATAATGGGTCCGAACATGCGCTTTTTATTTTTTTTTCATATTTTAATGACATTAGTGGAGATCGAATAAGGATATAGCATCTCCTAAAACTAAGTACTACTTAGAAATAATAACTTAAAACTACATAACATAGTGTGATTTGGTTTTAATAAGTGGATCATAACCTATTTATATTTGTACATTTATATAGTGGAGTAAACAATTGTTTGATATTAGCCAGCTAGTATCATAATAGTAATAGTTACTTTATTTAAAAAAATATTAGAATTTAAACATACTTATTAGAAAATCTTCGAAACAAACTTGGAAATTGACTCTTTAACTTTTTTATTTTCTACCAAAATTGGGAACCTCTTTTAAGCTAACAACACTGTGAGTGTTGCCAGTTACAACTTTAAAAATGTTACTAAAACTTTACGTATCACTTAAATACGTTATCAGAGTATTTATAAGCTTATCCTAAAGTACAGTTTTAACTTAATTTCGACAAATTCACAGTCTAAGTTAAATTCAAAAATATTAATACTCATTTAGTGTCCGTTTGGACGTTGAATAATCTTAAGAATATAAAAATATATGATTCCTAAGTTATTATAGCCACTGTGACATTATTTACAACTTAGAAGGGGCCCCGGGTGAGGTTGTGGTTACATAATATTTTGAAAAGGTTCGTATTATGGCTATTAATTCGAGCGAAACTGGTGTTATAATAATTAATTTCATTTTTAATTCTAGCTTTTATTAGGTAGATATTAAAAAGGAAACTTAACATTTTCTCATGTGATTGGTGTGTACTTATTGTAATTTAAATTAGATAATTTCGTTTTATACTACAACATACATAACAATACATAATAATTAGTCAAATAGGTAAAACATGATTTTTCTTCATAATTATATAACGCCAATTTCACATGTAATTACCAAACAGCGAACATTTTACAAAATTCTACCAAGTTCTACACAAACTACCATTTTCTGGTAGTTTTTTACCTTCTACCAATAAGCCCCTACATTAGGACAAGTACTATCAAACTGTCTATCCGAAGTAGTACGTCATGAACGCCATGATGACGATACCTGATACAAGAGCTCCCAAATGTTTGAGTGACTGCATCTTGTCAGGTTCTCTCAGTAAGTCTGGCAACACCGTCACTAGTGCGATGTGTAGGAAGCCGCCCGCTGTGAATGGGACTATCCAGGATGTTTTTGCCTCTGTAAATTATTATGAATATCGTTAGATGATATTTAGGAAATAAATTTAATTATACGGGATTTGAAATCCAGTTTCGTTTAGTAAAAATATGTAATGATTGTATTTCAGACACATTCTTGGCTTTATTACAAAACTTTAATGAAGTTTGTCTTTACGAATATTATAAGTTTTTTATTTCATATTGATATTGACAAAAGGGTAAAATTACGAGACTATTAAACTGTCAAACACCGCGAGGACACCGGTGTCCGCACACCTATTGTTATTTAACTGTGTCTATAATGACGGTACTCAAAGGGATGGTACGGGACGGTAGATAGTAGCAATGTGAAAAAATATGAGTCTCACCAATAGAGTTCCTGGCTCCACTGAAGATCACAGCTGTCATGGCGCCGATCAGACCAGCTGCGGCCGTAGCCTGGGATTAGACAAGCATCAACGATTAATTACGTAGTTTAGAATTTTGCATAAAAAATCGAAGTTATTCAAAAATCTTAACTTATTAACAACAGGTCATTGCTTGATTAACGACCTCTTGAAGATAGTTGATATAATCTCCACACTTAGTACACAGGTTAGAGATCGCTTATAATATTTATTAGTCGTTAGTAACTCACCAACTGCGCTTTAGCCGCCTCCCACCGCGAGAAGCCACTCTTGAGCAAGATCGCAAAGTCTCCAACTTCATGAGGGATTTCGTGCACTGTAATTATACATTTCATTATACATATAATTATTTAACTGAGACTGCCTCGTTGACCGAGTGGTCGCAAGGTTAAGGTCGGATAAAGGAATACAGGGCTTTTGCAAAATTTTCAGTAGTAGCACGGAGTTTGGAATTGTCTCCGGTATATGGCAATAGGCTCACCCTTACATGGTACTTATAACATAAATAGTGAAAAGTGGGTGTGACAGTGGCATTAACTGCCGTAATATGCACCTCTGCCTGCCCCTTCAGGGATAAAAAGCGTGATGTGATTTATTTAACTGATGTGTATTATACTCCAAATGAGGGCATTGTGCAAGTTCACCTCCGCCCTTTGTAATATTATGACGAATGACGATCAATAATTGGGTTAAATTTACACAAAATATTTTAAATATTTTTCATTTTTAGGTACGGATATGCGACATTGTTTGTGTTTGCGAATCACTTGAATTGGCGGATAAATGGATAAACCACTTGTAATCAGCGGTGATTCCACGATACTGCCTATTTACATTTAGGTAAGTAAAACTTTGCATGATCCGGGAATCGAACCTGGGAGCTCTATATCCACTCGACCTAAAATTTTGACACGATTTGTAAGGAGGTATGTCAAAATTCTATCTCAGTAAGCAAATCTACAGATAGATAGGTTATAGAAAATGGCCGTTAGTTATATTATTATAAAATCAGGTTCATAATAAAACCACATACCTAATATAGCGAAGGTGGTAAGCACGCCGACTCTGAACCCTACAAGGAAGGAGCCGCCCACCGCCAGTCCGTGCGTGAAGTTGTCTATCGAGTTCGCCATCAAGTTCAAGTAGCCTGCCACCTGGAAAAGTATAAATGAGGGTTAGTAATAATGTATTGCTCATTATTCTTTTTGTTTATCATAATAATTATTAGTCATGACATATGACGTTATCTTACTAGATTTTCATTATTCATTCTTTTTTAAAAACGTTGTACCACTCTAGGATTTTCTCCTGTCGCGGAGAACCGAACGTGATACCGGGGCTTCGGCTCGACGTGCAGGAGAAGGAACGGGGTGGTTTTTAGTCAGTAAAGAGTCTGACACTCCCTCCCGCCTCACCCAGGCGGGAGAAGTCAATCGATGGTTTTCCCCCTTAAAAAAAAAACACTAGGATTTTCTCCTGTGTCGTGGGTACGTTTACGAACATACAAGTTCACATACACATGACACCCAGACCCGGAACAACAATCTGTGGATCACGCAAAGTTCCGTGCGGGAATTGAATCCGCTATACGTTGCGCGTAGAGGATTCGATCCCGGCCCATTTTTCCAGTCCCGGGATTTCGGGATTATCTAAAGTGAATCCCGGGATCCCGGGACAGTCCCGGGATAGAAGGAAGTTACAGAAAGACAGTAATTTATATATCAAAATCAACTTTTAATCATCAGGTCAATCTACAAAAAACGAAACAAATATAATATTTTCTTCTAATAAAATAATAAACAAACAAGGAACTTCTTTACATAAAGTGTAAGTAATAGTTTGTTTATTTTGATTCACTTCTCCTATAACCTCATGTGGAACTAGCTTCATAAAGATTCATTTCTTGTTTAATGATCTTAGAAAGATCCGTTGAAAAGACAAATGAAATCAGATGTGTAAACAAGATGACCGTCAAAACTTCTAAGGTGCGTTTCGTTTCGTTTCGTTTCATGCATATTTTTATTCTACATCACCGAAATGAATCTCAAAATATATTGGTAAGAGCATAAATTCCAATCCCGAAAATCCCGGGATACTTAAAAAATTATCCCGAAAATTACGGGACTGAAATTTGATCGGGATCCCGGGATCGAATCCTCTAGTTGCGCGGCAGCCAGTTACCCAAACACCACGCAAACCGAAATTTCTAATAGGACCCTGTATTACATAAAGTTTTGAAACCGAAAACCTAGTAAGACTTGGTACTTATTCGGGTGTCATATGTATAACAAATAGTAGGTATATTCAACTTACCTATTATCTAATAGTTCATTATATACTTTAAACTCTTTAAACTTTTACTGCAATAGTCCATTTCTATTTTATACCACGTTTTGTAATACGGGGTGAAGAATTCGAGAGGTGAATAGATACAGAAGAGGGGTGAACAAATATTTAGAAAACGTTCTAATATTTATTCACCATATTCCTGTATCTAATTTCTATTCACCCCGTTTTACGGTATTTATTACGATTACCTTTTTTTTACTTTTATTTTATACTTCATTAGTTTTTTAAATACCAGGTCGGTGGCAAATAAAACACACGGCCCACCTGATGGTAAGCGGTTACCGTGGCCTATGTAAGTACGCTTGCAACACAGGGAGCATTACATGCTCATTGCCGACCTTAAAATTAGTTAATAGTATCCAAGTAAGAATAATAATAATAATAACCAACTTACATCTTTCTTATTACTCTTCTCCTTTGTGGCTTTGAGCGCTTGTTCCCGCGCCTCCCTGAGCAGACAGCGCCCCATCCAGCGGTTGCCCTTGTTGTTGCAGCGGACCGAGCCATTCTGGTTGACTACTGAGTTGCAGCACACACCTGTATCCGAAGAAACGTTTGTTACTAATTAAAACACAAACATTTAATAACATTGATGACTGTTGATGAAGCGAAAGAGGTATGTAGGAATCGTAGCAATTGGCGGTCTCTGCCTACCCCCATGGGAGACCGACGTGAAGTTATTTACGTATGTATGTAATAGGGTAGTTTCCTAAATTTTATTTTAATGTCCGCCTGGTAGATTAGTTTAAAAAATAAGACACATATTTTTTCTTTTTTCACAAAATTTAATACTTTCCAATGATATCAAAAATATTTGAGAAAGCGATTCATCACCGTATGGATTCTTTTTTTACAAAACATAATCTATTAGTACAAGAACAAAAGGGTTTTAGAAAGAATACATCAATAAACATGGCTATCTACGATTTCCTTAATATCTTAATCACAAATATTGATAACATATGTGTCTTATTTTTTAAACTAATCTACCGATTAGTTTAAAAAATAAGACACATATTTTTTCTTTTTTCACAAAATTTAATACTTTCGACGATATATTAATTTGAAATATCGTGTGACGTCACAATGTGCCACATTTTGTAGCACGTTATGACGTAACGATCTCCCACTTCTAAACTTAGCACCATTTTATCTAAGTATTGCAACAGAACACGGGAAAATAAAAAAATACGTGTCTTTTTTTCATTATCTAACTGACGGACAAATTAGATTTTTAATTTTGATACCCCGGAAACTACCCAATACTATGTAAAATGTATACTATTAAATAAACTGCATTTTCTTTCTTTCTATATTATTATTATTATTTAGTCATTAGACAAAGGGACATATTATTTTTTGAGTAGCAGCAACTGCTGCTAATTAAAACTACCTACTTTAATCTATCTACTTTAATTTTATTCTTACTATCTAGTTTAGATTTTTTTGCCCACGTTCCTATGTGATAAAAAGTAGCCTGTGTTCCTCATCCCGATCCTTTCATCCTTTTTGGAGTGAAGGAGTAATGTTTGTGCTACATTTATTATAGAAGGACAAAGAGGTCTACCGCAAAACCACAAAACAACTAGAAATTCCATTCATGACTTATGTCATTCTTATGAAAATAATATTCTACATACATATAGGTCATTGCAAACGTGGATATGCTATTGTTGGTAGCTATTAAGGCTTTCGGTCTCGATACATTTTCGAGTCCCGGGAAAAAAATCGATATAATATATAATAATTAATGTTAGTATCTCATCTGGAATCTATCCTGATAAACTCAAACCAACTATAATTAAACCACTATTTAAGAAAAATGATATAAATAATTATAGACCTATTGCCCTAATACCAATGATATCAAAAATATTTGAGAAAGCGATTCATCACCGTATGGATTCTTTTTTTACAAAACATAATCTATTAGTACAAGAACAAAAGGGTTTTAGAAAGAATACATCAATAAACATGGCTATCTACGATTTCCTTAATATCTTAATCACAAATATTGATAACAGAATCCCAATTAGTGCTATATTTATGGACATGACGAAAGCTTTTGACTTAGTTGATCATAATATTTTACTACAGAAACTAAATGCTTATGGAATAAGGGGCAAAGCATTTTCACTTATACAATCATATCTTGACAATAGAACGCAGTGTACGGAAATTAAACGAGTCTCAAAAAAAGGTAAAAAGGAACTTAAATATTTATCTAAAACACGTAAAGTCACTTATGGCGTGCCACAGGGTAGCGTACTGGGCCCGCTGTTATTTTTGGTTTACATAAATGACTTTCCAAAACACGTCACTTTTCCTATGGTTCTTTTTGCTGATGACAGCACAATAATTATTGAACAGAATAAAAATAGAAATTATGAACGTGACATTAAAGATTCTTTGCAACAATCAATTAATTGGCTTGATCAAAATAATTTACAATTAAATGTAAATAAGACTAAAATTATACAATTTAGACAAAGAACAACTACTCCTGACATAAATATATCTATTGACGATAAAAGAATTGAAGAAGTAGAGCATACAAGATTTTTGGGACTAACTATTGACTGTAAACTGACTTGGAAAGAACATGCATCAAATCTTATAAAAAAATTAAGTCGCTTTGCCTTTGCTCTATACAAACTCAAGAAAATAGTTAACCAGGCAGCAGTTGTTGCTGCATACTATGGTTATGTTGAATCCACATTAAGATATGGTGTAATTTTTTGGGGAAATTCCTCCGAGAAATGTACTATTTTTAGAGCACAGAAAAGGTGCATTAGGTCGATGTGTAGCTTGAAAGTAACGGACAGTTGTGAACCTCATTTTAAATCTCTTAGAATACTAACTTTACCCTGCCTTTACATATACGAAACTGCACTGTTCGTCAAAAAAAATAGTACTTTGTTTAAAAAAGCCTCTGAGGACCGTCATAGATCGACAAGATCAGAACGTCGACACGAATTATGTCTGAGAGCCTCAAAGACAGCCCTTAAGCACAAAAGTATCCTTTGCATGGCACCCAAAATATATAATAAAATCCCAAATACTATCAAGAATCTGAATTTAACACAATTTAACTCGTCGAGTACCGGTTTTGCAGACACAATTATAGAACAATAGGTTGCGGTCACCGGTGACCGCTTGGTATTTGACAGTTTAAACGGAAACTTAACAATTTTCTAATTGATAAATGCTATTATACCATTGACGATTTCTTTCATGACAAAATGTAATAAACTGACAACTGTGTGTATAATTAATTATGAAAACTTGGGTAACTTATTGTTTATTTAGTGCTTGTATTAATTTATTTTGTTGCAAAATTTTTGACATTTTTGCTATTGATTGTTTATTTAATGCCTGTTATAATTTATAATTTATATTGTGACTAATTTTTGACATTTTATTAATTATATATGTTACAATTTTGAATGTGATGAACATTTTTATACTTTAAATAGTGTATGCCTAATGGGCAGCTTTTTGCGCTACTATAATAATAATTTTAAGACCCTTTTGTATCACCAAAAAGCACACGAATAAATACTTTGACTTTGACTTTGATACTCGGTTCGGTCCCGAGACTAGGAATTTTCGAAAGCCCTAATAGCTATCAGAAAAAAGTTAGTATTGCATGTCTTCTATATAACATAACATCACGCCTTTTATCCCCGAAGGGGTAGGCAGAAGTGCACATTATGCCACAGTACAATGTAACACCCACTTTTCACTATTTATGTTACGAGTCCCATGTAATAGGGGGTGAGCCTATTGCCATATACCGGGCACAATTCCAGACTCCGTGCCACTATTGTGAATTTTTTGAAAAACTTAGTAATACTTTGCCCGACCCGGGAATTGAACCCGAGACCCCTTGTCCAGCAGTCGCACTTGCGACCACTCGGCCAACGAGGCAGTCAATGTCTTCCATAAACGATATAAAATACAATAAGTAATAGTATACTAAACCAAGTCGCTATAACATTGATACTATACTCTTGGCCTTCACCTTGGACAGTAAATCAATAACAACGCAAGCTCACCTTTAGTATTATTATTGAAGACGCAGGTATCGTACAGTTCCTTGGCACTCACAATGCCATTGCTATCACAGATTCCCTCACCAATACTCTTTCCTCTCTGCCTCCTCTCAACTCTCAGGAGTTTCTCAATCTCTTCTATTTCAATCTCTTTTATTTTAGCGGAACCATTTTGTTTTACAGTTTCCTGTTCTTTCGATTCTTCTTCTTCGTCTTCATTTTCTGTGGCTGCGAATAGTTTTTCTACTACGATGAAGACTAGCATTCCTGTGAGGCACCATAGTCCGCTTTTTAGGGAGACGTGTTCGCCGGCTGTAACAAAATGTTGGGGGAAATTAGGTTGGGATTTTTCGATTATATTCAGTAAACTAACTTTAGCCACTGCTTTGACCGCGATCCCGTGGAATAAAAACTAGCCTATAAACATATATGTTTTTTTAAGGGTGGAAAATCATCGAATGATTGCTCCCGCCTGGGTGAGGCGGGAGGGAGTGTCAGACTCTTACTGACTAAAAATATTGTGACCAACAATAATTGATAGTTATTTTGAATAACAAAATAAATTATTGTGGTTTACAATTACACAATTTTTTTTTGGCGGGTGAAAATCCATGCAATGGCTTCTCCCACCTTGGGTTAGACGAGAGGGACTGTCAGACTCTTACTGACTAAAAACCACCCGTTCCTACTCCTATTCTTCGAGCCGAAGCCGCGGCAACCCGTTACGCATTCCGCGGCAATTACACAATATAAATATCAGATTTTGCTATGATGACCGAATATGTGTAATATCTGGTGTAACTGGAGAATTGATTCATGAAATGAAGATACCATTATATTTTTTTATCATCATCGTCAGGCGGAATAGGCACTCTTACTGCTGAACTTGCGTGGGCGGGCCTCCCGCTAGGTGAACCGACGACATCTCCAAACTTGCGAGGAGCCAGTAGATACAGTTGGCGAATTGTCGTTCGACGTGGAGGACTAAGGGGGAGGCTTTTGTCCAGCAGTGGACGTCTTCCGACTGTTCATGATAATAACTGCTGTACTTGAGTTCTCTTTAAAGAAAGAATTACTATGATCCCTACCAACACGTACATACCTACTCTACAATTTAAACTTTAAAGAATTCTGCTTTTCGTGTTCTTTATCGTAGTTTTAGAACATAACGGAGCCCAATAAATCTTATATCATGCATGTAATGCTGCTAAGAATGTCTCGAAAAGATTGCAAAAAATAATAATGTGAACATCAAATCTAAACTTTATAGTCTAACGAACACTAGACATTAACATAGACAATGAGACGATAACAATAAAAAAATAGATTGAAATATGCATAGTGATAACCTCCAAGAGTTCACAACATAATCTCGTCTCATCATACAATTACAACAAACAAATAATTACTATTGCAACGGATAGTTACCGAGATTGATCGACCATATGACTCATAATATTTACTTTTTACTACCACTATATAGCACTACTATCGAGTTGGAACACAAAACTTCCGTCTAAGACAAACGACTTTGCACTTTATTTACATAGACGTAAAGTAGTTAATGTTGATTCATTTGTGTGTTGACACAAAACCTCAACCTTCTGTAGGTAGGTATATAATGAGTGCGCGTGTGACGATTGTCATTGTTATATCAGAAATTAGTGGAATGAGTACTTCGTTACGATTAGGTATGATATGATATATGAATGACAAACCATTATAATTTAATGCATTTATCTTTGATTGTTTTACCTAACTCGTGTTATATTCGATAAGAATCGATGTTCTTATAATCTCTTCATTGATTGGTATTGTTGATTACGTCTTGAAACATTTTTTAAGGGGTGAAAATCATCGAATGTCTTCTCCCGCTTGGGTGAGGCGGGAGGGAGTGTCAGACTCTTACTGACTAAAAACCACCCTTTGAGCTGGAGCCCAGGCAACCTACTAAGTCCTCTGCTGCTTCGTATTGGCATCAGCCCTACCGGGCCCCATCCGTGGTGGTCTGATGGCTCTTTAAGGAGCACGCGGAACACGACACCTTCACATTTGCAACTTGAATTTAGGTAGTATTTTTATGTCAGTGATTAATATTGATTACTTTAATCATATCTAAAATCAGTTCATTTCGTATTGGGTTAGACTTTTGAAGATTTTAACTATTAAATATTGAGTGTGCATGACCTAAATATTATTTATTTCATAAACTAGTTTCGTGTTTACGGTTCAGTAAAATGTTTTACATGTGTGAATAAATCATTTTTCTAGGAAAAATGATAATATCGGTTATTGAATCTTAACTAGGTCCGACTGAATAACTAGGCTACTGAAGACGTTAGTGACATGGTTATCAATTTATTCTGGCTTGTACCTAACCTACCCAAACCTAACCTAACCTACCAAAAAAAAAAAAAATCTTTGCTTAGCTCGGTTCAACATCCTCGTCCACCGAGTTACACAGCTGTTCATGTATTTATATTACTACTGCGTCATGCAAAAGCAATTCGATTCACAATGTAAAGGTATTTCCTCCAATGACCGCAACCGCATATAGTGATTAGCAGCACGAAACCTCAACATAAGCAAGTAAATAAACAATTAGAACAACTGCAATCTTTGTTTACTTAATTATAAATAAACAACAATTAATTAAAACTTATCATAAGTAAAATGATTGCATTTTTTCTCATTCAAACCAGTTTAATGTTACCTTTAGGAGTGGCGCCACTAGCGAAAATGGGTGTCAGTTTTATTCACGGTTCCTTAGTGATTTTAGTTCCATATTTTGCCGTGGTTATTTACACTGGGTGTAATGTGAACGTAAGTATTATTATGCAATATGCAATATTAATAATTACACTAGGTTATCGTTTTCAATGACATTGAACGGCGTCGGTCATTCAATGCGGGTGTTTCGACGAGTCAGCGAAATTTGGGAAATACGGAAATCAGATCTGTGTTGTTCAGTTCACTTGTTTACATCTTCTGTTTCTATTAAAGTTGTAGCATTGTTTAGATGTTTGGTGCATTATTATTGCAGTTATATGAATTACTTGCGTTACCTAGAATAGTAATTAAATAAATACTGTAGTTAGAATAGCAACTAGCATTTCTGGATTTCTGGATTTAAGGACATTGGAGAGTTCAGAGAGACAATCTTAAAATTCTGACAACCGTAGGTGTCGCTACTGAGATTTCACTAGCAATAGAACTACTCAAATTTACCTCAAGAATACTGATTATTTCTCTCTACATAAAAAGAAATAATAAATACATAATAAAATATACAGCCAATAAAATATCTCAAACATTTCAAAATAGCGCATTGATATTTTCAAACTGTCAATGTAACTTTTTTATCGACAAGGAAAACCTTCAGCTCTGTATAATAATTACGAGTATATACGTGATGCTAACATTGACAATGGACTTACTCGCGTTATCTATTTGCATACAACTACTACCTACTGTTTTATTTGCGTTGGGATTTTTAACATTCTTTTATAGGCCTTCACCTTTCAACTACGGGAACAATTAGCCTGACGAAGTGTTAGAACGAAATTGTTTGTAATTTCATTGTCAGACTGACTTTATGCTTCAAATGTGTGATGTGAATTAATTGAACTTTCTGGGATTCCAACATTTCTTTTGTGTTAGAATTTTGACCTTGATAGTCTAAATCAGTAAACCAATACGAAAGGAATAGCTCTATTAACAACAGTTATCGAAGTAATCAAGACTCCCGGGCGGTAAGCGCTGGATAGGCAAGTATGAGGACAAGACAAGGATCCTTCCACATTTGCGAAATTCTCTTTCAACTTTAAAAAATATAAGTCATCTAGCTTAGAATAACTTAATTTCTTTTTCATAGCAACTGAGAATCTCATTCAAAAGGCATTGTTTGTGTGTAGAGGAAGTGACATTGTATATAACAACACCTATTGTCTGTTTTTGAAGAGCGCCAGTAGTTTTGTGTAACATCAGGAAGCAGTACTCGTTTGTTTCTTTATTAAACCATAAAAACTAGTCATAAAATGTTGTTAACTTTTTATGCGTATCTCGAAGGATATTGAAACAAAAAAATCTCAAGTGGTCTCAAAATCTGGTAAGATGAATATAAGACAATGTGGTATCGGTTATAAAACTCGTATATAAGACACAGTTACTTATATTCGATAATATTTCCATCCTTTTAACCAAGTTACATTACGGTATGAAGTTATTCTAGTCAGCGGATAGAAATCAAGTTTATTGAAGTTTATAGAAAGCGTTTCACTTTAAAAGCTCGGTTCTACACGAATTTCATTACGATTTTCTCCTAATTTATTGTATGAATTGTGATTTATATTGTAGAATTGCTCCCTGCAAGTCTGGAAATAACAGTAGGTGATAAAAATAACTCACGTTTAGTATTATTCAAATCATTCTGCCACGCTTCTGGAAGGAGATGTAGGAACACGTCGCCCAATAGTCCACCCACTGCAAAACTCAGCAGTATCCTTAATGTTGAGGCTCCAGCTGAAACAAAATAAAATTATCAGGTTATAGACATTATAAATAGTAAAGAAAAACACAGTAGCCACAAGACATCTACTGTTGAACATAGGCTTCCCAATTTCCAAATTACTTCTATACTGTCCAGTTGGAAGCGAACTGCATCCAGCAGCTCACTACGACCTTTATATTAGGTCATCTGTTTGCCTCGAAGGAAGACAATAATGTAATACAATAATTTAATGAGGGAGGGAAAATATATTTTTGCTTGTGTGACGCCTTCGACCCCAATATAAAAGAACACAGAAACATAGTTCATGACAATGCGTGGACAGTGGGTAATTTTCCAAAAATAGTCATATTCGCTTATCGGTTACATTTCGTAAAGACTTTTTACATCCCATGTTATCCCAAGTTAAAACAATCGTGATACACATCCATCTGACATTAATTGCATATCATATCAGTGAACGAACTATTCGAAGGTCGGCAGATATCAGCGTATAGTTTCTTAGTAACAATAAGCTGTCAGTATGACTGTATCACGGGATCGCAGTGTGCTATCTAATCACTAAAAGTACTGACTACTGATACACAAGGGTCATTGCTTATAGGATTTGCGATCGACCGTGGCTGCGCTTAGATTGTTAGTTGTGCTAGGAATATTAGTAGAGATTCGTTTGTTGTAGGACATGAAGTGGTCAATTTTAAGTGTGGGAGAGCCATGCTTCGGCACGAATGGGCCGGCTCGACCGGAGTGATACCACGGCCTCACAGAAAACCGACGTGAAATAAAGCTTGCGTTGTGTTCCGTCGCGTGAGTAAGGTTACCGGAGGTCCAATCACCCCCTCCTCCAATCTCCTCAATCCCTGATTCCCCAACAATCCCAATTCATAATCCCCAAAATGCCGGTAACGCACTTATAACGCCTCCGGTGTTCAGGTGTCTATGGGCGACAACCATTGGTTACCATCAGGGATCCGTCAACTCTGTTACCGGGTTATCCCATAAAAAAATCTAAGGGGGAATATTACAGTTATATTTATAAGCTGTTTAGTCGGTGCGCAAAAATAATGTTCAATGCAAACATTCACTTCATGAAAATGTGCGTTCGGAATTATGGGAAAAATTTGCGAGCGATTTGCTAGACGTTAAGGCATCACAGATTACATAAAGAATAGGTAACATAAGAGTATAAATCAATTTATTAGTTTCGACAGCGATGGTTAATAGAAATTTTATTTTAGACGTCTTTAATCAAATCTTTGAAAATCAATGAAAGATCTGATACGGAAATAATCAACAAATGAAAAGTTCACAATGTGCATCAATAAGTGATATAGCAGGATTATGTATGTAACTATCATTTCGTTCAACTACCGGATTTACTGAAGAGCATTGATAGGGTAACAGTTCACATAAATAAGTATTCATTTATTGTGACACCGTTTATGGAAGAGTAAGATCGAATCTATACTAATATTATAAAGCTGAAGAGTTTGTTTTTTTGTTTGTTTGTTTGAACGCGCTAATCTACGAATCTAATGATTCGAATTGAATAATTCTTTATGTGTTGGACAGTCCATTTATCGAGGAAGGCTATAGGCTATAAGACATCTCGCTACGACGACAATAAGAGCCGAGCAGAGCGGGTGAAACCGCGCGCAAATAGCTAGTTAGTTATATAATTTGCAATTTTTAAAGGAAATGGCCTAACAAAGGTCGAAATAATTCTACGGGTGTTCCAAAGGTCTTAAAACCAACTTCAAATAAGAAAATAGTTACACATAAGTTAATTATTCCACAGCATGTAGCACGCGCCTTACCTATTATGTATTGTGTACCCAATTAAATTTACATTAAGAGATAAATATTATCAGGTCCTATTTACTTGTCGATTACCGCTGTGATTTCTGTGATAACATCGATTGGTTTTATCATAATTATTTTAAGTGTCATAAGACTTGTATAAGCTCAAAGGCGTATAGTTTGTTTTTAAAAAATTAACATCAACAGCTCATTAGCGGTAACTGCTGACCAAAGTACTCTTATCACACGGAGAAGGTTTGAACACTAATCACCACGCTTGCTCAATGCGGGTTGGCAATTTCCAACTTATGATGATAAATATAATAAAAAAAAAAAAAAAAAATTATAAGCTTAGGTTTCCATGCGATGTAGAGGTCAAACTGGAATCAAATTCTAAACCTTCTCTGGACTTCAAGACCACAAACGAATTTCAAGACCAAAATTAGCCAAATCGGTTCAGACGTTCTCAAGGTTTAGCGAGACTAACGAACGGAAATTCCTTTTTTATATGTATTTTTTTTTTTTAAGGGGGGAAAATCATCGAATGCCCGCCTGGGTGAGGCGGAAGGGAGTGTCAGACTCTTACTGACTAAAAACCACCCCGTTCCTTCTCCTGCACGTCGAGCCGGAGCTCCGGTTACCCGTTTGGTTCTCCGCGAAGATTCCAGTCGCCGCGCCGCAGGTCGCGGAATGCTGCTCATGAATATGAGCCTGGCTTGAAACTAGTCGAGTTTCTCGTCAAATAATTGCGTGAGTAAGCTGAAAAACGTATTTAATTTAGTATGTCGCACGAAACCACCTTTATTACCGTGGATAAGGCAAATTTTCACAATAATGATTTTCGTAAAGACATTTATGGAAACAAATAAAACCTGGCTACTTACTTTAAGATAACTTCTGTCGACACTCCCTAACGATAAGACGATAAAATACAGATTCAAGTAGAATACCAGATAGACAATCGGGCAACTGTCATTATTAAAGTAACGAGACTGGTAAAACTTAGTTATCGGACATTTTGCACTGTAGCATCAGATAATGGAGGCGATATCACGATGGATCGTGGAGAAATCTTAACATCTTGGGCATGAATAAATTGCAGTCTTCGACGTGGTCGTGTCGTGGTCCAAAATATTTTAGAGTGCATCTGACATGAGTTGTGACGTTTGTTTATATATATCCGCATTGGTTTTTGGGAAGGAGTGCAATAAAGACAACATAACACTATTTACTTTGTTACACATTGATACTATGTCTTCACGTCTATCTCCTGTTGTAGTAGCTAGGGACAATCGAGAGGAAAGCGGCATGACGTTTTCGCTTCTTCTTAAAAATTAAACCATTTAATTCAATTATTCCTTAATCAGACACTTTTGAAACATCAAAATTGAATTGTCCGTCAGTCTGTCTGTCAGTGAAGCTAAGTGCTAATTGCACCAATCTTTTATTCTCTTTCATAAACGCTGTTTAATTAAGGAAACTTTTCTTTTAGCTCTTTATTACACACACAATTACAGAATGTAATTAATTAGTAAGTATTTCGGCCACATGTTTGCTGACCCGTGACGTTCCTACATGCGAGTGTATCTTTAATTGTCTGCTATCAGTACAAGTAACTCATCACGTAGAGATAACGCGGATAACGGTAGTCACTCGTAAATACTACTACTTAGTAAGGGCCAGTCAACTTGTCAATATGGCATAATATTTCCGTTACCTTTTCGTAAACAATGTAACTATACACTTATTCAAAATTGGGTAGACAGAGGTGCATATAATATATTTCTACAAATTAAATTGCATACACTCCCTCGTTGGCCGAGTGGTCGCAAGTGCGACTGCCGGGCAAGGGGTCTCGGTCTTGGGTTCGATTCCCGGGTCGGGTAATGTACTACCAGGTCTTTAAAAAAATCTCTGTAGTAGCACGGGGTCTGGCTGGAATTGTGCCCGGTATATGGCAATAGGCTCACCCCTATTACATGGGACTCATAACATAAAACATAGTGAAAAGTAGTTACATTGCATAATGTATATCTTTGCCTACCCCTTCGAGGATAAAAGGCGTGATGTTATTGTTTATAAGGGACAGTCGGTCACCAATCCAATCCGATTATTTTCAGATATTATTTTATGTATCAGGGTCCTGACATCGCTTCCGAACCCTCTTGACAACCAACATTATCAGCCGGAAAATACGTTAGCAGTATCATTGTTCGAAAGAAATGCTTTGATATTTTAGTCGAAGGAATGTTGGCTAGGTTACTTTAATAAAACGAAAGATATCTCTGTATTTTTTTAAGGGGGGAATATCATCGATGGCTGCTCCCGCCTGGGTTAGGCAGGAGGGAGTGTCAGACTCTTACTGACTAAAAACCACCCCGTTCCTACTCCTGCACTTCGAGCCGGAGCCCCATTTGGCCCCATCCGTGGTGGTCTGATGGCTCTTTGAGACGCGCGCGGAAAGCGACGCGCCAGATATCTCTATATGGTTTTGTTATTATGTTAGTGTTGTTGATAAATTAATACATTAACATTATCAGACCCTAATAGGACATACCCCTACATAGCCATATTGTGGTCACGGCAAACCACACGCGTCGATAAGCTGTAGCAACAATATAAACATTGTTTTTTTTTTCTTAGAACCAAGTCTGGCTTATTGGTGATATGAATGCAAATAAATTAATAAGAACAATTGACTCGTCCTGTTGCCATCGGTCCATCGCATTGCATACAATTCATTTGTTTTAACTTTTTATTGACACACTCGTAATATATTATTTTTATTAAGGTTTTTGCATAAGTTAAAAAAGAATAGGTGATTTGTTAACATTATTATTATTATAGTTTTTGTTGTTTGTTTTTAACTATAAAGATTCTAAAACAACGGTCCAGTTATTCTCGGCAAATAGAAAAAGTATACGACTCATCTAAGGATGACATAAAAACTTCGGCGAAACTATGTAATGTTCAGCCGCGGTTGCTTTTATTTTATTTCGCAGTAAAACGCTTCGGAATTGTTGCTGTTTTTGTTGTTCGCTTCGCCTACTTACTTAATTTCTTTTTTATCCCGAAGGAGTAGGCAAAGGTGAACATTATGGCACTTAATGTACAATGTAACACCTAATTTTCACTATTTATGTTACGAGTCACATGTAATAGGCGGTGAGCCTTTTGCCATAATACCGGGCACATTTCCAATCTTGTATAACTTCTAAACAATAGAGTTTATAAGAAACTCTTTAGTTTATTTTTGGTCACAATTATCTGATCGTGTTTTGGACCAATTTTACTTAAATTACAAAGGCAAATATTTCGCATAACGTTGAAAATTTCACTTCTATCCGAATCCGAAGTCAGCAAGGTCGCTTACGAAAAGCGATCTATGGTGAAATATGAACCAACAGACTTGGAATGGAAAGAGCGATGTGGTTATTGATCTTTATTTCTTTGCTATCTTCAGCTCCGTGATACTTGCTAATTCCAGGCTCTGTGGTACTGTTTTTTTTTAAACTCAGTAATAATTTGCCTGACTCGGGAA
This sequence comes from Spodoptera picta, assembly GCA_038387885.1. Taxonomy (NCBI): domain Eukaryota; kingdom Metazoa; phylum Arthropoda; class Insecta; order Lepidoptera; family Noctuidae; genus Spodoptera; species Spodoptera picta. The sequence continues at coordinate 561,107 of JAZHFQ010000428.1, read as the reverse complement.
TCGAACCCGAGACCCCTTGCCCGGCAGTTGCACTAGCGACCACCCGGTTAACGAGGCAGTCAGTCAGTAACAAATACATAATATGTGAAAATGCTTATACATACTTGAGTTCCTTGTATTTTTTGATCTTTTCCTTATCAAAAATAACTAAGCTCGTGGTTAGAGATACATTTCATCACTTCTTTAATTTCCCTTCGACATTTATCTCCAATATTATCAATTTACGTGTCAAGTGCACCCTTATCTATTTATGTGTAAAGTGCATTTTTATCAGTCTACTGGTGTCTACAATATTTTACAATTGACTCCTATCATTAATCAATTTACATGGACTATTAGAAATATGGATATCAAGAACATTATCTATATTACTTGCGATTCATATCGTTTACGTGTTTCATTTTTTATTAGATGCAGCTTAATTTTATAGGTATGTTGGTATGTTTATTGAATTATTACTGTTAAGTGATTGATAAGAATTGTTGACAGCAGACTCGAGTAGCTGCTCATGAGCTTCAAGCCTGGCTTGAAACTAGTCGAGTTCCTCGTCAAATAGTTATGTGAGCAACTAATAGGAAAACATAATTCAATGAATTGTAAACTCTTGGAGAGTTCGAGAATGTATTTAAAACAGTTTTATTCTTGGTCAAGTCTCAGTTATTGTGATTAGCTGTCGAATTACATAGATAGAAAGACTTTGAGTACTATTTAACTATAATACTACTGAGGAATTCTATATCTTCCTGGTAATTTTCGACCGCACGATCGCTGATTTTATTTCTATAATCGAGTAAATTCTAAAAAATACTATTTTACATCACTCACTACTATAGTATAAAACGTAGTCGCTATCCGTCGTCTGTCTGTCCCTATATATACTTAGATCTTTAAAACTATGAAACGGATTTTGATGTAGTTTTTTTAATAGATTGACTGATTGATAAGGAAGGTTTATATATGTATAATACATGCATATTGCACCCGTGCGAAGCTGGGGCTGGCTTAGTCTAATATAAATGGTTATTCTTTTGTGTATTAAAGATCGAAATAATAATAATAGAGGATTGAAGTAGCTGTTTTATCTCGTGGGCGCAGCTGGTACATAAATAAACGTATTGAACTGTGAAATTGACATTTTTTTTTAAGGGGGGATTATCATCGAATGACTGCTCCCGGCTGGGTGAGGCGGGAGTAGGGTTGCCACCTTTTTCTTTGGTATTTAAAGTACATTGACGATTATAGGTAAGAAAAAAAAGTACACAGTACAAAAATAAAGTACAATTTATTCTTATTTAGTATTATTATATTTAAAAATATATTTTTTATTGCTTTTTGCAGTTTGTATTAAATTAGTACCTTTATTAAACAATTGCCTCTTTACTATAAATTGTCTAAGTGGCGCTGGCGAGTTATCGATTCAACATAAATCGATAAATATCGATATCGAATTGATAAGTTTACCGAAAAATACTTACGACTTTAATAGAAATGAAGTTTGCAAAAATAAAGTATTTTCGTGTACTTTATTATTCTTATAAAGTATAGAGTACAATTACCTTAAATAACGTACAATACTTTATTATAAAGTACGGGTGGCAACCCTAGGCGGGAGGGAGTGTCAGACTCTTACTGACTAAAAACCACCCCGTTCCTTCTCCTGCACGTCGAGTCGAAGCCCCGGTTACCCGTTAGGTTCTCCGCGACGTGAAATTGACATTAAGCAAGACTTGGGGTTTGCAAAAGATATACCTACCTACAAACCTACGTATAGGTTTTTAAACAATGAAATAGAATTTCATATCTCAAAACATGCGTTAATGATCAAAACTGATTTTTTAAAATTTCATAAATATAACATCACGCCTTTTATCCCCGAAGGGGTAGGCAGAAGTGTGCATTATGCCACTGAACAATGTAACATCCACTTTTCACTATTTATGTTATGAGTCCCATGTAATAGGGGGTGAGCCTATTGTCATATACCGGGCACAATTCTAGACTTCGTGCTACTACTGAGAATTTTTTGAAAAACCTTGTAATACTTTGCTCGACCCGGGAATCAAATCCGAGACCCCTTGCCCGGCAGTCGAACTTGCGACCACTCGGCCAATGAGGCAGTCTCTCAATTTTAAGCATCTATTACAGATTTAGAATTATTTATTTTAGTTATGATTCGGTTTAGTATATTTTATACTGCAATATCAATATGTTATCGCATTGTAACCAGTAGGCAGTGTTGTTATACGTCCGGTAAGGATTGCATTTTATGTGCATTTAAAATTATAGTTCGTTCACCTCTCTTGTGTGCTGTAAAAATTATCTTTATAATTGGGTAGTTCCAAGGTATCAAAATTAAAAATTTATTTATTGAAAAATTGGTAGAATTGTTGTGATTTCGTTCTAACATTTTAATCTTTCTTTCTTTTATGAGCGAAGGCAGTCAGAGGCCTTAGTATGAGTTTGTTTTACGTTTAAAGTAATCGTAACGAGTACGCGTTCGGTGCTCTGATTGGTTGGTTCATTGGCGCCGGCCAATCAGAGTGCCGAATGCGTACTCGTTACGAATACTTTAAACGTAAATGAAACTCGTACTAAGGCCTCTGAACCGTGAAACGTTGCTAAATAACTAATAAAACTAGCTTAGGAGATTTCATAACACATCTGAAGTGTTGTAACGCCGTAACAAAGATATTGGACGTTTGTGATCTAAAATAAATCCTTATCAAACGAATGAGATATGCGAGTAACGAAACTATGATCAATTGGGCGTCAACAGTGAACTTTTATCTCTGGAGTACGTTATGGAGATAAAGATTCGTAAATAACTTTTCCTACACAACACTTAAATCTTTCACTTTCATTATTCAGTATTTTACCTACTTGTTTAAGTTTAATATATTATGTTATTTGTTAATCGTATAGTTAACTAGCTTCTGCCCGCGACCTCGTACGCGCAATCCCGTTTCTCCCATTCCCGTAGGATTTTCAGGACTTTTTTTCTGTCATAAGAACCTTGTCCTGACGATAACAAACAAAAAAATAAGCCAAATCGGTCTAGCCGTTCTCAAGTTATGGCGTGACAATGGGAAACGGGTTTCATTTATATATATATATATAGATAGAAGATAGTAATTGGAAAGCGATGATGCGGCTAAATGAATATCAGTTATGACGAAAATGCCTCTGTTTAGGTAAAGTCTCCTTCAGGGCTGCGCAGAAACGCAAGGAGTTACGAGACTCTAGCTCGAAGGAGAAGTTGAAACGGCGTGGTTTTTAGCCAGTAAGAGTGTATAGCTAACAAGAGTCTGAAGCCTCACCCAGGGTGGGACGACTCATTTCCTCATTCGATAATTTTTCCTCTCAAAAAAGATCCTCGATAGGAATGGACGTGACTAGCTGCCGTATAGTTGTTGCTATGAGAAATATTCACAGGGAAACAGCAGCTTCAACATTGTCACAGATTAGCCAATCAACAAAGATTAAACTGCTAGTGAGATTGACAGCCTAGCCAGACGTATGAATGTAAGTGTGGTAGGGGACTAAGGCAACTATGTATATGCAGTGTAAGTGCATTAGCAATTGAACAGGAAGCGTGAAGGAGGGAGATATTTCGTCCCCTGTGACACAACATACAACGCTGGCGGCTCGCGAAAATATAAAATCTACCTACTTATAGACTACGTTGATCATGAACACTGAAATTTTTGACCGACTTTAATAAAAATGAGGTTCTCAGTTTGACCGGTGTGTGTGTATGTATGTATGTGCGCGAATATCTCGCGATTGGCTGAACCGATTTTGGTGCGGTTTTTTATGCTGCATAGTATTTTAAGAAGTCAGTTATTAAATTGACGTTTTTTTATCGCGGGAGTGAAGTTATGATCCACGATTTAAAGTATGACTACGTAAGATTCGGAAAGATACGTCATCAGGTGTCGACCTTGTCTCGAAACCAATGTTACCGATACTCTTTGTTTCTTTTCGCAAAGAATTTATCGTCATACCAACCGAAATTGGCATGTGGATGAACTTAAAATTCAAGATAAATGCTTTTTTGTTTAAAAAAATGCCGTAGGTAGTTATTTTTATTTTTTTCTTTCTTTAACATCAGTGGCTTGTCTATTAATCAGTGTTAACTGATTTAAGACTCGGTTGGTTGAATAACACTTATTAGTACCATAATAATTGAGAGTGCGCAATTTCTTAAACATGTCGTGATTGGTTCAATCAACTGCCAGATATGAGGTTCATGAACCTAGATTTTGAACACAAGCTTCATTATTTTACATGGAAAAATGTGGCATATACCTAGTCTATAGTCCATAACATAGGTATAATAGGAACTGCATCGTTGGCCGAGTGGTCGGATAAGAGGTCTCGGGTCGGGCAAAGTATTAGGTACTGGGTTTTTAAAAAAATTCTCAGTAGTAGCACGGAGTATGGAATTGTGCCCGGTATATGGCTATAGGCTATGGCAACAGGCCCTATTACATGGGACTCATAACATAAATAGTGAAAACTGGGTGTTATATTGTACAGTGGCATTAAGTGTCGTAATGTGCACCTCTGCCTATCCCTTGGGGGTAAAGGGCGTGATGTTCTGTTATCAGTCAGTTATACAGAATACCTTACGAATTATATTCCCCCAAAAATATAAGTAGGTATTTCATAAATCAGATTACTAGCTACTAGTTCAAAAGAGATCATTATGAAAACACAATAAGCACTAACAGGTTCTCAATTACCAAAATATCACAAAAAAATTACATCAACATGAAAAAAGGAAGCAAGCTTGTCCGATACAAGTAGAAACAATAAACAAGAAATAGATATCAGAGTGCAGTGCAGACTGACAGAGAAAACAATGGTTCTCAGGCAGTAATGTGTAAACAAAACATGGTCAATACACCCTGAACAGTGAGCTGTGTAGTAATGTCGTAAACATGCTGTATTAGGTGTAAACTTACATATTGTATTGTATTGTGTTGTTTACAATTATTGATAGAATTAAGTTATTATTATATAGTTTTACAGAACTGGCTGCTTTTTACAGTCAAGTTATATCCTATTTGTATGTCAAATAAAAGTATGATATAGTTTCTCAATTTTGATATTAAGTTGAAGACTTTGGAAGGGTGTGCAGCAATGCATTATCAGCAGTTACTGAACTAGTTTTGAGTACCCATTTCTCGTACTGCTGTACTTGGGTTAGGTCAGGTTTTAAAGTATTTTCGCGACAATCTTGAATGAGTAGATTGAGGTGCACATAACATACTATTAATTTTTCAGTTATCTAATGAGTCCTATGTAATATGCAGCTGTAGCTAAATGCCATTTAGCGCTTGTCTACTTGTAGAGCAAATAACTAAATTATAGGTACATAATATGGAATTGACGTAAATTTTTACACATGTCAGTGTCATCCACAAAGCTAGTAAATTATATACCTTTACATTATTTACTTTTTTTTAACAAATGTTTATATAATTCAACAATTAAAGGGAGACAGGAGCCCATACTAAGCAGAGCCTGATTATATACAGTACTAGCTTCTGCCAACAAGTTCATTCCCGTAGGATTTTCATGATTTTTTCGGTCTTAAACTGTCAAACACCAAGCGGTCACCGGTGACCGCAACCTATTGTTCTATAATTGTGTCTACAAAACCGGTACTCGACGAGTTAAGAACCGTCTCCTAATAATAACAAATACAACAAAAAAAGAATTAGTAAAATCGGTCCAGCTATTCACAAGTGATACCATGACCAAGGGAATAAGGGATTCATTTTTATATATATATATACCTTTCCTTATAAGTTTATCAGAAGATATAAGTGGACGAGAAAGTTATTTTTAACTCATACTGTTACATTGACTTTTTGCAGCTTCATTAAAAGCATGCTTCTGATGTTCATGTTTTATTATTGCTACAAGAGTACTCTTAAATAAGGACAATTGAACAGATTTTTTCTTATTTTCATAATTAATTGATATTCAACCTCTCTTTGCTTTTCTTTTTTTTCTGTTTGAAGAATATAAATAATTTAATCATTATCCCATAGTTAAACAATACACTATAAATTATTTTCTTCTAAAACATTCTAGATAAAAATAGTTAACCGTAATTTAAAAAAAGCTTTAAAATTTCAAAATATGGATACTTCGAGATAATATTAGAAGATAACATCAAAATATGTGTTTAAATTATGCAATAATATGTAATGAACTTATAGAAAACCTGTTTGTATCATTGTCATTGACCATAGCTTACTTTTAGTGGGGCATAAACAACATGCATATAGTATTTTATTTTTTTTTTTAAAATAATCTTGTAAGTGTTTAGTTAGTTTCATTTTTATTATAGGTCTACAGGAACTAGGAACTAGATATTAATTTAAAAGCGAAAACAAATTAATGTTAGAATCTTGCTTTGATCCCATTAATATTTTTATCTAATTGGATCATTATTATTAATAATTTATCTAAAAAAAATAAATTGGTATGTTTGTCATACTAATAAGATAAATCCTGCAGGAATTTAGTTACATGAAAATAAGAAATGGTCTGATTATGAGTACCTATGTTGTATTGTCGTTTTTTTATTATGTACAACATGTTTTATTGATAATTATTGTAATACGAAAAACAGATTAAGATAGTCGTTCGTATGCCAAACGCATGCGCCAGCTAACAGCCACAGAGAATGATGACTTGGTAAATCTAAAAATAACAAACACATGGTCGAAACAAAAAACTATCGTAAGTAAACATAATACTCACGGCCATCTGTGAAGGTGTCTGTGGCGTCCAATGGGATGACCAGCAACGGGAATATGCCACTCAGACCGACCAGGACCGAAGCCAGTCCAGAAAACAGCCATGGATGCTCGTCTAGTTGATCCACAAAACTGTACATGTATTCTGGTAAAAAGCCCGACAACGCCATTGCGTCTTCGCGCGATGGATTTTAAATCAAATAGAATAAAATTCAGTTCTTTTTTCAAAACTCACAAAGCAACTGTTTTTTTAACGTTATAAGCTGCCTGTACTACCGATACATCATCGAAACGACCGGCGGATACTGTTTCGCGCGATGAACTGAATATAATCGGTATCAGTACACCGGAGATGTTCGCATTTCCGAGTTCTCCGAGATAAAGCAAGATGCCCGAGACCAGACAAACTAATCTACACTGAGACTCAGAACGTCCGACCGATATTGTCCTTATCTTTGTATGATATTAGAACAAAGACTATTAAGTCACCGATCTTTCACAAAAATAAATTATTTTTCGTTATTTTGCGCACTAGAAATATTTTACGAATATCATTGACACCCCGCCAAAGATCATTACAAAACAATGCGATGAAAGGACGATGCGATGAACGAATATATCAGAGCGACTGTCAAGCAACTATCAACTGTCAGTTCGACACATGACAGATAAGATTACATGAATTACAATATTACCAGAGGTAAAAATATTCCTACCATTTGGTAGGAATATTTTTACCTATATTTATAAATGCACAATAAATTTTTGGTAGGTGTTGACATTGTCTAGTTATTTTAGTTTTAGTTTGAATTTTTATTTATCTGAGACTTCGAGAACTTTAGAAAATAAGTCAAATTAGTATTGCAATATTTGAGGCAGCTTAAGTCAAACCTACACAAAACACATTTAATAAATACGAAATATAATTATTAGATCCAGGATGATTATAATATAAACAAATTTCTTAGAGCTTATGAAAAACAAAAGTATTAACAGTAAAATTATTCTTCTGAAAATTATTTATTATACTCTAATATAATAACGTTGAAATGAATCGGTCTAATTAATTGGAAACAATCCAAAAGTAGATAAAACGACTGCAAAAACTTTGATATTAAGTAACAACAATGAGTGAACGACCTACTAATTATCGTAAAAAGCTAATAAAACTAATAAAATTGATATGTATTTAAAAGCATTCTTGGGTAATCACGGAATCAATTTCTAGATTATGCGAAGTGGGTGCCTCAGTCTAAATAGCGTAGACATGTATTGAATCAGTCGTTAGATGATGTTAGACGGTCTCGCATCTACCGTAGTTACTGTGACACGATTGCAATACGAATCTTCTTGGCAGCCGCACCGTCTCACTGCGCCCAGTTGAAGCAAAATGTCGTACTTATTTTGGCCTGCCAATTTAAATATCTGACAGCATATAGCATCTGCTACAATATAACTTTACTGAGCGATTCGCATTTGTACCGGACGGTTAAGGCGGATAGACAGTCGACATGACGGGGAACTTGTTGAGTTAACCAGTTCAAACTTCGTTTACGGAGTTTTCGCGCCAATCCGATCTTTGTGTGATTTTAAAAGGATCAGTGTAAAGGACTTTTGATTTTGTGGAAAGGTATTTGGATTAGCCACCATGGATTCATGGGGAATTTTGAATGTGGACAGCGCTGCGATGGCGATCACAAGGGATGATTTGGGATCCAGCTTTCGCCGGAAACAAATGATGGTAATAATATGTTTTTGTTAGCCTACTCTATCCTAATCCATGGGAATGTATTCATTCCATTGTCGCACGATCTATTGCTTCTTTCCAACGCAAACACGATGGTATTTAGGGAGATAATGACAGAAATATTAATATATATCAATATAAATGTGGAAAACTAGAGAAATATAAGAATGAACATTTATACTCTTATTTTCTTCCTATTTAATTGAGTCGAGTAACTAAAGATGATACACCGAAACAGTTTTAAATAATCCGTCAGGGTATCAGTCAGTGATTCATTAGGATGTAATTATATGATCTCGTGTAAAAGCTTTCAAGTTAATGAATACACGACGTTCTAAATTATTCAGTCACATTTTCTCATGTGGGAAGGCTTGGTTGAATTTGAATCATTATTAATTCACGAGAGGTACATTCCATAAATATATTATGTTCAAATACCCAGATAAACTAATAATAGGTGATTGTCCTATATTTTCCACGATATAAATATTAAATAGGATTAACTGCAACCAGCTACACTACAGCTACTACAGCTAACTCCAGTCACTTGTCGAACGTGGGGTTATGGCAAACGCATCTCAGAAGAGAGGCCTCTGTTTTCAGTTATGTATAAAAACAAATTGAAAATATTTCAGTCATTCATATCCTAAGAATTCTTGTAGATATGTAAAAGATTTTTTTAGGTCACATTAAATATGACAGATGTTTGATGTTTGCTCATGTCTTAAATTACGAGAAAATATCAATATCTGAGCTATGTTGTCCGACTGATATTGAAAACGAAATGAATAATTCCAAAAACCTATTTGTTTTCGACAGAAATCTTTCACATGTATTGAAAAATATTTTAGTCATGAATTTGTAATTTTTTAAATACTGGTTGAACATTTTGATTAATGCAAGTACTATCAAGTCTTACGTCATAAAAAGCTAAGTACCCAGATGAAGACGTTGCTATTTCTATTATGCTAATCACACTAATATTATAAATGCGAAAGTTTCTTTATTTGCATGTTTGTCCGTCAATCACGCAGAACAATTTTGATGAAATTTGGTATGCAGGCAGGGTACGGGCTGAATAAGGCGATAGGATTTTTATCCCGATTAAATGCTCCCATGGGATAAAACTGGAATTGGGATGATAACAGGGTATGAAGATTAAAAATATAATTAGTCCGTAAGTTAGGTAATGAAAAAATATTAGACACGTATCTATTTTTTTATTTTGTCGTATAATAAAACATACATAATTACATACATAATATCACGCCTTTTATCCCCGAAGGGGTAGGCAGAGGTGCACATTCTACCACAGCACAATGTAACACCCACTTTTCACTAGTTATTATGAGTCCCATGTAATAGGGGGTGAGCCTATTGCCATATACCGGGCATATTTCCAGACTCCGTGCTACTACTGAGAATTTTAAAAAACCCAGTAATACTTTGCCCGACCCGGGAATCGAACCCGAGACCCCTTGCCCGGCAGTCGCACTTGCGAATACTCGGCCAACGAGGCAGTCTATATAATAAAACAATACTTAGATAAAACGAATCAAAGTTAACGTTAGTTCTACGTATAAAATGGACTTAGAATTGACGTCACGCGACATTTCAAATCAATATATCGTCGAATGTATTCGTTTCGTTTCGTTTCTGTAAGAAAATAAAAATACGTTTCTAATGATTTAAAATAATTTACTAGACGAATATTAACATAAAAATTAGGCATCTACTCTATTATATTCTACGCGAGTGAAGTCGCGAGCAACAGCTACTTAACACTAATAAAGCTTTGCTTTCTACAAACCTCAAATATGCATATAGGTAAGTACTCATAAACTAAGATTTTTTTACATGCATCGTAAATCAACGCCTTAGTCACCGTCGGTTAGGTACGCATCGAGAACTTCAGGAACACAGTTTATTAATAGACTGTACAGTTTTTTCATTACCATGCTCGTTACCTACATGACATAAAATTCTCTGTGAGATATGACTTTCATACTCTGTCTAGGCTTTGTTTCGTATTTTGTTTGTTTTAGCTTGATTAACAATTTCGAGTTAGGTTTAGTAACTTGGACTCTGGAGTAATATAAAGAAAAGTTGACTCAGCATTATTAGTACGACGAAGAACAGTTAAAACAGAGAGCAAGATTATGTATGTTTAGGAGGTACATGGCACAATTTTTAGCCTCTCTCTGTCTTTATCCGAAGGTCTTTACTCTATGATATTTTGTTACAAACTCCTGATTCACGATCGTGTTTCAATCTAGACCATTTTATTTCATGACTCGTTTGATCACGACTTTCATCTTAATCTTAGCATAATCATGTTTTTCCATGTTTTGTTTAACGATGTGTGGCGACACATGTCACAAGTCAACGGATGACGTCATAAAATCCTACATCGCACATGCGAAATTTACATTCGATTTAACACGGATAGAAAATCCCAACGAGCAACTGTTGGGCAGAAAGCCCGCCAGGCACGATCACCTCGCCTGGTCGGAGGATCCTCCTTTTCCGATCTTAGGGAACTATACTACTCTGTTCCCTAAAGTGGTGACCCCGACGTGATTGGAAGTAACCTTCACTTAACGGAGCAGATCAGCACCGTCATCCTTATCGCCATCCCTCTCATTCATCATTTCTCCGCTGAGCGGTAATCAAGTCGCAGCCAACCAGCATCCTCAGCCTCATCAGGGACCACCATCGCCTGCAACGAAGTTGTGCAGCCTGGTTCTTCCCTACGGCCTCACCAGCGTCTAGGCACAGCACTTCTGCACACGGTTCTGAAGGACATCTCCTCCCGTCAACGCAGACGCCAGCCACTACGCACCTACCCTCGCAGCATCTGTTCCCCGACTCACCGTGGGACACTGCGAACTCATCTCTCTGACTCACTGGAGTATCGCCCTGCACCGCTCACCCGACTCACTGGGCACTCAGCGGCACAGTTCCGACGCACTGGAACTAGGGACTTTCTACACTGGCTCTGGCACCGCTCATCTCAAGCATCAACAGCCGTCTCAGCGGGATCGACCTCCGGTCTTGGGAGGGAGTGATGTGGCGACACATGTCACAAGTCAACGGATGACGTCATAAAATCCTACATCGCACATGCGAAATTTACATTCGATTTAACACGGATAGAAAATCCCAACGAGCAACTGTTGGGCAGAAAGCCCGCCAGGCACGATCACCTCGCCTGGTCGGAGGATCCTCCTTTTCCGATCTTAGGGAACTATACTCTCTGTTCCCTAAAGATGTATTGCAATGCTGTTTGAATTCTGAAATAGTTTGCGAACACGAAACGAATCGAAAATATATAATAATATATCTTCGAGTAACACGTGGCTCCATTAGTGAGTTATCTTAATAGTGTTCACGTATCTTTGGCTAAGAATGGGGCATTGACGAATTGTAGTGCAATTATTTTGAATTCATATGTTTGAAAGTAAGTTAAATAACTCTAAATTCAAGTAACGCTGTAAGAAATTGAAGGAATAGGCGAAAATGTAAGCAAAATCGTAATTGCTAAAAGAAGAGAAATATAATATGGTTTTTGTTCTCGATTGGGCAAACAGACGGTAACATTACAAGTATTATGTAATTTATGGTTTTCGTAGTAAGTTAACTCGTCGAGTACCGGTTTTGTAGACACAATTATAGAACAATAGGTTGCGGTCACCGGTGACCGCTTGGTGTTTGACAGTTTAAGTAGTTCTGTTCTGCCACGTTCCTGCGTGTAGGGGAATGACCTATCTCCGAGTATTAATATAACTTAATCACTAAGTACCTACTATGCACCAGGTCGACCTGTTGACATCCTATAATATCTAAAAATAAGTCGCTGTGGCAATGACAGGCGATTGATTTGTGCCAAACAATTACTTGTTCTGATTAAGAGCAGACAATAAGTCGTGTGCTACAAAATCGATAAATAAGATTTATTATTGCAATATGGAAGAGGAAGATTATTCTGTTATTGAATCTAGTAAAGTAGATGAAGAATCGCAAACTGATATTACTTATACTCTCAAAGCTCCACCAAGGAGGAAGGTAATGTTTCGGCTATAAACAAAATAAAAATGTGTATTGGTTGTTTTTCAATTTCGAACTCTTTGTTTTCTTTTTCTTCATCAAATCCCATTATTGTGTGCCAGTTTTTGTATTCATTAGATGTTCCTCTTTGAGATTTCATTAATTTATGTTTTTATATTCATCCATTCATTACTATGAGTTGGCGTCACCATTGAATTAAATATCAAAGTGGTCGCAGAGACTAATTCTAAATCTGGAGTAAAACATCTGTTCGTTACTAAATGTACCGATTAGGGTTGGCGCCACGTCCATTACACCTTTGGTTTTAAGACGTCATAGCATTGACGTATCTAACAGATTTGCATCGCATATTTAGAACTTAAAAATACTTTGTGTGGATGCATTCCTTCTGTTAAGACATTTCGCTTGTAACCACGAAGGATACAAAGTGTATCAGAATCTGTGTCCAAAATAAAATTTTGCATTTGATTTTGCTTATTTTTATTAAGATTTGGACATCAAAGATAAAATGAACACCACAAAAAAAATTGAAAATCGAACGTGCACATGATTCTGCAACGTGACATTTCAAATTAGGAATGTATGTTATGCACTGTTGCTAGATTCAGATCTTACTAATGCATTGTCGCCAGATTCACAACCAAACTTCAATCTTAACTGTCCATGAATAAATGTGGTATTTGTATGTAGCGGTATTACTTTGCCTAGGGAACGTTCGCAACAACGAATCGTAAAGCATAGATTCTAAATTTAATTAGAGAAGTAATAATGCACAAGAATGAGTTCTTCAAGCCAATTTAGTTTGTAAATGATTTTAAGAACAATTGTTTTCCACGTAAACATTTGGACATTGAGTCACACAGTCCAGGAAATACCGTCCTGTTTGCCAAGTTATGTCTGCAGCACAGACGTACAGACAAACGATGTAGGTGTATGTATATAACATATACCTATGTACAGTTATATAAAACTGGCCGACATAATTATTGTCGATTGATAAAGTGACAATAAAATATAAAGTATTGAATAATTGTGTTTCAGTTTAATAGAAGTATCTTGTATTTATGAAATTCAATCGTGAAGTCGGTTTAAACTACAATTACGAACTACAACTGCCACCAAATTTTTGCATCATTGCATCTAATAGAAACTACACTCCTTTTACTCGGATTCGCTCAGATTCATATGTTTCCTATAGCTATGTAGATTCAAACGTGGACAACGATATGGCATTTGACGCACTTGGCTTCAAAACACACATGTTTAGTAGTAGAAAACCAAATTGAAATATTCTTTGACCTAACTATTTATAGGATTTGCGGGTGAGGAAAATTAAATGAGGAATATTTAATGTTAACCACATGAAACAGCTACCAAACTCCCAAACTTTATTGCAACCTCAAAGAGATTAATTCGGATTTCGCGGTTGAAAACTTTCAAACTTCCCGCTTCGACAAATTTTATGCAAAATATAAAAATCAAATGTAAAAAGCTGTCGTCATCAATTTTAAAATTAACATAACCACACAGCTGTACGCATTTCTCCAGTCATATCGTGACATTTTATATAAAAGAGTAAATAATGTTGGAATTACTGAAATATTTCTGTTTACACGCGCACTTTCGTCCAATCCCGGATGGTTCCAAAATTAACCTGAGCGTTCCATTTAGGCGCTCGAGTCGAAGTTCGGCGTGTCAAGTAAATCTGGAAATAATTCGCTAGAAAAACGTATATTTTAATGCATATTTTGTGGTTTTTATAAGTGTTTTGTAAATAAATTCGTCATGGATATTCCGACCGATGTTTGGGGGCAGTTAGCTTTGGAAGCCAGTCAAGTTTACTTGACTGAGGGCGGACAAGTCAGGAGTCCGTTCGCTAACACGGTAATGTTATGTAAATGTGTGCTTGTTATTGTTTAGATTGTTTATAAGACTTTAGAGACATATTTATCACTAAATAAATAATAATGTAGCCACACCATAGGTTTTAAGTACCTATTTCTATATGTGTGATATTTTTGTTAATAATTATAAGCAGTCACATTATTAGGTAGTCTATTGTGATCAAGACTCTAGTTGTGTTCCGTATCATTTATTTTTAATAGTTCTGTGCCAATATGCAGTCCAAGCTCTTGCCACAAGTGAGTGATTAATAGTTAGTCATGAAAATAACCTCATGTGCTTACACTTTTGTTTCAGACTATAGAAAAGCTTCCAGACAAAGTATTATTGAATATATTTTCGTATCTAACACATCGAGAAATATGTCGAATGGCAACGGTATGCAAAAGATGGCGAATGGTCGCTTACGATACAAAACTGTGGACTCACGTGAGTTTACGACCTGAGATATCAGGATTACATGTTGGTAAGTACACATAAACTATTAATAGAACCCTTTTCAATCATTACCACTAGACTAGCCTAAAAATAGATTTAAGGAAAATATAAAAGCTACCAAATCCGACCCTATTTTATTACGTTGCAACCCCATACCTATCTTCTGTGATGACATTGCATTTAAGGTTCCTGAACTCGTCAACAGATGGCATTGGAGTTATAATTAATAAATAATCTCTTCACGGTGTCAAACCAATGAGAATATAAACAGAGATTAATGAAGCCATGCCCATAAAGATAACGCATGATTTATGTAGCGTATGTAATATTTTTCAGGATCACTGGAGTCTCTCTTAGCGCTAATATCGATCAGGTTTGGTCCTTCACTGCGCTACATCGAGCTGCCGATAGAACTGATCACTCACACAGTGCTCCACGAGCTGGCTGCTAAATGCCCTAACTTGACACATATGCTGCTGGATTTTAGTACTGGTACGTACTGATAATAATTCAAGCATGAACCTCGCCGTTGTCCGTTGGTTTTTATGGAATAGAGCGTCAAACGAGCAGATGATGGATTACCAGACCGTGTTCGGCGCTCGATGGGCTCGTTCTTTGGAGCCGGCTAATCAGAGCGCCGAACGCCGAGCGTAAAAACGTTTACGTGCGTATGTACGTACGCGTAATAAGCCCTCTGATGGCATGCAATCGGCGCCGTCTATGGACACCCGCAATATCAGAGGAGTTACAAATGAGTTGCCGACTTTTTTGGATTTGTAGAAAACACATGTTGATTGTTGTTGATTAGTATAGTAGTTTTAATGTATTCAGACTAAAAGTTTATGAAAACTTGCGCCGTATAAATGCTCTTAACACGTAGCAGAAATTAACCGGCAGTAGAAAACAGAAGAAGACTTCCCGTAGCAAAACTTTAATTCATTATTCTTTGTTCTACTTCCAGCTATGCAGCTGCACGACTTCTCCGAGATGCAGGCGTTCCCCACGAAGCTGCGGTACCTGTGCATCTGTCTATCCGAGGTCATCTTCATGGAGGGTTTCATGAGGAAGATATACAACTTCATCAACGGCCTTGAGATTCTGCATCTTATTGGTGAGTTCAAACCTGGGGCCAAGCGCGAATAACTATTGCATTCGCGATTTATTTATTTATTTATTCGCTGATTGACCGGCTCCAGTGAACCAACCAATCAGGAGCGCCGAACGCGCTCGAAGTCGATACCATGACGTTATGAATGCGATAGTTGCTTGGCACTCTGATCGAAAATGAAGACTGATCCTAGTGACCTCTATACGGTCTTCTGATTCACTTCGTTGCGGGAACCAAGACAGTTACCTACTCATGTCCCTGGGCCGCGCCGGACTTCAGCGTTCCCGTATTTTCATGGTTATATCTACTGTCCATCCTGGCTTACTGGAGTTCCAGCGGTTTTGGGAGGTTGTGGGCTTGCGGGCTTGTCCCATTAAAAAAGAAAATGATCGTAGTGACCGTGTCCAGTAACAAAATAGGTACTCTTGTTTTGAAAATTCGTCTGTCGAGCAAGTGCGACTGCTGAACAAGAATAGATTAATTAGGTAAACAGTAAATGATTGAATATCTTTTTGGATCTCTAAAAAAATAAGAAAAAATAGCTCGGTAATAGCACTGTTTGAAACTATGCGCGGTATTATGGTAATGGACTTTACTCCTATAGAAACAAATGCTATTCTAGAAGTTGTTCTCAATTTCTATTGGATCCCGTTACATCTCAATAATAATGCGCTAAAACCTCATTGGGAACACGAAATAAACATAGCTATACCCATCTCTTTCAGGCACATATGAGAAGGTGGAGGAAGAAGAGGAGGAAATATACGAGGTTATCAACGTGCATAAGCTGAAGTCTGCGACTCCCAACCTGCGCGTCATCAACCTGTACGGTATCAACTTCGTCGACGACTCGCATATTGATGCCTTCAGTTCTAATTGTATACAGGTAACTATAGAAAATGCTTAATTAACGTTACTGTTCCGGTCCGGAGTGATACCACGGCCTCACAGCAAACCGACGTGAAACAACACTCGCGTTGTTGCCGTGTGAGTGAGGTTACCGGAGGCCTAATTACTCCCCTCCGCAATCCCTGAATTCACAAATTCTTAATCTCTAAAAGGCACCAGGCGGCGGCCGATTTAATGGCGACAGCGGTTGCGACAGTCGTTGAAAAAATCCGGCAGTTGGGACTCGAGGTGGCGCTCCACAAGTCCGAGGCCATGTGTTTTCATGGCCGCGGGAACGCGCCACCTCCGGGTGGGTCCCAAATAATGGCGGGAGGGGTTACCATCGGCGTCGAGACGACGATGAAGTACCTGGGACTCGTCCTCGACAGTCGGTGGAACTTCGTGGAGCACTTTCGACGTTTGGCTCCAAAGTTGGCGAGGGCGGGGGCTGCGTTTAAACGCATCCTCCCCAACCTCGGGGGGCCAAACGCCTCCTGCCGGAGGTTGTACGCCGGGGTCGTGCGGTCCATGGCCCTCTACGGCGCCCCTGTTTGGGCGCCGAACTTGTTGCGGCGTCCTGCTCGGACGCTGCTCATGTCACAGAGGGTCATGGCGATCCGAATGATCCGCGGATACCGCACGATCTCTGGGGAGTCGGCGAACTTCCTTGCCGGATTACCGCCGTGGGATCTGGAGGCGAAGGTGCTCGCGCGCGTGTATAACATGCGCGCGGAGGCACGTCGCCGGGGCGAAACTCCGCTGCCGCGCCAAATAAGTGCGTGGCGGGATGAGCTCCGGCGCGATCTCATGGCGGAATGGCAGCAACGACTATCGCAACCGAGGGCTGGGCTCGCTGCCATCGCAGCGGTAAGTCCCCTCTTTGAGGAGTGGCTTGAGAGACGCTACGGCGTCCTCACCTACCGCCTGACGCAGGTCCTCACCGGACATGGAAGTTTCGGGAGGTACCTGTGTCTGATGGGGCGGGAGGAAACGCCCGGGTGTCATCACTGCGAGGACCACCCTGAGGACACGGTGGAACACACGGTGGGAGAATGCCCTTCGTGGGCTGAGCACCGCCGTGTCCTCAGGGAAGTGATCGGCGATGGCGACCTCTCGCGTCCGGGCCTAGTGCAGGCCATGATGCGGAGCGAGGGGGACTGGGATGCCGTCTCCTCCTTTTGCGAAGCAGTCATGCTAGCTAAGGAGGAGGCGGGACGCGTGAGGCAGCGAAGCGCTGCCTCCTCGCAACCCAGCCATCGCGAAGGACACACCGGGCGTCGGGGATCGCGAGACGATCTCCGGCCACCGTAAGCGCGGGCCTGCGGACGGCGAGCATGGGTGGCTCCCCGTCCGACCAGAAACAGACCCGAGCGTACGGCGCGTCGCGTTCCGCGCGCGCCTCAAAGAGCCATCAGACCACCACAGATGGGGCCCAATACGGCCGATGCCGATTCGGAGTCGCGGAGAACCTAACGGGTAACCGGGGCTCCGGCTCGACGTGCAGGAGAAGGAACGGGGTGGTTTTTAGTCAGTAAGAGTCTGACACTCCCTCCCGCCTCACCCAGGCGGGGGCCCAGTCATTCGATGATTTTCCCCCCTTAAAAAAAAAAAAAAATCTCTAAAAGGCCGGTAACACACTTGTAATGTAACGCCTCTGGTGTTGCGGGTGTCCATGGGCGACGCCGATTACTTACCATCAGGTGTTCAGTCTGCTCGTTTACCGGCTTATCCCATAAAGTAGAACTACCTTTTCCAAACACACTTCGGTCCACTATGTTCGGTACGAAGCTGGTTTGGTATACTCACAAACCGACTATGGCGTAGAATGTCCCAATAACATAATATTATTTCTGTTCACAGCTCGAGTGCTTGGCTGTGAACTTCTGCAACAAGGTGACAGGGTCCACCATGAAGACCTTGTTTCAACGCTCCAGGAGACTCACCTGCCTGCTCATGAACGGATGCAGTATGTATTGCATGCATTATTAATAATATCTATTTCTAGAATAGGCAACAAATAAAGTTTTAAAAACTCTTTACGAACCTCAGGTCTCCAATCCGAGTACGTGATGCAAGTGGAATGGGAGAAGTCTTCGATCCAGGAGCTGGATGTAACTGCCACGGACCTGTCGACGGAGTGTCTGATAGACATGTTGACCAGGATTCAAAACTTGAGGTTCCTCAGCGCTGGACAGATTAACGGCTTCAATGACTCCGTGCTGAAAGGTTGGATGGAAGCGGGTACTGCTAGGTAAGCGTGGTGCTAGTATTCTTTTGTAAAAGGGCGTAGCAACGTATTTTTTTTTATTTCTTTATCGCGATAGATACTTAGCGGCTGCCTCCACGAGCGAGAGAATCGCGACGAGTCCGCCCTTATATCGTCGGATAATCTCCACGAACGAGCGATAATTCCGCCGCGTATCGTCGCGAGTCGTTACGGTATCGCGGCGATTCCGCGGCGACTCGTAACGGTATCGCCGCGTTTCCTTGACGTCACACATGAGGCAATGCTGAAATGACGCCGCGTTTGACAGCGCGCCCTCCGCGCGCTCGTCGCGAGAGCGCCACGCGCGGCGGTCGCGTTGCTAGTCGCGGTGGGCTAGCGACGATGTAATGACGTTTTGCGCGCTCGTTGCCACTCGTCGCATCGCGGCGATAATATCGCCGTGTGGAGATGGTTCCATAAAGAGTGTATGACTAAAAAAAAAATAGAAAAACGTGGCACGGCGATAATATCGCCACGATTCTCTCGCTCGTGGAGACAGCCCCTTAGTGGGTTTGTTTTTCTAATCTGTTGCATATTTTTCAACGCTTAGAATGCTTGGATACCGTTGGTCATGTTGGTGTTCAGGGCCCTACCTATCTACATCTACCTACTTACTTGTACCTACCTATTAAGATGTTAAAATCAAAAGTATATACATTTTTAAACGATTTTAATGTTTTTTTCTAAATGGACAGAGCCGAAACAGAGTTGTTTGCTAATAAGTCGCTAACTGTATCTACTTGCATCTATTTACCTATTTGTGCAGGTACTCCCAAGTGACTAAATGAAATATAGGTACACACTAGTTTATTAAGTACCTACTAATTTTTCACCTGGTTATCAGAAACCTGGTGGGCCTGGACGTGGACTCGTCTGACAACCTGACGGACGAGGCGCTGCACCGGTTCCTGTCGCGGCACGGAAACCAGCTGCACGGACTCGTCCTCAGCGGGATGCCACACATCACCGACCAGCTCTGGCAGAGCGTGCTGCAACTGCTCGTCAATGCCAAGTACGGTTACAAGTCTTTTAACTTAACCCCAAGTGTCTGCGCAAATCACTTTTCAGTGTCTGTCTATATAACCTTCATTTTTCCTTTTAATTTAAAACACCAAATACTTGGCACCAAAACGCAAATCTAAGCAAAACAAAATGAATTTTTATTATGTCTTAGTGGTACATACAGCAACACTCCGGTCCGGCGCCGGTGGCCTGTGTTGCTCTATGTAGTAGACGAGATTTTATTGACATATTTTTATTTGTATGAATCTAATTGAACTAAAATGTTCTAAATTTCTAAACCTGAATTGCCTCTAAACCTGTATTCAATTTTGGAAGCTAAACTTAGAATTTTAAGTGTAGGACCAAGAATAGGTCCTTGAGGCAGCCCGTACCCTTCCTAGGTACATATAGAATAACAGCAGTAACTAAATTCCATTATTTAGCTCGCTGCATTCTATGGTCAGTCACCTCAAACAATTAGTACTACGCAGCAGTAAATAAGCACTTATTTACATTTGTTTCGTAAACTGTAAAGCCCATCTTAACTGTAGTTTCGTAAAACGATTAGCGTTTAAATGTTAACGAGTTACTTTGAATATTACGACAAGTTTACTGCCTAGGTAGTTTCTATGGATAGGTATTTTAAGTGGAATCGAACTGATATTGAATCCGATTTCAAATATACATTGATGAATCCAGTGAAATTAATTTAACAACTTAAAATTAAAGCTCACCTTGACAAAGTCGATAAGATTTTCGTTTTTTCTCTTATTTTTGATTTCCGTATATTGTGTTCATGCCTAGTGTTTTCATCTTATTTCAGGATCCTTATTATGGGCACACAAGAACGTCTAGGAGTGAACATCCACGTCGATCAAGTAAGTCTTACCAAGCCATTGTGAAAGAAACCCTATCATATATTACTGATGAATTTAGATTAATAATACTTACCTTATTTTACAGCTGATGGACGGCATAGCAAACAGTTGTCCTAACTTGGAGCGTCTGGAACTACGTTGGGATCCAGAAAACTTGCGTTTTAGTGATAAGAGTCAAAAGGCTATTGACATTCTGCGCGTCAAATGCTTGAAACTCAAATGTTTGGTGCTCAGGTATATTATGTTTTTTTCATATAGAGACTAAGTTGGGTGTAAAATGACTACGATACCTACGGTTAATTTCATTATAATAATAAAATAAAATAATATTATTAGAAGCATTATCGAAATAAAGATGATTTTAATATTATTTTTGATAACAAGAATCAAATTTTGAAACAAATCTTACTATCACAAGCATATAATTTTTTTTATAACTTGTTCTTTGCAGCGACGGTCGTTACTACGAAATCGTAAAGGCTAACTTCGAGCGCGCTGACCGTACGACCGTGGTCCGCACATCAACCAACTGCCGCGTCTCCAACTACTACCTCCTGTCCAATTACAAGGATCTTATATTCAACTAAAGCTTCCGATTGTGTATGTCCTATATTTATAACGTTATTGTTTTAAATAAATGTCTGTAAACATAGTTAAGCTGTTAGATTATTTTATATGTTGCTAGTATATTATATCTATTGTAGGTTGTATTGTAGGCTTTTTTATTTTGTCTTTTTTTTTATTTTATTGTACACGTAACTACCCCTTATCTGGTTTCTTACAAATATTTCCATCCAAAGGTTGTCTGGAAGAAATCACCATTGTGTGATAAGACCGCCCATTGTACGCATATTTACTTGAATTGGGTTTAAAGAATTTTTTTTTAATTGTTTGTTTTAAACTACATATATGTGTACAATAAAGCATATATAAATAAATCATTTATTAAGCGACCACTTCTAGCAATAGCAGTATAAAAATGCACGTTGGAAGTATAGTGCTATTGTTTTTTGCGTAGGCGTTCCGCAGGGTAGTATTTTTGGTCCTTCGCCAAGTTACATATTAACTGTTAAGCTTTTATTTAAAATATATTACATCATAGGGAAAATAAACTAGAAAAAGAGAAATAAAACTTCTTTTCAGCTTGTCAGAGGATTTTGATATTTTAATAAAACATGATTATAAAATTTATAATTTGAGGTGATAAGCAACATATTACTAGACATTTTTTCATAATTCAGGTATATGTACTCACCTTGGAAGTTTCAATGACGACTAGGTTCCACATGTCAATGAAATACGTAAACAATACAATTTTATGACAAAGTTCATTGAATTATTGACTTTTAATTAATTCTGTATATTTGAGTCAACAGTGGATAGACCTATAGTGAATTAATGATAGATAAATGTTTCTAAGCAGGTGTGCGACTAGTAAATATTACTAATATAATTTTTCGCCTTTTAATCCCCGAAAGGGTAGACAATGTACTTAACCCTCTGCAACTGACGTGGTTAAATTGTTACAATTCAACGCTGAGGTGTATATTATACCAGACACCATTTCAACAGCAAATATTTTTGTAGAATTAAAGTATAGCGAGCACTATACAGTAAGGTACTCGCAGCAGTGATGCTCGTATTTGAAAAATGACGGTATAACACGTGATTTGTATTTCGCGGTGTCTGTGGGACTACACGTCAGCCGCAGACGGTTAAATCTCTATGTACATACATTACACGGTAACACCAACTCTTCACAAAAATTTATATCTCCAACTAAGTTAATAATCTCTGACAAAGTGACAAACCTAAGGATTCTAAGCAGTAACTTAGAAAAAATACTTATTTCTTTCTTTAGAAAACCTAATGCTAGACACACGTACCTAATGCTACAAAGTTCAACAGTAAGGTCAACGACTTCTGTATGAGGTCAGCCACAAACTCCTGCGCCGATGTTTTGATTTTTTATCATTCGTAGCTTATTGACGTTTTTATATTAATTTGTTTAAGTCTGATAGTTAATCAAACAAATTATACTTGAGGTAAAAGAAAAAAAATATAAGTACATACACGATTATCGGTAAAACATTAAATAGCTCGTAGGTTTGTATTATTATTTTATATCGAATCTAAAACATCTTGGTCGACAGCCGCACTTGCGACCACTGAAACACTGATTTAACTTTTAACCGGCTGATCCTGAAGTTATTGTGTGTGGACCTAGAGGTATATTCAACAGTTGTTTTTTTTTCTTTTTGGCAACAAAGTGTCCAATACGGTGTTGTCGACTATACTGTCAGTGTCGAATGGTGCAACAGTGGATATCTTGTGGCTGATAATATTATAATCAGTGATGACATATGGGTGCAGGCTTGTTACGTCATCGACAGTAGGACTAATAAGGTGAAAGGACAGCAAGAAACAAAATCGGTATGATTTATAGTCTTCAGCTTTTAATAAGGCATTTGGAGTCACTTTATATTACGTGCACCCTGGTTCAAACGGTTGTATCTTGTAAATATCAGTATGTGACATAAATATGAATGCTGTACAAATAGAAAAACACGCTTACTACTAAAATAATAGTTTATTTACATTTTATTATGGGAAAAATTACTATTTTTATATTTTTCATTTAAGTTAACCTCCAAATATTATAAGCTATTTCTAAATACCTTAACTATTTACAAATAGCTTCATTTTTTCGTCTAATATCTTCAAATACATTTCCAATATTAGAATTTTATCGAGTACTTGCAATTTGAAAGTCTGGAACGTGTACATTACAGGAGACATCGACATAAGTAAGCATCGAGTTACCACTAAGCTTATACTAAATAACCTCACACAGCATATTGAGAAAAACCATGCATCACAAGACAATTTAAACCTTAAATCACAGGTATATCGATCTGATTTAATATAATTAAAAAAAAAACAATAACTTACTATACAAATCGAAAAAATACCACTCAAATTATTCGGTTTCCAAACTGATACGAGTTTAATCTAAGTGGTACGCGTCCTCAACTCTCAGTCTCGCGCGAGTCATCTAACAGGGTCCCCCAGTAGCAGCTCGGGGTCCTCCTCGAGCAGTAAGTTCTGGTTGTTGGTGTTGTCCTCGTTACCCTCGTTGTCCTTGTTGCCATCTGGCTCTATCTTGTATAGTATGTCGTGGCACAGAGGACACCGGTCCTGTACGTACAACCACTTCCGTAGACACACTCCGTGGAAGTAGTGGTTGCAGCGAGTGATCTTTGCTGAGTGCATCTCCTGATAGCATATTGCACATACATCGTCTAATCTGTTCAACTGGTCCGGTGATGCTTCTCTCAGAGAATTTATCTTATTGACGGCAGTGCGGCGCTTCATGAACACGGACCAGCCTGCTCTCGCCTCGCACCAAATGTTAAAGTAGGCGTGTATGCACATCATCACCGCCCTTATAGCACCTCCGGACTCGAACAGTAATATCCACGCACCATTAAAGAACAAAAATATTCCAAAACAGAATTCTATAGTGTTCCCAAACGCTCTTATGTAGTACACATAGTCATCGAGTTGCTCCCAGAATGTACTTCGATATGCGTCTATTAAGAACAATGAGTATATCATTAGACTGACGATGACTTTCACTATCACTTCTATGCTGAACGCGCTTACAGCTAGCAGCCATGTGGAGATAGTGTGCTGAGACCACAAGTACACTAACAAAGAGATAGGAAACATTATCAAGAAGGCACACACTCCCAGAGCTCTAATGTGTCTGTGTGTACTTGGATTATGCGACGCACTCAAAGACATAAGCATAGGATTAACAATGTTGTGCAAAAAGTGTAAGAGAGCAGTAAACAATAAACAAAAGTTCCTACATAGTCGTATAAACCTCTTCTCAGGGTTTAGTGATGTCAATCCTGTCTGTAACGCGAGTATGTAGAACAGGATTGCCGACACTGTTCCTATACTTTTGTCTTCTTCTTCATCAGTTAGTAGAATCCATTGGAAGAAGTTGCCAATATAATGGCAAAAGAATGAGATCACAGAAGTCATGCCGAGCACAGCAGTTATCGTTTCGCATCCAGTTACTAGGAGAGACTTGGTCATCGCAGCTAGTGATTGAACTGCTAGTAATGTGGAAACTTTCAACCCTTCTTCGGCTTCTTCATCATAATTATCCACAAGGAGCATAAGAGCGTGTTCCGCTACTCGTAGTACCCAGAACACCCGCAACACACACGGTACATTCAACCGCATCCACTCAGTCTCGACGAGTGCTGACAGTCCATAGTTGCTGACGAACAGGCGGCCATGTTGGTAGCCTGCGTACACCACATGTATCACGTTGTACGCTGACGACCACAGCACGTACTTCACCAGCAGGAGCGGCAGCAACGCCGAGAACACTGGCGAGTGATGCAGAAGATTCGGAGGAACTGGCAACATCGCTAGGAACGAGGGTGCCATGAAGCTGATGGGTAGCAGCTTCTGTATCGTCGGATGTCGAGGTCCGAGATGGACATACTTGAATATGATAGCCAACAGGAACTGTATGGCATAATTTTGTATGACCAGTATACCTGGCCCATCTACATCGATGAGATTTTTGATGTTTAAATTTAATACGTCTTCTAATATGCTGGTGGAATGGTGAGGTGAATTTTCGACTAGTGTTAAGGCCTGCATCTGTTTGATAGCCGACACGTTCGTCCAATAGGACACGAAGACTAGGCCGACTGACGTCAGGTAGAGGTACACGATGATTAGGTGCTTCGTGTAGAGAACAAATATGCAGAGTGCTGACATGCATCCTGAAACAGAACAGAAGGCTTTTGTTACAAGTTGGAAAACTTTACAACGTTAATATTTATTCGTAATTACCCGTTAATTGGTAAACACCAAGCGGTCACCGGTGACCGCAATCTATTGTTCTATAATGACGGTACTCGACGAGTTAATTGGTAATTGACTTAATTTAAGTAATTTAAGTGAATTTCAATGTAATTTTTATAGTCACGACAACCAAGACAGTTGTCTTCTTTTAAGTTTGAAAGTAATATTATACTCTTTAGACTATAGGCCATAGCTTTAAATCAATTATAAATATTTATAAACAGAGTAGTCAGTTTAATTAAATAATGATTACGTCACGATGTTACCTGTAATTGAGTAGGCCTCAATATAAACAGTATCAGATAAAATATTCAAGTTTATTGAGCATGATCCACTGTGCTACAAAGCGTAGAGGTCATGACCTTACTTAACTAAATGCTTGAATTAACTGTCTATGATTTAACAACTAAAACTGAGGTGCCAAACAAAATGTTTGAATTTTGGGAACAACTGCACCATATTGGATATATTTTGTTGCTTTCGTTAATATTAATTAGAACAAGGTTTGTATGAAAGAAGACATCGACAAATCACCGAAAAAGATGGGTTGCTAGAATTTTATTAAATACAATGCAATGCTTGGATAAGACATATTCGAGGCCTGTTCAGTTACGAACATTTTAAAATCATTTAACAAATATTTTTTTTATAGATTTAATTTCAGCACAGTGATTTTTTCATTGAAATAAAGGAAGTTAGTTTATGTGTCAAATAGTTTTCGATACAATGTGAAGGCCGTGGTTACGATTACGACATTTTTGTAAACACGCTGAAGGTTCAACGCCGGTGTCAGTTCTCATGAAAATTATTATGACAAACGTTATTTTTGTTAGAGGCCTGAAAGTTTTAAAGATCTCACCTTGACTGTCTGTATCAGATAAAAAGTCTTAATATAAAAATAAGAATATTTTTAGAAGTAATTTCTCATGTACTGTGGCTATGCATGCATGCATGTGGCATCGGGGTTTCAGTGCCTCTCGTGCAATTAGAATAAAAGAATAGGATATAGAGAAGGTTTTTATTTTAGTAAAAAAAACAACATCGGCATTTATCTAAAAATAAAAATGACTAAGTTATACAATCAAACTTTTTAAAATTTGGGAAGATGAACGTCTGACAGTGACATAGTTTTCGGTCTTGGCATGTCATAAGCAGAAGTGTAAAACGACTGAATTGTATCTTGGAGGTCACGGTAGAAACGATTGGGTTGCTTACTTTGTTAACATAGAAAACATTTTAAATTTGTTCTAAACCTTCTGGATACCTTTATGCTCGAAGTAAAAAAAATAATCTTGGGTAATGACCAGATTTGGAGTGCATGTAACGCGAATATGGAAATAGTCATAGGACTTTTTTAGTACGTCTAGACAGATAATCTCTTGGTCTTTTGGCCCCCATTTTAAGAACCGAGAAAAGTGATAAAGGCTTCACAGAAGACAATAAAAACAATAAAACTGAGGCAATTTTTAACTACACACATTTAAATAATACCATTTTATAAAAAGTTTTACAGCTGTGGCTTTACTTGTCTTTTCACTACAATTAAGGGTAATTATGGTTATCATGCCATTTCAACGGATGCAGAAAGAGACTACCTATATGTAATTATACGCAGACCAGTCCACACCTTTGCATTTTATGATTCTGTCTGACCTACACCAATTACTCTTCGCTTCACCGATTCATGGTCACTATTACAACTGGCTGAATTACTAATCGTATAAAATAAGTTAGTTAATAAAATTAATAAAACATAATATAGAGGTACAAACTCAAGGTACACTAAAAGAGTTATACTGCAGTTTTTAATTTTTGTTTATTTATGTTCACGTGTTATCAAAACTCGTTTCTGTCCGATTATTAGGGCTTCTCCAACATTGTTGAAATGAGGTCAACATCATTATGATCATTGATTTGACTACCAATATACTTTTTATCGTATTGTCTTTTATTGATTTTTTTTTAAGCAGGGGAAATCATCCAATGACTGCTCCCGCCTGGGTGATGCGGGAGGGTGTGTCAGACTCTTACTGACTAAAAACCACCCTGTTCCTTCTCCTGCACGTCGAGCCGGAGCCCCGGTTTCCCGTTAGGTTCTCCGCGACATTTTTATGGACTAGGGGGTTAAACAAGCAGGCGCATCACCTAGTGGTAAGCGATCTGCCATGCTCATGGACATTATCATCATCATCATCATCATCAACAGCCTATAAATGCCCACTGCTGAGCAAAGCCTCTTCTCTCACGGTGAAGGTTTGAGCATTAATCACCACGCTTGCTCAATGCGGGTTGGCAATTACAGACTTTAATTACAAATTATAAGCCCAGGTTTCCTCACGATGTTTTCCTTCACCGTTTGTCAGTGGCGTCTAAATAATCTTAGAAAGTACATATATCTCGGAAAAAGTCACATTGGTACTTGCCATTGGCCTCTTAAACCTCCAAACCACCACGACACTACACGACACATGGACATTATAGCACCAGCTAAACCGCAAGTGCATTTTATGTAACCTTTGTTTATTTATGTTTGAGTTCTAAAATTAAAATATTGGAAAAGGAAGAGTTCTTTGAACTTCGTTGCCCAGTTTTACAGCATAATATAAAAATATAAGAGAAAGTGTTTTGATACTGCGACGTTTATTATTGTTGACTAGCCACAGAATTAATCTACAACTTTCAAAACAGGTTAATTTTTGTGGTCGTCGTATTTTATCTTAATATGGCGAATTTTATTAGGCTTAATATTAGGAAACTAAGTTTTTTTTGTGTTTTGTACGCAAAGTAAAACAATGTTTTTTTGACAATTACATATAGTTTATTATTATATGTTTAAAGGTCAAAGTCGTGTTGGTAGGCGGATGCATGTATGTTTGTTAAAAAACTGCTGATGAAATTTTGCGTACAAAGGGACCAACAAACTAATATGAATGTACCGTCGCAAATAAGTTAAGAAGATTAGGAAAATATATGTATACTCATAAAGTAGCGGTAAAAATGTGGAATATTTTGACTGGAAAATTTGTTTTCACATCTCAACTGGAAACATTGAGATTAACATAGTTACGGCAGAACATGACTATGGGGACTTGAAAGTAAATTTCAACTCCAGCAACTGACGGTCAAAAAAGAAGATTTCATTAATTTGTACAATTTTTCGGTCTCCTCGAGACATTTCGGGTAAATAATATTTATTAAACGAACAATTTTTTTATAACGTTTCCCCACACTAGGATTTTCTCGTGTCGTAGGTGCGTTTACAAACATACAAGTTCACATACACATCACACCCCGACCCCAACAACAACAATCTGTGGATCACACAAAACATTGTTCCGTGCGTGAAACGAAACCCGCGACACGTTGCACGGCAGTCAGTTGCCCAGCCACCGTACCAACCGTTTCTTCAGGGTTTGAAGTTCGAAAATTCGCAAAATTAGATCCCCGCTGTCCTCTTTATCCAAGTACAACACTGCTTACCATCGAGAATGGGAAGCACCATATTATGTAAGTTTCAAAATGCAATAATACGTTTAGCTCTTCACAAGTTTGGTTTACAGTTAACCACAAAAACTATGTACCGTAAGATGTGTTGTAAGATCGGACCGTTATATTCAACTTATGATAGCAACACCAAACGTAATTACAGACAACGATCTGCATTCTGCATGGTAACAATATGAAGTATGGCGAGAAAATGCATTTGGAAGATGTCCAAAATGGCGGGAACTGTGACAGTTATTTTTGAGGTTATGAATGATGCATTTAATGTGTTCTGTTTTGGTCCTTTCGGGGAATAAAACCTTGAAGCGTTTAACGGGAGGTTAAACGCTTCCAGGGTAGTTAGTCCCCATCAACTCCTCCTCATTCTGCGAAGCAGTCATGCTAGCTAAGGAGGAGGCGGGACGCGTGAGGCAGCGAAGCGCTGCCTCCTCGCAACCCAGCCATCGCGAAGGACACACCGGGCGCCGGGGATCGCGGGACGATCTCCGGCCACCGTAAGCGTGGGCCTGCGGACGGCGAGCATGGGTGGCTCCCCGTCCGACCAGAAACAGACCCGAGCGTACGGCGCGTCGCGTTCCGCGCGCGCCTCAAAGAGCCATCAGACCACCACAGATGGGGCCCAATACGGCCGATGCCGATTCGGAGTCGCGGAGAACCTAACGGGTAACCGGGGCTCCGGCTCGACGTGCAGGAGAAGGAACGGGGTGGTTTTTAGTCAGTAAGAGTCTGACACTCGGGAGAAGTCATTCGATGATTTTCCCCCCTTAAAAAAAAAAAAAAAGTCCCCATCAAGCTGATGTTAATTAATCGATCTGTCAGATTTATAAGCCGATAATACTAGGATAAACCTATCTATCAAAATATTTGTAGGTCATGAGATTAAATAATGCATGAGATACAAATCCTTATTCAAATATTGGGAAATTATTTCCCACTTGACAGTACCGTAATAAAAAATCCATTTGATTAAGGGTTAAACACATCGTATATGCTTCTAACTATAGCATATTCACAAAAAGAAACATAAGAACTGTTACATATGGATATATTTTAGTCAATTATTCGACATGATGATGCTTTAAAATAGAATTAATTTCTGATGCAACTGTGGCATATAGCGCAAGTCACTATTACCTGATAAAGATGAATTTGGTATGACATTGATTGCTTTTGTTGTCTGTCATTGTACACTGTCAATCTTATTTAAAGTTATGCTAACGTGTCTTTGATGGAGTCAAAATTAGCATTGTCCAAAGCTAAAGGATGTGTGTTGCATATAATATACCCACACATTCATTGAATACAGGGTGAAGTGAGTCGATTCCAACATTCCCCATCCCACTCAACTTCAGACTGCTAATGCTGAAATATCAAAGAGAATGCAAGTGCAATGAGTGAAATGATACGTATATTGTCGTATATAGTTTACTTTTTAGTATTATCAATCTCATTACTTACTGGAGCGCTCTTGATCATATCGTGTGCACAAGTCTAGAGGCCAAAAATCTAATGACTTGGGCATCGCATTAATAGAAAAACCCAAAAACATTTGAGAAGCACCCTTCAAAAGGCCCACAACACTTGAAATCATAGCGCTAAAGAAGATAAAAACTATGCAAATGACACATACATAACTGTGTCTACCTGAGTCAGTGTGTCAGTATCGTAAACTTGAACTTGGTGAGTTAAGGACATATAAAAGATACTCAACGTCCTCAGACGAGAAGCAATGATGCTCTGTGGGTAACGGTCATCGATCTTTAGCTCTTTAAACAAGTGCAGCGTGACACACTAGTTCTTGATGGTTAGAAAAAAACTTAAAAGTCATCGTTGAATTCTTTAACGTTTTTTGGGTGATACAAAATGGTTTTTGGCTTGGTTCGTCTGTTGGTAATTATAACATTTTAGGATGAGGTTTGTTTCATGCAGAATAAAATACATTTGTTTTCATTTTCCGATGGGTTTCGGGATTACATATTTGACAGACCTGGCAGCAGAGCTTGCCGGAGATTAGGGCGTTAACCATGATTTTCGTGATGGTAAGTATGACAATACGTTGTGAAATATGGCATTACATGTAATTTCTATCCTAACTAACGAAGTGTGTCTTAAGTACGGGAAAGATGTGCATATTATACCAATCTATTTGAGGAAACGTGCAGTGCTATCAGCATAAAACGTGACTATTAATAAATTTTTAGGTAAAATAATACTATTAATAGATATTTTAGGCGGGTATCTGAGACAACGACTTGAAAATCATAGAGACAGATATAAAAATTAAAATCTAAGATTAAAATAATAAACCATTCAAAAACTTTGTATTTACTAATACTAAATGTAGATATGATAATTTTAGGTTTCCTGATGTTGTAGATAACAGACCTCGACGAACTTCGTTTATAAATAGATAACTACACCAGAGGGCATAATACTAGTTTGGTTTGTGTTTAAAGCACGTTCGGCGCTCTGATTGGCCGGCTCCATTAACCAACCAATCACAGCGACCAACGTAGTCTCGTTTCGATTACTTTTAACGTAAAACAAAAACGTACTAACGCCTCTGTTAAAAGGACAAACAAGATAGACAAACGACGCTATTAATTAACACCTATTTCTGTTAACACGTTGGTTAAGGATAAGGACTAATTAATAAAATAATAGGTACATACTAATTAATTAACCTATAGGAATTTCCATATTTGTCTAGCCGTGTAATCTTAGGAACTGTTTGTTAATTTGTACAAAATCCTTAAAGATTAATAGTTCAATATTAGGAAGATGGCAGGTTTTATATCGTACTTATTAAGATGGTTAGCAACGCTGTATGGGAATGCTCGAAAAAGATTAGGAAACATTTTAAAGGCAAGAATATTTATCAAATAATAATTGTAACATTCACTTCTCAACTAGTTATATGATAAGTCAAATGAAATAGAGATTGAAGAACACCCCAAATGCTAACAAGCTTACAATTCTCTTTAAAAAAATCCTTTAAAGGAGTCCCAGTCTGGGCGCCATAAACAAAAGCGTACAATACCTTTCTTTCATAGACAGAACGACCAGAATTGGTCAAAGCCGTATATCTTCTAAAACAACATTTCAGTTAGCAACCAACAAATAAAATACCTATCTATAAAACTATGTTATAATAAATGAAAGAACGCAATCGATTACGAGGGTAACAATTAGATGACGTCACTCTCTTGTCTAGTATCGGAACGATATCGATCAATTGTGAACGCAATCAGTAATCTAGTGGAATTACCTACACTTTCATATCGTAAATATTATAATGAAGACACGTCATGTCAAGAATTAGAGGGGTGATGACGTTCCCAAGAGAATTTATTCATTTAGTGCTTCATGTACACAAAACACCGTTAATTAGTTCGCAGCGCTACACATCGACACTAGTATGACTACACAATATACATGTGTGGGTAATTTCATATTAATAGATATGTATAGAAACATTCGTCTATCACACACTTCTTGGTATTTAAATATCATTTTTGTGTCGGTATACGTAATTATTTAGTAAATAAGTTTAAATACAAACGAGGGTAAAGATAAAAATTACTTATAACAAACTTTGAATAAATCGAAATCAAATAATGAGCAATTGAGCTATACAATACCCATATAAATATAGTGTTTTCTCATCGTATTTTTATGTTACTGAATGGTATACAATATTTCGATAATCTCATTCACAGCGCGTTTGGCGTAATGGTTATCACCTCCAGTAAAGTGCCGCCGGATCGATTCCAGCATTCACAATACCGACTTATCTGCTTCTTTTATAGCCTGATCTAATATTTCAAAAAACAAAAAAAAAAAAGAAAAACTATATAGTAAAATAAAAAAAGAATCTTTCAGCTGGAATAGAACTCACATCATCATTGATCATTGAAAGACGATAAAAGCGTGCTCATTAACCAGTCGACCACGAATACTACGGTAATACCCGTCAAAATGTCGGGTCATATCAATGATTGTAAATAGTTTTAACCTTACCCGTGAATTAAATTATAAAAATACATATACCGGCACAAGAATTAAAATACCAATGTGAATGTGGTGGACGAATATTTTTATACACAGTAATATGAAATTACCCACACATGTTCACTGTGTAAAAGATAGTAGTGTCGATGTGTGGCGCTGCTAACTAATTAGCGGTGTTTTGTGTACATACATTTTAAATATAAAGAACTGAAGATCCGAGGTCAGTCGTGTGCTGTGTGCTTATGGTTAGTATGTAGTAGGAGACATAAACATAGCTGATGGTACAGAAAAGTTCATCATCGCTTTGGTGTTTTACATTGTCAGAATCTGTTGTGCTAGCAGGCATGTATATATTAGCCGGTCAGAACTTTTCTACAGAGCTCTCTCTTTATTCTTCTACAGAGCACCAGTGATACGCTTCCTTTCTGTTGAATCTTTTTGAATAAATGATGAAATAGGGGATAATCAAGCATACGGATCACCCAGTGGTAAATGATCAGCCTCGCTCATGGATACCCACAACACCAAAGAAGTTGACAAGTGTGGTATCGAGACCCTTTACAAGATCTTTTAACTCTTGACCACCAGCAACAAGACTACTGACGATTCACTTCAACCATTTTTTTTATAATTCTACAAACCACTCAAATTACAATGACCTTAAGCTAGAGTTTAGTCTACCATGGTTAAAACACAAGTATAAAGATAACCTCGATCGATATTAACGTTAATATATGTAAATATTTACATTATGTACACACTACACAGTTCAATGTAATAAATAAACATAATTTAAATGTGAATCGGTACATTCCTAGCGAAGATTGTGAAAAAAATGCGGTAAAGTAAAGAAATGGTATCATTTATATAGTGTTAACGGGTTTTTTGTACTCAAGGTTAAAGTTGAACTATGGTTTAACACGAAGTTACATTTATTTATGATTTAAAAGTAGAGTTTTGAGCGAAACGAGCAAAGGAATTATTGATGGTAAGCGATCAGCGCTGTTCAATTGTACAAAATAATGCCAGCGCATCTGATGCCATTATGCGGAACAGATGTGATTATTATAGGGCACGACAGACCACCCTAACTTAGGAATTCCATTAGGAATACTTTGTCCTTCTCGCCAAAAGCTAGGCGTTTTGTGAAGGTTTTCCAGTCATAAAAAAAAGAATGTATTAATTTAAAATTTCTGTTTGAATCTTCAACATAGACTCGAGGTCTGTGTATGTCTGAAGATTTTCTGTTATAACGTCAGTTAAGCTCCTAAACGTTTATCTTCCTATTCTACCAGACCAAATCTTAAAATATTTACAGTACGTACCTAGATCAAAGCGAATGTAATCATAACATAAAGTTCTAGGTTTTTAGACAATTCTTTGAACTCTAAAATGTTGCTAAATATCTCATGGACTCGATTTGAACTAACTGTTAAACCGACTCACAGTTTTACCTACTTTAATTATTTAATAAGTAATTATTACTAGATTTAAAAAAAAACTTAGTAGTAGCACGGAGTTTAGAATCGTGCCTGGTATATAGCAAAAGGCTCACCTCCTATTACACGAGACTCATGTCATAAATAGTGAAAAGTGGGTGTTTCATTGTACAGTGGTATTAAGTGCGCTAATATGCACCTCTGTCTACCCCTTCGGAGAGAAAAGGCGTGATGTTATGATGTTAATATCATTAAAATACATAGGTAAAATAGGTTTTTCGCAAGTGATTTACAAATGCCTTAGAAACAAATTAAGTTTGGCTTTAAAACTTTGTCAATGTTTGCTATACGTTCGTCCTGTGTTTTCTTATATTGTATACATGATACATATATAATTCTACCTCTATTTCAAACATTAAAGTGAGCCGGGGCGGCCAAACAGTCAATATTTTGTAACTATACTTAAACTTAGATGAGATCGACACGTGTATAATAGAGGTAATTAGGTTTTATTTTACCCGTTTGTGCATAAAATATACAATGGCGGCCTAACGGCATTCTTTGATAGTTTTCTCAACAAAATTTCCTATCCTGGAAATCGAACCTATGTTCGATGAACTTGTGCCTAGGAGTTGCGATTGCATTGGAGTTAGCTGGACACAAAACAATTATAATGAGTCAAAATCACGCAACGCAACGTACGCAAGTCTACCAAATGAAAACGATCGTAGAAAAGACAGTCCATGATAGTATAACTAATTATTTATTTATTTATTTATTTATTTATCTATTTATGCACAACACACAGACAGTACACAGGAGAACACATATATAAATATTTTGGAGGTACATAGGTACTACATATTCCCGAAGGAATCTCTTCCTGCAGTCCTTCGACAGGAAAAACGGTAAAAACAGAGACACTGTGCGTAACATGACATGAAATGTATTAAATAAATAGATCACAATAAAATACATAAACCTATACATACATATGATAGATACACATCAAATAATACACATATTAGAGTATATTACAAATAAACATATTATACATACCTATATATATATATATATATATATATGACACTAATTTGAACAAGATGAGGAAAGGTAGTGCTCCCTTACGAGTCTTTTAAAGATTGGGATGGATTTAGAATCACGGATATTAGGTGGTAGGGAATTCCAAAGTCGCACTGCATGAACAGTGAAGGACTATGTGTAAAAATCAGTATTGTGTGAGACAACAGAAAGATTAGATTTAAGATGAGATCGGGAAAGAGCCTCAGGAGGGCGGGCAAAGGAAAAACGTTCACGAAGGTAAGAGGGATAATCAGGATTAAAAAGTATATTGAAAAGAAGACATAAGATGCGAGTGTTCCTGTGAAGTCGGATTGGGAGCCACTTGAGCCTTTTGCGAAATTCAGAGATATGATCGTACTTTTTTAAACCAAAGGCAAAGCGTATACAGACATTTTGCAAGCGCTCAAGTTTATTTATATAGTTAAGTCTCAAAAGACGTTACGCCAAATTTCATTTAAAAGACACCCATTTGTGGCCTTTTGCTCAGGGGTGAAAATCATCTAATGTCTTCTTCCGCCCGTGCGAAGCGGGAGGGAGTGTCAGACTCTTACTGACTAAAAACCACCCCGTTCCTACTCCTGCACTTCGAGCCGGAGCCCCGGCAGCCCGTTAAGCCCTCCTATAAGATATATACCTATAAGCTAATGAACATGAATTGGGGAGAACTACTAGTGTAACTGACATTGGAGAACCTAACGGGTAACCGGGGCTCCGACTCGACGTGCAGGAGAAGGAACGGGGTGATTTTTAGTCAGTAAGAGTCTGATACTCCCTCCCGCCTCACCCAGGCGGGAGCAGTCATTCGATTATTTTCCCCACTTAAAAAAAAAAGCCCTCCGCGACTCCGTATCGGCATCAGCCCTATGACCATTTTTGGGTTGGGAAACAAAAATATTCACCTTAATAATACCTATTACGTGTTCATGAAACTGTTATTTAATACAGCTAACAAACAAACTGCTGTCGACCGGAACACGGCGAGGAAGTGCGAATTATCTAGTCGTCGGCCAACCAGCAAGTACTTGAAGTTTCAGGATACGAGTAGTAACCGACCGTCGTTTTCTTTGAATTAACATTACAAAATATAACTGGTTAGTTAATTCCTTTTGTTTTACTTCTTGTTTGTTTCATCATCAAATACTGACCAGATTGGCGATATATTGAAGAAGGGCCAAATTAAAAGTACCCTTAACCGACGAGCATGCAAGAAAAGACTGATGACTGTTGATGAAGCGAAAGAGGTAAGGTATGTAAGAATCGTAGTAATTGGCGTTCCATTGTCTCTAACTACCTCCATGGGAGACAGGCGTGAATTTCTGTATGTTTTATCGTCATCATCATCATCAACACCAGCCCGAAGAGACAGTCTACCGCTAACCTTTTGCATAAGACAATATTAGCGCGCTTTGGTTGTCATGCAGTTTGGACATAGAAGTTTAAAAAGTTTTGATATATCAGAAAGAGAAATGATGCCCGTTTTTGTCAAATGTGTAGTCCTTTAGCTGTAGCCATACCCGCGGGATGAGTAGGGATGGTGACAAATATGTGTAACTTCTTTTGGATAGCATATTATGTTGTTGTGTAATTCCATAAAAAATCAATCATATAGAGGTAGAAAGATTATTAGACAACTTATCGTTTTGCAATAAAAAATCACGTATTTTTTATATGATGCGAAGTCGAATGCGAAAGCTAATAAATAATCAGCTATGATTGATTCGTTGGTGTTTCCATTGCCATTATATTGACCTAGCTCGGGCAAAGTCGACAATATTATAGGCGGTCCAAGTACCTTTTGCTTTATTTGGTTTACGAAATACTAAGAAACATGATGAAGAGATTTTTGGTAA
This sequence comes from Spodoptera picta, assembly GCA_038387885.1. Taxonomy (NCBI): domain Eukaryota; kingdom Metazoa; phylum Arthropoda; class Insecta; order Lepidoptera; family Noctuidae; genus Spodoptera; species Spodoptera picta. The sequence goes on along the minus strand of JAZHFQ010000428.1, from coordinate 523,254 downwards.
GGATATGACTAACAAATTAGAACTGGATCTGACTAGGGTATGCCCCTAAAACTACGACAAGCCAACTCGGTACAGACAGGCCTCTGAAATATCAGTGACATAGTTTACCATGTTCCCCTAGCCGTCTGCTAAGCGCGAATCAAGGTAAACCCCCTACGAAGGAGAATACTTTTGTTAAACAATATATATATATTATCCATATTCTGGTTGATGATGCAACAGACAGTGTTAGTGGTGTCACTGCCTATGAAGGATTTAGTCAGTTTGATTGTCTATTTGCAACCTCTTTACGATTTATTTGTTAAACAAATCGGCTAGAAATCTTGCATCTCTACAGATAATTCGGAGTACGCAAAAGGATATAGATCCTCGTGAGCAAAGCGGGTAAAAGCTAATGAAAAAGGATGACCTAGACATAGACACCCACGCCACTGCCTGACCTTTCGTGGAAAAAACAGACATGGTGCAATTATACTGTGGACAAAGCAAACAAGTTCAATGACCTTACTAAAGATAACTGGAAATCAATAATCCAGATAGATTTGCAAATCGTTTTTTTTTGTGCGCAATGAGTGCTCTAACTACCTAATTGTATTTTTTGCATTGTATCAAATACTGTGGTTATAATTTTAGCACTATGCACTTTTCTATAGTGCAATTTAGACAGACTACAGTTTAAAAATCAGATTTTTTTTGGTACCAAATCTGGTATCGGGGTCTATTTAGCTATTCTTAGTGACAGCGTGAATTAAGTCTGGAATTGTAAGTACCTGATATATAGAAATAGGTTTCATCTCGTACTACATGGGACTCATTAACATTACTGGCGAAAAGCAGGTGTTCCATGATACATTGAATATGTGTAAGAGATATACCCAGAGCCGTCTTAGACTTGGATCCTCTCCTGTATCTGCTGTCACATAAAGGTGTCAAACAAATGCTTTTTATTTCTTTCTTTACATGACACCCCGACATGAAACAACAATTTGTGGAGCACACACATATTTATTCTGTGCAGGAATCAATTGCAGCTGAAGCCGGTTGCCGTGCAACGCGTAGTGGGTGTGTGTTCTCTTTGAAATTGTAGGTCCTTCGGGGCCCCCTAAGGATGGATCACGCGGGCCTGCGGACGGCGAGCATGGGTGGCTCCCCGTCCGACCAGAAACAGACCCGAGCGTACGGCGCGTCGCGTTCCGCGCGCGCCTCAAAGAGCCATCAGACCACCACAGATGGGGCCCAATACGGCCGATGCCGATTCGGAGTCGCGGAGAACCTAACGGGTAACCGGGGCTCCGGCTCGACGTGCAGGAGAAGGAACGGGGTGGTTTTTAGTCAGTAAGAGTCTGACACTCCCTCCCGCCTCACCCAGGCGGGAGAAGTCATTCGATGATTTTCCCCCCTTAAAAAAAAAAAAAAAAAAAAAAGGATGGATCACGCGCCCGAATGCCCTTATGGTAAAGACAGTACTGGTTATACCCATATTGACAAATATATTTCAGACATCACAGTTATTTATAAAATTTTTCACAACAAAACTATGTTAGCAATTATTATTTATCCATTCCTACGATAATTTTTATTGTAATCTACTGTATAGAAAGATAAATATTGAATTATCATCAGCTTAGGTATAAGGAAGTGACATACATTCAACTGATTAGTCGGACAAACAAATAATTATGATAAAGTCGTTTTTAACGCGGCTTTGCCCAAGCGGTCAAAGCTTGAGAAGGAGAAGGCTATTTATTTGATTATGTTTGCACAATTTTAGGAATTTATTATTATGTTTACACAGTTTTAAGAAGATTGCTTGAGTTGATAAAGTGTGCAGAGGTAACAAAAAAGCTTACTTTTATATTTAACTATACATTTTTAGTAAATTAAATAAACTGTCTGATGTCTAAAATCTCTCAATATTGCATTTAAGAATTTTGTAAGTAGAATTATAAAGGGATTAAATATTTTACATACTATTTAACAAGTAATATTCTGTATGTATTTGCATATATCCTCATAATATTTTCCGTTAACTTCGCAGTATCAATGTAATAGAAAACAAATCTATTAATGTCTAATGCACAATTCTAGCCACCATGCTATGATGATAGTATAAAAGGGAACGTCATAGGTGTATTTTACTATCTAGACTGGTGCTATATCAGATAATAGTAAATATACTGTGTCTTGGAGGAAAAGGAAAAAGGAGGTTAATTCCTAATTACGTTATGAGTTCCATGTGAATAATAAGGAGTCTAGGACAGACAATATCAAAAACTTGACTTGACTTGATTGGATGACTGGCTGCTATGCAACGTGTTGAATTCCCACTCTGGCCAAAAATGATGACGGCATTTTCTGACTAAAATGTCCATTATTAGCCCAGAGTCAGGAACTATCGGTGGTGTTTCACCCGTGTCTCGGAAAGTATGTAAAACCGTTGGTCCTGTGCCTGACCTCTCTCCAGACGTGTCAGTCTGCCATCCCATCGAGTTCAGTGAGTGCACCTGTGTTTAAGCACACACTTGTGCACTATAAAATCTCCTGGATAGTAGTGGGCTAGCCTCGATAGTAGTGTGACTATGAACGAAATCGGTAGATTTATATTACAAATTTAAAACCTTCATTCTTTACACTAGGTGACTAGGCAGTTACATTGCAACCACCAAACTACCAAGGCTAAACCAGTAAACACAGAAATAATTTGCACATATTTAATGAAACAATGATTATATATTTTCCTTGCTACACTTCAATTCAATGTTCACTCCACATTGTATGCTAATCAAGGTGAACAGATTCAAAATGAATTTAAATGTATTGGATAATAATAGTTTTTGAGTTTATATTATTACATGTTTAGTTTATTAAACATGGCAGTATAAATTGCATATGTAACATGCCATTATTTTGTTCCATAAAGATTGAGGTGCACATCTTATGTCTTACATTTACTACTACATATTTGCTGAAAAGTTTGTTTGTTTAATTGCACTAATCTCTGGCACTACTGATTCAAATAGTGGTCAAATGTCAACCCATAAATTATAGACAGTAGTATATTTTTATGTTAGAGAAGCATATTTCTGAATCAAATAAAAAAAAAATCCTATCTTCTATGAATTTGGGATAACTGTGTCTATAATAATATTGTATTTAAAGATTACAAATAATCTACATATTAAAAACAGAAAATTAGGTTCAAGTATGTTTCTTTTTTTTATTTTTTTTAGTTTTAGAGTTACTGTGGGCGTAATTTTGAATATAAAACTAAAAGTTATTATTAATTGCGCCTATCTGTTTATTTGACAAAAGTGTTGTAATTGATCTATTCCATAACCCTATACGAGACTGTGGTCGAATAGGGTATTATACTGTATTCGAGAAAAAATCTAAAACTATATTATTGAAATAGCTTAGGCAAAAGGCAATCGGTAAGTGTAGTTATAGTTCATAAAATAACAAAAGGAATTTTTAAATTCAATTCAATCTTTTCAGGTTTTTTTATCTGTTCTATATTACCACGAAATAGCAGCCATCTTGTTATTACGTCATTCGGCTATGTAAACAAAAGTGACAGCTGTCAACCTATAATGTTAAAAGTTTAGGTATAGTACATCTAAAAATACTTATAAGTACATAATAATATACTATATTATTATTGTAAATATTCTTAAAGAAATAAACATAATTAATAAAGAAGTTAAAAAAAAATAGTGATATTGTGTAATTGACTGAGATCTCTTCTGGCTTCGAACCAAGTTTTTCTCATATTTATGTCGGTTGGCACTTGGATCCACAATTTTTTCGGTGTTTTAACACTAGTATTCCTGCATTCCGGAACACCACACCAACGATAAGCCGAATAATAGCTCATATTTGAGAGAAAAAACAATTTAACGAAGAATAACTACAACAGCTCATTGTTTACATAGCAAACTGAGACGACCATAGAGAAAATATGGCAGCCTTTACTTTCGTCAAAGCGTGTGAGAAAATGTAAATTATAAATGCATTTTTAGGGTAGTTAGCGATTGAATAAAAATTTTGTATTTTTTTAGTACTTCACTAACACCATAGAATCAATTTGAGAGACTTTTTAAAAATGAGTAAAATACCCTATTACAAATGAACCTGTATATATATACTTAAATAAAAAATTGAATAAATATTTTTGTGTTGGATAGTATTTATCAGGAAGGCTATAAAACATCACACTATAATCAATAGGAGGCTAGTATAAAATACAAAAGTGATATTTTAAGTTGCCTTCAGAGTCTCATGTAAAAAATATCAAGTGTAATTTGGTCAGTGTAAATGATTTATTGACATCCAAATCTAGTTCAGAATCGGTACTAACTCAAATTGATGGGTATAAGTAAAACAGGAGGAGAAAATCGACTTAGTTTCTAAACACTTTATGGTACATTTTGGCTTGGATTATGACCTGGTTGGAGTTCTTTATGGAACTTAAACAATGGTACAATTTAACAGTTTGTAGTGGCTTTTCTCAGTTTTGACATAATCTTCATTTAAAATCATATGCTTAGTAGTCCACTCGTGAAAGCATAACAACTACTTGTAGTTTGTATATTAAAGAAAGTATAATTAATAAATACTTTGTGTTACTTTATCTCAACATCTATTTATTATTTCATTACCCTTGTAACTGGTTTTAAATGCAATTAAAATCGTGTTTACTTAACGAGTACCAATTTAAAAGATAAAGTTTCATGATGACAGACTATTATTTAGTTATTTCTATGATTTGCAACTATCTTGTTTTATCCAGTAATTGGAAATCAAAGTTCAATGATCTAAGTAACACAAAACACAATATCTAAAGTTTACAAAAACAGTGTTAACTTCAACTAATGATTTTGCAACAAACCCAAGGCTGGGGAACAGTACTGAATTGATTCAATAGTGTTTGTATATATCAGAAGTAAATGTTGGGCTACACCAAGCAATAACAACATTTTTGACCACAAGGATCTATAATCCACCTTCTGTACATGTGACATGACAGAATAAACATAAATAATACTTTCGAAAGGAAACTTCATGTTTCGAAACTATTTCTAAAGGTTGAATGTTGAAATGCTGATGCCAACAATGAAAGGACACTCACCTAAACAGCACACGAGGAATTTTACAATTGTGAAGAATAACGCATTGTAGAAATTAGCGTCGTAATAATTGACATCTGGGTCCGTCATATCAACGGCGACGCCGTCGACTGTGATGTTGGCCAGCACCGAGCCCTCCTCGCCGGACGACACCGGCAGCCCCAGGCTGATCTTCAGGAACTCATCCACCACAAACAGAGGCGGCACCCTCAGCAGCACCTCCACTAGTGCCAGTGCCTTCGACCTCAACGACATTATTCATTTATGCAGACCTTTGCACACGTTAACACTGATAATTTAGTACGTACAGCCGAAATAACGGGCTTACACTGTAAACTTTCACGGGATGGTTTTGATTTATTTATTTTTGTATCTTTATAAACTTATTTGATGTCACCAATAATAATGCGAAAATAATGACTGAAATTTTTGCGACAATAAAAATTTGACATTACAAATTTGAATGTTGCCAGACTAATACAGTTGCCAGCATGTATAGCACTCAGTTTCTACCATTAATACAAACTTCAACAAAAAAACTTTTCAGTCTTCCTCGTTTTTTTTTATTAATCGTTATGGTAATGCATTCCGGGGTAATTTTACTATGAAATGAATTATATGGTTTGAGTTACAGTTTCTTTTTACATTTAGATTTTATTATTTAAAAAAAATTTATTTCAATTTTCTTTGTTCTGTGTCCTATTTAGTTACTACTACAGCAAAAATAACGTAGGGTATTTCCTCGCCATAGACATTAGTAAATGAAAGTGAGTAAATACCAAAAGAATAAATGAACGAGTGTATTAAACTATAATGGGTATTTAATTCAAAGTAGCAGAATGACATCAAAGTCTGTACAAGAAATATAGTTTATTTTTTTAGAATTTCGTTAATTTAACAGAACTTTATTAGTTACTAAGACTACGATCCGCTGTCGACAGACAGTGAGACCTCATAAATAGTGATAAATACCTATCTAGGTCAAACTTTGCTGACAATGCACTTCTCTAGCTGCTATATCAATAAATGCAAAAGTCAAGTAAAATAAAAAATTGGTAAACAAGGTGTACCTCCATGCATAAAACTTGGTTTTTTTACCATTTTTTGGTATCCTTCGAGTGCTAATTCGACTTGCTATTGGCGATCATGATCAAGAGTTTCCTGTCACCATCATCATTATAATAAATAAAAAACGTTTTATTAAGTTGGGAATAAATCTACTTATAATAAAAAGAAATATTTTCAAACCAAAATATTTCTCTGAGCTTTTTTTACCACAAGCCCGCCACCAACCTCCATAAACCACAGCATCTCCGGTAACCCAGGATCGACAGTATGTACAACCATGAAAACTCTGACATGCTGAAGTCCGGCGTGTCTCAGGGACATGAATAACTGTCTTGGCAACAAAATACATCAGAAGATAATATTAAAAAAGAAAACGACAATAAAAACTACAGTTTCCACTTCCTTCGGTGAATTACTGCAAAAGACAGAATGAATTAAGCCTAAATGCCCAAAAAGTTCTCTGAGATTGTAAGAATTCACTGGTTTGATTTCTATTTTTAAATCAAACAACCCGGTAGCGACCCTTGTAAACATTTTTTGTTTCGAAGTCCCTTTGCAAAGCGGAAAAACTTAAAAAAAAGTGAACAAAAAGCACAGAAGTAAAGAAAGCTAACCGGTAAAGTTTGGAAAAGCGGTGGAGTCGCATTGAATCGATATCACTTAGAAGGATTCTTGTCCGGCTTCCTCAGTTGCGAGGCAAATTAAAAAGATCGTATGCCGTCGTATTGTTGAAAGCTTTCGAAGCTCCCCGCAAAAGTAGACATCAAATTTTCTTTACGAATAAAAAATAAAAGAAAAGGTACCTTTGCATATTTTTTGTTGTTATTTTAGAAGATTGAAGAGCCACATTATTTTGTTATTATGTATGTGTATCTTTAAAACTTTCAACTTACCAACTGAAATGAGAATTACGAGTTATGGCCTAACTATGCAAGATGCTGATCTCGAAAATGGACAATACATCATTTTTTTATAAAAGATAACTTAAATATGATTATAGAAGATATCGGTTCATTCATAATATGAATACAGTATTATATTTTTATATTTCCAGTTCCAGTTTTTATCATATTCAATTTTTAGACTTGTTCACTGATATGTTATGTAGCCTATCTGTATAATTAGGCATTACCTGTTGTGACCTAACCAGGCGGTTAACTACATTAATTACTGCATTAAAATTGGAAATTTAATAGAGTAACGCATGGGTGAGTTTACACTAAATCGTTAGAAAGTAGGCACATTCGGAATCCTTTGTTGAATACCTAAATAAAAAATAATCATCGAAATATATCGAGACCAATGCATGTAAGTAGGCACATAACTTATGAATAACTGAGGCCTTAGTACGAGTTTGATTTACGTTTAAAGTATTCGAAACGAGTACGCGTCCGCACGCCGTTCGGCAATCTGATTGACCGGCGAGCAGTGAAGCAACCAATCACGGCGCCGAACGCGTATGTACTCGTTACGATTGCTTTAAACGTAAAACAAACTCGTACTAAGGCCTCAGCTATTCCATAAACTCATATCTAATTCCTTTTCAAGCAATTTTTGCTTCTGTAGGGTTGATTACACGTACACCCCCTATATTCACGGTACAAAACCATATTTTAAACATCGTTGAAGTAATTTTACTAAATGGTACTTTCAGATCACAAAACCGTATAATTTTCGCACTTCTAAATCCATAAACACACTCACTGACTATTAAAACATCGAAAATTACAATAATTACATCTCAAAGCGGTTTTACCACCATTCTTGCGTGCGCGCCAAAAAAAATAAAATGGCTGCTTATCTGTCAAGGCACGCGCGCGCCACGCGTTCGCTCCCCTCAACCGATTAAATGTAAATCAATCGTAAGAATGGACCGAAGATCAGTAGTGAATCCGCAAAAACATATTGAGTTACAATTTTTATCTTTTATTTGCGTTTCCGATTGAGACGTATCATTTTACAGCGGCTGATTACTGCGGCTCGGAATATATGGCTTGTGGGATTGTTATTCTTGCAAATGCATTTTTATTTTGACTATTGGTTAAGTTTGAATTAATTATAAGCGATTGTAATTAGTTTTAAATTACAAATAGCTATTGTTTTTACAGATGTTAAATGGACGACCATGAAAACGTGATACCATGAACTATTTTGAACTACTGGCATTGGGTACCGGTACCGGTCAACGGAAGTGTTGATTAAAGGAATAAATGGAACTTCCGCGTGACTAGTACATACTTACAGACGTGATACTTACAGCATGAAGACAGTCTTAAAGAAATTAATATCGAAACACAAATACCAACAAAAGATGGAATTCAGAATAAATTTTGACACAATGAAAAATAAAATAAACCAATTTCCGACAGTCACATCTAATTTATTTTCCAACAATAAAATGAATAAATTTCACAAACCAAAGAAGACCTAACAAATAATAAAACACATTATTGTACTCACCCCTCGGTATTGAAAGTACCCTCAATCTTTTTGCTCGCTAAACAAACATGTTTTACCTGTCAGATGAAACATTAACAAAGCTGCCACACTTGCCACTGAGCCTAAGGGTAAATACAGGTGTTACGTCATTAAGTTGTTGTGTTAAAAATTAAATCATGTATCACTGATTTTGTTTGCAGTTTTCGAGAGCGAATAATTAGGGGTAAAAGGTTCCTTTAATTTAGATTTTTATCACCATTTTTGTGTTAGATGTTTTGATCTAGATAATTTGTGTGAATTTTTTGGGAGGATTGGTGGCGTGGGAATTATTTGGAAGTGCCTTACAGTGTCGGAAATATGAACGACTTTTGCGAAGTCTCGTGTTTGAGGAGTACTTTTAAAGCATCCGTCTTTAGTCAGTGCGTGTATTTTGTAACAATTTTAAGGACTAACTTCAACTTCAACATTTTGTTACGTCCTCTGCTGAAGCAGGACTATAATTATGTCTCTTCTAGAAATGAGGGTTACCATAATCACACGTAATAAGCAGTTTCGAAATCGTGGTTTAAATGATTAAGGTTTATCAGAAAGCGATGAAATGTGTAGTCCTTTGATCAGCTCCCGCGGGAAGACTGAAGAGTAAACTTGGTGACAAAAAAGTATTCTACCCTTACGTCACAACACGACTGTGCATTTCTCACCCAATTATTATCACCATGACTATATCCGTTACTCAGTGAACCACTCCAGCGACAGTGTGACGTTATTTCAAAGGGAGTTCATCCTTGCTATCCGGTTACCGGACGAACGGACATGACATACGACACTTCCGTTTCCGAACGATCGACTTTCCGACAGGTGAGCGTTCGATCGATGGATTTGAATGTATCGGAGGTTGAGGCTTACTGGCATTATGGCGGATTAAAATTTATTATAATTCAAGTTATTATATCGTTTTATAAGTATTTAAACTATTTCGTCACAATCAATAGACGTGCTTTCTCATCTTTTCTCAGAAAGTTATCAAATATTTGAGATTTTCTAACTATCTCGCCTACCCCAATGGAAGACTCCTTGCTTGACGAAACATTCATTATTTACTTTGTGGACATCATTTAATAAGTACGGTAGGTACTTACAAATTAAAAATTAACTGATTCCAGAAATACACACTATTACGTCACAAACGTAGGCTTTGTGTAGCTATTTATGACGTAGAGAACCTAAGAAATAGGTGACCTATAATTAGACTTGTTAATAACCTTTTGTAAAAGTTATATGTGGAAGTAGGGCTTACAAATAGGTACAGTACAAAGCAATGACGTACGACTTAAGTAAATACTCTAAACGTAATGGTAAAAGTAAGTATGTTAGTACTTAGAAATATGTGAAACATAAAAAACTAACTATGGGTCGAGTTTTTATGAAAAACCGCGAAATTCCCGGCTTCTAGAACGTTCGACCTTCGTTCCTGCGCGCTGTGTGGGCCGGACCACCTCATTGATCGTCAGCTCTGCATCACTGTTCACTGGGCCGAGTGCTCACGCTGCTCACTGCACGATATACGGCCTACAGCACATCAATGTACCCCAATATGGCAAAATTACATCAACAACATTTTTAACGCTACCATTTTTGTCATAAAGTCGAAAGTGCATTGGAGAAATACGACAGATTGACATATTGGTACGCTAGGTTGGTCATTCTCACGGTGTGAATGTTGCTGAACGGTTTCGCGCGCCAAAAAATGCCCGCCATTTTTTCTTGATACCTATGGTATCCGTTGACGTGAGGCTTCTTTGAATTTTTGTCGATATTCGCGTATGGTCTCTGGATGCTGGATTGTCCTGTTTTTGTTGAACTATCAAAACGTTGGACAAATTGAACAATAATAATGATTATTATCAAAGTCTAATGTAAGAAAAAAGCTTTCCAGTTAGTAGGACAAGTTGTACATAGGTTTCGAAACATATTCTTTTGACTTATGGCGTGTCAAATTAGACCTTAACCTTTAGCATGTGCGATAGGTATACTATACTATACGGTATTTTCTTGAGTGGGTGTGTTAGGTCAACCAATTTAAACCAGTTATGTAGTAAATTAAAATGAAATTATTCAAGAATCTGTAATGCGTTAGGTATTTGCTATTAATTACTTAAAATTCCGCAAACGAAAAAGCAATTTTTGTATTGACAGATACTTAAGTTCTGTTATACTTATAACACGATAATACAAATATAGTCTGAAACTCAGAAACGTTCGGTCCATCATTCCTAAATGCAGCTCCAGGTATGAGCAGGAATTTTGCCATTGCAATGTCAACCAGATGCACCAGGAAACATTTGATTTAAAAAAAACATATAGTTAAACGATCGAATTGAGAACCTCTTCCTTTTTCTAAAAAAGGAGAGTATGAATTCGGTTGTATGTTTTTTCATATTTCCCGATTTATTTAAAAGATATTTAAAACTACTACAATTTGATGAAGCTGTGAAGTTGATTTGATGATGAAGTCAAGAGTCAATCGAGGGAACTCCTCGAGGAATGATCCCGTGTTTAAGCTTAGAATATTTGTATTGAGAAGATCTTTATATGAGATGTGATTGTCGTAGGGGCCTGAGGATGAAGTAGTATGATAGCTAAGGGAACTCTCCTCAGCCGGTAACAGTAGCTACCTGGTGTTTGGGCTTGATTAATTTGTAGTGATGAGAACATTACACCTAAAAGGGGTATGATTGTCAACAGGAGCCTGATGATGAAGTACATAGTATGAAAACTAAGGGAACTCCGAAATGATTAATAGTTACTATTCATTGTTTAATAGTTATTATTCATCGTTTACCTGATGTTTGAGTTGGAATAATGAAAGTCTGACGTTTTTTTTGGTATGCTGCACTTTATCTCGTGTTTGGTAGTTACTAAAGGGGCTAGTTGCTAACGATATTGGTAGCCGTTGGCAGCCGGACGGCTGAACGTAGAGGTATATAGTAAGGTAAGTGTTAGCTTCCTATCGCAAGATGAAGAATAGGTATTGGAATATAGCCAATAATATTGATGTATCGGCTACTAGCTACCGCGCAACGTGTTGCGAATGCGATTCCCGCCCCGAACAACTCTTTGTGTGTCCACAATCCACAGATTGTTGTTCCGGGTCTGGGTGTCATGTGTATGTGAACTTGTTTGTTTGTAAACGCACCCACGATATAGGAGGAAACCCTAGTGTGGAACAACGTTTTTTAAACAACAAAAAAATGTGCACCTCTAATAACAATCACGGGAGAAATTTCAGGCTGTATTCATAAACGTTGACAAGTTCGTTGCGAACTCAACTTTTTGTATGTGGCGACGTGTTCTCTGATGGATACGAGATGTTTTGGATAAACCTGAGTGGAATACATGGTCTCTTTTCAACGATCGCACACTCACCTATTCTTATTCTTTTGAGTGACCAGAAGCTCCATCATCCATGCGGTGTTGGAGAGACGGTCTTATCGGTAGCTCGATGGTGCGGCCAAAACACGGAGCACCTCATTAGCACGCAAAGTAATTTTGTACGGAGTTGAAAAAAATTAGCATGTCAGCCTATAATGCCTACTGCTGAGCAAAGCCTCTTCCCACATGGAGAGGGTTTGAGCATTAATCACCACGCTTGCTCAATGCAGTTTGACGATTTCAAACTTATTAGAAATTATAAGCCCAGGTTACCTCGACATGTTTTCCTTCACCGTTTGTCAGTGGTGTCTGGATAATCTTAGAAAGTACGTAATAATTCGGAAAAAGTCACATTGGTACTTGCCGTTGATAGACCTACATACATGAGAAGCGGGCGTATATGTTCAAATTACATTGATGTCAGGATGTAGGGAAAGCTAGTTAAATAGGCGTAATGATTATTGCAATAATATTAACTGATCGAAGTTTAACTTAATTAAAGCATCGTTAATCGTCATCATTTTATGTCATAATGATAGATTTTTATCTCTAGAGGTATTTGTGTCATTAATTTTTTATTTCACTGTTCGCATTGTATGGCTACTGTGACCACCAGGCCTGGTATACAGCACTATATAACGTCCCCAAATCCTTTATGAAATACATAATTTCATAGGCAGCCACTGTGTAAACAAGTTTGTCGAGAATTCGAGATCCACGTTCTATGTGAGTACCCAATTTTTAAATTAATTATTTTCTGCGTTTTTATACTTTTCCTGCGCGTTCTTCCGAGGGCGTAGGGCGTTTTTGGAACATATTTCATTTTGTTTCCTCATAAAAAAAACTATGTGAGGTGTCTATACCCAGTGATGTCAACGGTTCAAAAATTCAAAAACGTCGAAAATCATATCTACAGAAAATGTGCGGATGTGTGTGTGTGTGTGGCACTTAAATTTCAAACGTACAGGGCTCTCGTTTTACACAGATGTTAATAAATAATTACACCGGATCTTCGTTTGTTGAGAACTTCGTCGGAATTGATAGAAATCAACGAATTCCACGGCATATTAAAATTTTCAAATTGTCGGTCGTAATCGTTCTATTTTTCTTGTTTATAGAAGCTGCACCGTGACTTTCATTCACTACAAAATACACAGGCTGCTGAGACGTGAGTATAATGATCCGTCAAAGTTTATTTCACTTTCTGAGCAAAAAGTTCGTCTGACGCCTCGATTCCTTGATCTTTCTAACATCTTGTAAGCTCTAACGTAACAAATTTTTTCTCTTTTCAGATCCCCGACCCTACCAGATTTCGCTGCACGGAAAACGAAACACCGAAAGCAAAGGCACACGTCCTCAAGAGATCAGGGGTAATAGTGGCCCGGATGCCTGCGTGAATCAGACGCGAATCAATACTAGACCTACTGGGCACCGTAAATATCTTGGTATTGGTTGAGATTTTTTTCTTATCTATTGTGCCTGTGATGCGGTTTTTAAGTTTACTACTGCTTGTAATTATGTTTTTGTCTCACTTTTTGAAATAAAAGGGTGCCTGCCGTTTAGCCGAAAAGATTTTGACTAAATTTCATTACAATGGTATTAAAGAAGTTTTAACAAACTTTTTTTATATCATTTCAATCTTTCGAATGATTTTAATATGCATTTTAAATTTGATCAAATGTTTATCAAGCATAATGCATAATTGGTCTTTAATCAAATGATTTATTACAGCGTTTGGTGAAATGATTTGTTGAGAAAAAATACTTAGGCAAAACTGAGATTTTTTGTGAATAAAAAAAACAAATCTAATTTATGGTTATTTGATTTATTTCCCCTCAACAACAAATTAAGTAAGTGTTTTAATTAATTATTCCTTAATCATATCTCAAACAGCAACGTGCCTAACCCGGTCTCACGCCATATGATTCCCGATCTACCTGCAAATAATTCAAGTGCAATCAATTTGAAACAATGGCGTGCGAGACTGGTCGGCTCCGTATGGGAGCTACCTGGGTGGGCCAACGTTACACTAATCCGTATTGATATTTGTATCATGTTCGAATCGCTAAAGGATGAATATGTCAACTCCAGTCTGTTTTTGGAAGGATAGTCATCGCATGGGTAATGGGGTGTTATTGATGGAGACGAAAATGTTAATGGAGTTTCGGTAGTTCATTATTTTAGCGATATCCTTGACGATTTTGACTTCGCAAATATAAGTAACGATATACCTCAAAATAATAATACATAGGTACCGCCTACAAGATTAGTTTAAGGACAGACTCGGATGATGTTTCAACTATTGCTAGAATAATTTCAAAATTTGAATTAATTTGCTAAAAACTCTTATAATTTCGTTTGTTAACCAATAACTGCGTTGCCCAAGGAGATCAGAATGGCAACAAGTCGCAATACCTTTAAATTTAAAGTCCGTGAGCAACTACTTAAGCATTGGCAGACTCAAAACAATTAAGGAAACTATTCTAACAACGTTTTCTTTTTATATAATATATTGTAGTATTTATGCAGTATAAGTATTTGTTTAGTAGTATATATTATATGGTATGTATATGTCTATTTATAAAATATTGTATTAATATATTTATTCTATAGGTATTTATGTGTTTGGTATACATATTACATAACTTTTTTTTTATTTTTTGATTGTGTTCTGGCTTCGCAACCACTTCATTTCTCTGCACTTCCCTATGGTTGACTGTAAGAGAATGCCTTAAGGCATTAAGTCCGCCAATCACTGTATTTTGTGAAGAAGAAATAAATAAATAAATAAATAAATAAATAACTTAGTTACAATGATGATCTACCTCTTAACTGAATTACAATTATTACCAAAAGCATGACGAGAAGCCTAAAAGCAAGATAATTATCTAAACTAAATAGAATTAATTGCTTCATTACTTATCTCTAAACATCGGCGCACCGCTAAATGATTCTCACCACAGAGACAAAAGCTTCCGCACGGCCGGCCATGTTAACCCGATACGATGACAGCCACTTTCCCGCGCACAATATGTCATGTTTTTTTTTCAGCCGAGGGGTTGGATACAAACAGCCAATTACGGTAGGGGCGGGAGTGCACTTAGCACACTTGAAAGATAGTTTAGTCACCATCAACGTGGTGTAAGGGCTCGTCCTCCGCCCGCAGTGTTTAAAAAAAATATTTCTAATTTTTTAAACGGTCGCCTGTGTTGCCATGGCGCATGCTTCGACCGATACGTTTAATTTAATTAGTGAAAGGAGGTTTTGTGTGAAACTGTGATTTGTGATGTGTTTCGGTATATTTTCATGTTATTAGTGCTATTTGACTGGATTTCTTTGGATAATATCGATTATAAAGGTATGTATTTTTATTTTTAGCAGTTTTAAGTGCGGCAGCTCTCCTTTTTAAGCGAATAGGAAGGTAATTGAATTAAAAGTGACAGGAGTTAGTAGCACCGAGTACATACACAGTATCGTCTTTGGAAAATAAATATAATACTTTTAGTGAAATTGTAAATATATTATATCTCTCGGTGTTCAGAAGTACCTACTTACATAATTTAATGATGTAAAATGTAAAAACAGTGCATTTCAAAGACCTTACCCTAAATTGAAATTGGCATTTCTAGAAAAGGAGGTGCCTACCTCTCTCTATCTCTATTTTATCTATATTACTGGACTAGTCAATAAAAGTTCGCGATCCATAATTTTAAAAATAAAACATTGTGTTAGGATTAATACACGGGTAAGTACATAGCGTAGTCTTTAGATAAGAAGTACCTGCTTATTAGTTTTTTTTAAACTCAAACTCAGATTCCTAATACCTACTGGATATTGTAATATGTATAAATTCGTTTTCCTTAATTTAAGAATAGTACACTTTACCACTATTCGGAAATTCAACCCTTTAAGGTTCAAGCTTTACTCACCTTGCCATAAACATATTATGGTTTTTTTTCTAATTGCAACTACCTTTACCATAGATTTCCTTTTTTTCTTCAAGACCGCGAATAATCCTTGCTCTTCTGTTGTTTACCAAAACTTGACACTAGTGTCATTTTGGTTAAATTCTTCTAATTTTTACTGCTCCTTTCTATGTCTATAGGTAATTATATAGGCTTATAAGGAATAAATATCCTATCCTAGACTGCCTCATTGATCAAGAAGTCGCAAGTGCGACTGCCAGGCAAGGGGTCTTGGGTTCGATTCCCGCGTCGGCCAAAGTAGTCCTGGGTTTTAAAAAAAATCTCAGTAGTTGCACGGGGTCTGGAAATGTGCGCGGTATATGGCAATAGGCTCCCCTATTACATGGGACTCATAACATAAATAGTGAAAAGTGGGTGTTATATTGTACAGTGGCTTTAAGTGGAATGCTGTTATGTGAATAATCTATGTGTAATGAATAGTGCCACAGTTTTAACGAAGGTAAAAGTCAAGGTCTTGAATTTGACCACAAACAAGTATAAAGCAACAGCCTATTCCTTGATGTAAGTAATATTTGCATATGCTTGGATGAGAGAACAACAACCCTCTGGCTAAGAAATTATTTCATTGGTTTTCAAGTAATTTTTGACAAGTTTATGCAGTTTGATTGTGCTATCTAGTTATGGCAAACCCTGTCATGTAAAGGAGGCTTTTTATTTTAAACTAGCTTTTACCCGCGGCTTCGCTCGCATCACAAAAGGATAAAAAGTAGCTTATGTGACATATACCAATACACACAGCGCCATCTATACCAATAATTTCGTTTTCCCTCGAGAATATTTTTTTTCCGGGATAAAATGTACCAGATTTTATCTATTATCTAGAAAAAAATTTGATCCAGACTTCTAACTTTACGTCTGCAAAAATTCAAAGCAATCGGTTTAGTTGTTACGGCGTGAAAGCGGAACAAACAAACTCACTTTCCGATTATAATATTAGTAAGGACTAGTAAGGATGTTTGATAAGATGATTAGATTGATTTAAAAGGCTTAAGGTCATTGCACCCCTAATAAGAACGGCACCGGCACGGCACAAGCATGGCTCCGGAACGGCGTTTTTTTGCTTTTGTAAGCGCGCTTATAGCTTTTTAATATTGACGTTAAGTAAATATAATTTAAAGTTCATATTCAAATGACAAGTAATAATTGCTGAGTTGAAGACATGCCGAAGCCGTGCTTGTTAGGTGCTCCGCACTTTTAAACTCCCAAGAGACATTGATCATGATGAATACTAAATACTACGAATTTCGTATTATAACTTTCGTGGGACATATTAAATTAATTATATTATGTTTTTCGGTTTACGCACGTAACTGCACGTAACTGTTTGACGAGGAACTCGACTAGTTTCAAGTCATACTATAGGTTTATATTCATGAGCAACGTTCCGCGACACGCGATGGTGACGCAGTGACACTCGCGCTGCTACTTAATATAATGAGAGATTTAATGAATATAAGCTTCGAAAATGGTTTGAAACTGGTCGGGTTCCTTGCCAAACAATACGTGAGTAAGTCGAAATAAGTACGAAGTCATCACCAAAGTTTGATAGGTAAAGTGCACCAAGTACCAACAAACAAATACACCACCATACTTGAGTTTAGCATCAATCCTGTAGTTTTTAGTTACTTACATTTTTACCGACTTCAAAAAAAAAGGATGAGGTACTATGTTCCAATGATTATTTTTTTTTATACGGCTTACAGTAACAACAAATCGTACACGCCGTTTGATGGCTAACGATCACCGGGAATATCAGAGGCATCATTATTATTAGATACTTTTTTTTGAGCGCGGAAAATCATTCAATGTCTTCTCCCGCCTGAATGAGGCGGGAGGGAGTGTCAGACTCTTACTGACTAAAAACCACCCCGTTCCTTCTCCTGCACTTCGAGCCGGAGCCCAGGCAAGCCGTTAAGTCTTCCGCGGCTCCATACTAGGTATTAGTATTAGTCCTCAAAAGTAATTTTGTACCCCAGTCTCTTATACGATGGCGATCGATACCTATAGAACAGGTATACTCGATATCGATTACAATAACACAATTCTGCATTCATTTGCTTTTCAATCGGCTTATTCTGTTGCCGCTAGACAGGATTACGCGGCTAATTCCATGCCGGCCACATAATGAATAGCGTCGGCACAAGTCTTTTCACATGGCTTGTAATAAACACTTGAAAAAATCGATTTTTAAGAGTTTTTTATGTCAATTAACATCAGGAGTTTTGGAATCAATTTTGGCTCCAGTTATAGCTATGAATGAATCTCTAGCACAGGCTGAAACTAGAGTCTCAGTCGCTAATCAGCAACTGTAGCCAAATGCCATTTAGCGCTTATCTACATACATAAACATCACGCCTTTTTATCCCCGAAGGGGTAGGCAGAGGTGCACATTACGGCACTTAATGCCACTGTACAATGTAACACCCACTTTTCACTATTTATGTTACGAGTCCCATGTAATAGGGGGTGAGCCTATTGCCATATACCGGGCACATTTCCAGACTCCGTGCTACTACTGAGAATTTTTTAAAAACCCAGTAATAGTTTGCCCGACCCGGGAATCGAACCCGAGACCCCTTGCCCGGCTGTCGCACTTGCGACCACTCGGCCAACTAGGCAGTCTTATCTAGTGTCTAGTGGCAGTGTCTTATCTACATGTAGAATACCAAAGTGGGATTGACGTATATTTTGACGATTGTCAGTGTTATCCCCATACATTTTGATTTCTACTCTCTCTGTAGACGAGCGCTAAAGTGGCGTTTGGCTAAAGGGCCAGTCTACATAACTTGTCAAACGGTTACGCGAGTAAACTATAGAACATTGTCAACTGATTTTACTTAAAAATTTGTTGCTATTTTTCTGAAAAAATATATTAGTTAATTTGCAATGCGTGTGATGAAAAACACTTACCTATGTTTGCAGAGAGGAAAATATCTGTGACACAAGTAAATGGTGTACAACAAAACATAATGTTGATAATTATATCTAAGCCTTCCCCTTAATTAGTTGTATTAAAAGCTTATGTTTAACATAGAAGAAATTACTGTATCACTACTAAGATTCTTCCTTTTACTTGAAGTTGGAGCAATTCCACCACCCACTCGAGGCACTTCATAACTATGCAAAATATATCAATGCGATCGCGATGGTATGATGCTAAATATGCCTCCAAAGTAAGCAAGATCTCTACAAAGATAATTTTTTTACCTTCAAAAAACCTTCAGTTTTTTAAATGTGTTTTATAACCCCCCCTTTTTTAAAGTGAATTAATATGAGTACTAAAAAACCTTCTCCTAAGTTACCTAACAAACAATTTACTTTCTTCGAACAGGATTTGTGGTTGTGTGTTGTGTTGGTGAGTTAACACCCACACAGAAAAAAGTTTAATATCACCTTTGTCAGCAATAAAATGTAAAATAAATTTCAATTTAAAATTTCCTTCATTATTGTTCTACGAATAGCAGTCGCAAGCCGAGGTGTGAGAGAACCAAGTGGTACATTACATGGTAAACCACTTAACATGATTTCGGTACGATTTCCTACTCCTTGAGTTTCTGCCCTCTTTTTATAGGAGAGTCCTTGCCATAACAATGTATAGTTTCAATCGAAAACTTTAATAAGTCCCTAAAGTAAATCAACTTACCAACAACCACTTTATGGCACTTTTTCCTGTCGTAAAATCTTGGGTTTTCGGTCAAATGAAATTATATTTATTACTTATTAGCTTCTGCGCTGGCTTCGGCCGCGATCCCAGGGGTAAAAAGTAGCCTGATAAAAAAAATATATATCATATTTTTGGTTCGGAGTCTAGATAGTAACACCCCCACTATCTATTTTTTTATATTTTTAATTAACGTTATGGTTGCTTATGGGACGACGTGCTCCATTGTAGACCGCATCATAATTTACCACCAGGCGAGATAGTGGTGAAACTTCGGCCGATCAATTATAGAGGTACAAAAAAAATGTACTGAATGTACAATTCTACAGTTTTATTAGGTACATGTATAGATTTAGATTCATTGACGCGAACAGATTATAACAAGTCCTCTCTTATAGTCTATACCAAATAACAAATGATAAATTGGGTACTTGCCAACTAGTCAAATTCAATCCTTTTTTTTAACTGTCAAAAACGATAATTTTCTATGTGAATTTTGTACGAGATTGTGTATTGTGACGTCACGTTTTTTTAGCATCAAACAACATAGTTATTTCTTAAATATTTGCTGGAAAAATACTACAATTAAGTTTGTTATAAAGTCTATTAATGAAAGTGTGATTATTTTTTAAATATTTTATTGTATTGAACAGTCGAAATAATTAATTTTTGATTTAGGAAAATACCCAGTTGGTTCATCTATGATATTAAAGTGTGGGTAACAGACAGCCAGTGGGTTGGGACTGTGGGAGGTATAGATAATAAAATTAATATTAAATGTGTTCTAGTTTTGATCGAACGTACAGTTTGACCTCTAAGCAAGCTATATTGATTCACAGTTGATTGAAGCTTACTGAAGGGAAATTAAATCCAATTTGCTCGTTGATAAAGTTGATCACAATATGAAATTATCTTATAGAGGTACCTATGGATACACTTAGGTAAGCTACCACTATGTTGAATATGTCAATTAGGTCTATTATGGATCCTAAAAAAGTTATAAAAAAGGAATAATATGTAGAAAGGATGGATGAAAGTAGAGTAACCAAAGAAGTATACAGAGCGGATATGAATGGGGCCGTCGGTAGAGGACGCCCTAGACGGACATAATATACTGAACAGATTGGCGATATATTAAAGAAGGGCCAAATTCAAAGTAACCTTAACCGACGAGCATACATGAAAAGATTGATGACTGTTGATGAAGCGAAAGAGGTATGTACGAATCGTAGTGATTGGCATTCCATAGTCTCTGCCTACTCCCATGGGAGACAGGCGTGAAGTTATGTAGTTATGTATGTATAAATAAGGGTTCGATTCTCCGAAAATTGTTGCAAATCCTGTAAGCCAGGATAAGGTAAAGTAAAGGGCGAGTCTCTTACCATATTTCGGGTACAATTTCAGGCACCGTGCGACTAATAACAATTTTCGAAACTCCTTTCCCACCTGAGAATCGAAATTAAGATCCGTGTGAGCGATGCATCAGTTTTATTAAAAATTTACCTTCATTTATCTTATTAGAGGTATATTGTAAAGGAAGCGCGCGGGGGGACTGCGGGTAGAGGGACGGGACGTGACCGTCTTAATAAATAATTTTTCTTACAACGAAAAAGTTCAGAACCATTTCTGACTTGACATACCGCTCGCTTCCTTAGCTCAAGTTTTGTATTCTAATTTCTCAATATAACATTTTTCTACTTACCTCTTCTGATCACAACCCCAACTATCCCTAATTAGGTAGTCACGGAGAACCTAACGGGTTACCGGGTCTCCGGCTCGACGTGCAGGAGAAGGAACGGGGTGGTTTTTAGTCAGTAAGAGTCTGACACTCCCTCCCGCCTCACCCAGGCGGGAGCAGTCAATGGATGATTTTCCCATCTTAAAAAAAAAAAATTAGGTAGTTAAATATGTTTGCTATAAGTTAAAAATACATGTGTATTTGATCGATCGCAATGATCAATATCAAAAACCAAAAGATTTTTACGGGGAATCATATCATTGAGGTTTTATCCAGCAGCGATGTTGTGGTCACAAGAATTAACATGTAACCTGATACTGAATATACAGAGTTCCTTAGGACACCTCCTGTTAAAATAATACGTGCGTTAAGCTTTGTACGAATCACGATCTCGACTATCGTGGTTTTAAATTATGTCCTACCCAAGTTGGGATGATTTTAACCCCTCAAAAAACATAACATAAGATAAGGGTAAGGCAGAGGTGCACATTACGGCACTTAATGTCACTGTACAATATAACACCCACTTTTCACTATTTATGTTATGAGTCCCATGTAATATGGGGTGAGCCTATTGCCATATACCGGGCACAATTTCAGACTCCCTGCTACTACTGTGATTTTTTTCAAAACCCAGAAATACTTTGCCCGACCTAGGAATCAAACCCGAGACGCCTTGCCCGGCAGTCGCACTTGCGACCAATCGGCCTCATGCAAAAAAGCTAGCATTTTTATTAATTGAAAGTAGGTACTTACTTAATCAATCAATAATGTTACTATAGAGGTACTTAATCAATAATTAATTAGTACAGTACTACGAAGACAGTACATAGTAAGTGTAAACCTTTTCTTACACATAAGGTTAACGGCCCAAACCAATGTCACAAAAACTAGGTTTGGCTAATTACCCAATTGGGATGATGACAGGGTGTATGAAAATTAAAAATCTAATTAGTCCGTCAGTTAGGTAATGAAAAAATATTGGACACGTATTTTTTTATTTTGTTGTATAATAAAACAATACTTAGATATAAACGAATCAAAGTTTAGGAGTGGGGGCTAAAACGTCATTTCTACGTATAAAATGTACAAGTGACGTCACGCGACATTTTAAATCAATATATCGTCCAAAGTATTCGTTTCTGTAAGAAAATTAAAAATACGCGTCTAATGTTTTTGAATAAACTACCAGACGGACATTAAAATAAAAATTAGGCATGTACCGTATTTGTATTGTAACTTTCGTGAGACATATTAAATAACCAAGCCAAGTTAGAGGCTCATATTCATGAGCAACTAATGAAACTAGTCAAGTTCCTTGTCAAATTATTACGTGAGAAAGCCGAAAACATAATAATTTATCTACCGTATTGTGTATAATATTTTCCGAATCATTGCCGTCATGAATATACCCTGCGACTGTTTACTGCTAGACTACTTAACTATAAGGCTCTTTTACAAACTAGGGTTTTGCCATTCAGCACGATCCACGCAATATTTCACTCCAAAATCATTCTCTGGCTATCTTTATCATAACCAAATAAATGTTTATATAACAAAACATTTGCTTAGAAAAATAATGAAGTTCAAAAAACTCGAAAATAAACTTTAATTAGGATAGGATAGGAGATAATTTTCATGTAAGTACATTTTAATTGACGAATAAATGTTATGATAATTTAACTATTACAGATCTAGTTTAATTAACTGTAATTAGATATATATCTCTTTATTTTAATTAACTGAATCAAATTTCCAGATAAATAATTATGATTTCTAGTGTAATTTATTGTTCAATTATGACATATGTAGGTACTTCTAAATACTATGTAGATAAGTAAACCTCATACAAGAAACTAAAACAACCATATCACATTTCAGCATGCCAACCCGCGACTACAAGCGTCGGAAACTGAGCATTTAAGCGTCTGAGTGAACAATGAGCAGAATCTCCGCCCCTGCGCTGTAGAGATGCGCGCAAAGAGGCGGGGCGATGGATTGCTACGTACCGAACAACCCCCAATTCGGGTTGGTCGAGTATTGCCCGACAGACCACGGGCTTTGCTGCGATCCTCTCCAGTGCACCTGTGTCGAGAACCCCTTGAGAGAGTTCCCCGAAGAGTGCTGTCAGGTGTGTTCTTATTCTGGTGTTTGTGTGTGTGTGTTTAGAAGGTGCAGTTCCAGGTGGATTTGTACAGGTATAAGTGTGATGATGTTTTAATTAATACTGCCCAAATTGGTGTAAGGGTTGGTCCCATGTTGGGCGCCAATTTCAATTCTAGATCTGGTTTTAAAAGATCATGTAATTAGGTTACTAGTAGATTAGACCAACTTCATACTAATTCAATGATATATAAGTACTTACCATTTTTCTAATGTAGGTAAGTTTTTGACGAAGAACAACTAAGTACTTTGGCGTATATGAATTGAGTCAAATATTATTGGTAGGCTCTTTGTGAACAAAGTGTACCTAGGTGTCTTGAAGATAGGTTTAGAAACAAGACTTAATTGAGCTGTTGTAGTTTTTAATCTGGGGTCCCAATTATTCAAGTACAAAATGTTAATGAGAAATTGGTCCATTCGACAATAAACCTAAAATGCGACTAAATATTAATCATACCAAAACACATCAAAATGAAACGAAAGAACTTGACTATCTATATCTACCTAAATCCCAAACTGGTTGTTTAAAAAAGGTCAATTTTGCAATATATTTAAAACCTTATTTGCATAACATTTATTTCTATGATACAAAAAGAAATACTCTATGTTTATTATTTTATCAAGAACGAGGGCGCTTATACGCTTAAAATAATTTAGGTAAAATTCAGAAGAAAACACCCTATTTCACGAATCATGTCATTTCTTAATCTTTTTCAAGGATGTTCATGTTCACGATGACAGAAAATTCACGTTCTAAAACATCGTATGATGTGAACCATGTTCAGGTGGAGGTATTAATTCAACAGTCTTAATCCAAAATCTCTAGATCAGTTAGGTTTTCAGCAGAGACTTCTTATAAACATAATGTTAATATCTTAAAGTTATTTTTGGGCATAAGTGGATATGTCGCAAAACTTTTGTAAACACTTAGGTTAGCTGATTCATCGTAGTACCTGTCTATCGTGATCAGTGCCTTTACCAAATGCCACTTTAGCGCTTGTCTACTGAGAGAGTAGAAAACTAAATGTATGGGGATGACACTGACATGTGTCAAAATTTACGTCAATCCCATATAATTTGATTTTCTATTCTATATCTTACATATACAATTATTAATTTGAATTTTTTTATTTTGTTATATTTTATAATTCCATTTGTATAAATCAACTACTGTGCATGTAACTATGGATCTTAGAGTCTGAAATAAAGAGTTATTATTATTATTATTTATTATTATATGTAGACACGCGTTAAGCGGCATTTGGCTACAGCTGCTGGTTACTTTTCTCTGAAAATATATGAATAGAGGTAATACAGGTATAGGTTTAAGATTCAGTTCTCACCCAGTCAGAGATCAGCGATATAACACAACCTTCTAGAGAACGCGTTAAGCCAGCCATTTAAGTAATCCTTACACAGCTTAAACTTAATGCGTGGAGATTCAATTTAAAATGACTTCTATACAATTTAGACATTCGTGCTTGACCTAACATTTTCTGTCTAGGAATTAGGTATCTACTTAGACGTTGAGACGTTAGGTCCGTGGGGTCCGAGAAGTATGAGCCACTTTATTTAAAAACTACCGACCCGCCCCGACCTCAAAGGCTTAACAATACAACGTGTCAATGCTGCCAGCCTTCTGGGTACTTTTCTGGGATTTTTTTGATGCTCTCTGTAAATGGTTGTTCATCTTTTAGTTATAGTGTATTTTAAGTTGTACATATTTTTTTATTTTTTCTCTCAGTTTTATTTAAAAATCACTGGCGATACATTCGTGCTGGCAATACATTCGTGCTTGGATATTTTGCTAGTAGTACCTAATTCTTAGGCAGAAAATGTTAGACCAGTGGCACACATTGTGATTCTCTCTTAATCGATAATTGCAAACGGAACCGACGGCTATTATAAGTTATAATAATTTATAACTGGAAACCAGTTTAATGAGGAATAAGTGTATAGGTATTAGGTAAAATTCAATTGCAAACTTCACAAAATATATTTTATTTGGTAGTCTTGTCTAAATCCTTTTTTTCGGGGCTTTATCTCTAAAAGAAATAAATAAAGAAAAAAATATTCCATTGACAATCAGTAATGCAGTTAGCTGTACTATATACAGGTGAGTTATTCTACCTCTATAAAAAAAAAACGCAAAATATTAATGGCGTCATTATCTTAAACCCAAAGTTAACAATTGTGCTGATTGATAATTGAAAGTTAAGAGCGCTATTTTGGTCAACAAACTGTTGAACAGTTTGGCGATGCTTAAAAATAAGTTACATGCATGTATCTTAGCTGAATAAATTATTTTTTTTAAAAAGGTCAAAATTTGCTTTCAAGAAATTGAGCCGTGTCACAGCATTCAACCAATCCAATAAAAATAGAGATGCTAATAAGTTACTGCGATGTTTAACAACGCGGGAGGAAATTGATTTGTTAAATAAATGTTAAAGCTTCTCATAGAAACATCCAAGTACTTGTCTACCAAAAATTATAGGTAGATTAAAACCTAACATTGCCTGGATTATTTTAATCGTCACAGATTCATGGTGAATTCAGCCCCACCTACACGCACGAAGCTTTCGCATCAAGCTTCCTTGTGCATACTACTAAGGAGTTGAATTCTTTGCCAGAGTCTCTATTTCATGAAGGCATAACATAGGTTATGCCTTCCTTGACTTCAAGACAGAAGAATTCTTCAACTTCCTTGAAGATACCCAGCTTATAGAAACTGGGTATCTTCAAGGCACGAGTGAATAGGTTGGTTATGGGTCGACATGCGAGATAGTGGGAAAATGTCAGTCCCATCCAAAACAAAAAAAAATAGCGTTGAATTACCAATGTGTCCATTTGATGTGAGGTTTTTAAAAATGTATACCTTATCTATAATATTTTATAAAGAACATTATTCTCACCAAGAATTTCTCTTACAGCAGGAAAACGAGAACTGCTGTCCAGAAAATGGCGAAGATTTGAACGCTTTAAGCGATACGATTGCTTGCTCGGCGCTGTCTCCGGACGAGGGGTGGACGCCCGAGGACATGGGCTCCTTCTCCTTGCCCCCGCTGGACCTGGAGCCGCTGCCCTCGCTGTTTCCATTCTCACCATGCTCGGGATACAAGTGAGCTTCTTTCATTCACATTTAAACAACTTACTTGGACAAAGTGACTTTGGTTACTGATGAAGGTTCATTGTTAAACACCAAGCGGTCACCGGTGACAGCAACCTATTGTTCTATAATTGTGTCTATAATGACGGTACTCGACGAGTTAAGTCATTTCCAACAGTCGAAATCTTGGTAATCCCGTTTTAAAAATTTTATAGAAAAGGTCGCAAATGGTCTCAACTTTTTTAAGTTAATGGTAATGAATCTACATTGGTAGTAACGTATGTAAGTATGAATTTTGGAGAACTGGTATTTGCTACTCGGTCAAAGTCGCCAATTTAATTTGCATGTATGCAGCTACACTCGACCACCATAAAAAGCTTCAAAAGTAAAAAACAAAAAAAAATTGTTCCAAACGTGGAATAATATAACGTTATTTCAAATACAGCGGGGAATCTCATAAGGTTAAGGTCGTTGGAAGTTGTTGATATGGGCAAACTTAGGTTTCACTTGCAACTGCTGTATGGACTATGTGACCCAAAGCTTTAAATGTGTAGGGATAAAAATAGGCAATGCCTACTGTGCTACCATAACTAAGTAGTAATTGCACAAATCGATGCAATTCAACACATCCCTTTACTCCAAACAGGAGCGGAGCGGGGGAATGCAGGGAGCGGGGAGGCGGGGAGGCGGCGGACGTCCTCCTCTCGTTGAAACACGCCGTCGTCCATGGCGACTGTTCCTCCGAAGCCGTACACCCTCAGGTAACACCGTCCCTTTCACTCTTACTAACTCATCGATTAGTTAAACAAGGACGAATACACATCGCTCTGTTCAATTCCAGTGTTTACCGTTTTGCATCTCGTTTTAGCATCAACAGTTCGATTGGCTATTTCTGTCTCACAAAAGGGGTGTTTGAAAATGTGTGGAAAACTGTAGAAACGGGTTCCGCCCTTCTAGGGTTCCGATATGAAATATTTGTAATTAATTCGGTATCCCGGATTATTGTAGGCTTCCTTTTATAAACGTTTCTGTGTGGCTTCGGCTTTATTGAAATTGAAATTTCGATGCGATTTAATATTGACAGAGATGACGATGATATAAAGGAGAACAATGTTGTGTCGAGCTTTTGGTTAGATACCTTATATAGGCATGTTTTAGGTATGTTTAAAGTATAAATGAAACAGGAAATGAACTTACCCAATTATTTTCTATTCAAAACAGAAAATAAGTTTATTGATATCCATATTACTAATAATGGTTATAAATATATTTAAAACTATAAAACTTAAACTTACAAAAATCTTATTTTGTGTTTAGAAAAAAAAAACTTACTTTCTTTAGGTATCTGTGCACTTGTTAGAGAAACTTTTCTCAAAGTAACCTCAATTCAAAATGTTTAGATTAAGATTGGTCTTTAACATTTAGTTGATTATTAAGACTAAAAAACAACCCGGAGGTTTTGGTATTTTATTGAAATCAACAATTAATACCTAATAAGCCTATATATATACACATAGCCTTGTATGCTAAGCCATTGAAGTAACCATATAAAATTTGTTAGTTTCAGTATAAGAAAAATAATTTTAGTAAACAATTTAATTGAACAATTTTAGTAATTTGCATGCCGCAATGACGGCGAAACATGTTGGTCTTTTTTTAATTTTTATACAACATCTCTGTATTTACCGTGTTTCTGGCAAATAAATATATTATTATTATTATTAAAAAAAAATAAAAATAAGTAAGTAGGATCTTGGTATGGATGATGATAGTAAATTTTCTGAAATAATCTGTTGCGAATAATTATATACCTACCTATAGTTTTTTAAGGGGGGAAAATCATCGAATGACTTCTCTCGCCCGGGTGAGGCGGGATCGGGAAAGAGTTTCAGACTCTTACTGACTAAAAGCCACCTCGTTCCTACACCTGCACTTTGAGCCGGAGGAGCCCCGGTAATCCGATACGTTTAACGCGGCTCCGGCTTATAGTTACCTGGGCTTATAATTTCTAATTATAAGTTAGTAATCACCAACCCGCATTGAGCGTGTGAGAAGATGCCTTTAGTCAGCAGTGGCCACTTATAGGCTGTTGATGATGAATGGTACTTATATATTTCTTTTTGTCGGCTGAATCGAAGAAATTTAAAAAAAAAAACAAAAAAAAAGTCACCCGAGTTACTAATTACACAATGGTCGGTAAAGTAATTTTAACAATAAAGCCATTGTTTCGCTTCCTTTCAAATGTAACACAAAGAAATAGACGGTACATAGAATTTACGTTTGATGTCACGTGGGTACAAAAAATGTTTATTATTGGTACTCTTGATGTTGACAATATTTTTTACTTTTGTTCGTGTAAGTTGATGTGTATTAAGGTACCTTTGATGTTATAAATAGCGACAGATTACCCTCTGAAATATCTAATTCTGTAATCTTATGTGCATATGAATTTGTTCCGCCATTTCTCCTCAGAGTAGTCAGTAAAATGTCCTCGTACATCGGCAATGAAATCTCATCGTTTCCTTGAAGAATTGACGTGTAAAAGTGCTGCCTTGTAGCCTATTTGCAGAACTAAATTCACTTGTTTCACTTGTCGCTTGTTTAACATTGTGTTCTAAATCTAACTCTTAGGACCTGTTTCACAATATCAGCATCAGCAGCTGTAGCCAAATGCCATTTAGCGCTTGTCTACATGTAGAATAGAAAACCAAATTATATGGAATTAACGTAAATGTTGACACTTCTCAGTGTCATCCCCATACATTTAGTTTTCTACTCTCTCTGTAGACAAACGCTAAAGTGGCGTTTGGCTAAAAGCACTGATTAGCCGTTATATACCGTTATTTATCTACATTTGAATTAAGAACGTAATTTGTATAAACTATCTGTCAAATAAATTTATCAGGTACTTAGATACTTATATGGAGGTAGTGAAACCGAAATCTTATATCTAATATTATATAAGAAAGAAAGAAAGAGAGAAAGAAAAACTATTTATTACGCCACGACACACAACAGGAATACAGGTACACAACAAGCCCATGGTGCATCGCAGCGCAAACGGCTGGAGCTAAAGACAAAGTTGAAGAGTTTCTTTGTTTGTTTGTTTGAACGGAAGGAGCGCGCAGAAGTGGCTATTTCATAATAATTAGACATAACTATGTATGAGTATGAGTCTTGAAGTATTGAAAATGGTTATCCGACTAAAAACTGGTCATAGAGAAACAGCAGTAAACTCAGATAACCCATTAGCCTGAGGACTATTCAGAACTTTATGAAAAAGCGCAATTTATGTTATGTGTGCTACGGGTTTCGTAGCTTGCGTAGTATTTCGTAGCTCGCGTAGCGACGGCCGCCGCGTCGGCGTAGCAGGACTTCTGAAAATCATCGAATGACTGCTCCCGCCTGGGTGAGGCGATAATATAAACTAGAATCTCAAGATTTTTACAATTGTAGACAAGTGTTCATTAGATTTGAGCCCTAGTATTTTAAGTTTTTTATTTTTTTCTATTACTTTCTGTTTACCTTCGCCTTCCATATTAATGTATTATTATTTTTTGTAGTTGTTAAGTTAATATGTGTTCTGCGCAAGAATAAATTGAATGGCTTTACTTTCATTCTTTCTTTAAATCTCCCTAACACAATGTCTATGTTCAGATGATGGTGAACAACGGTGGCTACCCGTACTACGAACACTATGGAGGGGCTCCCCTTTTCCCCACCATGAGCGTCAACGTTTCCATGAACATGACTATGCACGGATGCCCCCCCGAACAACTGTGTTCACAGGTTCGTTGCACATTTTACTTACAAAAAAGTATATTTTGTAATATTTTTCTACAATTTAGGTAACAGTAACTTTTCGTTTAGGAATGTGGTCATATTCATTCTTTGTGATAAAATATTTTAAGTTAGAATTGGAAAAAGCGATGGTGGTATTCGTTACACAGTGAAATCTATTTCGTTCTCTGTCTTGGTAATAATAGTTTTACAAAGAAATAAAATGATTAAAACAAAAAATAAGTAATGAACCATTGCTAAAAGCAAACTTCGAAAGCGCATACGAATTCACAGGACAGAACAAAACATAACGCCGTGTAATTCTCGAAGAGGTATTTCTCATCGAGTGGCATGTGCGATGCGAATAATGCCTACAAATTTACGACTAGTGTTTCATGTGCATATTTACATGATTTCTTAAGCTAAAAAAGACCATATTTTATTTTATTTTGTTTTTACTTTCTACGTCGAAAGTACTCCATATGTTATCCATAAGGAGCACTTTCGCCGCGGTATGGTTTGCCGTGGGTATAGTTACGTATTTAGGTACTTAATCTAGAGTTTATCTTCACAGATGCAATGGAATCAGAACGCCTCAACGCCATCAGTGAACGTGGTCTATCCACAATCGCAGAACGTGATCAGCTCCTCAACCTACCCGTCAGCCACGTATTCCTTCACCGCGGACTTCCGAACACCAAACCAAAGTGATCCCCTAATAACAGCATCATCGACATTTAAACCACTACTGCAAAATCCTCAAAAACCGAATCCCAACTATGCCTTATTCCAGCAGAAACCTAATTTTTCAAACCAGAAGGGCTTAGGGCAGACCTTAAAGAGGCCACCTTCCAAGATTTATGGGCAAGAGACGCAGAAGGAACAGAATATGGGCAATGGGTACATCTTGAATCAAGGACAGATGCATCCGCAGGAGTATGGGTATGCTGCCTGTGTTAATTCTTCTGGGAAAGTGCCGGTAAGTTGACAATTTACGGTGTAATAAAGTTACCATATGTTTTTATTATTACCAAATAAAAATTAGTTCTTTTTATAGGTAAGTACTTTCTGTAAAAAGTTTTGTGTAAATCGTCAAGGATAAATGTAAAATCTTGAAGACTACAAATATGTGATTGTGATAAAATATAGGTTCTTATTCCGACAATGAGTTTATGTACTGTGCCGTTACTACGCGGTATCGCTTTGATCTCTTTACACGTACAACAAACACGTACTAAGCCTTCTGAAATATTACAACTTTACAGTTCATAAAAACACTGACATAATTTTCTTTCATTTGTTTTGACTGAAAGAACAATTTAAGTAATAACGGTAACTCTTTTACCAGGTGGGAGCACTTAGCAACTGTTCAGAAGATGACGAACAGAAGCCGAACCTCTGTCGTATATGTGGCAAGACGTACGCTCGACCCAGCACGTTGAAGACCCACCTCCGCACTCACTCCGGTGAGAGACCGTACAGGTGTGGAGACTGCAACAAGAGCTTCTCTCAGGCTGCCAACCTGACGGCCCATGTCAGGACTCATACTGGTCAGAAACCTTTTAGGTAAGAGATACTTAATCACACGGAAGAAAATGTTTGTGTCATATTTAAAAGCAGGAATTGCAACTACTAACTGCGAAGATTTTTGTAAAACCTTATTTATGTTATCAAACTTAGGATCCGAGAAAAATGATCTTACGGCTTCAATTATTGATATTGTCACTATCAGACCGATTCTGATAATAACTGTATGGTTTGTTCAAGGTGTCCCATATGTGATCGTCGGTTCAGCCAAAGTTCCAGCGTCACGACTCACATGAGAACGCACTCGGGAGAAAGGCCGTATCAGTAAGTGCAGTGCAAGTATTTTGAATGAAATATACTTTTTTTTTCAAAAACTAAGTTGAATTTTGTTTTTTATGGCATAAGGGAGTAAACGAGCAGACGGATTACCTGATGGTTAGCAATCGCTATCGACTATAGACACGCACAGCACCAGCAGCTGTAGCCAAATGCCATTTAGCACTCGTCTACATATAGGTAGAATAGAAAACCAAATTATATGGAATTGACGTAAATTTTGACACTTGTCAGTGTCATCCCCATTCATTTTGATTTCTACTCTCTCTGTAGTAAAGGGGCGTTTGGCTAAAGGCACAGACGAACAACGCAAGCGTTACCCACCGGTTTTCTGTGAGGCCCGTGGTGTCATTTCGGTTTGAGCTAGTCGTCCTGAAGAACGGCATTCCCCTCATTGACTAAATATTAATATGTATTATTATGATCAACAGATGCAGATCTTGTAAGAAGGCGTTCTCGGATAGTTCTACTCTAACGAAACATTTACGCATACATTCGGGAGAGAAGCCGTACCAGTGCAAATTGTGTTTATTGAGGTAAGGAGTAGATAACTAGAATACGAGACGATGTATAAAGGATTCTAATTTCTAAATAGATGAAATTAATTTCGTTTAGTTTAACTTAGTTAAATTAGGTAGGTAAAGTAGTACACTGCACGGTTGGTGCGGTGAATGGGCAACCGGCTGCGCCGTGCAGCGGGACGCGGGTTAGATTCCCGCACGGAACGACATTTAGTGTGACCCACAAATTTTTGTTTCGGATTTGGGCGTCATGTGTATGTGAATTTATATGTCTGTAAACGCACCCACGGCATAGAAGAAAATTCTATTGTGGGATAACGTTTTAAAAAAAATTAGGTTACTGTCGAGAATTGACTTCAGAAAATGTTTCTACTGTATAATCCTCTGACCCTTCGCCCAATATGAAAATATTCAAAAGTAGCACTGCAATAATAATTTACAGAAAAATATTTGTTTCTCCGACAGGTTCTCCCAATCAGGCAACCTAAACCGCCACATGAGAGTCCACGGGAACATGTCAGGCGGGATGCTCGGCTGACACTTGCAGAGATGCGGCTTATCAGCCGTCTACTACTAATTAGGATCAGAAGCAGGAGACAAGATCCTCGTCTGAACTAAATCAAGCCAAAAAAGGACAATTAAAAAATGTGTTTTCGCTTATTAAATGTGCTATGGACCAGCTTGTAAATTAATATGGCGATATGTATAGGAATTTTTGTTAGAGATAGTCCCAAAGAGCTTTTAAAAGAGTTGTAACGGTAACTCGAGTTCTCTGAAGTTAGTGCGTTGAGTAAATGAGACGTCAATATGCACTAACGTTAGTGAGCAAAAGTGACAGCGATAAGCTCGTGACGTACTTCAGACCGGTCAATTAAAATGTCTGTCAATATATCTGCTCTCGAAATGGGCTGTCAAGTTTGGAGATTAGCAAACACTCTCTAGTAGAGGAGCCCAAATCTAGCAGAGTGGGCTGTTGATAATGGTGATGCGTTAGTATGATACAAATGCCAAAAGACATTGATTATTATGACGCAGTAAATAAATAAGTGTAATGCTTGTAATAATTTTATTACACTCGGAATGTGTATTAAGTGTTTGTGAAAAAAAAAACTGTACATAACGAATGCAATTTCTTATCTTACCTTAAAATATATGTAATTTACAGTTTAACTGAAAATCTAAAATCTGTATTGTGTTAGTAATTAGTACTACCAACCTATAAAATTAGTCGCGGAGAACCTAACGGGTAACCGGGGCTCCGACTCGACGTACAGGAGAAGGAACGGGGTGGTTTTTAGTCAGTAAGAGTCTGACACTCCCCCAGCCTCACCCAGGCGGGAGCAGTCATTCGATGATTTTCCCCCCTTAAAAAAAACCTATAAAATTAACTGATTTCATAGTTCTAAAAATGTCTTGTATTATTTTGAAGTGTTGACCATTTATTGTAAATATAACGAAATTATGTGAAAAATATTTTGTACATAACTAACTAAAATAAGTTTGCTAGATTTAAGTAAATATGCCAACATTCCAGTATTAAAATATTCTAGTCATTATTAAGTAGCACTTTTACCGATTAATGTTTTATTAAATAGATTTTTTCTGATTACTTTAAAACCTGATGATTGTTGAATCAATTTTGCTGGTCCTTTGAATAAAAATGATTGAATTAAGTAGGTACATTATTGCACTTGTAAGTCATTTTATCAGTATTAAATCAAACTATTATTACCTGCGTAAGATATCTTTGTAAATTATACATTGAAATAAATCAATTATACGTAAATTATGTCTTATTTTTTATTTATCTAAGACTGAAATTGGGTAGTAGTGAAGTGGTTTACTTTCATAATTTCAAAAGTTGCGCGCTACGCGCTCAGTATTTAACAGGTGTTGCTAGTGTATTTTGTCATTTTCTAGAGGTACTACGAGTAACAAATGCGTTTTATTTGCTGTTGGTTGTAAATTCTGGAAAAATAGTCTAAACAATAAAATAAAGGCATAACCTACTGATGATATACATTATCAGATGATATATATGAATACTGCAATAAGACTGTAGAAAAGCGAATAATAGATGAAATTGCTCTAAAGACAAAATTGGAAAGTTTTTATGTACGATGGAGACACTAAACGAAATTTTTAGTTTGACACATCATGATATCTTTGAGAAATTGAGAGATTTCCTTGTCGGGATTAAAGTAATTCTTTAATTTACGTCTGTTACGGGTCAACCGGTGCTTTTTAGTTAAGATATTGTTATTACAGTTATTTACCTTGCCGCTGTCTGTGAGTGAGTCAGCGACAACCGTGTAAATATTTCATAAGGGCACTAGAAATTGTTCCATCAGACATACCATTACATTTTGGTGGTCTAATTTGTTGATTTACTTCTAAATATGACTGAAACTTCACCGGACGACCCCAGTCCTAATCGCAAGGACTTTATTTGCGGGGTTGTTGAAGGTAATTATAGTTATTTTTATGTGAAAATGTGTGATGTAGTATATTGTAGTTATACATCTTGTCTTGTATCTAAGTTTATAATGGAGTGAATGACCTAAGCTTAACTATTCCAGGCTTTTACGGACGACCGTGGACTACGGAACAAAGGAAAGACTTGTTTCAAAAGTGAGTATTCATTATAATACCGTAAATAAGTGATTGATTATTAATTAGAAGTCAATAAGATGTGATTTTCGTTTATTTATTCAATTACATTTTTGACACTTTGTCATTATGTTTGTAGTCTCAGTGGCATAGTAATATTTGTTTATTTGTTAAATTAATTACCATAAAAACAGGTTTAGCAGAGAATCTTTGATTGTAGCCTGAATTGTTTGCTAAATGAATTAAAATCAGATTTGAGTAAACAGGTCAGAAGTTTATGATCTGGCGTTACTGAGGTTGTTGTTGGGCTGTGTTGATTTTATTTACATTAATATATTGATATAATTAGGTATTTAGATAATGATTATAGTAGATTATACTATATAGTTATACTTTCACTAAGAAGCATTGCACTTGATGTAAAAGATAACATAACTAAACAATAATAGACTCTTTGATTGAATGTTATTATTCATACTGGAT
Source organism: Spodoptera picta (assembly GCA_038387885.1). Lineage (NCBI taxonomy): Eukaryota > Metazoa > Arthropoda > Insecta > Lepidoptera > Noctuidae > Spodoptera > Spodoptera picta. Next base: position 487,278 of record JAZHFQ010000428.1, on the reverse strand, counting down.
AAGATTAGTTTAGCCTGCAAGTTTATGTTATGTAAAATTACGCTACTAGCTTTCCATTTCTTTTCCTAGACTTGTGAACTCTGTGATAACTCTAAAGTTTATTTTGAGAAAACAAAAATTTTGGATAATAAGTAATAATTTTTTTATGTTGTAATGTGTCGAGTTTTAGTTAAAGATATTTATAATAGGTACCTAGGCATTTTAAGTATGTCCACTATTACATTTTTTTTTATACCACAACATTGGCCCACCTCATGGTAAAAGGTTACTGTGGCCTATGTATGCCTGCAACACTTGGGGCATTACATGTGTCTTGACACCCCTAAGAAACCTTAAAACATTTTGATCGAAGTAACATGATGACATCATGCATGACACAATATACAATACATGGCCTTTAGTTTAGCCGTACAATTGAAATGTGAATCATATGCTATACCTGCTTTGTGCTGCACACTTATATTTATTTTAAAGGTGTTAATATATTAACAAATTAAATGTTAAAATTAAGGCCTACACGTCATACCCGTGAACGGGTGCCTTCTGCTGGAACAGGTCGGCTCGCTCATCGTGCTGGTGGGCTGATTCAGTAGGGTTAGTCTAAGACAATAAGACTATAATAATTAGGTAACAACATAAAGTATTGTGTGTAGTATAGTGGTAGGCGTAGCATGTAAGATCTTTATATAAAAAAAAAATATTTAACCATAGAAAGTATGTACTTGTAATATGACAAGGGCACGGACACGAGTCTGTGGTGAAATTCAATTTTTATTTATAAAAAAAAAAAACAAATTTAATGTTACATCATATCAACATTTAATTTTGTTATCAATAGTTTATTTTAAAAGTAATTGATTTTTATTCTTCTATTACTGTATAGGGAGGCCTTTGCCCTACAGTGGGACGATCATGGCTAAAAATAAATAAATAAATAATATTACTGCATACCATAAGTATATTATAAAAAAAACATTGAACAAAAAAAAAACTTGCAAAATTGTTAACAGATTAAAAAAATGGGGCATGGACATGTATGTCTACGCTCCAAAGGACGACTACAAGCACCGAGCCTACTGGAGAGAGTTGTATACTGTGGAGGAGGCTGAACATCTGACCTCACTGATATCCGCTGCGAAGGCTCAGGGCATTATATTCTGTTACGCACTGTCTCCCGGACTGGATATTACGTACAGTAGTCAAAAGGAAATAACTACTTTGAAAAGGAAATTGGAACAGGTGAATATTATTGTTAATTATGATTCTTGTATTTTTGTGAAACTGATACTTTTACTTAAAGATTTTAGTCATCTCTCTTATAAATAACGCATAAATAAATTTGTAGGATAAATACAAATTGTTTCATATTTTATACTGATGCCCGTTTGAGTATGGTTGTCACGGTGGTTAGGTAATCGGCTGCCATGTAATGTGTGCCTGCATAGAGCAACTCTTTGTGTGATCCACAAATTGTTGCTTCAGGTCCAAATTTTAAACAATGTCATGTGTATGTAAAATCGTATGTTTGTTAACGCACAACACAGGAGAACATTTTAGTGTGTAAAATTATTATATATTTGCAATGGACCTACTTTTCTCTATTTGTGAAATTTACCACATTGTGATCTTAAATCCAAGTAAATATTATTGAATAAAATTCCTGGGAACTGGGAACAATACATTGTTACCTCAAGTAATCTTTTTGTGTTATAAATCTTGATTTTTACTTTCAAGGTGTCCCAATTTGGCTGCACATGTTTCGCTCTCCTCTTCGATGACATTGAGCCGGAAATGAGTGAGGCAGATAAACAGATCTTCCAGAGCTTTGCACACGCTCAAGTAAGTAACTTAACAAAGTCAAAGGATTTATTTCAATTAAACCATAATTTGGTAAATAATAGTCTATCAGTCAGTCCGTCAGTGAAGCTAGGTGAAGCTAGGTGCTCATTCCAAAATGTAGATTCGAATGGAGAAGAACGAGCAACTCCATTCGTTACTCTTAAAAAAGTATGTACAATGTATATCTACTACATTTACTAAATCTACAATGTCTCTGATACATATTCCAATACTGTATGTATATGTGAGAACAATGCAAAGACACGCTTGACGCATTATAGTAGGGGAGCCCATGATGCTAAATTGGGATTTACTTGAGCGTCCTTGGGACCTACTGGATTTTGAAGATATGCTGATAGAAAGAAGAAATGGTTTAGTGACAATTTCTTCCACCAGTGGGGGAAGGGGGAATCTACAGATCTTTGAAATTGTTAAGCGTAACTTTTGTTCTAATGGTCGAGCGTGTCAGATATTGATAATGTACATGCTCCATGTGTATTTAATAATAAAAAACTCTTAATCTGCCAGTTTGCATGGTGGGGTTGAATGTTCTGGAGAGTACAAACGAGAACCCTTCAAAATCCCCCCACTCTTGCAAATCAAGTTGGAATGGGCAGATTTTTTAAACGCACTTCCTTTAGCACGGTATTGACCTACCTTCCCTTAATCTGACGAAACTGACTTTATTTAGTCAGACTTTTTTTTTAATTTTCAGTCCCCCCCTTCTAATCAGATCGGATATATGTTGGGTATATTCAACATGACACTAGGTTTTCCCCATATGTTAATCTGACGCGCTCGAGTAACTACCGAAATCCCTTCATGGGCTCCCCTACTATTATAGGTACTAATTAACTTTAGGTAATGTAAGTTTCTAGAATATAATTGCTCAGTAAAATATGGCCTTATAAAAATACTGCTGTTTGTAGGCCAAGTTGACCATTGGACAAGGGACATTTAGTTGGTCTACTGAGTTTGGTTTGACTTTGTTAAACAAGCTGATGCTGATCTGACAGATAGTGACATAAAAAAATATTTTTTATCAGCTCTAGTGGCCAATTTAATGGATATATTGCAATTTATTATTTGCTTATTATTTTTAAGCTCATTCCTGAGTTGTAGTTAGTCATTTATACAGTAGGCCAGTACTTGGCCTTCATTAAGTACAAGCATGCCTGACTGAACATTGTAATGCCTAGATTACTTTATTTACCATCGGATTGTCTGGTAAATGAAAATCTGTTGGTGACACAATATTATTTTTAGTTTATTCTATCTTTGATCCGGCCGTCTCTGGTAGAATTCATAATATAACATAACATCACGCCTTTTATCCCCAAAGGGGTAGGCAGAGGTGCACATTATGCCACTGTACAATGTAACACCCACTTTTCACTATTTATGTCATGAGTCCCATGTAATAGGGGGTGAGCCTATTGCTATATACCGGGTACAATTCCAGACTCCGTGCTACTACTGAGATTTTTTTTTAAACCCAGTAATTATTTGCCCGACTCGGGAATCGAACCAAAGACCCCTTGCCCGGCAGTCGCAAGAATTCAATTGAAAATTAGTCTCTTTTACTAATTAAATCTTTAACTTAGAATGGTTCTTTACTTCTTTCTTACATCTAATAGTCTTACTTACGATGGTAAAATTATATCTTTATACATTTATTTTTATGAGATAATCCAGTAAACGAGTAGATGAATGATGTCTAAACCTGATGGTAAGCATCAGCGCCGCTCATGGACACTCGAAACACCAGAGTCGTTATAAGTGCCGTAAGTCGTTACCGGTAACAAAAGGCCCCGGGCCTTTTGAGGATTAGGAATTTGAGGGTTGTTGGGAATTCGGAGATTGTGGAGATCGGGTAGCGGGGTAATTGGGCTTCCGGTAACCTCACACGACGAAACACAATGCAAGCGTTGTTTCCTATAAGTTTTCTGTGAGGGCGTGGTATCATTCCGATCGAGCCGGCCCATTTGTGCCGAACCATGGCTCTTGCACACGTTAAAAACAAAGATCCTGCCATATCAGTCTGTTAACTATGAATTCAAAAACTGCTACACGATTTTTTACGACGTTTTCTACTGTTTAGCAGTGGACACCGAGGCTCTTAATGATGGTAACTGTTGACATGGTTCTCTTAACCCCCAGGTGTCAGTAACGAACGAGATCCACCAGCACCTTGGCTGCCCCCGCTTCCTCCTGTGTCCGACGCAGTATTGTTCGACGCGCGCGGTGCCCACCGTCAACAGCTCGGAGTATCTGAACACGCTCGGCACTAAACTCTCGCAGCAGATCGATATTATGTGGACTGGTATGTTGGCTTGCTTATGTGTAGCTACAGTTTATATAATTTTACTCAGTTGGACAATTGGTTGCAATCGCATCAGACGTTTTGATATTGTACTATGAGTTGCAGTATGCGCTTTCGAAGTTTGCTTTCACCAGTTATTTTTTGTTTTAAACATTTTATTTGTTTGTAAAGCTACTCTATTACCAAGACAGAACCATTTTCCTTTGGGACGAATAGAGTTCACGGTGTATAATCAGTAAGCATATCAGCCTACCGTTATTTATATAGGAAAATATGTTACGAAGAAACCTGTGAGCTGAATAACACCATAGTAAACAAATAATATTTATTAACCACATCAACGCTAATGGAATGGAAAAGGCCGACCTGTATTAACATGTTTAGCATGCGATATTTAATTTGTTTTATGAGGTGACGTCATCAACCATTGAGACGTGATGAACTGACCGACAGATACACGTTTTTAACTTGATTGATTGACTTTCAATACTTTGTTTTGGTGTTGTTTACGTTAATGATTTGACTTCGATGAAATGTTGTAAAATTATAATTATTTACTTTAAAGAGTATGGCGGTAGCTATATCAATAATAATAATCGGGTACTTGCCAACTAGTCGAATTCAATACTTTTTTCAAACTATGAAAAACGACAGTTTTCTATGAATTTTATAGGAGACTGTGTATAGTGACGTCACATTTTTATAGCCTCAAACAGCATACTTATTTCTTATTAAATATTTGCTGGAAAAATACCAAAATTAAGTTGGTCATATAATCAGTTAATGAAAGTGTGATTATTTTTAAATATTTTATTGTATTCAACAGTCGAAATAAATAATTTTTGATTAAGGCAAGTATCCAATTATATTATGTTATTAAATAAAGCTCTTTATCGTCACACTAAGACATTTACCTTATCTAATAATGTCTATAAGGACTATTTAAGGAGTTCGTAGACCTCATTCTTTTTCTCAATCCTACACTCTTGACAGTAGACTCTATAGTAGCCAGACCAGTGAATAGTAGTATTCCTCGCGCACTCCACGATTGAGCTCCAGATGTATGTAGCCGTATTTTATAAGATCCGTCCATCTTTTTGGCTACGGATCACAAGCGTTGGCCCACTATTCTGCCTAGCACTAGCACCACCAATCGCTCCATTAAGTCTTCATACGATGATAATAATGTTATGAACTTTGGTTCAGTAATTTGTCCATATCTATCTTTAATATTAATTATTCTAGAAACTGTTAATCTATTTGTTGAATAAAACTTTCTATCAATGTTTTACTTCTTGCCTGCCGCTAGACGAGACAAAATCTTATCTTATACTATTATATAAAGCGCAAGAGTTTGTTTTTTTGTTTGTTTGTTTGAACGCGCTAATCTCCGTAACTACAAGTCTGATTTGAATAATTCTTTTTGTGTTGGATAGCGCATTTATCGAGGATGGCTATAGGCTATAAAACATCACGCTCCGACCAATAGGAGCTGAGCAGAGCGTGTGAAACCGCGCGGAAGTAGCTAGTAGAAAATAAACAGTGTGTAGTGTATAGATCTATGTTCTGGATACAAAGGTTAAATGTTTCATTCAGTCTAGCTTTCCATTAATTGACTCATTGTAATGTTTAATTTACGACATAGCTGACTACACGCGTCTAATTTTGTATTGTTTTTGTCTAAGGTCAATAAACTTTGGCCATTTTATGACTTTCTATAAATAGATACAAGAATGTAGATTTTATATGCACAGTTTTTAAGTACGCATTCTTAGAAAGACTTGAAATTTTATGATCTGGTTATCTACCTATGTAAATGTAAATGATTCGCCAACATTTTGTACACAAAATAATTCGCTAACGACTTGTACAATGTACGCTTAATCGCCGATAATATATAAATCGGGATAAAATTGGTAAATAGTGGAATTTTTCTTGGCAAAATAAATAAAAATAAACCTATTAAAATTATGTAATAAAATTTAAGTCTCTGTACTTGATGGTGGTGGTGAGAAAACCATAATTTCACATTAAACAATATTTGCGAAATACTATTTTTATTTCAGAAAATTATTTTATTTTTAATGGATTAAGCTTCAAGGTGAATCAGTTGCTTTTGGGTAGGGGTACTCTATCATAGGCCATCTTATCTCTTACGTTTAGGCGAGATAGTAAACAAGTAGAAAAGAGTCCATTGTGAATGAAAATGTAAAATAGGCCCCTTTCTTCTCCAGGTCCCAAAGTGATATCCAAAGTCCTAACAACGGAGGCGATAGAGGAGATCACACAGGTACTACGGCGACCACCTGTCATCTGGGACAACCTACACGCCAACGATTATGACCAGAAACGAATCTTTTTGGGTAAGTCCAGTCGTTAAAGTTGAATGGTATCTAATAATATGGAGAGTAGTAGATAATAGTAGAAGTATCATCAATTTTATATATTGTAAATTTTCTCATTGGCAGTGGCGTAACTATAACATTCGAGGCCCGTGGAAAATTCATCGGATAGTGTCCCATTCCCAATAAAAAAAAAGAATTGAAATGAAGTCTATTGTTCCTTCCAGCTCGGGCTCCAGGCATTTTGCCGACTGTAGTTACTCCACTACACATTGGTGTTGCCTGTGTACCTACTTCTAGAAGTGCCACAAGTAAAAATGTGTTCTCCTAGTACCATTATATTATCTAGTAGTAGTACTAGTAGTACCACTAAAAATATGGAGTTAACGGGTTACCGGGGCCTCGAAGAGCAAGAGTAGGAACGGTATAGTTTTTAGTCAGTAAGAAGTATATATATAGAATAAGTAGTCTCAACCGAGGCGGGAGAAGTCAGTGGGATGATTTCTCGCAATTAAAATATAAAATACCACAAAAAAAATCTGCTGTTTATGCCTGTAAGTGGTTTGTAAAGGTAAACTATACTACTTTATAGGCTTACGCAAATTGGTTTATGAAAAATGTACTAACCATAAAATACGTCTACCTTTAAACTCGTACACAATCAACTGATATAAATTCTCAAAATTTATTCCTATAAAAGTAGTCTCTAAACATCGGAAATAAGGTCTACAGTGGAGTTAGTGGAGAGCTGTGACCACTTTCCGTTTTTAAAGAGGTAGGTGATTTCTTAATAGAGGCTGTATTATTTCTACAGGTCCATATTGCGGTCGTTCTCCCGAGTTGATCCCGCTACTCCGCGGTGTACTAACAAACCCAAACTGCGAGTACAACGCCAACATGATCCCGATCTGGACGCTCGCGCACTGGGCCAGCTGCAGTCTGGATGCTCCTGCGCATAGTCAGTATATCACTTTATAGTTTGTTGTTTTAAAATGAGTGGTTTTGTTGTTATACAATAGGGTAGTAGACAGTGTATGAAAATTAAAAATATAATTAGTCCGTCAGTTAGATAATGAAATAATATTACACTATTAAACACATTATTTTTTTTTTGTCGTATAAGATATAAATATATATAGTTTATGAATACTTAGAAAAAACGGAGTTAAGTTTAGGAGTGGTCGTTACGTCAAGCTACCGTAATGTAGTAAATCGTGACGTCACACGATATTTCCAATCGTATAATCGTGATATATCGTCGAAAATATTTGATATTGTGAGAACATTAAAAATACGTGTCTAATGTTTTAAAATGATCTACCAGACGGACAATAAATACATTTTAGGAAACTACCCTATTGTATTATTTTGTTTTAAGATCATTGATTTTGTTGCTAATAGATTTTGTTCCAAATTGCTCAGTAGCTATTGGATATTGAGTACTTTTTGTTGATTGAAAATATAATGTTTTAAACAACTTATATAGCAAGCTTGATTATTGTTTTAGCTCTCATACAGAAAGCACAAAGCCACAGATATATTGCTATACTCATAATTTCTTAATTTTATTTCAGTAGTTATGTCGATGTGTAAGTATTTTATTCGAAAATGTAAAAGAGATTTTTTCATTATAGTGGAAGCTGTTTCCTGGGACATCAAATTAGAAAGAGAGAGCGAGCAAGGCGTGTGTGAAGACGAAGCACCTCTCACTCTAGGCAAACACGTTTATCATCATCGACAAGCTCTGAGGTAAGACAAGTAGGAAAACAAACATTTCGTTCAAAGATTCTGTTATGAATATCGTCCTTGAAAGTCATCGTTGAAATTTTTTATTTTTTTAGTCCTTACAATGTTGTTTCTTTTTACAGACAAGCGATCAATGAATGGCTACCAGAGTTTTCCATTCCAAAGTCTGCTACAGGTCCTGTGATTAAGCCCCAGCCTACTATCACAGGTACGTTAACTTTTCCGACCTTAGTGAAGCATTTGATATTGTCTGTATATTTTTATCACAGAAAAGTTAATTTGTCACTATTTGAATATTATTCTCATATTTTGGTTGCTTATTTTAATGTTGTATAATATCTGTTTTTGCAAAAAAACAAATCGAGATACATGAAAAACAAGCGTAGTACAGGTGTTCCTCAGGGCTCGACATTAGGTCCAAAGTATTTTACTTGTTAAATTAACAAAAAATTGTTTTCGCGAAATTGAACAAAAACTAAGTAAAAGAGGTACAAAAACTAACATGGAGTACATTTTGTTCTCAGTACCACCAGTGCCGATCATCCCGATCCTGCCATCAGTGAACACGTGCATGTCTCTGGTGACGGCCACCAGCAATACTTCGACCACCAGCACGGCGGACATGGCCCCCGCCATACCCACCGTCAATACTTCGCAGTTACAGGCACTCGCTGATGGATGCTCGGCGGCTAATGATCGCCCTATACTGTCTACTAGGGTAACTATAGATAAATATATATAGAATACAAACATAAAAGACTGCACGGTTGACGTGGTGACTGGGCAACCGGTTGCCACGTAACGTGTCGCGGGTTCGATTCCCGCTCGGTGTGATCCACAGATTGTTTTTCCGGGTCTGAGTGTCATGCGTATCTGAACTTGTATGTTTGTGGACGCACCCACGACACAGGAGAAAATTCTAGTGTGAGGCTACGTTTAACGAAAATAAATACTAACGCATTTACGTCGGTTTTCTGTGCGACCATGCTATCACTCCGACCGAGCCGGCTCTTTCGTGCCCAAGCATAGCTCTACCATATTTTAATAATAAAAAAAATCCGTTTTTGTAATTAACATGGGCTAGACCTCGTTGGTTGAGAGATTAACTGCTTCCAAAGTATTGCTGTGGCTAAAATTTTAAACCAGTCTGGTATGGTTATGAAATACTTAACAGGCAAAAAGAAACCAATAACATCTATTATATCTACTCCTTTTAAAGGAAGAAGTCATTTTAACAATAAAAAAATGTTCCACAGGTATCACCAATCGAAACATTCAACCCCGTACCAAACCCAGTAATGAACTCCCTAGTATCCCCAACAAAAGTTATCCTAAACGAATCTATCCCCAATCCGATAATCCCCATAGCGAGTTCAAACATATCATTACCTTCGGAAATCCCCGTTTCGACCCTCCCCGTCCCAATCCTAGGTTTGAAAGCATTGGAAGGGAGTGAGAACAAGAATAATCATGAAATGGATAAATCAGATAATAGTAATGATACATTACTAACGGATAGTATCTTGGAGACCAGCTTTGACATGAAGAAAGATAAGGAGGGAGAGGATGGTGACCAGATCATTGTTGATGACTTGGACCCTCCTGCGGAACAGAGGAACGGGGAGATGAGTGTTGGTGGTGAGTTTGTATTCGTCTTAAATAAAATTATTCTAATGTCCTCTTATGTCGATATCAATAAGATTAAGAATGGTCCTTGTAATATCAAGATTATCCTTGTCATTGTGTGCTAACGACAGAATAAAATTGATTTTGTCACCACCTGTACTTCCTTAGGTATCGTAAGTACCAACAGTCTGGCTCTCACTAATAACACTAAAGGCCGATTTTTGACAATTTTATTCTACATTTAAGAATTAATAAATTATTGAAAAATCAGCCGTAATCCTTTTAAAATGCCTTCTACAAGTCGAGGAGATTATAACAAACCCTCTCATGTAGATGATACTCATAGTTAGTGTACTGTAACTAACTTGTCGTTTTCACTAACCCAAATCTGATAAGAAATGCAGTATTTATTCGTTTTTTAATTGATGTTGTTTAGTCGAACTTCTATCTTCTTTTGTCCAGACACACCTCAAACATTAAGTCCGAGTCGTAACACTGAACCCGGAGTGGAGCCGCTCGATGTGGATCCTCCGTCCACTGCTGCCACTGATCCTGACGTCATCATGAACGATGGAATGAGTGAGGTACGTTGATTAGAGTAGAGAGGGAAAGGAACAGAGATAGTTATTTGTGCGATTGTTGGCGAAATATTACTATTATAGAAGTATTATTAGTAAGAACAATAATTCCGCTGTTTAGTTTTATTCCGTTTTTTTTTAAATGATCAGGGCGGAAAATCATCATATGACTTCTCCTGGGTTAGGCGAGAGGGAGTGTCAGAGAGGGGTCATGAAAGGGGCCTATTTGTTTCAAGTTATTTGCGAAAAATATTCAGAAATCAGTTTAAACATTATATAATTATTGTAAATATTATTTCATGAGATAATAAAATTGACCTTTTATTTCAGAATGGATCGATGCAAGTAGAACCGAGTCATAGTCCTCTCAGTACAGACATGATGGTAGAACCGGCTGAACCCACAGAAACCGTTGACGAGTGAGTAGTAATTGACTATTTCTTAATTCTTTCTTTTCGAAAATACAGGTCAAACTAAACTGGTCCTTCAAACATGTAATTGTAATCTCCTTTTTTCTCAGGCCCGTGGACAACGAAGATCCTTCAATAGATCCCAATGCGTTAGTGGCAGATGATCTGCTATTACTATGTGATCTCTTCTACCTGCCATTTGAACATGGATCCCGTGGTCTAAGACTGTTACATGACTTCAACTGGTTGACTACGCATGCGGCGAGTCTACTGCCTAGAGGGAATAAGCCTGAGGTATGTATTTTGGGGTATTTTAAGATGTTGTATGAAGAAGAAATTATTCTATGGTTAATTGGAAATGAAAGTAAAAGCTGTTATAAATTAGATTGGACCCAGTATGCTACCCTGTGGAACTCCCATAAGTTACTGGTAAATTTTGTCCGATATAGTACTCTATCATTGTATTTTACATTATTATCATAACTATACTTAGCATAACTTAGCATAACTATACCTCTACATAACTATAATATACATGTGGTATCACAATATTAGAAAATGTTAAGTATTATCTCATTAATCGAGTAAAACCTATCAAATGCGTAAGTAAGATCGAAAAATATTGTTACATACAGACGAGTGAATGGCGTCGTCGACGAAGTAGGTTCGCATGGTGGGTGTGTCGCACCCGGCGACTGGCGCGGCGGCTGGCGGCCGCGCAGAACCAGGAGCTGCACGCCGAGCTGCAGCCCTACGTGTGGGAGCTGTGCGCTGTACTCGCGCTACTGGACGGGTTCCTGCGGTGGCTTGGTATACTTATTCATCATTTACTTCTCTATCACCTGTATCATCACTGTGCGCCGTCCTCGCGCTACTGGACGGGTTCCTGCGGTGGCTTGGTATACTTATTCATCATTTACTTCTCTATCACCTGTATCATCACTGTGCGCCGTCCTCGCGCTACTGGACGGGTTCCTGCGGTGGCTTGGTATACTTATTCATCATTTACTTCTCTATCACCTGTATCATCACTGTGCGCCGTCCTCGCGCTACTGGACGGGTTCCTGCGGTGGCTTGGTATACTTATTCATCATTTACTTCTCTATCACCTGTATCATCACTGTGCGCCGTCCTCGCGCTACTGGACGGGTTCCTGCGGTGGCTTGGTATACTTATTCATCATTTACTTCTCTATCACCTGTATCATCACTGTGCGCCGTCCTCGCGCTACTGGACGGGTTCCTGCGGTGGCTTGGTATACTTATTCATCATTTACTTCTCTATCACCTGTATCATCACTGTGCGCCGTCCTCGCGCTACTGGACGGGTTCCTGCGGTGGCTTGGTATACTTATTCATCATTTACTTCTCTATCACCTGTATCATCACTGTGCGCCGTCCTCGCGCTACTGGACGGGTTCCTGCGGTGGCTTGGTATACTTATTCATCATTTACTTCTCTATCACCTGTATCATCACTGTGCGCCGTCCTCGCGCTACTGGACGGGTTCCTGCGGTGGCTTGGTATACTTATTCATCATTTACTTCTCTATCACCTGTATCATCACTGTGCGCCGTCCTCGCGCTACTGGACGGGTTCCTGCGGTGGCTTGGTATACTTATTCATCATTTACTTCTCTATCACCTGTATCATCACTGTGCGCCGTCCTCGCGCTACTGGACGGGTTCCTGCGGTGGCTTGGTATACTTATTCATCATTTACTTCTCTATCACCTGTATCATCACTGTGCGCCGTCCTCGCGCTACTGGACGGGTTCCTGCGGTGGCTTGGTATACTTATTCATCATTTACTTCTCTATCACCTGTATCATCACTGTGCGCCGTCCTCGCGCTACTGGACGGGTTCCTGCGGTGGCTTGGTATACTTATTCATCATTTACTTCTCTATCACCTGTATCATCACTGTGCGCCGTCCTCGCGCTACTGGACGGGTTCCTGCGGTGGCTTGGTATACTTATTCATCATTTACTTCTCTATCACCTGTATCATCACTGTGCGCCGTCCTCGCGCTACTGGACGGGTTCCTGCGGTGGCTTGGTATACTTATTCATCATTTACTTCTCTATCACCTGTATCATCACTGTGCGCCGTCCTCGCGCTACTGGACGGGTTCCTGCGGTGGCTTGGTATACTTATTCATCATTTACTTCTCTATCACCTGTATCATCACTGTGCGCCGTCCTCGCGCTACTGGACGGGTTCCTGCGGTGGCTTGGTATACTTATTCATCATTTACTTCTCTATCACCTGTATCATCACTGTGCGCCGTCCTCGCGCTACTGGACGGGTTCCTGCGGTGGCTTGGTATACTTATTCATCATTTACTTCTCTATCACCTGTATCATCACTTTGCGCCGTCCTCGCGCTACTGGACGGGTTCCTGCGGTGGCTTGGTATACTTATTCATCATTTACTTCTCTATCACCTGTATCATCACTGTGCGCCGTCCTCGCGCTACTGGACGGGTTCCTGCGGTGGCTTGGTATACTTAATAATAATAATAATAAAAATAGGCGCCGACCAGTAGCGGGAACATGGTCCAAGCTACCGGTGGTTAGGGCTCCAGAGATAGAAACCTCCTCACGATACGTGCCGTTTCTAGGAGAACTGCCTTCTGTATCAGGCCCTTGATCCATCCACCTAACGCCAGCCTCCTAAGATGGATGTCGAGGCTTTTAGGGATTAACCCATTGGCCGACACGACTATCGGCACAATGATAGCCGAATCCACACTCCACATGTCGACAACCTCGTGAGCTAAGTCTAGATATTTTATTTGTTTATCTTTCTCAGCTTTCACGAGGTTCTCGTCATGGGGAATGGTGACATCAATTATCATCGTGCGGCGTACTTGTCGGTCTATCACCACTATGTCAGGTTTATTGGCTACAATAGTCCTGTCAGTAATGATAGACCGGTCCCAGTACAATGTGATATGGTCATTTTCCAGAACTGGGTCGGGCACATACTTGTAGTACGGTACCTCAGACTCAACAAGTCGATAGTGTAAAGCAAGTTGCTGATGGATAATCTTGGCTACTTGATTATGCCTATGCAAATATTCACTGTTGCCAAACGACCACAACCAGAAATAATATGTCTAATGGATTCACCAGGACTATGACATGCCCGACATATGTCAACCGTCCCATCCTTAATTATATATTTCCGGTTGTTATTCGTAAGGATAACTTCGTCCATAATTGCACAGACAAATCCTTCAGTTTCTCCAAAGATATTACTGAATCGTAGCCAAGACACGGACGCTAGAAAATCTACACTGGGCCCATGAAGGGTCCGGAAGAAGCGTCCATGGAGCTCCTTGCTATGCCATACCTCCTTGCGATCATTGACGCTCAGTACCACAGGTTTGCGCCAGTTCTCTTTTGCCAAGGATAGCGGAGTGAATCCATTGTCCACCGCTGCTACTTCTCGATGCATACCCTCATTGACTTTCAGGAAATATTCCCTGAGGCTGCACACCTCACGGTTGTGAAGGGTCTTAGCATTTAATAAGCCTCGACCACCACACTTCCGCGGGATGTACAACCTCATGACCGACGAACGAGGGTGATGCATGCGATTTGCAGTCAGCAGGGTCCGGACTCGCCTATCCAGGGTGTCAAGTTCAGTCTGAGTCCACTTGAGTATACCAAAAGAATACATTAGGACTGGCATGACCCAACCGTTAAAGGCTCGCACCTTGTTTCCGCCTGATAAGGAACTTTTCAGTACCCTATTCAGGCGGCCAAAGAAGCGCTCCCGTAACGATTGCTTCATGTCCGGTCCATTAATGCCTAATCCTTCTGACATACCCAGGTACTTGTATGTATCGTTTGCGGAGAGTGATCTCAGCTTTGTGAAATCTGAGAGTTCTAGTCCCTCACAAAAACTGGCAACACCACGACATGTCAACGTACAAAATTTTACTCTGCTTTTTTTTTGGTTTATTTTTATAAATAATTCACACGTTTCCTTACAGTCAAGATAACAATAATAAAACCTTTTTATAATAATATATTCTTACGACAAAATCAACGCCTACAATAGCAATAAACACACAATAAATGAAGAAAAATGAAATTTGACAGTGACAGATAATACAAAAGGAAGATTATGATGTAGAAAATAAAAATATTACGTTGATGTTGACGAGAGCCAGAAAAGCACGAGACGCACCCCCACCACCTCCGGACTCGTCGCTCAGCTCCGCCTCGCCGTTACCGGACCCCAGCTCCGCAGGATCACCGGTGACAGCAGTTGCGTCGAGCTCGAGCGACGACTATTTCTCCCCGCCGACGTCGCCGACACCTGTACGTCGGCCGGGGAGAGGCCGGCCACCGACGGGCTTGGGAGCCAGGGGCCAACAGGCCCCGGGACGGGTCCCCGCTACCGGTGGTTGTGTGCGGCGCATGAAATGGTCTCAAACCATAAATGAGAACGTCATGCGCTCGTACTACGGTGCTACAGAGGGAGGGACTAACCTCACTGCGTACCGTGAAAGGATGCTGTCTATGTTTCAGGTTCTTGAGCCATCTATCAGCGTCTCGGCCCAACGACTGTCGGATCAGGTGCGGGTCATCCAACGCAATCGCAGATTGGATGAGGCTGCGCTTGATCGGCTACGTCTAGAAGCACTGCGCAATCGTGTCGTCCCCACACCACCACAATCGGTGGCACAAACACCTGTAGTGTCACAATTTGTGACGCCAACCACCCCTATCGTTGGAGTGGAGGATGACAGGGTTGAACAAGTGAGTACTCAGTGCAATGAACGACTGAGGAGTGCTTTGGAGGATGCGGTTCGTGTGTACAGACTTGCTCCTAGTAATTTAAGACCGAAATTACCACGTTTGCCCATGTGTAGAAAAAATAGGGCGCTGGTGAGTGCCTTGGATTCGCTACTTAAAAAATATTTTGAGAGTAGCGAAAACCTCTATGATACACACTCAATCTTGTACTGTGGGGCGGTAGCTGCTTGTCGAGTGGCTAACGTCAGATTCCCAAAACTTGACGCAGCAGTCCGACCAAAACCAGCAGTACCTGCCTGGCAGTATAGGATAGAGCGTCGTATCAGTGAGGCCAGGGTACTCATTGGCAAACTATCCTGCTTCAGGGAGGGCAATACTCGCCCTAGAGTGATGCGCTTTGTAAGACGTGCATTTATGGGGACTGAAATCAGTCCTCATGAATACCTGTCGCGTGTTACAGAGCGCATCGACTTCCTGAAGCAGAAAGTTTATGCATGGGCAAACCGAATTAGAAGGTACAAAAAAGAGTGGAGCGCTATACTCAGAATCGCATGTTCCAAAGAGATCAGAGGTGGGTATACAGAGATTGGGAACGATCCAACCAAGATGTGGCTGACGGGCGGCGACCGGATGATGATGCCACTAACACATTTTGGCGCAACATCTGGTCGGTGCCTGTTAGCCATACGGAAGGTGACTGGATGTTTGATGTTAAGCGAAGGTGTGAGACTATACCAGAGATGGAGGAGGTAGTAATTACCTCCTCTGATGTAGCCAGTGCAGCCTGTTCGGTCCCGAATTGGAAATCACCGGGCCGGACGGACTGCACAATTTCTGGATTAAATGGCTCAAAAGTTCACACGTTCGCTTAGCATTACACTTCCAGGCAGCTTTGGAAACTGGGTCGTTACCACAATTTCTAACAACAGGAGTTACCCACCTGCTCCATAAATCAGGTAGTTCCACTGAGCCCAAAAATTATAGACCAATCACATGTTTACCAACGGTCTATAAACTTCTTACATCCATTTTGAGGACAAAAATAACAAAACATATTGAAAAAAATTCCATCATGTCTGTATCTCAAAATGGATGTAGGGAGGGGTCTCGTGGAACTAAGGAGCTACTCCTCATTGATATGGTTGTTAGCCAACAGGTTCGTCGGTCCCAAAAAGATTTGTCTACATGCTGGATAGACTACAAAAAAGCATATGATTCTGTGCCACATACATGGCTCCTGAAGGTGCTGGAGTTGTATAAAATAGATGCAACTTTACGCGCCTTCTTGGAGTCGTGTATGAGGCAGTGGAGCACTGTGCTTTGCTATCCGGGATGTAGACAAATCCAAGGGAATGAAGAACCTGTAAGGATAGTACGAGGAATATTCCAGGGTAACAGCCTGAGCCCACTATGGTTCTGCTTGGCCTTGAATCCTCTAAGTACTCTACTGGAGGATTCAGGGTTAGGCTATCCTTTGCGGAGAAGGGGTCTAGTTATATCCCACTTACTTTACATGGATGACCTCAAGTTGTTTGCGCCAAACAAGAAACAACTGATGGAACTACTGAATATAACTGAAAAATTTAGTAGTTCCATCAGAATGGAGTTTGGAGTAGACAAGTGTGCGGTCATGCATGTAAAGCGAGGAGGGATTGTGGAATCTGAGGGTCTAGAACTCTCAGATTTCACAAAGCTGAGATCACTCTCCGCAAACGATACATACAAGTACCTGGGTATGTCAGAAGGATTAGGCATTAATGGACCGGACATGAAGCAATCGTTACAGGAGCGCTTCTTTGGCCGTCTGAATAGGGTACTGAAAAGTTCCTTATCAGGCGGAAACAAAGTGCGAGCCTTTAACGGTTGGGTCATGCCAGTCCTTATGTATTCTTTTGGTATACTCAAGTGGACTCAGACTGAACTTGACACCCTGGATAGGCGAGTCCGGACACTGCTAACTGCAAATCGCATGCATCACCCTCGTTCGTCGGTCATGAGGTTGTACATCCCGCGGAAGTGTGGTGGTCGAGGCTTATTAAATGCTAAGACCCTTCACAACCGTGAGGTGTGCAACCTCAGGGAATATTTCCTGAAAGTCAACGAGGGTATGCATCGAGAAGTAGCCGCAGTGGACAATGGATTCACTCCACTATCCTTGGCAAAAGAGAACTGGCGCAAACCTGTGGTACTGAGCGTCAATGATCGCAAGGAGGTATGGCATAGCAAGGAGCTCCACGGACGCTTCTTCCGGGCCCTTCATGGGCCCAGTGTAGATTTTCTAGCGTCCGTATCTTGATTACGATTCAGTAATCTCTTTGGAGAAACTGAAGGATTTGTCTGTGCAATAATGGACGAAGTTATCCTTACGAATAACTATCGGAAATATATAATTAAGGATGGGACGGTTGACATATGTCGGGCATGTCATACTCCTGGTGAATCCATTAGACATATAATTTCTGGTTGTGGTCGTTTGGCTAACAGTGAATATTTGCATAGGCATAATCAAGTAGCCAAGATTATCCATCAGCAACTTGCTTTACACTATCGACTTGTTGAATCTGAGGTACCGTACTACAAGTATGTGCCCGACCCAGTTCTGGAAAATGACCATATCACATTGTACTGGGACCGGTCTATCATTACTGACAGGACTATTGTAGCCAATAAACCTGACATAGTGGTGATAGACCGACAAGTACGCCGCACGATGATAATCGATGTCACCATTCCCCATGACGAGAACCTCGTGAAAGCTGAGAAAGATAAACAAATAAAATATCTAGACTTAGCTCACGAGGTTGTCGACATGTGGAGTGTGGATTCGGCTATCATTGTGCCGATAGTCGTGTCGGCCAATGGGTTAATCCCTAAAAGCCTCGACATCCATCTTAGGAGGCTGGCGTTAGGTGGATGGATCAAGGGCCTGATACAGAAGGCAGTTCTCCTAGAAACGGCACGTATCGTGAGGAGGTTTCTGTCTCTGGAGCCCTAACCACCGGTAGCTTGGACCATGCTCCCGCTACTGGTCGGCTCCTATTTTTTATATTTTTAAATATTATTTTTTATTTTATAAGTAGTGTTTAAAAATGTAATTTATAGAGAATTTTAAATAAATATATGTAAATAATAATAATAAACACTTTATTGTACACCACTTACAAAAGACACGAACAAGAAAATAGTAGGTAGGTAAAAAAAAATAAATAGTTTTGGCATGTTGTACAATGGGCGGCCTTATCGCTTACAGCAATCTCTTCCGGGCAACCTTAGGATGGATAAATAACCGTGAGAGCAGATACCATGTGGGTAGTTCATAGTATTGAATTAAATACAATGGATATGACAGAACAGTTTAGATACATACATACAATATGTACACACATACATACATGCCTACATACTCATATATATATATATATATACATACACATACATACACAAAATCAGATACATACATACATACATACGGATATGCGGTAGCAGTTACTCTATTGAATCTGTGTTAGATAATGATCTTTTACTTGTCTTTTAAACGAATCCAAAGATTGCGCCCGTCTTATTGATAATGGAAGTGCGTTCCACAGTCGAATGGCTCCTACAACAAAGGATTTGTCATAAAAGGCAGTCGTATGTGTTGGCATCTCCAATCTCAAATTCTCAGTAGACCTCAAGTGTCTTGAATGTGCGTCATGAAGGAACTTAAAACGTTCTTTGAGATAAGAGGGCGTAGCAGGATTGTACAGAATACTGTAAAGAAGTGACAGGATATACTTATTCATCATTTACTTCTCTATCACCTGTATCATCACTGTGCGCCGTCCTCGCGCTACTGGACGGGTTCCTGCGGTGGCTTGGTATACTTATTCATCATTTACTTCTCTATCACCTGTATCATCACTGTGCGCCGTCCTCGCGCTACTGGACGGGTTCCTGCGGTGGCTTGGTATACTTATTCATCATTTACTTCTCTATCACCTGTATCATCACTGTGCGCCGTCCTCGCGCTACTGGACGGGTTCCTGCGGTGGCTTGGTATACTTATTCATCATTTACTTCTCTATCACCTGTATCATCACTGTCCGCCGTCCTCGCGCTACTGGACGGGTTCCTGCGGTGGCTTGGTATACTTATTCATCATTTACTTCTCTATCACCTGTATCATCACTGTGCGCCGTCCTCGCGCTACTGGACGGGTTCCTGCGGTGGCTTGGTATACTTATTCATCATTTACTTCTCTATCACCTGTATCATCACTGTGCGCCGTCCTCGCGCTACTGGACGGGTTCCTGCGGTGGCTTGGTATACTTAATCATTATTTACTTCTTTATGACCTTTTTCATCACCGTCATTTTCATCACCATCATTTTCATTAACTATATAACTGACACTTCTACTTTTTTATGTGATCGGATCACCTGATAGTAAGCAATCGCCGTCGCCCATCGACATCTGAAACACCAGAAGCGTTATAAGTACGTTACCGGCCTTTTGGGGATTGGGAATTTGAGGATTGTGGGGGATACTGGGATTGAGGAGATTGAAGAGATTGAGAATTACCCCCTAATTAAACCTCTGGTAACCTCACTTACACGACGCGAAATAACGCAAGCGTTGCTTCTCTATGGTTTTCTGCTCGGCCGTGGCATCACTCCGGTCGAGCCGGCCCACTCGTGCCGAAGCATGGCTCTCCCACACTTAACTCACTTTAATGCTTTTTAGTAAATATCTGTAAACGAACTTGATAAATGTGTAACAATGTACTTTCTGCATATATAAACTATTATTTTCTTTTACAGAACTCGGCAAATATCCTCAAAACATTGCGAATAACACTCAAGGAAGCTACACATGTAAGTTATATTTTATTATCCACCACAAACCATCTTTAAAACACAGACAGGGTTCTCGAAAGGCTGGCGTGAGGCGTTTACCATCTTCAAAAGACCTTTTAAAACATTCATACTTTTAAGGAGAATAATTACGGATCTTAAAAGAATTAAAAAGAGTCCATGATCTGTTAGTGGATAAGTGCTACTATTCTACAAAAGACACTCACTGCTTCAATATAGTCTCTCTCAGTCATGATGTGTTCAGTAGCCTGTTTGATGTGTGCCCATTTTGTATTTTATATGACATTTAATAATTTTTTGAATGACTTTTGTTCTGACTATTGTATGCCCAAATGGCGAGACATGGCTGATCTACTTAATTGTATATAATTAAGACCTGTGTTTCGTCAAACCTGTGATCCACAATAAAAAAAAATTGAATTTGAAGACTGATAGGTCTTCAAATTCAATTTTTTCTAAACTTGTTCTAACTAAACTATGCTGTATGTATATCACACAGGGTTCTCGAAAGGCTGGCGTGAGGCGTTCGAAAGTGGTGCTCAAGAGCCCTGGGTCTTCCGAGGTGGACTTACAGCAGATTTGAGAAGATTGTTACCAGTGGAATGTACCAGCGATGCGTTGAGGACGCTACCTCCTCCCACTATACTACCACTGACGATTAGACCTTATTCAGCTGCTGATGAAGAAGCGGTGAGTCTTTTTGGAATATGTATGTAATAAAAGCTTTACTAAAATAGACCTTGAAGAATGTAGTTTAAATACTGGAATTTAAAGTTGGTTTTTAATTTTGTAGTTTTATCGCTAGACCCTATTTACGCTACGGACTCACGACGCGATTGTCACCCTCGCGCCCGCCGCGGTGTCGGAATGGAGATTTATTATTCAACCGCAGTTCTTTGCGGACCCGCAGTCGCCCAGCGGTTCCAATTCTCGCCCGCAAACTTGGCGGTTAATTATCGTAAGACTTGGGCGGTTAAACTATCTCTTGACTTCCAGACCGGCCATCCCTTTGTATTACATACTAGCAGCCCATCCCGGCTTCGCACGGGGTAGACATAACTACAATAGTTGGACATATGCTACCGCGGAGTTTTTTGTAGACATTATAATGTTCTTCAATATTGTTGTACATTATTGTGTTCTATCGCTATAGTTTCCGCAGTGCATTCGACGAAAGACATTTTAAGACTCATTTTTCTACACCTTCGGTTACATTGTTCAAATTTTACCAAGGATCCTTAGTTTTTCAAAATGAAATGTAGCCTATGTCAAATTGGAAGAATGTAGCATTCTATTGGTGAAAGAATTTTTTAAATCGGCCAAGTACTTTTTGGGCCCATTCATTACAAACATAGGTTCAAATCTTTCCTCTTTATAATATTAGTATATAGCTACGTGCAAGTGCTGAAAATCAGCGCCGCGCGACTCGAGCGCACTCGGGTCACGGCATTTAAGCATAGCTCTGGCCTTTTTGCGCCGTCTGCACTGTTTAATTTTTTGTGTGTACTTTGTGACGGTGTGCAAATAAACCATTTTTCTTTCTTTCTTTGCGATCGCCCGCCGACCGATTGCATAGCGGTACAGCTGGAGAAAACAATCGCAACTGCCGCGGGCGTAAAACGCGCCGTGAAATGTGATTTAATTTAAAAATATTTACGTACTGCTACTACTACTGACTGCCTCGTTGACCTAGTGGTCGCAAGTGCGATTGCCGGACAAGGGGTCTCGGGTTCGATTCCTGGGTCGGGCAAAGTATTACTGGGTTTTTACAAAATTCTCAATGAGAAGCTTTTGGAGGACGCGTCCAGAATAGACTGGGAACCACTAATGGAAGCTACTACGGTTGATGACAAGATTGAAATTTTCAACAAAGCTGTCATTAACCTTTACGACCATCATGCGCCTGTCAAAATGATCCGATTAAAACGTGCTCCGGCACCGTGGATGACCAGAGGGATTCAGGCGGCTATGCGTCGCAGGGACCGCGCGTTTCGGAAGCACAAGAGGAATCGGACAGAGGAGAACTGGACGGCATATAAAACTGCGAGGAACAGATGTAATCAGATGGTACGCAACGCCAAACGCCGCCACATTCTCAATAACATTTCCACTTCATCTCCAGCTGATATTTGGAAGTTCTTGAGAACTCTAGGAATCGGCAAACCGCAACCCGCTAACCTTCCTTCTTCAATTAGCTTAGATGAACTTAATAATCATTTTTCCACTGTCTCATCTCTGGATCACCTAACTAGGCGAAACACCTTGTCTTCTATTTCTAGTCTGCCTCGTCCTGGGGTCGAAAATTTCCGCTTCATACCAGTCCAGTCGGAGGAGATTCGTAAGACAATCCTTTCCATTAAATCCAAAGCTGTTGGCTGTGACTCCATCTCCCGTGACATGATCATGTCCATCCTGGTTTATCTCCTTCCAGCAATTACCCATATTGTCAACTATTCCTTGTATTCCGGAGTGTTCCCGTCCTTGTGGCGTAAAGCTTTTGTTTGTCCACTACCTAAGGTTAGTAATCCATCTCTTCCCACTCACTTCCGTCCAATCTCAATCCTTCCCTTCCTGTCTAAGGTGCTTGAAGCTTGTGTCCATAAGCAGCTGTCACGGTTTGTTTATGGAAACAGTTTAATAAGCCCTCTCCAATCAGGTTTTCGACCTGGACACAGCACTGTCTCCTCCCTCCTTAAAGTGACTGGCGACATTAGGGCAGGGATTGAGGACACCAAAGTAACTGTTTTAGTATTGGTTGACTTTTCAAACGCTTTCAATATGGTCAGTCACGATCTCCTTTTGGCCATCCTGTCCCATCTTGCAATCTCTGACAAAACACTGGACTGGTTCTCTTCCTATCTTCGGGGGCGTCAGCAGTCGATCCGGCTTGACGATAATTCTTCAAGTTGGTGTGATCTGCTGGCTGGTGTCCCTCAAGGCGGCATTCTCTCTCCTCTCTTATTTTCAATCTTTATTAATTTCCTTACTTCTGAACTTCGGTGTGCGTATCATCTGTATGCGGACGACTTGCAGTTGTACTGTCAGGCTGCAGTGGATGACTTACCTAGTGCTATCACGGCAGTAAATGGTGATTTGGCTGCTATCTACAACTGGTCACAAAGGTTCGGCATAGAAGTAAATCCAAATAAATGTCAAGCCATAATCATTGGAAGCACACGTACCTGGAAAACAGTCAGTGTCGCGTCGCTGCAGCCTGTCTCGTACAATAATGTGGCAATCCCGTTTAGTGACGATGTGAAGGATCTTGGCTTACATATTGATAACACATTGAGCTGGCGTGCACAGGTCACTAGGGTATGCCAGAAGGTAACTGGGTCGTTGCGAGGCTTGTACCGCCTTCCGTCTACTACCAAGGCACGGCTCGTGCAGGCCCTGATTTTTCCTATCATCGATTATGCTGATGTGTGTTACTACGACCTGAATGCAGATCTACTCAACAAAATTGACCGTCTTCTAAATAACTGCATTCGATTCGTTTTCAATTTACGTAAATATGATCATGTTTCTGCACATCGGTTGCAATTAAAATGGCTGCCCATACGCCTGCGCAGGCAACAAAGGGCGTTAACTACTTTATTTTCTTTTCTCGACTCTCCTTCTTCACCTGTTTATCTAGCTTCCTACTTCCAATATACATGCGCAAACCATTCTAAATACCTTCGCTCATCTAATAACCGTCAACTTCAATGTCCCACTCACCGCACTGACTATCTTCACTCCTCCTTTTTCGTTCAATCTGTCTCTCTGTGGAACGCGCTGCCCAAGGAAATCAGAATGGCAAATAATCGCTGTTCATTTAAATTCAAGGTTCGGGAACACATTTATAGAAAGTGGCAAACTCAAAACAGTGCTAATATGTAGTCTATGTATTGCATTTATTTATATATGTATGTATTATATTATATGTATGCATATTTGGGATATATTATATTTATTATATAATTCATTTTAAGACCCTATACCCTTAGTTATGTATTATCGACTATAACAATCATGTCTTCCCTCTTCAATATTTTATTACCTTAACTTCGTTATCTACTTCATACTTTCTTTTTACAATTTTGCACCTACCGCTTTAACATTCTGCACCACCCAATGGTCGACTGTCAGAAATGCCTACGGCATTAAGTCCGCCAATTTCACTATATGTGCAATAAAGTTTAAATAAATAAAAAAAAAATAAATAAAATAGTAGCACGGAGTCTGGAATTGTGCCCGGTATATGGCAATAGGCTCACCCCCTATTACATGGGACTCATAACATAAATAGTGAAAAGTGGGTGTTACATTGTACGGTGGCATAATGTGTACCTCTGCCTACCCCTTCGGGGATAAAAGGCGTGATGTTATGTTATGTTATTATATTTACGTACATATGTGTATTATACAAAGGCTGCGGGCCTGCAATGGCGGCGGGCACGGGAGATAAACGCTTCGTGAGTCCTTAGCATTTGAATTTTAACATTTCAAAAGATTGTCATTTTTATCCGACTGAAGGAAGGATATCGTTCTTTGTATAAGCTTTATTTTTCAATTTATTTGTTGTTTTATCTGTGTTAGGTATGCGCGATATGCCACAAGACGTGTCGCGACGGATCTGACTGCAGTGACCTCTTTCCTAGCGATCTGCAAACTTTACCAGCTGACAGGTATACATATTATTAATTTTTTTATTGAATTGAGTAAGACCTATTGTTCACTTTCTTTATGTCACGTGGTTATGCAATGAGCATTGATCATGCATTAAACTGTCAGAAATGACATCAGTCATGAACAAAATAACAGAACAGGCAGTTGCGGACCGAGCTACTGAGCAGCCAAGCTTCCTACCATTGATATTTCTGGTCCAAAGGCGACCGCATCGTCCATTTGGAAATTCAGAATTTATGTATCATCTGACCGATTCGTTAATGCACATACATGTAAACACGCATAGTATTTCACATTTTCTACAACCTGATTGTCTATGCAAAATCGACATTTCTCAGGCGTAGAGTTATTTTTCTGTGGCCCGTAGCCACGGAAGGTTTATGTGCCTAAATTATCGCAACGAATTGCTACGAATGACTTGCTTATCATTAGGCATGAGCGCAGGGCCCAATACTTTTGCTACGATTTTCCCAGACATTTGGGCAATTAGGTGTCGGGATTTTTTATTGCCATCAGGACGAAGGCCAACTTCGGACTTCGTATGAAAATTGGGCTCCATGTTCTAGAAAAGTTGGTTTGGCTATTTACACAAAAGTCATTAAGCCAGGGATCCATGGTCAAATCACAAACATTTTCCCGGTAATAAAATTTCTGGGGTCATTTTGCCATTTAATGTGGAAGAAATGCAAGTCACGCACAGAACTCCAGAGCCTAGTTATATTTGCTGCTTCTGCAGTTTCAAGACTATAGTCAAGAAAAAGACTCTACTTTCAAGCGTTTCTGAACCTACAAGAAAAAAATCTTAAAGGGCGATCGCAGATGGGTCTTCATTTTACCTCATGTGAACAATCTTGTGTGGGAGGAGCCAGAATTATCTTCTGTCGGTCCTACACATGCTACTTCTGTGGCGGTTGGCAAATCGCCGGCGAGGCGAGAAGAGTCGCCAGGGAGGGCCGAAAGCGCCGCAAAAAGGCGCAGCGGCAGCGGAGGCAGCAGCAGCGCAGGGCGAAACGCGCTGCTGCCTTGCTCCTCGCCCCTAAGACCGCGGCTGTGGTCATCACCCTACAGCCGGAAGCGGTCAATAGGGGCGTTACCTACGGCGACGTCCTCGCCAAATTAAAGGGGGCGGTGACTCCTGCGTAGTTCGGGGCCCCGGACGGGTTCGCGGTCAAGGTGACCGCTACCGGAGCCCGTCTCCTCGAGGTCCCCGGCGCGACCAGCGGCCCATCGGCTGACGCCCTGGCTGAAAGGCTTAGGGCGTGCCTCGGTGCGGACGAGGCCCGCGTGTCCAGGCCCACCAAATGCCTGGATGTCAGGATTTTGGGCCTGGACGACTCCGTCACGGAGAGTGAGGTGGTGGCCGCTGTGGCCAGGACGGGAGGGTGCCCTGCTGACCAGGTCAAGGTGGGCACCATCCGTCCGGACAACTCGGGGCTGCGCACGGTGGTGGTGAGCTGCCCCGTTACAGTGGCCAAAACATTAAAGGAGGGCAAAAGGCTCTTGGTGGGATGGGTCTCGGCGCAGGTCAAGCTGCTCGAGACCCGGCCTCTGAGGTGCTACCGCTGTCACGTGGGGGAGCACGTGAGTGTCAAATGCACCTCGGAGGTGGACCGCAGCGAATGTTGCTTCCGCTGCGGTCGGCCCGGTCACAAGGCCGGCTCGTGCAACGGCAAGCCGGCCAATCACCGGGTCGGGAGCAAGGGCTGCTCCCCTCCTGCCAAATCCAAAGGCAAAAGTAGGCCCTCCGCCGCCCCCGTCGTTTCCGCCGCCGCCGCCACTGCCGCCGCAGTAGCCGCTGCCGCCACTGAGGAGGTTAGGATGGACTACCAATAATGGCTCCATTCCGCCTCCTCCAGGCGAATATTAACCACTGCGCCGCCGCTCAGGATCTCCTGCTCCAGAGCATGGCGCAGTGGTCGATCAATGTCGCCGTGGTCTCCGAGCCGTACTTTGTCCCGCACAGGGATCTCGTCGGCCGCCGCCGGCACCCCGACTCTTGAGGCTGCTCAAAGAGGCCGGGGTTGTGTCGCAGCACGGTTCGGAGAGCTCGCTGTGGTGGGCGTGTACTTCTCTCCGAACCGAACTCTCGCCGAGTTCCACAACTCCTTGAGGGAGTTGGTCATCGTCGTCGTCGGGTTCCGTTCCCTCCCCGTGCTCGTCCTCGGGGACTTCAATGCCAAGAACTTGGCTTGGGGTTCCCGGTTCACCGACGTCCGGGGTAGGATGGTGGAAGACTGGGCCCTGGAGGCAGGCCTAGTCGTCTTGAACCGGGGTTCTGTCCCTACGTGCGTGCGGATGCAGGGCGAGTCGGTGGTGGACATCTCGTTCGCCAGCCCTGCTCTGTCACCGCGTATTGTTGACTGGCGTGTCATGGAGGAGGTGGAGACGTACTCCGACCACCGGTACATCCGGTTCGACGTCTCCGCCGAGTCCGCAGACCCGCCGGTCAGACAGGCCCCATGTGGCCCGCGTTGGGCGCTGAAGCAGCTGGACCGGGAGCTGCTCCTGGAAGCCGCCATCGTGCAGGCCTGGGTGATACCACCGGTCAGGCCTGCCGACATCGACGATGAGGCTAAGTGGCTCCAGGACGCCATGTCCAGGATTTGTGACGTGGCGATGCCCCGGATCCGGTCGAGGCATCAAAAGCGCCAGGTGTACTGGTGGTCGCAAGAGCTTGCGGGGTTACGCAAGGCGTGCACTGCTGCGCGACGCCGGTACACTAGGCACCGCAGGCGCCGCATCCGTCCTCCGAATGCGGAGGCGAGAGAGGCTGAGTTGTACGAGGGATACAGGGCGGCCAAGGCCCTCCTCAAGGCGGAGATATTGCGGGCCAAGGAGGAGGCCCGCCGAGAGATGCTGGGGACTCTGAACAGAGATACGTGGGGACGCCCGTACCGGATGGTACGCGACAAGCTCCGCGCTTGGGCTCCCCCGCTCACTCAGAGTCTCCGGCCAGAAGTCTTAGAGGAGGTGATTGGCACCCTGTTCCCCCGACTGTGGAGGGGCTTCACCCCTCCGTATATGACTCCGCCCCCTGCGGTGCCCGACGCGGGCTACAGCGACGACGACGATGACATCGTCCCAGAAGTGACCGAGGCATAATTGAGAGCGGCGGTGCGCCGGATGGGCGCCAAGAACACCGCCCCAGGACCCGGCTTGCATGGCAAGGCATGGGTCCTGGCCTCAGAGGCTCTCGGGCCTCGATTGATTGGTCTCTACAGCGCATGCTTGGAGAGAGGCCAGTTCCCGCTTCTCTGGAAAGCGGGTAAACTGGTCCTCGTGCGGAAAACGGGGCGCCCTGCGGACTCTCCGTCCGCATACCGGCCCATAGTGCTGCTCGACGAGGTGGGGAAAGTGTTCGAAAGAATAATTTCGAACCGCCTCGTCGCGCACCTGACGGACATTGGGCCGGACTTGTCGGATGGCCAGTTCGGCTTCCGCAAAGGGCGCTCCATGGTGGACGCCATCATGCGCGTTAGGGACCTCACGACGGGGACTGCAGTGTCCAGGGGTAAGGTCGTAGTGGCGGTGTCTTTGGACATCGCCAACGCCTTCAACTCCCTGCCCTGGAGCTGCATCTTGGAGGCACTCCGATATCATCGGGTGCCTACCTACCTCCGTGTAATCGAGGCCTACCTGACGGACAGGTCCGTCAGCTACCCCGGTCACAGGGGCGAGTGGAACCGGCGAGATATGTCCGGTGTTCCGCAGGGTTCGGTTCTGGGGCCGCTCCTGTGGAACATCGGTTATGACTGGGTGCTGCACACCGACCTCCCGAACGGCGTTAGCACAATATGCTACGCCGACGACACGCTGCACCAGGTGGCGGCCGACTTAATGGCGACAGCGGTTGCGACAGTCGTTGAGAGAATCCGGCAGTTGGGACTCGAGGTGGCGCTCCACAAGTCCGAGGCCATGTGTTTTCATGGCCGCGGGAACGCGCCACCTCCGGGTGGGTCCCAAATAACGGCGGGAGGAGTTACCATCGGCGTCGAGACGACGAAGAAGTACCTAGGACTCGTCCTCGACAGTCGGTGGAACTTCATTGAACATTTCCGACGTTTGGCTCCAAAGTTGTCCTAAGGGGTAGGTAGCGAGGAGGCAGCGCTTCGCTGCCTCCTCGCAACCCAGCCATCGCGAAGGACACACCGGGCGTCGGGGATCGCGGGACGATCTCCGGCCACCGTAAGCGCGGGCCTGCGGACGGCGAGCATGGGTGGCTCCCCGTCCGACCAGAAACAGACCCGAGCGTACGGCGCGTCGCGTTGCGCGCGCGCCTCAAAGAGCCATCAGACCACCACAGATGGGGCCCAATAGGGCCGATGCCGATTCGGAGTCGCGGAGAACCTAACGGGTAACCGGGGCTCCGGCTCGACGTGCAGGAGAAGGAACGGGGTGGTTTTTAGTCAGTAAGAGTCTGACACTCCCTCCCGCCTCACCCAGGCGGGAGCAGTAATTCGATGATTTTCCCCCCTTAAAAAAAAAAAAAACACATGCTACTTCTACCTTCTCATTCCCAGCAGCTTGCACAATGTGTCAGATATTGCTAAGGGAGCTTACCTGGGCAATCTCTTTCTCCTGGGTCTCTGGTCAGAGCACGAGAAAGATCGTCATAGTAGCCAATCCTGAAGTACACTGGTTTGATATAGGACGACATCAAGTCTGTCGCATATATCCGTTACGAAAGGGGGGGGGCACCAAGTGGCTCCACTCCTGGATTTAAACATCAGTTTCCCATTAAACGTTCATATGCGTTAACATACACATATTTCATGTACCAGGTATATATGTATAATGCCAAGGCAGATCATCTGTTGAGGTTTGGGAAACTTTAGAGAGCACCAGCTGTCAGCAGAATGCACAAACCAAATGGTCTCCATATGCGAAGTTCCACTGATCAACTTATTTGCGTCCAACCGAGTACATGTAGTGACATTTACGTGCCTTTATATCAAAACTACGGACAAGCCCTGTTTGGCGACGCGTTTTTTCCACATATGGAAATGTTTTAAACCCAGCGGGGGAGTTCTCTCCAAGCTTTTTGATTTCTTAGGTCCTGGATTATTTCAATCAGGCACACAGAACGTGCCTACTAGTAGTTCCTTAATGAGGGCGAGTTTTTTGGCGTGTCTCGCTTGCCATAGTACCCCGCTTCTTTACGCTTTATCACCTAGACAAAGTCCTAATTAAGAACAAGGCGGCCACCACCGAGCGTCTACGACATGACCTTGGAAGTGTGGAAACGTGAGACGTCTGGAATACTAGAGGTATTAAAATGATATTCTACACAATTGAAATCTCTTAAGAAATCATGGCGTCCGTCAATACGTTAAATCTATAGTGCAGTCCTCAAAAGGTTGCACCGCACCGGAGGGGGGGGGGACCCTCAGCTCCTATAGCAAGACTTTTGACTACACTTTTTTATCTATATCGGATCTCTACTGAATCAATAATTTGTCGTACAATTAAAATTTGTCACAAAAATCTGTGGTTGCTGTCCTTTGTTAACCAGAACCATATGTCCTTTAGCATGTATTGTTAATAACTATACAATCAGTAACATTAATTTAACTTATGAACTAACACATCAGTTAGGTACTTATATTTGAGATTAACTGACTATGTAAAACATGTTGTAAATGGTGATTAATCATGTCAATACCCCTGTTTGGGTCATAAACGATCTAGCTAGATTCTTAGACAGTAAACTTATTAATAGTTTTTCAAGTGCAGAGACAAACAGCTGTTCTATTTCTCCTATATTCCAGGAAAAGATTCCATGACCTAACTTTCCTCGATATTGATACTAATAATTACCATAATCATAATGACGTAGACGTACTAGTTTTTCGGTCGGCTTTTAGATCAAAAACTGATTCTGTTGATTAAATGGATAATAATAAATTAGCTTTCACGCACGACTTTGCCCGTGTATTTCTACCATGGGAGCATTTAATCGGGATATATCACCGAAGTCTGCCCATACCCAGCCTGTATACCAAATTTCTAAAGCTCAGATCCAGTCCAATGGACTAAGCATACCATAAGAGGCATAACTTAATGGCGTAAACTGTGATGTTATGTGTCAATTTTGAAAATAATGCAAATTTCTTAAACCGACATAGAAGAATCTAATTGCGGTCAGGATTAAGTTCCTTCTTGGTGGTAACCGATATTAAGATATCAGTAATCCCCCAAGATATCCTGTTTTGGGGTTTCAAATCAGCTGTGATCTGAAAAAATTTAGTGGATAGTTATCCTTTTGAGGCGATCCTTTCTAAGGTGTGTGTGCCTTTGTATGTCACCTTTTTATTCAATACAGACGATTAGAAAATTAGAAACGAGGCAATAAAATACCTCAGAAATATATAACATCTGTTTTTGTTCAGATCAAATACAATACCTTTCATCAAAACATGTATACCTATGTTTTTAGATATATGCTATTTTACTTAGTTTTTCTATTCTGTGATTTTACCACATCATACCAGGTAGTACGACTGCGGTCAACGCAGTCATGCTACCTCACATTGGCGTCTGTCACTTCCACCAGGCGATAACAAACACGTCTCAATTAAATAAGCTTCGAATAACGGTCAAGTCAAATTAATGGAAGCGTTTTACCTACCAATAAAACGCATATTAATTTACTTACCTTATTCGAAGCTTATAGTCAAGCTCTGCCTGGTAATGAGACTCAATGAAATAAAAATGGCGAGTCTCTCTTAGCAAGCCTCCCCACCACTGCCAAATGGAAGTGACGTAGTAGAAAGAGATAGACATATAGGAAAAGCGGAAGGAGGGAAGCGGAAGGCCTATCTCAATTAAATAAGCTTCGAATAAGGTAAGTAAATTAATATGCGTTTTATTGGTAGGTAAAACGCTTCCATTAATTTTTGTTTTTAAATTAACTTTTTATAAAATAAATTACTAGAGATGTTTTTTTTACTTTATATCTGTAATAAATCAAACTTAAAAACTACTCGGATGACCTTGCCTAGTTCCAAACAAGCTAAACCATGAATAAAATGGAAGTCATGGGTATTTATTGTTTAAAGCACTAATATTTGTTACTAGGCTAGTAGCCCCATTCCTGACACTATACCCCGAGCTATGCATGGTGATAGAAGACGACGAGGAGTGCGTGCCGCAGGAGGTGGACCCTTCAGGAGACGATGATGAAAAACGAACCACTGAACCTAGAGTCAACGGTAAGTTACTACATGATACATGTGACGACACATGGCACAAATAAATGACAGGTGACAGCAATCGACGAGTAAAAAACGGATGACATCACAAATTCTGAAGTTTACATATGAATTAAGATAGATAGAAAATCCCTACTAGCGACTGTTGGGTAGAAAGCCCGCCAGGCACGAACACCTCGCCTGGTCGGAGGATTCTCCTTTTCTTATGTCGAAATACTCAAAAGCTACTCAATTTTGAGTCGCGCTTAAGTATAGTTCTGTCACTACAAATTCTTAGTAAAATGACAGAGATGGCACGATATTTAAGCACGACTTAAAATTGAGTAACGTTTCAATATTCCGGCATTAGGGAACTTTACTCGCTGTTCTTTAAATAATTCGATCAAGTATGGTCGATACAAAATATCCATCTACGCAAATTATAATTAGGTGAAGGTTTCAGTATATAAAAAAAAACCGACTTCATAAAAGGAGTAGGTTGACGCCGGTTTTTTTAATCGTAGTTTATAAAAGAATTATTATCTATATTTATGGACATTCCAAAAGTTCATATATAATATTCGTACCTCCGGTGCTATAACGTCACTTATGTATTGCGGGGGCCCGCGCGCAACTGAACAATGAAACGTTGTTTCTCTCAGTGCCATCCAGATTAGCGCCGAGACCGTAACGACAGCAATGCCACGAGGACACTTTACGTACTACACAAATGACAATAACGCACCAAGTAAAGAGGTGAATTTGGTTATGACAAAAATTCCATAAGTGACGATATTGCACCGTAGGTGCGGGTTTAATTGAAATAAATGCTTTAGACTGTGTGTGAATATATTGGACCAGGTGTGAAACCCGAGATAGTAGGCTACGCCTGCGCAGTGCTGAACAGCAAGGAGTTCTACAAGCGACAGGAGGTCGCCTGGATACCTGAGATGTGCAACAAGTACCCGGAACAACTCACTGAGAGACAGGACCTTAGTCAGGCTGCCAAGGTACGTAGTACAAGTTGAAATCTTTTAAGTTGATGTGTTTTTTGTTAGAACATTCCACTTGTATTCAATTTTTTCTAGCTCTATAAGGTATGAAAGCTTTTAGCTCTATAAGGAGAATTGGGTACTTTCCTTAATCAAAAATAAATTATTTCGACTGTTCAATACAATAAAATATTAAAAATAATCACACTTTTATTAATTGATTTTATGACCAACTTCAATTTAGTATTTTTCTAGCAAATATTTAAGAAATAAGTATGCTTTTTTTTCACTTTTTATTTATCAAAAATCCCACCCCATATTGACTGCTGCTCTCTCCCATATGATTTATTTATTTATTTATTTATATCAGAAAACAGCTAATTTAATCTTCACAGGTACTTAGCCTAATACGACAAAATTCGTTACATAATATAAAATTTCAAAATTCAAAATTACATTATACATACGAAAACTAAACATAATATCACAAAAAAAAATGCCACTACTAATGTTTTAAATACTAACAATACCATAGGTGGCTCTTGTGAACTCATTCAGCGAACAAGTAAACAAATCGACCCTACTCGACACTGCGTTGAGTCAGTGGCGCTCGCTGCAGCAGGTTGGTGCGCGCGCTCGGCCCGCCTACCCACATACCCATCCGGCACACACATGCCTAGCTCCATAAGGATTTTAGAGTTAAATAATTTACCTCGCAATACTTTAAATAAATAAACAGCCAGTGCCACCTCCCGCCTAGTCTCCAGTTTGAAGTATCCCACCATACCCAACACAAATAATGTTGGGTATAATAGAGGATAGCCGGGGTATACCTTATATATTTATAAGATTAAATCGTATTATTTAGAATGAAATAAAACTAATGTGTTGCTTTGTAAAATTAAGAAACGACATTTAATGTTTTATTCTTCTATAAATTCTTTAACACAAAAGTCACATATTGACATTTTTAAAAAAACAAAGACTATTTGACAAAGTAGTCAATTAAAAAATTAAGAAAACCTTGAATTAATGAGAGAAACATTCGAACCTGAATCATAGATTCCATAAATTCCTAATTTGTCATTTATTAATAGTTTGACTTTTATTAATGGTGTCACTATTAGTTTTTTTGTTCTGTTTCATCATTCAACTCTGCTTCAACCACTGAATTATTTACATGCCTTATAGATCTTCTATCGAATTTATCATTACCTTTAATATTAAACCAGCATGCAGCTTCGGGATGATAGCGAGCCCCTTTATTTAAATTTTCGCATGTTTGACATGGATTACGTTCTTCTATTTTGTTATTTATCTTTTGCTTTTCGTATTTTCTATAGGCCCCATTCCTATTTTTATTTACCAAATGTTCATACTTTCTTACTTCATTGAATAAGTCTACTGTATCCTTCATTGCTTCTCTATTTATCTTCTCTAGTACAAATCCTGGCAAACCTGCTGCAATTAGATCCACTAGAGTACCTGTATCTATTGTTCTCCTCATGTCCAGTATAAGTTTTCCTTTTTTATGGCGTAATCCACCAATGAGCCATCCTTGTATTTAAAAAAACAGCGCATAAGTCACTTGGTTCCAGCCTTGGTTCGCAAATGATTCACAAAATTTATTTTTCCATATCATCCAGTCAGAGTTTAGCGTAAATTTTATAATCATAGAACTGTACCAATCAACACATCTTTTATCCATGAACAATCTGAGTATTTCAATTTTTTTCTCATCTTCCATAATGTCAAAGCGTGAACATTCTCTTTCAAAAATATCAATCCACTGGCTTGGATTTGTATTCCCAGTTGTAAATTTTTCAATCACAAACTTCTCTGCAATATATTTTGAATTATGTTTCTTTAAATCTTGTGTGTTCTCAATTAATTTTGAAAATAATTTTCCCAATGAATCTGCATTTTCTTGTAATCCTCCAGATGTTGGCTTTTGTTCAATTTCTTCTAAATATTGCTCTCCAAATTGTAAATTACCATCTTCATCTACATACACTTTACTTAGTTCTTCTGTCATTGTTATCCAAACTTT
Organism: Spodoptera picta; assembly: GCA_038387885.1. Taxonomy (NCBI): domain Eukaryota; kingdom Metazoa; phylum Arthropoda; class Insecta; order Lepidoptera; family Noctuidae; genus Spodoptera; species Spodoptera picta. The sequence continues at coordinate 451,888 of JAZHFQ010000428.1, read as the reverse complement.
TCTTATCTGATGTCTTTTCTTCATACTATTTTTTACTTTATTATACGCAGCTGTTTTTATCAACTCTTTATGAAAACCAGCAGACTGTAGTTCTTCTGGTATAGCAAATACTTTTTCATCTTTTGTTGTTATTGAGGTTACACAATAGACTTTTGATTTCCCATCACTCGCTGGCAATATTGCAAATTCAAATCGTAGCTGATCCATAGTTTTTTTTATTTATGTATTTCAATAAACGAAAATGTCGTTTTATAAGATTAAATCGTATTATTTAGAATGAAATAAAACTAATGTGTTGCTTTGTAAAATTAAGAAACGACATTTAATGTTTTATTCTTCTATAAATTCTTTAACACAAAAGTCACATATTGACATTTTTAAAAAAACAAAGACTATTTGACGAAGTAGTCAATTAAAAAATTAAGAAAACCTTTTTCTTTACATATTTTTAAATACAAAAATCGGGTGAATTTATTTTGTATCCTCTCAACCATGAATTTGTATTTGGCTTCACTTGGTCCCCATATCACTGCACAGTACTCGAGGTGAGATCTAACCAAGGCGTCATACAAAGCCTTGAGAGCCCCCACATTATTAAAGTCATTAGCTTGTCTCAAGATGAATCCCAAATTTCTAAATGCTTTCTTACTAACTTTAATAATATGACCTCTGAATTTTAAATCGGCCGCAAAATAGACACCAAGGTCTCTTACTTCCATCACTCTCTCCAAAGTTTCACCCTCTAACTTATAACAGTGGTGGTGTGGACTGCACGCACGAGTGAAAGAAACCACTGAACATTCGGAGACATTGAAATAAAGTCTATTATCATGGCTCCATTTAACAACTCGGTCCAAATCTTCCTGGAGCACATTATGGTCAGTAGTGTCTCTCATCACACGGAATAATTTTAGGTAATCGGCAAAAAGCAAACAAGATGATTCCTGGACTATTGCTGGTAAATCATCAATCATTAATATGAAAAGAAAGGGACCCAAGTTGCTGCGCTGACTAACGCCTGATCTCGTATAATATGGCTCAGAAAGGCATCCTCCACAGTCGACAAACTGACGCTTGTCCCGTAAGTAACTGGCAAAGAACCTCAACGTATGTGGCGTGCAACCCTTGCCAGCTAACTTCGAGAGCAAGACATCATTATCGACTGTGTCGAACGCCTTCCTGAAGTCAAGATACGCGACGTCTACTTGTAAACCTGCATCCACCGATGGTACTAATGTTGACATAAGATGAAGCAAGTTTCCTGTGGTTCCACGTCCCGGACAAAAGCCAAGCTGAGCATTAGATAAGTGAGCCTTAAACTGGTCATAGAGGGAACTGTGCACAGCTGCTTCAAATACTTTGGCAGGAGAAGACAGGACAGCAACAGGTCTATAATCGCTCGCCTCTGTTCCGCCACTTCCTTTTGGGACTGGCACGACGCGCGTAAGCCCTCTCTCTCTATATATAATCTTTTCGCCTTCTCTTCTCACCTCTGATAGACCTATGATGTCCCATTTTATATTTGATAGTAAATTTTATTTTATTTATTTATTTATTTATTTATTTCTTCTTCACAAAATACAGTGATTGGCGGACTTAATGCCTTAAGGCATTCTCTTACAGTCAACCATAGGGAAGTGCAGAGAAATGAAGTGGTTGCGAAGCCAGAACACAATCAAAAAATAAAAAAAAGTTATGTAATATGTATACCAAACACATAAATACCTATAGAATAAATATATTAATACAATATTTTATAAATAGACATATACATACCATATAATATATACTACTAAACAAATACTTATACTGCATAAATACTACAATATATTATATAAAAAGAAAACGTTGTTAGAATATGTAGTTTCCTTAATTGTTTTGAGTCTGCCAATGCTTAAATAGTTGCTCACGGACTTTAAATTTAAAGGTATTGCGACTTGTTGCCATTCTGATCTCCTTGGGCAACGCATTCCACAGAATAACAGCTTGAATGAAAAAGGAAGAATGAAAGAAGTCAGTGCGATGAGAGATACATTGAAGATGTCGGTTTTGAGACGAACGAAGAAATTTTGTGTGGTTTGCGCACGTATATTGGAAGTAAGAAGCAAGGTAAGTAGGTGAAAAAGGAGAGTCAAGATAAGAGAATAAAGTGGTTAATGCCCTCTGCTGCCTGCGCAAGCGTATGGGCAGCCACTTCAGTTGCATCCTATGTGCAGAAATATGATCATATTTACGTAAGTTGAAAACGAATCGAATGCAGTTATTTAGAAGTCGGTCTAACTTATTGAGTAGATCTGCATTCAGGTCGTAATAACAGACATCAGCGTAATCAATAATCGGGAAAATCAAGGTCTGCACAAGCTGCGTCTTCACAGAGGACGGAAGAAAGTTCCTCAGACGATACAGAGCCCGCAACGATCCAGTCACCCTTTGGCAAACACTTGTAACCTGAGCACGCCAGCTCAATGTACTGTCAATAATCAGGCCCAGATCCTTCACGTCCCGACTGAACGGAACAGTCACACCATTATACGAGATAGGGGGCAGTGCTGCACCATCAATCGATCCAAGATTCCGAGAGCTACCTATGATTATGGCCTGGCACTTGTTTGGGTTTACAGCTATGCCAAACCTCTCTGACCAATTTTGAACAGCTGTTAGATCACTATTAAGTTTACTGATAGCACTGGGCAGATCGTCCACCACAGATTGACGGTACAGCTGCAAGTCGTCCGCATACAAATGGTACGCACACTGAAGTTCAGGAGTGATAAGGTTGATAAAAATAGAGAAAAGAAGTGGAGAAAGGATGCCGCCCTGAGGAACGCCTGCCGTCAAGTCACACCAGTCAGAGAACTTCTCATCATACTGGACAGACTGCCGACGCTCCCGAAGGTATGAAGAGAACCATTCCAGTGATTTGCCAGAGATCGCAAGATGGGATAAGATTGCCAAAAGGATATCATGACTGACCATATTAAACGCGTTAGAAAAATCAACCAATACCAAAAGTGTTACTTTGGTATCCTCCATACCAGCCCTAACATCGCCAGTCACTTTAAGGAGGGAAGTTATAGTGCTGTGGCCAGGTCGAAACCCAGATTGCAACGGGCTTATTAAGCTATGATTGTAAACAAAGTGAGACAATTGTTTATGGACACAGGCCTCCAGCACCTTAGATAGGAAGGGAAGGATTGAGATAGGACGGAAGTGGGTCAGCAGAGTGGGAGTACTAACCTTAGGTAAGGGTCGAACAAAAGCTTTACGCCAAACTGCTGGAAATACACCGGAGAACATGGAGAAATTTATAATATGAGTAATCGGTGACAGCACGTGGTCTAGAATATATGTGATCATATCTCGGGATAAGGAGTCACAACCCACAGCTTTTGATTTAATGGAAAGGATAATCTTACGAATCTCCGTCGCATCAGCTGGAATGAAACAGAAATTGTTTATTTTGGGACGTGTCAGACCACTGATAAAAGACAAGGTGTTTAGTCTGGTAAGATGATCTAGAGTAGGAACAGTGGAGAAATGTTGGTTAAGGTCATCTAAACCAATTGTTATAGACTGGTCTGAATTTTGAGGTTTGCCAATACCAAGAGTCCGGAAAAATTTCCAGATATTGGCAGGAGATGAACAAGAAATATTATTGAGAATATGACGGCGCTTAGCGTTACGTACCACTTGGTTACATCTGTTTCTTGCAATTTTAAAAGCCTCCCAGTTCTCGTCAGTACGATTTCTCCTATGCCTGCGGAACGCGCGGTCCCTACGACGCATTGCCATCTGTACTCCTGCGGTCATCCAAGGCGCCGGTGGTCGCCTAACCTTGATCCTTCTGATGGGTGCATGACGGTCGTATAGACTAACGAGAGACGCATTAAAAATTGCTACCTTCTCGTCAACCGTTTCCGCCTCAAAAAGCGGCCCCCAATTGAGTGTCGATGCATCACCCCGAAGTCTCTCCCCATCCATCCCCGCAAAACAGCGCCTGTACAGAACCTTGGGTTTCACCTTGGGTGGTTTGAGGGCATAGGATAGGTAAATAAGGTCATGATGGGAAAATCCGGGAGCGTCGTGCTGACCATGGAAGGGAACCAAGGAAGGATTCGAAGTGAGTATAAGATCGAGCCAAGAGTCATCAGCAACAGTATTGTGATGAGTAGCATTCAGCGGTAAGATGTGAAGACTCGCTGACTCGATAAGATGAAGGAGCTTATTAGATCTAGAGGAGTTTGGTAGAAGGAGATCGGTATTAAAATCACCCATGATCACGTGATGTTCGTACTCAGAACCCAAAGATTCTAGAACTGACTCGAATTCAGTGAAGTAGTCATTAGTTGGAGGGCAGTAAATAACACCCAGGACCATTTTAACCCCCGGACACAAACCTCTAGAAATAAATATTCCGCAGGAGAATTTGGAGACGATGACAAGAGTATTCTGTGAGGAAAGTTACTACGGAGGTAAATTGCCACTCCACCTCCCCGTCTTACAATCCGATCATTCCGAAGAAGAACGTAACCAGTAAGGGGGTAAGTGGTTGATAAGAGTTGAGGTTTGAGCCAGGTTTCGGAAATCAGAATGGCATGAACATTGCCATTGTTAAACGCATCATAGAGGTCACTGTAGTGACTGGGAACACTCTGTGCGTTTATGTGGCAAACATTGAAAAATCTGTCGCTGTTATCGGAAAAAGAGCGATCGATGAAGTCTGCAAGAGTAGCCCCCAACGAGCAAAAACTATCACTATTAGAGGCATCATCATTAGCGGAAACAAAAGAATCACTATCTGACATAATAAATTAAAATCTGTGTATATAAATAAATATAAATAATAAGAATCTGTAAATATTAAATTGATTTTAAAAAGCTAAATACATAAATATCAATGAACTAAAAATTATTCCAATCACCTAACCCAGCACCACCCGCCGGCCGACATCGACATCAACAAAAATTAAGACAATACAAAAGCAGAAAAAAAAAAAAAACATCATAACATGAGAAAAAATTAATAAAACAATATTTTACTAATTACTCTGGGACCATTTCCGAACGCATCTAAAATAGCGACCGTCACTGTCACAAGCCAACGACACTGACAAGTGACATATTGATGGATGCTAAAATGAACTGTCAAACTACACACACACAACAATTAACATGCTTTGTGATGAACTGACGACAATGTTATGAAAAATAATATGATTGCGTATTCGGTGATAAAGACAAACCAAATGAAATAAAGGGATGATACAAATGCAAGAGATGGAACAAGGTTAAAATGGCACCAGCTACAAGCTATGATACAATTTTCTAATTCGATAAGCCTTTCTTCGGTGCGAAGAGTTCTGACATTGATTGTTAATAGTTTTAGTCTATCGCTATCCATATGATTAGCCAAAGTCGTTCGAGAGTTAAGAGTTCTAACCCGGGGATTGTATGCGCCGCTTGCTCCAGAATGATTCAGCCTACTGTCATCGGCGTCGTCACTTCTGGAGACGCCGGGGACTTGGGGCCAATTATTTGTTGTGGGTTTCATGTTATTTGGGTAGAGGTTTAGACAGTTAACCTACCACGCTTGTCTAATGCGGGTTGGTAGGTATGCAGTAAGCCATCTAACTAAGCCTGTGGATGCTGCCGTTGGTACATTAGGTACTACTCCGCCGCCATCCTAAATTGACATCCTACATTGACGTCAACTGTTCTGCTTTAGCCTCGTGTAACCAGTTTTGTTTTTAAGCCTAAAGCAGCTTATTGCTGTAAGGTCGGGGACTGCTAACGCAGCGAACGATGATATCTCATCGTCGATCCATTATCCGCCACCTATGGACCCCGGTAGTAGTCTACAGCTCAACCCTACCCTACCTATAATAAGTATGCTGTTTGACGCTAAAAAAAACGTGACGTCACAGTACACAATCTCGTACAAAATTCATAGAAAACTGTCGTTTTTGATAATTCGAAAAAAGTATTGAATTTGACTAGTTGGCAAGTACCCCCAATTATGCAATTGAACTTGAACGTATTCGTTAAATTCATTCATACGCATTTGCACTGCAGATGTTCATTGTTTAAGTTTGAGTGACTTCGTTCAGATTCGAGTACATCCATTAAAGGGCATTGACTAAAATTAGTGCCTTTCATTTTTCTGGCGGCAGTCGATATTTTATAGAAAATATTATCTAGAATGACATTACAAACAAAATTGTCTATGGGCTCATATATATGAGTCCAGACTGAGATTTCCATATGGAAATCTTGAAAGCGTTGAAAGGAGCTGGTGTCAAACATTTTACTTTGGTGTTTTTATTCAAATGATTCATATTTTTGTCACAATTCCTAACTACAAATTGCGTGCCACTGCACGCCGGGCACAGTAACACTATATCACACCACAATATATCCATATTGCCAGGCATTAATTTTTATTAGCTATTTTCTCTCAGTCGATAACTTGCGGGATGCTTCTAGGAGTTGTGTCATGAAGATTCATGAGCATCAGGTGTGGTACCAGTGGTGGGTAGAGTAGTGGTAGCCGTCCCAACCTCTAATAAAGTATTAGTTTTTTGCAGTCTGTTTTGATTCCGTGGCCTAAAGACAAAAAAAGAATAAGTAAGAAAGTCCACAAGCCTTGAAATCGTTTATTTATTTCCTGAACTGATTTAACTCGGTTTGGACTGTGTTTTTGATATAAGACCCCATACCATATTTTGTTTGTAATGCTATTCTGCATCAGTTTTTCCACATCCGATCAACTGCCGCGAAAAAATGAAAGGGCACCATGTTCTATACAAATTTGGTCATTGTCATTTGGTTTAACGCATTTTTGCTCATCAAATGGCGCTAGTGTGTGCCTCTCATTCTTCGTTCAATAAGGAATTAGTCCAACACCATTGGACGTTACGTATTTGACAGCTGCTGTGATTGGACGCGCCATTTGCGCTATCTAGCGAGCCAAAGACGTCAGCACCTATTGGGCCTCATATGTGATTGTCTGTCGCGATCCTCGACTCCCGGAGTGTCTCCTCCGACGGTTTGGCCGAGAGGAGGACCGTTCCCTTACGTTCTCCGCTTCACTATTAACTACAAATATTTAAATTCTGTTTTGTTGTCCGTGTAGGAGTGCGTCCGCCACTTCCACCAGTTCGGTGCGGCGTGCGTGGCGCCGGACGGCGTGACCCGCGCACACCCCGCGCTACTGTCGTGCTGCGTCCTGCGCCACTGTCGCGACCCGCTCGCACCCGCCCGCCTGCTCACTTGTCTACTGGCCGCGCTGCGGGCGCACGGTACTGTACTACACACTACAACCCCTCGTACACTGCGCCACTGTCGCGACCCGCTCGCACCCGCCCGCCTGCTCACTTGTCTACTGGCCGCGCTGCGGGCGCACGGTACTGTACTACACACTACAACCCCTCGTACACTGCGCCACTGTCGCGACCCGCTCGCACCCGCCCGCCTGCTCACTTGTCTACTGGCCGCGCTGCGGGCGCACGGTACTGTACTACACACTACAACCCCTCGTACACTGCGCCACTGTCGCGACCCGCTCGCACCCGCCCGCCTGCTCACTTGTCTACTGGCCGCGCTGCGGGCGCACGGTACTGTACTACACACTACAACCCCTCGTACACTGCGCCACTGTCGCGACCCGCTCGCACCCGCCCGCCTGCTCACTTGTCTACTGGCCGCGCTGCGGGCGCACGGTACTGTACTACACACTACAACCCCTCGTACACTGCGCCACTGTCGCGACCCGCTCGCACCCGCCCGCCTGCTCACTTGTCTACTGGCCGCGCTGCGGGCGCACGGTACTGTACTACACACTACAACCCCTCGTACACTGCGCCACTGTCGCGACCCGCTCGCACCCGCCCGCCTGCTCACTTGTCTACTGGCCGCGCTGCGGGCGCACGGTACTGTACTACACACTACAACCCCTCGTACACTGCGCCACTGTCGCGACCCGCTCGCACCCGCCCGCCTGCTCACTTGTCTACTGGCCGCGCTGCGGGCGCACGGTACTGTACTACACACTACAACCCCTCGTACACTGCGCCACTGTCGCGACCCGCTGTAAGGTGCGGTGTTTATATGAAATGAAACCAGTGGATGCCCGAATAATACTGGACTATATTTGATAGAATAACATAATATAAATGGTTACATTGGTACAAAGACAATACAAGATAGAACTTACAATAGGTATAATATATGCCTCACATCACCGCTCTTATTGAAAAAAAAAAAATAGGATTCTTTTTTTTTTTTTTTACAAAATAATAGTGTACACTTAGGAGAAAAATATATTATTTAAGCATTATTTTTAATTAACATAGGAATAAACATGGTAAGTACATACAAAACATAGGAATGACGTTTACATGATAGTTAAATCAAAATCAAGTTGTATGGTACGGTTTCGTACGGTTTTTATGAATAATATCTTTTTTCCCATATTTATTTATAATCTCCACGTTTGGTGGTATGTCTTTAACTACATTGTAAGGACCTGAATAAATGCTATCTAATTTACCTTGTGTATCATTTTTAACTAAAATTAAGTCATTTTCTTTATAAGTAACAGGATTAACATATTTGTCATACATAAATTTTCTATTCATCTTACTTTTTACAAGATTATTTCTTGCTTCTCTTTGAGAAAGTTGCAAACGGTATTTTAACTCATGTGGATAACTCTCGAAATTATAAAGAGGTTCTAAGTCATTGGTCAGATTACTGGGAAGAGAACATTTCTTACCGAACACCAACTCGTAGGGAGTAAATCCTGTCTCTGTATGTACGCCTGTATTGTAAGCAAAACACCAAAATGGAATCCACTTACTCCACAACTCAGGATGGTTCTCCGTTTGAATACGCAAAAACGCATTCAAATGTTTATGAGTAACTTCTAGGGCTCCAATTGATTGGTGATGGTATGCTGTAGAATTTAATTGTTCAATGTTAAGTAATGTACAAACCTTTTGAAATATTTCCGATAAAAACTCCTTACCTCTATCTGTTGCGATTACTTTTGGCACGCCGTACCTTAGAATAAAGTTATTTACAAAAGATCTTGCCACCTCATCTGCTTTTTTGGAAATTAAGGGATAGCCTTCCACATATTTCGTGAGTTCACATTGTAAAGTCAATACATATGTAAAATTATCGTTATCTGTCTCCAAAGGACCAACAAGGTCTAAAAATATCTTTTCAAATGCAGTATTTGCAGTACTAGTAATCACCATTGGTTCTTTCTTTGGTAGTGAATACTTTTGTCGCTGACACTTGTCGCAACGTTTTACGAATTCCCGTACATCGTTATCAATACCGGGCCAGAAATAGTATTTCTTTATATTGTTTGACATCCGTCTCATACCAGCATGGCCACTACTAGGTAAGAGATGGAAGTCATTTAAGATAACTTTTTTATCATCCTTATTCTCAATTCTTTTTACATCACTTAAAATACATATGCGCGGTCCGCACCTACTCTTATTATTTTTAATCTCTTCTAACAACTTTTTTATGAAAATATCATTATCTTTGTTTTTTAATATGTATATTTCTTCTATATTTAACAAAATGCAAAATTTATCAATCTCTCTCACAAACTCGTCTCGCGTCATTTGCGATTGAGAGTTTAAAAATTTCACATAAATAGTCCTTTTACTTTCAACGTAACACAATATTTTGTTTTCTTTCGTAATTATTCTTAGTTTCCTTAAGTTCTCTAATCCTTTAATATCAATAAATCTTAGTTCAACTGATTCTTTCGGTTTGATGTGGGTGCTTACGACTTTCGGTTGATCAGGCCTCAAGTCTGAAGTATCCATATCTACCGCAGAATTAGTATTATATAATTTTCTTGCTTGTGCTCTCGTCATTACATTCAACACACTTTCATGCATCTCTTTCAAATCCTTTGAAGTGATTCTAGACAGTGCATCTGCAGCTGCATTGTCAGAACCTTTAACATACTGTACTTCAAAGTTGTATTCTTCTAACGTCATTCTGAATTTCATAAGTCTACTAGAAGGATCTTTCATGTTAAACAAGTAAACCAGTGGTTTGTGGTCTGTAAGTATTTTAAAATGGTCGACCATACAAGTATGGGCGAAAATACTTAACAGCCCAAACTATCGCAAGAAGTTCCTTTTCAATTACTGGATAGTTCTTTTCGCCTTTGTTTAAACTTCTACTAGCGTAAGCTATTGGTAATCCGTTCCCATTAGATAAAATTGCTCCTATGGCATTGTTTGACGCATCGGTTTGAACAATGAAACGATTTTGATTTGAAAAATCCGGGTACTGTAATATAGGTGGGCTTGCTAAACGTTGTTTCAACGTTTCAAAAGATTGTTCACATTTGGTATTCCATTCAAATGGTACGCCTTTTCTAGTCAATTTATTTAAAGGATGTGCAATTTCAGCGAATTTTGGTAAAAACTTTCGATAATAGTTAGTAAAAGCTACAAATCGTTTTACTTCGTCTGTATTTGTGGGGCGCGGATAATTTTGCACAGTACTTATTTTTGCAGGATCAGGCATTATGCCCTCACTTGAAATAACATGTCCTAAATACAGAATTTCTTTCCTTAGAAAATCACATTTTGCTGGATTTAGTTTTAAGTTAACAGCCCTTAACCGTTCAAATATATCTTGCAAATTCTTGTTATGAACTGTCAAATTTCGGCCAAACACAATCAAATCGTCCAAGTATATTAAACACTTTTCATAATTTAGACCAGCCATTGCCATCGTTATCATTCTTGAAAAAGAACTTGGACTAGTTTTCAGTCCCATCGGCATACGCGTCATCTGGTACTGTCCTGAATAAAAAGCTGTGAATTTTCTGCTATTTTCATCTAACTTTACATTGTAATAACCCTGATGTAAATCTAAATGCGTAAAATAAATACTACCCGTCAATGATTCTAAAATTTCGGTGATATCTGGTAATGGAAACTTATCGTCCTCTATACAATTGTTCAGCTTCCGATAGTCAACCACTAATCGCCATTTTTTATCTTCCGTTGTATCTGACTTTTTGGGTACTAATAGTATCGGACTTGACCAATCGCTTTTGCTAGGCTCAATTATACCTTCTTCTAACATTTTATTAATTTGGCGTTTAACTTCATCTTTTTGAGAATATGGCAAACGATATTGTTTTGAAAAAACTGGATATGTGTTAGGCTTTACAGAAATAGTATGAGTATATATATCTGTTGTAGTTAACTGATCTCCTGGAAGGTAGAATATATCTGAATACTTTGCGCAAATGTTTTCAATAGTTTTCTGCTCCTCATCATTTAAATGTTTCAATTTCATTAATGAAAATAACTTTTTTACTCTATCAGCGTTTTTTTGTGTTTTTTCGAATACGCAAACATTAAACTTACTAAGTTTCTCAATAGTAGGCTCTATTTCTGTAAGTGTTAAGTCATTTTCAGTTACATTTAATATCCGAATAGGTATTAATCCGTTTTGAGGACTACCTATAGAGCTTGCTAAAAACACTCCATCTCTCAATTCTTTTGATGACACTACACAATCTTCATCGATGTTCGTATGTATAAAATGTATAGACTCACTTCTAGCAGGAATTTCAAAAGTAACACTATGTTTATTTATCAAAGGCAAAGAAAAAGTTGATGTATTATTATGTAATGTTAAAATATTTTTATGAAAATCTAATTGAGCTTTAAACTTGCTTAAGAAATCACGGCCTAATATTCCACTTCCCTTTATGGGCAAGCTATTAAAAACATAAAACTTCTCACTAATTGTTTCATCATTCAAGAAGAATGATAAATATAGGTATCCGATTGCTTGTACTTTGCCACCTAAACCGTTTATTGTTACAGTCTCTTTATGGATAGGAATGTTACATTCGAGGGCATGTTTATACGTACATGCTGACAACGATGCTCCAGAGTCTACTAAAAAATAATGTTTCTTATTCCGATATGATGGCGAATGCAAATAAATGTAACAATTACTATCACTAGATAAAATAACTTTTTCACCGTTATTCACGAAAAAACTGATTAGATATTACTTCTGATTCTCCCGCTGTTTCCGATTTTTGCATTAAATTAACGTTGCGTTCTTTACGCATCCCTTGATTTCCTCTGTTTGAATTATAAAATTTACCTCTATATTGTTTGCGACCGGTAGTTCCTCCTCGAGTCCACTGTCCTCGAGAATCAAAGTGGGCTCCATGCTGCGCTCCTCGGCCTCGTCCTCTGTACGAATAAAAGTTACTGCGACCTCCACGCTGGCCTCTATAATTATTTGAATGGTTCCTGTTATAAAAATTATTATAAGGCTGTTTGTACATACCCATAACTTCTCCAGAAGGTGCACCTATGGTCACTTCCTCGTCTTGTGCAGCCTGGACAGCATCTTTAAGCGAGCTGTAATTTCTAGCAGATATAATCGTACTTAATCTACGATTCCGCAACCCACTGGCAAACTGCTTAATTGCCATTTGTTCGTTTATTGGTTTTAATGTATTATAGCATTGATCATTGCCATCGGCTTGCGCAATCGTCAGATCTACAAATAATTCTGTAATGTCCTTCCCGTAATCCGCAATTGAACTTTCATTTTGTTTAATTTTTTGCAACTTATTTTGTATTGCCGTTGCAGCTTTCTTACATAATAACACACTTCTCATATCATTTATTAACTCGTCTACAGTATCATATTTCGCTTTTAACTTTATCTTAGCTTCTTGAGAAAGTCTACTTTTCAGCACGAAGTTTATTAAGTTTTGTTTACAATAATTTTCTTTTAAAATAGAATTATAATAGACTATATTATCAATCAATTGCTTTGTATTAGACTCCTCATTTGTCATAACAGGTAAAAGGCTCAAGGGAATTTTTAAATCAAATGAACTCATCTTCGAAAAATAATCTGATTTATCACTCTGACACAACAATAAACTAGCCTATATAAAGCTAAAAATTCACGACAATGATTCTGTATTAATAAAATATCTTGGCTACTATAATATTTATTCTTAACTTTATCATTAAAATCAATTAACCAAGTCTCATACTGTTGATAAATAGCATCAATTTCAATTAACTTCTTTTCCAATACTCTCTCTGTCCTTCGTTTCGGTCCTAACTTTATTAAATTTATTCTTATTTTCTTTAAATCATTATATAATGTTAAAATTATATCCAATAGGTACTTAGCACCACAACGTAGAGCAAAGTAAATTATTTATGTACCTGTAATAATTCATATTATAACATTAGTATTAAGTTTTATAATTAAGTACGAATGCAAACAAACGCAATTAATACCATAGTCCAAAGTTCAATTCACGTTCAGTCCGTATTTGGTAAGGCACTGCATTATTTTAAAACTAAGATATTACGCAACTCGATTGATAATATTTGCATATGATTATTGAAACGATTAAAACCGATTTATACTTTTCCGCACCAATACTTTTTAAGCACTTTTTGTTTTTTTTTTTTTTTCACTTATGGCACATTTTTTTTACACACTTTATGTTTCACACCATATCTTCTGAAAATGTTTTAGCCGTGTTCTCGTTGACCCCCGACTGCAAACGACGACGAAGAAAAGATCTCCTCATCATAGTGATCCGATTGATCTCATTTGTTATCCATCGTACATGGCATCTTCTATACAGCCGGTACACGAAGTATATCAGTCCAAGTAGTATAACCAACAGGATAATCGCCAGGAAAATGTTTGTTATAGACATATGAAAACGAATTTCGTCAGTTTTCGCCTCGTTACTGCCTGCAGCGTTTTGGATAACGAAGGTCTCTTCCTTAGATTGTTGTTTTCCCATGGTTGTAGATTATACGTACTCTCACGTCAAGTTCGTAATTACAATAAATTTGCACTAACTCCATTGTTACTAATAATTCGCGGTACTTAGGTAGGTACACAGTACACTCGAACGTCTCAAATTCGCGGCGCGCGTGTTGACCATCCTGGCAGGGTCGCCATGTAAGGTGCGGTGTTTATATGAAATGAAACCAGTGGATGCCCGAATAATACTGGACTATATTTGATAGAATAACATAATATAAATGGTTACATTGGTACAAAGACAATACAAGATAGAACTTACAATAGGTATAATATATGCCTCACACCGCTCGCACCCGCCTGCTCACTTGTCTACTGGCCGCGCTGCGGGCGCACGGTACTGTACTACACACTACAACCCCTCGTACACTGCGCCACTGTCGCGACCCGCTCGCACCCGCCCGCCTGCTCACTTGTCTACTGGCCGCGCTGCGGGCGCACGGTACTGTACTACACACTACAACCCCTCGTACACTGCGCCACTGTCGCGACCCGCTCGCACCCGCCCGCCTGCTCACTTGTCTACTGGCCGCGCTGCGGGCGCACGGTACTGTACTACACACTACAACCCCTCGTACACTGCGCCACTGTCGCGACCCGCTCGCACCCGCCCGCCTGCTCACTTGTCTACTGGCCGCGCTGCGGGCGCACGGTACTGTACTACACACTACAACCCCTCGTACACTGCGCCACTGTCGCGACCCGCTCGCACCCGCCCGCCTGCTCACTTGTCTACTGGCCGCGCTGCGGGCGCACGGTACTGTACTACACACTACAACCCCTCGTACACTGCGCCACTGTCGCGACCCGCTCGCACCCGCCCGCCTGCTCACTTGTCTACTGGCCGCGCTGCGGGCGCACGGTACTGTACTACACACTACAACCCCTCGTACACTGCGCCACTGTCGCGACCCGCTCGCACCCGCCCGCCTGCTCACTTGTCTACTGGCCGCGCTGCGGGCGCACGGTACTGTACTACACACTACAACCCCTCGTACACTGCGCCACTGTCGCGACCCGCTCGCACCCGCCCGCCTGCTCACTTGTCTACTGGCCGCGCTGCGGGCGCACGGTACTGTACTACACACTACAACCCCTCGTACACTGCGCCACTGTCGCGACCCGCTCGCACCCGCCCGCCTGCTCACTTATATGCCTCAATATGAAATATAAAATTTGTTTGTTTACAGGAGCTAGCGGCGTCCACGCATGTATTAACGCGACAGACCACTACCTGCACCAGTTCTACAGCAAGCTCGGCTTCGTGGAGCTGCACCGCGGCACTGCGGGCCGCCTGTACCTGGCGCGCGCCTTCTAGCGCCCGCCCCCTCGACCGCGCCGCAGGCACGCGCGCTGTCTGCCACGCACGCACTACCCACCATTACATTACCGGTATTAACCACTATTTTACTTGAAACTGCAATTGAAAGGAAGAAACAAAAACACTTTAGTTCACACGCTAAAAACAAGTGACATGTACAGATTATAGTGTTAGTTAATTAGTGGTACTGATGGATACATGTTCATGTCCCAAGTCTGCAGGGAAATAGGACCAGTTCAGTATGTACAAGACAGGGTCTTGTTGGTTGTCTACTGGCCTCTTAAGTGACTCGCGGACGAAAAATCCACCATCAGAAATTAATTCATATGTCAGTCTCTCTCAAGGTCTTGTATACTCTGTGAAGGTCACACCAATAAGAAGAACTGTACTAAAACTTACTGTCTTATGATCACACGTAGAAGACGCTTGTTAAAATCAAAGACCAATAGTTTATGAAAGTATTTAAAACTATTTAAACTGATCAATTCCCAAGTGGTCATCGGTAGCCGCTCTCCACTAACTCCATTATAGACCTTATTTTCTATCTTTAGAGACTACTTTTATATGAACTAATTTTGGGGATTTATAACAGATGATTGTGTACGAGGTAAAATGGCTGTCTGTTGGTCAGTTCCCTTGTAAAGTTATTTGCTTGTATGACAAACTCCTTTATACAAACTGTATGAACATTAATCGATTCTTGTCTAGAGAAAAGTTAATGTTATAAACTTGACATGTGTAATCTTTAACCTAATAATCGCGGGTTACTCACGTGAATACACTGAAAAAAGCTCTACTAGTTTCGAACCACAGAGGGGTTCTTTCTCATGAGCAGCGTGCGATTTTTAGTTAATTTAGTATGTCTCACGATAATTATGAAAACATGTAATCTTTCGTTTTGTCAAAAAATGTTGTTTGTATCTCAAAAACTTCCGTTCTTTAGTGCCTGGTTTAGATTACTCATTAAAACTTATTCGATCATTATTCAAAGTAAATAATTCTATCAACAAATAAAATAAAACTACCATTTTATTAACATAAATTATTATGGCAACTTTTATAACGATTTTTTTATATTGTAATGACCTTGTTTGTGGGTGATTCAAATTTCAAATAAACTACGGTTATTTTCAAAATATAAATACTTGTACATGATCTGTAAAGTTAACTAAGTTACATTCGTATAATAAATTTAATATTAGGTTGAAAATTTTAATTAAATATTACATAATGTCTATACATCTCTTCTATACTAATATGTTGCACGGAGAGACTGCGATTTCTTTTTTCTTTCTTTTCTTTCTTTAATCGGCGTTTGACCTCTAAAGGATACACCTTACAGGCCTAGAGTATGTCTCCTAGGACAAATGTTCCACGACATGTATCGAAATGTCAAGCGAAGCCGGCCGACTTCGCTCGACATTTCGCTTGACTTATAAGGCGACAACGCGCTCCTTATGTCCACAGCCACCGACATATACTAATGGACATGCCGTACGCGTATAATCTGCAGTAATTTTTTGGTTTAAAAAGAGTGAGAGAGATGGCCTATGCTTTCGGTCTAGCGCTATCTCTTTCTTGCTCATAATGTCTTAACTACGGTACTATTTTGAGAGACATAAAGATAGACCGAAACTTCGTTTCCTCTCTTTTCTCATCTCTAAGGCATCTCCATTAGTATATGTCGATGTCCACAGCGACGTTGATGTCGGCCAAAGTCCGGCAACGTCGCGCTTCGCCAACCATCGTCGTTGGCGACTCTTTTAGTAAGCTATAATGCGGCCAATGATAGAGCACGCTATATTCTCACTCCCAACTTGGAAGTTTCTCATTCTATAACGTTTTTATGATCATAATTCTCAATTATAATAAAAACTTGTGTGTAGAAAATGAGTTTTTCAAGATACCTAGATGATAAAGGATAGAATAATTCTTTATTTGCAGTCGCATAAAAAGATTTTGTATTGCACTAGGATGTTAGGAAAAGGTTGCCAATTTATGGAAAATCTGGCTTCCATCGTTATAAAATAATGTAGATAGGAAAATGTATGGAAGCAATGTGAATTAATATTCAAACTAACCTGAGGGCTTTGTATGAGTTTAAGCTTGCGCGCTCTGATTGGCCGGCTCCAGTGAACCAATCAATCAGAGTCCAAGCACGAATAAATATCGCATTCATAACATCATAGTATCGACTTCGAGCGCGTTCGACACTCCTGATTGGTTGGTTCGCTGGAACCGGCCAATCAGAGCCGCGAACGCGCCGAACGTTACGAATGCGATAGTTATTCGTGCTTGGCAGTCAGAGCGCCGAACGTGGTAACATTTCGATATCGTTAAGCGTAAAACAAACTCTATCTTAGCCCTCTGACAACGGCGCTAGTTTCTTTGTAAACAAATTTTATACTGTCATTTTATATTGATCGATAATAGTTCTACTTTTTGCTGCACGCATACATAAGTTGGTCATACTATATTGTTGGGTAAAAATGTAGAATCTTTCAGCTAGTAATTCTGATTTTAATAGCAATTATTAATGTACTAATTTGTTGATGACTTAGTAAAATATTGTAGAGATCAATTTGCATATAATATATATTTACTTATGAATATAATTTCTGATTTTTCAAATGGTTATACTTTGTTGTATTTTCGACTTTAAGGTAATAAAATTTAAAAACTATTGAAGCAGTTTGAGGTATTGGAATTATGTTGACCTGCTAGCGTCTATGCACTTTAATGTACGTCAAGCAATCTGTATGTTAAAAATCCGTATGAATTCTAATAAATATGTCTAAAAATAGTGATTAGTAAAATTCAAAGCAGTTTTTTATATATTTTAGAAGATGTTTTATTCCAAAAAGTACACGCGGGAGAATTTGATTGTTTAATTAATGCACATGCAATATATTTTATATTAAACTTTTTAAATGTATTGCCGTAGCCTTGATTTATTTCAACGGCTGTTTTATAAGATGATATACGCTGGGACTTACATTTTCTCACACATTTGTGACATTTACGTAAAGAACTAGTTTTCTTTTGTCATATTGATATGACAAAAACATTTAAAATGTTAAATATATTATTATTTTGCATGTGAATTTGGAGCAATCCTAGTCAAGTTTTGGTAAAGACTGAGTATGTGACTGTGTAAGGTATCGGCGTCTCTTGTGATATGTATCGTTAGATAGTAGTAATCTCAGAAACTGCTGAACTCATTTTGATTACGTTTCATCGATTTATATAGAGGCTTGTAGTCATTCTGATTTTGCGTAGTTTTTATGCGCAAACCTTTGTTTTTTATTCTTCAAATAGTTTTTTTATGGTTATCATTTTAATGCATTTTTCTTTTATTTGTACAACCGAGTCTAAAATCTACTTTCATCTACCTTTTTCTGTGCAAATCTTTGTGCTGTGTGTTAAAAATCGGCAGCTATTAAATTATATTCAGTCGAATTGAATATTTAAAAGTAAAATGCCTTTTGATTTTGAGGTTGTGATTTTCAAAATGTTGAGTTTTAACACTGAGATCAATGTCTCTTGTTTAATTCTTTATTTGAAATAAAAATCCGTTTCGTGTTGTTTGAAATTGATACAAAAATGTTATACATAACTCAAGATGGACTAGTAATAGTCAAATTGAACTGTAAACATTAAGTTTAATTAATTAAAAAGGCCTAGGGTTTATCCTAGGCCTAGGATAAACTTAAGGCTAGATAAGATAATATTATTAAGGCAAAATCATCATCATTGTTAAACATTTAAGTAGTATTTCTTAATGCTTGCACGTCTAGAAATAACATACTTCTGTTTTTCTCCTTGACGGAGGTCCCAGGAGTGGATGGTACTGCACTTGGGAATCTTCTAGTGTTGCCATTGTCAACCATTCTGCTGCCCCTTATCCCATCAAAAGTTGTATAAATCAATTCACATATGCATTGTTTAAGAAATATTATTTACTCAAATCATAAAACAATCACATTAACGCGCTCACCATTGCTTTTTAATATCGAACTGTCCCCACTAAGTTGGAATGATAGAAAGTTGTATAGAAAATAAAACTAGATTAAAAAATATTATAATTTTGTAAAGACAGTCCTAGTGTCGTAGATTTTCAAGCAAGCGGCTTTATAATTTTGTACATTTATAACGACTTAGCAATATAAATATTGTATACATTCGTGTGTAGAAATGTTACTGTAAATCAAAGTCAAAATGTGATAAAAACCAATTTTTTTGCCAAAACAGAATGGAAAATAATGAAAATTATACAATTAATGTGTATGTTTGTTAAGCAAAAGAGTTAAAATTGATTAGTGCGGTGTGTATTGCTTTTGTTTTTTTCCTATCATAGACTCTGTCACATTCTGAATCTGTGGTGAATAGTTTATCTGTCGTGTAATGGCGGGAAGTTATTTTGTGAATGTAAATTCGTTTGAGAATTTTTATCATTGAATATTAATTTTAATGACAATCTCACTTCTATAATTTGTTATGTTATCACAATTAGTTCAGGATATAGACATACCTAGTTATTATTACAATACGTATATGATTATTAATTATATTATGATTTAAGCAGAATTTTATTATCCTATAGTATTTTATTGCACAATTTTGCATTTAATTTTGCTTTCTTTATCTTTAGTGATAAGATGAATGGTTTGATATTTTAATGGTTCTGTATCGTCAATTACTTTCAGTGCTTCAGTATTAATTATTAATAAAAATAAAAACCCGATTTTTGCGAATCGTTTGACTTTTGTATTTCGGCATCTTGACTTTTAAGTAAATGAAAATAGTAGATTTTTGGAATTTTGTAGTTACTAATTAGGAAGTTTTATATGTCTAAAATAAATATTAAAATAATACAAAGTGTAATGTTCCTTTATATTTAGTTATTCCTAAGTCCGCTGTCAGCATTGTCCAGTTAAAATACTGTTTAGTATACTGGCAAAAGTTGCCAAACGACTATCAACCTTATGTATAATGGCTAAGTACTTTTAAACAGCTAAAATTGTGTGTAACCATGTTTTTTTTTTAGCAATAATTATCAGTTATTGTGTTATTTATTCGTTTTATTATGAAGCCGGCGATATTGACGATAAATCGGTAATAAAAAGTTTAAAAAAGTCAAATTGTATTTTATTTTCGAAAATGTCGACAAACTCCTAGTAATGTTACTTGATTTAAAAAACAAAATATCCTAAAAAATAAGATTTTATTTGAAATTTTTATTCGACTTCCGGAGTTTTGGTGTTAGTCGTTGATAACTCCATTAGCTTCTGCCTTATTTCAGAGATCTGAAACAAACGTTGGTAATTGAGAATTTATTTTTGGAAAAAGCCGGTAAACGAGCAGGCGGAGGGTAAGCAATGTGCGTCGCCTATGGACACTTCGAACGAGGCGTTACAAATGCGTTACCGGACTTTTGGGGATTAAGAATTTGAGAATTGTTGGGGATTCAATTATTAAGAGCTCACGAAAAGGATCAGTATCAATGCTATCGTCCAATTCGAAGTCACTAGGGGAGGCCCATGTTTTTACCAGTTGACGACGTTTTTTTTTTTCTACGGTATAAGCCGGTAGACGAGCAGATGGATCACCTGATGGTAAGCAATCGTCGCCGCCCATGGACACCTGAAACACCGAGGCGTTTCAAGTGCGTTACCGGCCTTTTGGGAATTGGGAATTTGAGGATTGTGGAGGATCTCTCGTTTTCTGTATAATATGGTCATGATAATAGAATCGCGGAGAAGTTTTCGTAACAACTTCATTACAGTAGTGGTATCATCATCAACAGACGGAAGACTTCTATTGCAGGACAAAGGCCTCCTCTTAGTCCTCCACGTCGAACGACATCTCGCCATCTCCAGCCACTGGCGGTCCGCAACTCTGGCGATGTCATCGGTCTACTTAGCAGGAAGCCTGCCCAATAGAATATCGACATAGCTCGCAATCGTTTGCAATCTGCAGACTGAAGTGGCAATAGGCAGGACGTCGATCGACGTATTGACAGCAGATGGGCCAGGAAAGTCCTGGAGTGGAGACCACGAGCCCGAAGACGAAGCGTAGTGATATCTCTAACGTTAATGTAATATTTTCTAGGTTTTAACCCTTCTTTCATTCTTACCTTCTGTATCTCATTCATCAGCATCTTTTGCTCAGTTCTGGGCGTCATATCTTTTCTATTCAATTCGATGGCTTCCAGATTGTCGAACAGTTGCTTTATCTTCAGAGCCAAATGGACATCATTATTACTCTTTCTTGGTACTGTAGGCTTGCTTCGCCTTACCAACTTCTTTCTATATTTGTCCGGTAAATCTTTTTCTAGTTCATCTCTATTTAACATTGACATACAATCCGGATTTGTGTCATAAGGATAGTTATTCGAATTAATTTTGTAAGACCCGTTTTTCGCAAATTTACCCATTCTATAATCTGAGCGCCAATTCTTCAGTAGCTCCAGGTTTCTGAAAGATTTAATTAAGGATTTATTAACATCAAGGATAACTAAAATAATGAAGTTGATTTAAAAAATTGGGCAAATGCAATGCGAAGAGCATTCATTTTAACTTCACACTTATGCAGTTTAGTGGAATAAATTATTTAGTTATTTGAAATATGGCAATAGGCTCACCCCCTATTACATGGGACTCATAACAACTAGTGAAAAGTGGGTGTTACATTGTACTGTGGTAGAATGTGCACCTCTGCCTACCCCTTCGGGGATAAAAGGCGTGATGTTATGTATGTTATGTTATTTGAAATATCAAAAAAAATGGAATGGATAGGATAAAGACAAAAAACAATAACAAAACACACTTTCTCCCCTGCAAAATCTTGTCCATCGATTCTAGTAAGTCTTTGTGTTTCTTCAGAGCCAAGTCTTTTATGTAACTCTCCTTTATTTTCTCTTCAAATACCATTTTCCCATCCGAGCTCGAAGGCTGCACATACTTGGAACTTTGATAATGCGTAGGTATAGTACTCCGACTCTTTGCTAATTTGGGACATTTCCCTTTAAGTTTCGCGGATAATTCTTCATCAGAATCGTCCCAATCTCTTTCGTTGACTCGAACACGCATCGCTTTCTTCAATTTAGCTTCATCCAGAACGGAATTGTAACTTCGACCATCTTGGCTAAAGTGTTCAGGATAAAATCCGTTAGTGCTTACCGAATCTCCCGTAATGTCCGATGATGCATCATTCGCAAACATTTGATCTATAAATTGTTCGTTGAGAAATTTTTTCACACTTGAAACTCCCGCGTTTATTATTTCTCTTGGAGGGTGCATGAGAGGATTCCCGCCTAATTGGAGAACTTTCAAATTTGGAACAGTTCCCATTTCGTTTGGAAGTGTTGTCAGTTTATTATTTTGTAACAATAAATGCGAGAGATGGCGGTGTAGCTTTATGGATGCTGGGATATCAGTGAGCTGGTTGTCTCTCAAATCCAAGTACTTGAGATATTTTAAAGTAATGAAGATATCACTTGGTAAAATTGTTAGCGCATTGTTTTGTAGATAAAGAGCCTGTAACAAAATAAAATTATTATAAATTAAATTAAGAATTCCGATTTTCAAACACGGATAGATCACAAGTGAAATATTCCCCAATTCCCTTGTATGGAGGACGTTGTGATAAAATGCAAAGGCCGAAAGTGTTTACCAAAAACAAAAAAACAAGGAATGAGACGTGTAGTTAGATAAGGAACTTTTTTTCTTGGTTAGAAGTCATCTTGAAACTTGTGCTATTATTTGGAATCCACATGAGGACAAAAACATTAAGATGTTGGAAAAAATACAGAACAAGTTCACAAGATTTTTGTACTTGAAATTGTATGAAGATTATCCATTTTTCCCATTAATGTACCCAAGTGTATTCGTCCTGGGGACAGTTGGGTACACTACACTAGAGGTGCGGAGAGATGTGGCGCTAGTTAAATATATAGCCAGGGTATGTACTACGAGGTCTATGAGTATTGGTTCATCACCCGGAAGTGCTGGAGATGTTGGGATTTCGTGTGCCAGACGGATGCGCGGGGTCTTGTCGCCGTTTAATCTTCTTAAATATGCTCGTATTTCGCGTGCTGTTCGGATTATAAATAGTGTACCGGAGCATGATTTGTTCTACAACCTACCAAGATTTATTCAAGCAGGACAAAGGCATATTTAATATCACCGTTTTGAGTAATTGTTTAATATTGGATATAGTATGTATGTCATACTTAGAGTACCTAAGTAACTCGTAAGTTTAAAGTTTTATTAAAATAAGTTACATGTTGGACTAAAATATGTGAGGAAATATGATTTTGCATTGGGATTAACTGTAAGATGTTATAAAAAATAATTCAATTTAAATACTAGAATCTTCATCACTTACACTGAGGTATCGATTTGTAAGTTCGGGCACTTCTGCTAGTCCTTGAGATGAAAGATCACACGTAGTATCTTCGTTTAATGCCTCTTCATAGATATTCAAGGCCAAGGGTGTATTCGGTTCTTCCGACATTATTAATACAAATAGATAATTCTTAGAGAATATTATAGCGTCGAGTAAATATGTAGTAAATTGTTTGATCAATAAAACGTAAAAATTAACAATGATTCAAATATGGCGCGTCGACAAAATCCACACAAAATCATTCATTGTCTATGGACTATGGTGTATACCATCAGGGTTAAGCAGGTATTCACGTTAAACCAAATCATTAACTTTTATAACACTGATCGATAATTAAATTATTTAATAGTGCATAACTTTTATGTAAATCAAATATTTTTATGAAACTTAATATAGTTTAGTTTAATAAATAAATATCAAGAAAAATACATGAACAAAAATATAGGTAAGCATTGTGAGAATACCAGGACGCATAGAGAAGTAGATGAATTTCATAGTGTTGAGCAAAAAGCAAAGCTCACTTTTATCGATAAACGTAACTTATGGTCGTTAACGAATTTATGATTTAATGAGAGAAAAAAATTATCAAACTTTTATTTATAACTTGAAAGTAATATAAAGTTTTTATTCTGAATATTTAATGCCATTTCTCATTTTATTTATAAATTGATTTCGGAAAAAATATTTTTATCGATCTTAGGTTCAAGCATGTTCACGATACACATGGCGAATACGTCACTAGTTCAGTTGCAAGATGGCGAACGTTCGGGATAGTGACACATCTTTGTGGCTCCACAATAAACTCGGTATTTCGAATGATTCGTGGACAAGCGGCTCAATTTGTACCCAATTAAATGCTGAAGTGTTGAAAAATATCAAGGATTGTTTTCCAGATTTGCAAACGCAAGTGAAATTGAAATTATTGCTAAGTTTCTTTCATATCCCGCGCAGAAATGTTGAGGAGGTAACTTTTCTCTTTGATGTTCTATGGTTTTGCGTAACTGTATTGTGTTTTCTGTCTCTTTCAGTCAGTATTTATGATTGTGTGTAAGAATGAGATGCATTTATGGCATGTATGTATTAGTTTTATTTGTTGTCATCTATTGAATTTACATGTTAGAATTTTGTGTTGAATTTTTGTAATTGCTATTTTACAGTAAATTACTAGGAAATAAGTTCGAATTTAACATTAGCGGTTAATTATTGGCTGTTTATTGACCTAATATATCGACCATAAATATTGACTGACTATTTACGTCTAGCAAATTACGAAACAATTAAATTTTATTGTTAAGTAGTGTGATAAGAATGCAACAGAAACAAAATTTTTAGAATTGTTGATTTGTCTATTAAAAGCTCTCGATATAGATTTAACATTATAATAATTATTTTGGTCATGTTGTGAAATGGGTTTCAAGGACTTTGTTACATCTAATGTTTTAGGCAAAGAAATTCATGTTATACAGCCACCTCTATGAAAGGAGGTTGAGATTTCAGTTGAGCCAATAAAGCAACACAATGAATTGATGTGTAATGAAAATACCACATGTTTTTATGTTAGATTTGGTAGTCGTTGTAGAATAATCTTTTAAATTTAATGCATAAAAACTTTATACATGTAGAAAATTACTAAAAATAGATTATTTTATCTTTTCACTGTATACATTTGTATTTTCCTTTATAGGTACCATGTGTTAATTTATAAATTCAATTTCAAATTTGGTCCTATATTGTACATAGACATCGAACCAATTCAATCTCTTTTAGTTACATTTTAACAGAGGTTATTTGTATTAAATGCAGAATTATCCCTTAATTATATCTGTATTTTTTATGGGGTTTTTTAAAACCCCAGTAGTAGCACGGAGTCTGGAATAGTGCCCGGTATATGGCAAAAGGCTCACCCCCTATTACATGGGACTCATAACATAAATCGTGAAAAGTGGGTGTTACATTGTACAGTGGCATTAAGTGACATAATGTGTACATCTGCCTACCCCTTCAGGGAAGACAGGCGTGATGTTATGATGATGATATATCAGTATCTTCAACCTCATTTTCCCTTATAAATTAAAATACATATCGTGAAAATTAAAATAAACACTCAAATATTATAAACATTAAGCTTGTGAACTTATGCGTAGCTTTGTTGGTAGGCCATACATAGTTTACATGCATGTAAACTATGTATTTCAAAGTTTTTCAAGTATTTGTACCGTACCCAAACAGACTTTTATAAACATTTAAATAGCTATCAATAAAAATCAGACCTTGTTCAAAAAATGAGATTTATATAGAACTCCATATAAATATCTACACAATTTACACAAACATATAGTTTAAAAGGCATAGACCAGGAAAAGAATAAAGATTTACCTATTTAAAACATACATGTAAAAAAAAATACTCTAATCACATTGTTATTGTTTAGAATTTACCTAATTTATTTTAACATGTTGCTAATATCATGTACCATGTAGCTGGCTGTTGCAATGGTCCCATACCTGTATTATTGTATTAAAAGTTTTGCAGCTAAAATAGAATTTGCCATAGAGGTCACGCCATATACATGTTATTCTATACTTTAGCTACAAATTGACAAATGGTTGGGCTGGCTTAATTATCAAATTAGGTACCTAGTTATTGTAGCAATAACAAACAACAAATTATTGTTGATCAAAAAAAATAATTGAACCCAATAGTTGTTGTTGTTCCTTTATTTCAGGCA
Organism: Spodoptera picta; assembly: GCA_038387885.1. Lineage (NCBI taxonomy): Eukaryota > Metazoa > Arthropoda > Insecta > Lepidoptera > Noctuidae > Spodoptera > Spodoptera picta. The sequence continues at coordinate 425,549 of JAZHFQ010000428.1, read as the reverse complement.
ACTGTGGCCCATATACAATATAATACACAAATAAATAAAAATACAATACAAAACTGAAACAGATACCAAAAATGAAAACATCAATAAACTAATAGATATACAATAACAAACTCATATATTATAGTTATTGTACACCTTTGCAATCCTTTCCAGAAATTAACCGACATAATGTAAGATGTTTTTCTTCTTCTAATTTCCAGTTCAAAAACTGCTTTCAAAAATTTGAAATACCTACCTAATTAGTAAAAGTATATAGTAAACATGTCACGTAAGAATCTTAACAACTGGTGTTCCATAGTCTGCCTACTGTATGTATGTGCGTTGTTACAAAGTATGATACAAACAAATATTCCTGTATGAAATTAAGATACACAACAAAGATGTAACAACATGCATTATTTATTGCTTGCAATGTTTCAATTTAACCAATACAAGTTGTATTGTCAATAAATTGTTGGTTTGCTCTGTTCATCCTAATGGCCATGAACTGAGAACTGAATTAATAATACATGAGATTGTAACAATGTAAGAAATATCTGATTTATTGTGCTTTTGTGTTGATTTATTGTGATTTTTTAAATGAATGAATGATTTAGGTATTTATTAAAGTAACATAACATAGCATAACATCACGCCTTTTATCCCCGAAGGGGTAGGCAGAGGTGCACACAGAAGTAACACCCACTTTTCACTATTTATGTTATGAGTCCCATGTAATAGGGAGTGAGCCTATTGCCATATACCGGGCACATTTCCAGACTCCGTGCTACTACTGAGATTTTTTTTAAAAACTCCGTAATACTTTGCCCTACTCGGGAATCGAACCCGAGACCCCTTGCCCGGTAGTTGCACTTGCGACCATTGCACATGCCAACTAGGCAGTCATTAAAGTAAATTTATATATACTTGTCCAAATAGATTGCAAAATAGCTCTTTTATGTGTAAATATTATAAATTAAGCTACACAAGTCTGCATTTTCTAACGGACTACTCTGAGAAGGAACACAGATCCAAAATCTCCTTACTTAGGTACTTACTACACAATTTAAATTAATGTAAATAATCAGTCAATTAAAAAGAAATTATAAGCTCGCTGTATAAATGTACCTAATATAATTTGTTAATGACCTTTACAAATGAGTAAAACATCTTACAGAACAAAGTTTACAGTGTACCTGGAATTGGTATTTAATTTACAAATACTATTCATTTCAATTATGATTTTTTCCCAATTTCCAGTGGAGAAATGAACTCGAAGAGATTATTGAAGTGGCAGCCGTGGACTCAGACCTCTGGGTGGCCATGTTGGCGGAGACCCTCAAAACATTCCCCTCAGTGGGCACCCTTAACACGGAGATAGCAGAGTTTGATGAGACCAGGCCAATCTTCAGTGACATGATCAGTGAACTGCGAAGGGCATTGGCTAAGCATTCAGATCTTGGACTGTTACCGCTTGAGTGCCTCTATTTGAATAAGAATGCTTTGGTTTCTGTGGTAAGTTTCATATTTTAGCGACTCTTATTATTAGGATTGTTTTCCAGTCACAATTTCAAGGTTAATAGATTGATGATTGCACGGTTGATTGGGCGATTAGTTGCTGCTCAACATGCGTACAATTGTTATTCCGGGTCTAGCTGTGATGCGTATGTTTATAAACGCATTGTAGACGGACATATACTGACCAGATTGGCGATATATTAAAGAAGGGCCAAATTAAAAGTACCCTTAACCGACGAGCATGCATGAAAAGATTGATGACTGTTGATGAAGCGCAAGAGGTATGTAGGAATCGTAGTAATTGGGCGTTCTATAGTCTCTGCCTACTCCCATGGGAGAGAGGCGTGAAGTAATGTATGTATTTTTGTAAGTGCTGTTGCTAAACGCTTAAAAGTCTAGTTCCATAGCCCTTACGGACTACTATGTGGGTTGCCGGGGCTCCAGCTCGAAGCAGGAGTAAGGAACGGGGTGGTTTTTAGTCAGTATGAGTCTAACACTCTCTCCTCTTACCCAAGGCAGGATAAATCATTGAACGGTTTCCCCTCTACACCGAAAAAAAGCCTTTAAAACGTTAACCGCCGCTTAGGTCACCGGTGACCTACGTTAGCGGAGGATTTGCCTTCAGCAGTTTTCTGTCGGCAGTCAAACTTAACCGGTTTAACCAGCGAGAAGAGAAGTGTACAGATAACTATGTACACTACACAGCATATTTATATGAATAACATTAAAAAAATTTCAGGTCGGTCAACAACCGAATCCAGTGAAGCATTTCACACTAAAACGTAAGCCGAAATCAGTGGCATTGCGTACAGAACTGTTGACTAAAGCAACGGAGGTGCAAGCCAATCAGAAGAAGGCACAGGCTCCGTCAGTACCTGTTCGCAGTAGGGGCATGCCGCGGAAGATGACTGATACCAGTAAGTTATATTATTATCATGTTATTTTCTGCCTATGTATAGTGGCTAGCATCTCAACCTACTCCATCCTGTAATATATTTTCAATTTATTAATTGTTTTGGTATAAAGATAAGACACAAGCTGCCTTGTGCGTACTGTTAAGGAGTGGAATTCTTTGCCAGAGTCTGTATTTCCTGAAGGGTATAACCTGGGTGTCTTCAAGGCCCGAATGAATTGTTTGCTTATGGGACAACGTGCTTCATCGACTCATCGTAGACCGCATCATCGCTTACCATCAGGCGAGATAGTGGTCATCCATTATAAAAAATTATGAAAATCTAATAAAAAATTACATAATTATTGTCTTGTTGGCCACTGTCCATACGACTACACGTCAAGCTATACAAAACCAGTTTATCATGGTCTCTATTTGTGTGGTGTTTCTGGTAATTTAACGCTCAGTTTAAATGTTTGAATCCACTGATCTGATACTAAAGTAATATTCCATTTCTTAGCTCCACTAAAAGGTCTACCATCTCGTTTCGGCGGTGCTCGCGGCGGAACATGGCGCGGCGCGGCTCGTCCCCCGCCCCGCGCCGGCATCAAACTCCTCGACATCGCGGAGCAGCCCGCCACACATGCACAGATCAAGAAGAGGAGGAAACTTGGTATGTTTACAACACTTTATAGTAACATTTTTGGCTAGACTTAAGGTACTCGTAGTACATAATTATCAGGGTGCTCGACTAATTTCAAGCCAGACCGGGACTCATAATCATGAGATGTACGCCCGATATTCGTCTAGATACTCTAATACTTGCCATTGCCACAAGATGCGTTAATCCTATAACCGTATAATCTTTAGAATAGTAATTGTTACATTATTTTTGAAAAACAATAAATAAATGTGTACATTTTGTACGTACATTGTAATATTTTATATTATCATCAAGTATGTAGTGTAGTAGTATATTAAGTAATTATAATATATTATATTTATCTTGAATTCGAATTAGTAACAGATTCACATGATATGTAAGAAATTGCTGAGAAATAGCGCCAATTGTTTTTACAATAAAAAGAAAAAATAAAACTATTTTTTACAATAAATAGGATTGTATAAAAAACTTTTACTACGGATATTTAAGATTTATATAGCATGCGTGTTGAACGACCAATTACTTTAGTAGAAAATGTATTTCTTACAAATAAATCGTTTGTTTTTCCGTTGCTAATGGAAAGCAGATGTTTTACTACTTTCTTGTGCAATGCTCGGAGAGTATTAAGGGTATAACCTGGGTGTCTTCAAGGCCCGAGGGAATAGGTTGCTTATGGGACGACGTGCTCCATCGTAGACCGCATCATTGCTTAACACCAGGCGAGATAGTGGTCAAAGGTCGGCACATCAAATATAAATATAAAAAACAAGTTTTTTCAGAACTTCCTATGAGAAAATAATACTTATGCATGTAAGACGTAGTCGTAGGTTAAAATCAGTAAAACCTTATGTACTTCCAGAACACTGGAGGCTTATAAGTTACTAGCGGACCCTACAGACATTGTCCTGCATATGCACTTGAATGTATAAACAAAATTCATTCAAATTAGTTCAGGTGTTTAGGATAAATAACCTAAACATCGACTGCAGCGCCATTTGCTGGGCTGATTTGTGAATCTAAACCATTCCGAGATCCCCTTGGACACACATAAAAAATTTCATTAAAATAGGTCCAGTCGTTTGAGAGAAGTTCAGTGACATACACACTCACAGAAGAATTATATACCTCTATATAAAGATAACCCAGTAGAAAAGAATGTCCTTTCATGTCTATTTGCTTAAAACTTAAAATTACTGAACAGTTTTTAATATCGGTTTTACCGGTGGATAGAGTAATTCTTGAAGAAGGCTTATACGTAAAATAATTCATTAATATTTGAGTCTTTCTAGAGAAGTTTTAGTAATCCAGTAGTATCTTATAAAGCTATGCTATGCTATGCTAGCAATGCTATTAATTTACATTTTAACACTAGAGGCCGCCATCCCAATTTTGTACCATTTGCAAGTTTGAGAGATCATATCTTTTTTATTATTAAAGTTAAGTTGTGGTGCGTGAAACTTTTAGACTTTTATTTATTGTATTTTAATAATTATTATTGTTTTCAGTTTGAAAAAATAATACATATATAGAAGATAAAGTAATGATTTACCTAGAACTGCCGCTGGTTCATTTTGATTGTCGGCCTTTCTAGTATTAACACCTCTTTGTATTACCTGTGTTCACAAATAAATTGATTTGAATTTCGTTTTATTTAGAAATGGAGGAAGGTGCAAAGAAGGCAGCGGCCGCAGCGCCGCCGTCGCCGCCTCCGCCAGACTATGCCAAGGGACTCAACAACTTTACTGGGCCCAAGCCTGATGAAAACACTAATGGTATGGCGTACTAAATTGAAATATTGATCATCTCTTGTCATCTGAACAGGTTTTAGTTCAGTAAAATTACCAATGTGCTATGTTTTAACTTTAAATAATGTATGAAATGAAACATGTGTTGGCCTCCGATATGAGAGAATGCTACTATTTACAGTAATAACAGCCACTTTCGCCATATCTGTCAGTGTAGCGTTAGGACCGTAGACTATAACCAGAATTATTTGAACACAGTCAATCTGGCATTTTACTATGTATTAATTACTTTGTTTGCAGCGACATCGTCAAGTACATCGGAGCCGGCGCCGCCCCCCGCGTCCCCTCCCCCCGCGGCGCCCGCCCCCCCCGCCACGCCCGACACTCCGCCGCCCCTCGCCAGCCCGCTACTGGTACATGTATGTATACATTCATATTATTATTAAACTGTAACAATTTAAAGGATTTGCGACCGTATATGAGACATGCTTAATGACTGCGCTACATACTACATAACTTTAGACATAATCTGAATAATAAAAAAAATGCTAATTTCATTTGATCGAGCACATGCAAGCATGCATTTAGCTTGGATAGCCATCACAAAATGCTCTGTAAAGGGACTGTCTAGGTCGTTTATTAAAATTAAATCAACATAATAATAATAACAGCTCTTATTCAACAATTAATTGGCGATATAGTCTACTTACTCAACAGGCAAAAAATCATTAGACAAAACGCGTCATAGTCAGTAAAAAGTCAGATTAATAAATAAAAATAAACACAATAAATAAATACAGTAAAATTTTATACTATTTAATGTAAAATTACTGTACAATACCAACAATATCTGTAACTAAAATAATATTAAAAATTAAAATTCAATATTTACAACTTAAACATGAATAAATAATAAGCATATAATAAATTACACAATTTACAGCATACATTCGTATTAATGAATAATAATTTTTTCCCAGGGTTCAAATCCAAAGCCGATAGTAATAGGTCAACAACCAAAGCTCCTGATAGCCGGCCCCGCTGGGGGCAAGCCCTTATTACTGTCCACACAGAACCTACTCAACACTTCCACTGTCATACTGCAGCCTGGCGGGAAAGCTGTGTTGTTGCAGAATATTAAACCTGTAAGTATCAAATGACCATAAAGACTAATTTTTATTTTAATGATAGTCTGGTAGATTGTTTAAAAACATTAGACACGTATTTTTTATTTTCTGCTGCCTCGTTGGCCGAGTGGTCTTGCACTTGCGCGAGGGGTAGACCACTAATTTTTATTTTAATGTCCGTCTGGTAGATTATTTAAAAATATTAGACACGTATTTTTTATTTTCTCACGGAAATGAATAGTTTTGAAGATATATTGATTTGAAATGTCGCGTGACGTCACTTCTCAGTACATTTTATACTAAGAAATGACGTTTTACCCCCCACTCCTAAACTTTAACTCGTTTTATCTAAGTATTGTTTTATTATACGACAACATAAAAAAATACGTGTCTAATATTTTTTTATTACCTAACTTACGGACTAATTATATTTTTAATTTTTATACCCTGTCAACATCCCCAGTATATGGCAATAGACTCACCCGCTAGTACATGGGACTCATAACATAAATAATGAAAAGTGGGTTTTACATTGTACAGTGGTATTAAGTGCCGTAATGTGCACCTCTGCCCTCTGCTTACCCCTTCGGGGATGAAAGGATTGATGTTATGATTGATGATGATTTTTATTTTCTTACGGAAACGAATAGTTTCGAAGATATTGAATGACGTCACTTTTGAGTATTTTTGACGATTATATTCCTGATTCGATATTGATTTCCGCACGGAACAACACTTTGATGTGATCCTCAAATTGTTGTATTGGGTTTGGGTGTCATGTGAACTTATTTGTAATTGTACCGATGATACAGGAGAAAGTCCTTGTGTCATTATTAAAGAAAATATACTTATATGTTTTTATAATAACTATCGTGAGACATATTAAATTAACTAAAACTCGCGGGTTACTCACGTGAGTATTTTTGAGAAAAGCTCTACTAGGTTCGAACCACAGAGGGGCTCTTCCTCATGAGCAGCGTGCACTAACTAAGTAGTAGAGCTTTTGTCAGTATATTCACGTGAGTAACCCGCGATATTTAGTTAATATGTGATTCCATTGATTAATGTTGGTACTTGTACCCAGCTGGCGCAGGCCGTGCAGCCGGCGCGGGCGGCCGGGCCCGCGCTGCAGCACCAGCTGCAACCGGTACGTACTGCACGCACTGCACGCACTGCACGCACTGCACGCACTGCACGCACTGCACGCACTGCACGCACTGCATACACACGGATATACAAAATACACGGGACTCGTAACATAAATCGTGAAAAGTGATGGTACAATACAGTGGTGATACAATGCCATTAAGTGCCGTAATATGCACCTCTACGTACCTCTTCGAGGATAAAAAGGCGTGATGTCATCGGAAATTCATTTTTATTTACATATCAGCCTTTCCTAAGGTTTAGGTAATACCTAAGCCAGACCTAGCGTCGAGACTGTCTACCTGCTTTAGAGGTCATTGTTCAGCATTAGCCATTTTTTAACAGATGAGCACATAGTTCATTTGAAGCATTCGCTGGCTTTGGAAGTTAGAAATTTGAGGATAGGGGAACTTGGGAGAGAATAATTGGGGCCTGTGGTACATTCACACGTCGGTTTTCAGTGAGACTGAACGTATTCAGACTGCTAATAATGACAATCTTATGACTAATAATTTTGTTTTATTTTATCTTTAGCCATGGTCGTCCCACTACAAGGCAAAGGCCTCCCTACTTTCCTTCCACTCGTCTCTTCTTAAAGCTTTCTGTGGCTTTGAGTAATATTGGAATTGTTTTGTCTAGGTCCAGATCCCGCAAGCAGTCCCGCAGCCCGCAGTGGCGGCGCCGGCGCCCGCGCTGGCTGCCACGCAGACGCCGCCCTTGTTGCCGCGCCGGGGACTCTCGCTCACGGTACTATACATACCTTTATTATATCACTAGTTTGCACCAGCGGCTTCACCCGCGTTCCTGTGGGACAAGAAGTAGCCTATGAGTTAGTCCAGACCATTATCTACCCCCGTTCCAAAGTCCATCTCGACTCTCGACCCCTTCACCCGTTCTGACGTGATTGAAGAGACATGCACACAAATTCACAAACTTTCGCGTTTTTTTTATGGTATAAGCCGGTAAACGACCAGACGGATCACCTGATGGTAAGCAATCGGTGTCGCCCATGGACACCTGAAACACCAGAGGCATAACAAGTGCGTTACCGGCGGAGATTAGGAGTTTGAGGTTCGTTGTGGATTCAGGGATTGGGGAGATAGGGGAAGGGGAGGGGGGTAATTGGGCCTCCGGTAACCTCACACACACGACGAAACACAACGCAAGCGTTGCTTTCTTTGAGGCCGTGGTATCACTCCGGTTGAGCCGGCCCATTCATGCCGAACCATGGCTCTCCTACACTTTATAATGTAATAGTATGATAACTCTATAAAGACAGTAGATTACCTAGTTTAAATCAAGGGTTCATTGCTATAGATATTGCGCGGCGAACAATACGACGAGTGTCGTTGATCTAATTAATACCTATCGTGTTACTTATCTCTTTAGATCCAAGTTAGCAAGGCGGACAGCCATTGAGAGACTGATTTAACTGTCAGTGATATTCCCATAATGAATGATAATCATTCATTTTTTATATAGATTATAACATGAAATAAGTACATCTGGTTTGGATAAGGTAATAACACTATATTCATTGTATATTTTTATTTCAGCGTGAACAAATGTTGGAGGCACAAGACATGTTCCGCAATGCCAACCGTGTCACGAGACCAGAGAAGGCACTTATACTTGGTTTCATGGCCGGATCCAGAGGTAAGAACCTTATTTTAACAGTTATTGTCGGCGCATTAGTATGACCATCGACCATAGATGCGGCGACGCGTGGGACGGGGGTATAAAAACCTACGGCCGCGCGAGCTTCTTGATCCACACACTCCGCTAACTCATGCCAAAGCTTTCGGGTATTTCTTTGTATCGGTGCGCGCCGGTCTTGATAATAATTAAACCTACTAATTGTGCAGTCTTCTGTTTTAATTTAAAATAACCCGACAGAGCTACGACAGTTATACAGTTGAAATTGTAGTGTTCTCGACTCAACACATGCACTGATGTCCTTCAAATGTTGTGCATTAATAATAAGATTATTAATTCCTAATTTTAAGTTAATGTTAAATGTGTAACAACAACTAGATGTCCAAATAAATTATAAAAATATTGGCTAAGGTATTTTTTAAATGTAATGTGCAAGTATATCGGTATATCTATAAATGTTTTTGTTCCAGATAATCCATGTCCGAACCTAGGCAACATAGTCACGATAAAACTATCAGAAAACATCGAGAATGTTCTCCAGTCGGACGACACATACCTCACAATGCTATCAGAAATGCATTTCCAAATGAACTACAATAACGGCCAGTGGACGAGACTCAAGAAGTACAGACATATAGACGGGATGGTTCCGCAAAAAATACCTCCCGGCTCCACAGTAATTTCATCCAATAACCAGCAACCTATAGTGTCGATAGCCAATCAGAGTGTCAGTTAAGTGTAGTGACCAAAGACAGTGCGTGACGTGCAGTGATTCAAACATGGAACAGAAAAGTTGCGAGTTTCATTTTTCGAAGTAAGTCTGATGTGTTCTCTTTTTGAATTGGAATTTTTTGTTGGTTTCCCAAAAGTGACTGTTTGTTTTTTTCTTTTGATTAGAGGTTTTATTTGGATTGTGATTGGACCTCTTTGGATGAAAAACTGTACAATAAATTCCGTGTTAGAAAAAAATCTTTACGATACATTGGCCAAATTGGAAGAATCTTTATATTAGGAAATACAAATGTGCTTTGTTCCCGATAATCGTAAATCTTAGAGTTTTGTACGAAATCCTTTATTCAAATATCCAAAGACAGTTACTATTAAAAAAAGTAAAACGAATCCCTGATAAGTGTGCTTTAGACAAATAAATTGTAAATTAAAAGAAATTGAACAGAGAATACTTATTGGATCAATGTAATTATGTGGCAATGGTAGACTTATCCATTGTCTATTTTTATACTCTGTGGTACCCTCTATCTCATACGGCTACTCTACTCTCAATTTTCCTATTAACCTGTGAATCGCTATCACTTCTGAGTTCTTAAACTTCTGGTGTACGGGAATGAGGTTATTTTTTATGCTCCCGAGATGGCGCTAGTGAGAAGATGCTCTTTTTTCCAATCTGCTAAGATATTCTGTGAGCTATCCATTTAAACGTTCAAAGTAAGTTCGAGAATGCCATCGAGCTCACATCTTGAGAGTTCGAATAGCCTAGTGGTTAGTTGTAGTTGTTGGTTAGTTGTTGCCGACTTGTCATTAACATATTCTGTTATTCTGTTAAATACTATTCTTCTTTATCTTTATCTAAATTAGTGCCTGTAGGAGACGAGTTCATACCTATCACTGCGATATTTTTATCTTTATATTTAGATTCCATTGCACGAATTTTGGTATCTAAATCATAGTTGCTCTTCCATACAGTTCGGTATGTCTACATAGAAGCCTGCTACATAATTATATATTTCTTTTTTTCCAACCCATTGCTGCATAATTGATTGTCCAAGTTGAAATACGAAAACTACTCAATACTGTGATTTGAAACATTTGACCAGGAATTGGTTCACTGTTCGTCCCATAACTGTGTCTGCCGAGTTTCCTATTAGGTGATTATTTTAAAATATGTCATAATAACATAGTTTGTATGTATGTTATAGAACATCACTTTGTCTATAATTGTTTACGTCCCATAATTTTAAGTGTGGGAGAGCCATGCTGAGGCACGAATGAGCCTGATCGACTGGATTGATACCACGGCTCAGCAGAAAATCGACGTGAAGCAACACTTGCGTTGTGTTTGGTCGTGTGAGTGAGGTTACCGGAGGCCTAATTCCCCTCCCCTCCTCCTACCTCAATCTCCCCAATCCTCAACAATCCTCAAATTCCTAATCCCACAGTAACGCACTTGTATCGCCTCTGGTGTTCCAGCCGTTCATGGTCGACGCCGATTGCTTACCATCAGGTGATCCGTCAGCTCGTTTACCAGCTTGTCCCATAAAACACCTCTTCTCAGTACCAGACCTTTTCTTAATGCTCTGATGTTGTTAACTTCTTATTAACCATCGAAATACACCGCAGCCCTATATGGGTCAATGCCGTCTCAAAGACCCATCAGACCACCACGGATGGGGCCCAATAGGGCTGATGCCGATACGGAGCTGCGGAGGACTAAACGGCTTGCCGGGGCTCCGGCTCGAAGGGCAGAAGTAGGAATGGGGTGGTTTTTATTCAGTAAGAGTCTAACACTCCCTCACCTCACCCCGGCGGGAGAAGTCATTCGGTGAAAATCCCCCCTTAAAAATATGGCTCAATGCACGTTCATGACTTCTTGGCATGTTAATTATTGTCTGATAAAGTAACTAGATCAGAAATTCTACCTATGTTTGATTTATAAATTGGCGCCGGTTCTCTATAGGCTGTGGTATCACTGAGGTCGAACATGGAAGCATGGCTATATTGTGTGTAAAACCTACCTACTGAATATTGTCAGTGCTACTTTTATTCAGTTCCTTTTAAGTAATGCCCAAAAGAAATGTGTAAATTTTTCTTTTCTATACATGTAAAATGGTAAAAACTTGACTGCACCTATAATTCTTTATTGGCCTAATAATTATGTTCATCTTATAATAATTATCCCATAGGAAGTTTTCGGTGGAAATAATATAATAAAATATATAATAAGAATGTTACATTTTGTGAATACAGTGTGTTCATATTGGGAGTAAACTTAAAATATTGGACCTTATTCTCTTACCAGTATCGTTTTAATTCAATAGTCAAAGTCTATAGATGTTCAGTCTTCAGTTCAGCGTTTTATACTCTTATTAGATGCAGATAAGGTTCAATATTGTACTTTTATTATTGCAAGTGGCGTGTCGGAAAGTGCAAGGCAGGGAGGTAAAGGATATTGTTTTCTTTTAATTTGTGGTAGGGGATTTGAAAACGTTAGCCGTACGTAAACCATTGAAAGAAACTATACAAAAAGGCGGTAATAATTTCCTTGAAAACTCTAAAACATCAATTTATTACATAAGCTGTAAGACTAAATTGGATTTTGGAAGCGATTTTTAATCATATTACTTACACTATACATACTAAATTTTAAATTACGCACGGACGCCATGATGAAGTGTCCTCTGTGACTCGAAAGTAGTAGAGCTTTTCTCAGTAACTATTTCTCGTGACTCCTTTCAGGTTTCAACTCAGTTTCAAGTCATGCTAGAGGCTGATATGTATGTAGTAGCAGCGCGACAGTCGCGAATGCTGCTCATGAATATGAGCCTCAGCGTGGCTTGAAACCAGTCGAGTTCCTCATCAAACAATTACGTGACTAAGCCGAAAACATAATAATTAATTTTAAATTAGTACACTATTACCTATTAAACATTGTAATAATTACGTCCTAAGTCTTACAGCTCTTACGATCCCTTTTCCACGATATTGTAAACTGCCATGTTCCGTCCGGCGCGCCTACGACAAGAAAACTATGAATGTTAAAATTTATATTATCTATATACGTTAGCAAACGTACGATGATTGATAAAACTTATCGTGTTCCTTGTGCGTTATAAAATGTCGTGTAATATCTAAATGTTATTGCATACGAAAGTTGTTATTATTAACTCATATTTGCCGTGTTTTCGGTAATAAAACCTTTTGCAAAACTCGACTATGTCTGGCAATTTTATGGCTGAGAATTATAACCAATCTTGATCCAATATTCTTGGACTCATCCAGCTTTTTGACATAAACTCCGTGGAACTTGTGTTCAAAGTCGTTATTAATGTCGGCCTTTAGGATGAGATGTGATCTAGTAGTCGGATTACAGATGTGAAAATCTAAATTTGTATCACAAAGTCGAGTTTTGCACTCATTTTATGGGAATTTGCAGAGTTTGTACAACTCTGTCTACCTTTTTTGGGGGAAAAGGCGTTTTATCTCTTGAGTGATATTAAAGGCCCTATTATATTGGTCACCATGGTCCTACCACCGGTCGCGGAAATGTGTCTATTTATGTTTACTGAGCGACAGCCAATTGACAACAAGTTGCGCGACCAAGTTGACACCAGCATGTAGCCAAACGCCACTTTAGCGTTTGTCTACAGAGAGTGTAGAAAACTAAATGTATGGGGATGACACTGACAAGTGTCAAAATTTATATCAATTCCATTTATTTTGGTTTTCTACTCTCTCTGTAGACAAGCGCTAAATGACATTTGGCTTCAGCTGTAGGACGCTCAACCAAGTTGACACTTGGTCACATAACCTTTATAACTACAATTGTGTACATTTTGTCGCGACCTAGTCGTGTAACCGTGACATGGTGTCCTAATAATATGGCCTTAACCTAACACGTCTTGTCGGGTTCGAAATATTGAAAAGTTTATTTAATTTAAGTTCGTGATCTCACTGGGATTTGACATAGAAATTGGACATTTTTACTTTACAGTATGATAATTTCTAGTGCCAAAATAAGTTTCGAAAAAACTTGATTAAAGTAACGTTTTGTGAATTAGTTTGTATTAAAACTTTTATGTATATTAGATTAGATTTCGTTTTCTTTTGAAATGGATATAATATAAAGAAATAAATAAATATGCCTGCAGAGCCTTCGTAAGTAACTAAGAATAGTTATACATCAAATGTTTCAAAGTGCTTGCAATTTTTTGATAGAGGTGATTCGAGTAATTATAATGTTGATTCAAATGTCGTTTCTTGTTCTACGCTACTCCTAAGCGTCGAAGCGTAATCTTAGTCTAAGAATATAAATGCATAATGCAAAATTGTTATGTAGTTTTTGGAATACGATAAGAAAAACCTGATAGATAGCTCAATCTATCACTTGGATATTTATACCATTCAATGTTGAACAGTTGAAGAAGTATGCATAAAGTTCTGATCTAGTGATATTTGGTTGGAATATGGTCGCCGGTAACATTGTACATAATTTTCATTTCGTTGGTATTGTTCGTCGGGTCATTAGTAAAGCTGATTGTAAACTATATTTGTAATGGCCGATGGCGATTATAACCGACTAGCTACTTCCGCGCGGTTTCACTCGCTCTGCTCTATTAATCGTAGCGTGATATTGTATAGTCTATAGCCTTCCTCGATAAATGGGCTATCCAACACAGAAAGATTTTTTTAAATCGGACAAGTAGTTTCGAAGATTAGCGCGTTCAAACAAACAAACAAAAAAACAAACTCTTCAGCTTTATAATATTAGTATAGATATGGCCAATAGGTTACAGAAAAGTATTGCCCGTTTAGAAACACCTTTGTACCTACTTACCTAGTCCTCTATCAAAAAGTTGCAAGGTTTAAAAAGCAAGTGTGAGTCTGTGCATTCAGTGTCTAATGCTTTAGATGTATAACTGAAAATTTTGACCAATTGTGTGAAGTAAGATTGTTAACGAGTAAACTATTCGCGTATATTGTAATGTAATAATTTTATCGACGCGTCAATTTACGCAGTTTTAAAATATATAAAAAAAAATATGTTCTTTTGCATAACATAAGTAGTTCAATGAAATCATGCCTTGTATTTTACGCCTCGGAGTGACTCGGATATATTTGTACCTACTAAATTTGTCCCTTTTTTATTTCGTGGAACCAACAATAAATACTGATGTGTATTTTTTGAAACAAAAACAATGTCGAAAGTACCTACTTTCGGTGGTTGTCGCGATGTTTGTAACTGATTTTTGTATGTACCAAGATTATTGTTAAATTATAATATTGAAGGATGATATATAAGTGAAACTGGGTGTAAAGTTCATTGGATGCGAGCATGGTGCCTTTCTATTATATATAAGCCTTATAGCTAGATGCCGTAGAACTGTTTTCGTATGACAAAATGATTTATTTAGACCAAGAAAGCTCAGATTTGTTTATAAAGAGATACACTTCTATTGAAAGTTATAAAGAAACGGAACAGGGCCTGTTTATGTAAAAACGTGTTCATATTAGAAAATTGGTTTGATTTTTTGCAATTAATAAATTCGCATTTTGATTGAACTTTCATCCTGTTCCACAGTTTTTCCGTTCCATACTATTTTGAGAGCTGAGATGTATTGGTGGGTTGATTTGTTAAGGATAACACGAACATCGAGCGTTGACCGCGGTATTTTAGGAAAAGAGTAAGAAAAATGTTAATATGTTTGTATAGTACGCTCTCAAAGTATTCTGGAGAAATACAAACGACTTTTAAGTTTTTTTATTCATAAGAAAATGCGTGTATGAGTTCAGTAGGAACAGTGTTATTTTAGTATTCGCGATAACTCTTAAGTTTTGTTGTACGATGTTTTTTTTATAGATATTTAATATCCACATTGTATATAGTAGATAGTACAAAAATATAAAAATGAAAAAGTTTAAAATTATTTTGTGATTTTTATTTTTCATCGAATTGTATTTACAGTTTATGATGTTAGGTCGGAGTCGCCGCTGATGTGTTTTCTGTAGGTGTCCACTAGTGGTAAGCATCTGAATATAACTGAAACAAGAGAAAAAGTTATATTTTGTATGAAAAAAAATACAGATTGACAGCAGTCGCACGAGGAATCGTGCAACCGTCGTGTCTACAGATTTAGGTAGAGGTAGTTGTGCCGTTAACCAAGTACACTGAACGTACCTACTTAAAATAATGTCGAATGCTTTCATTAGAAATTAAAAATCGATATCTATCATTTAATAGTTCAGTAAATTTTTTTTCCTCATATTACTTGAAGGCAACTCAATATGAGTTAATAAAATTAAAATAAAGCATCCTCACTACTACCGAAAACTAAATAAGGGCCACCCTGTTTTTAGGCTCTTATCAAAAAGCATTCTCGTGTCACTGGGTTTTAAGATATAGATAGAAGATAGATAAGAAGATGTTTAGTCTAGGTATCTGACTAACTGAATCTCGAAAGTTATATTTTTTTATATACGCACAAAATACACTTTTTAGGGAAAGGGTGTTTAGGACTTTCATTTTTCATTAAAAAATGAGAATTATTATAAATTGCTGGTTTTTCATTTCTATCGTTTAGTATACCAAAAAATAAGGTGTAAATCATCTGGGTACTTTTTATCTAGGGCTCTAGGTTCGCCTGAAAATGCGCCCTAAAGGTCAGTAGAGTATGAAAAAAGCGCTTTTAAATTTTTTTTAAGTCCCAAATCTCTTGCACATCCCTTTGAGCTACACTCTGACCATTTCGTTAGAAACTCTTCTACTCCGTGCACTATTTGAGTGTATGTTACACTTTCAATATGGTGGGTGATTAGTATACTTACCGAATAAAAAACAGACTTCAGTGATAAACCCGAGCAAACACGACGTGCCTTCTACTTTGTACTTGAATAGGAAATCCACAATGTTCACGATCAGGCCCATCACGACAAACGCTAGGGTGTACCATACGTATAGTTGTACTAAAATTGGACTCTCCTGTAAACGACAAACACATATAGATAGTAGTGCATATGTTCACATATAGATACATTCTTGAATATTTCACGGAAGCCAATGTGACGACTGCACGATTGATGCAGTAGCTGGGATACCGGCTTAGGTGTAATGTGTCGTGGATTCAACTTACACAGAACGATTGTGTGATCAGTTTGATCTACAAGTAGTTGACCGGGTCTGGGTGTAATATGAGCCAAGTAAGTCCTAAGTAATGCGTTTTTACGACAGTCATTTTCAGGAGGAATTAAAAGAATAATAAGAAGGAGTAGTAAGGTGATCAAAGATGATTTTTGATGACAGTACGGAGACCTGAAGGAAGCATTGGGCGTCATCGTCGCCCCGGGACACCTACACCATAGGATATGGGTGTCGCGGAGAACCTAACGGGTAACCGGGGCTCCGGCTCGACGTGCAGGAGAAGGAACGGGGTGGTTTTTAGTCAGTAAGAGTCTGACACTCCCTCCCGCCTCACCCAGGCGGGGGCAGTCATTCGATGATTTTCCCCCCTTAAAAAAAAAAAAAAACACCATAGGATATGGGTGGACAATTGCGTAGTTGCGCAATTGTTGTTTCACGCTGATCTGTGCCGTAGCGTCCCTTCGTGGATGGCGGGGTCCCGTCCCCCCACTTTAGTTAAAACTGGAAAACTAAACCAAATTATCGGACTGTATTTACTTTAGTTTTTCTAAAGTTTCTAGAAACCTTTGAACGCAAGCTTTACGTGGGAAGAAACCGTTTATATTTACTTTTGTAATTATTGAAGTAAAATAAATATTGATAAATTATTGTTTTTTGCTTACGCGCGTATTATTGATACGGCAGATACGGCTACGCCTCTGACGCCGATTTTATGAGAGACGCGTGGTGTCACTTCAGTCGAACCAGCCCATTTGTTCCAAAGTATTTCTCACGTAAAAATTAGACAACGTATCTTCATACTTACAACAATGGAAGCAAGCAGTAACAGTAGATTGGCCATTTGAAATAGCGTCATGAGAAGCTGTTTCGCACATTCTATCTCTGTACGTATTATCGTGCAGTTCTCGGGAAACTGACTGGCCTTCTCCGATGTTAACATATCTAGAAGGCAAGCTACCTGTGGGTTACAAAAAGAGATAGCTACATATTTTACGCCTATGTTCCAGGAGAGTAGGTAGAAACTACAGAGCGTCCTCTACTAACTACGTTCATTATTGCTACGGAACCGCGGAGGATGTAAAAGGTTACCGGGGCTCCGGCTCGAAGTGCAGGAGTAGGAACGGGGTGGTTTTTAGTCAGTAAGATTCTGACACTCCCTCCTGTCTTATTTAGGCGGGAGAATTTGATGATTTCCCCCTTTAAAAAAACCATGCATGCATCTGATAAAACAAGCACGCCAGTTTGCGCAACTCAACAAGGTCTTTTGCCAAAATATCCAATCGTACGTTACGATAAAATTATTACGTACAAGACTGATGATAGCTATAAGGGCGATCATGCTCCTCCGAGGGATACAGCAGCACGTGCCGTCGCCACACATCAGAATCATCGTCAACGCTTCCACGTGATCATTCATCGCGAACAACAATTATATCTTGCACATAATATCAGTCACTAGGCGTAAAATTACTTCTTATTTCTTATAATATTAGTATTTTTTAGTAAATGTTTATAATTTTGACAATGACTGTTAGTAAACCATAACTTTGGCATAACTTCAGTATACAATAGTGTCACAAACTTGTTGAGTTGAGGTTTTATTTAATTTCTTTGGTTGCAGTTTATTCCTCAATGCATATTTTGACATTACAGTATGAGTAATTTACCTACACTTTTGCTTGTAGATAGATACAACTGACCTTATGATGTCGGGTCAGTTGTCGCTCAGCTGCAAAGAGTATAATAAGTATAGCTCAGCTGAAACAGTGAGGCCCCTCAGTAGATAGGTACTGTAGTGTGCTTAGAGTGTGTTAGGAACGCACACTACCAGTACCAACCAACCTAGCAAGCGTTCCGTTTTTACCGCTTTCAAAAAAGGAGGACGTAATATGTTCTAATGATTGCTTTTTTTAATTATACCGAAATGTAGAAAAGAGTGTTTATACTGTCCATTGACTGCGTTGACATTACGATTACCTATTTAAAAAAAAAAGAAAATATATATTTTTCGAATATCTTTTGTCAGAAACTGAGGACGGGTGATCGCAAATCGCAAATGGCGGCTGCAAAAATGTTGCGAATACAAGGTTTATTTTATGTGATCGCAATACTGTTACAAATTGCAAGTGGACAAGAGTCTGCACAAAAAGGACGTAGATTTCGAAGTGAGTATAACAAACCTTTACAATTGTAGGGACCTTAAAACTACTTACTTTAGGAAGAAAGAAAATGCAAAAGCCGTGTCCTAAAATCGGTTAGGTATAGGTATCAGATGTATGCATACAGTAGATACCACGAAAATTGAGAAAAATATGACAGTAGTATCTGACAGTTTTTATCATCACCTAAATTGATATTGGCTATTATAAGTAAAAAGGTAAGTAAGTTATAAGCGCTTAGCAAGTGGCACGTTAAAATGTAGCTAAGTAACTAGCCTTACTTTATTTTGCCACCGTATTAATGTTTGCGTTATACCTATGGAACCTATCTATACCCTTTTACTTAGGTAAAACTAGCTTCTGCCCGCGACTTCGTACGAGCAAACCTGTTTTCTCTCAGTTCCCGTAGGATTTTCAGGATTTTTTCTGTCTTAAGAACCTTCTCCTATTAGTAACAAATACAACAAAAAAGAATTATGAAATCTGTCCAGCCATTCACGCGTGATGCCGTGACCAAGGGAAAAAGGGATTAATTTATATAAATGTACCTATATAGATATCAGTGATCACATACGTACTGAAATTAGAAAATATCCTTCGGTCGGTAGAAACTATGTGGTCTATCTGCGTCATTTGGGGCCGATATTTATATCCCCAAGTCCTGGGGATAGTTTTCATAATAATAAACTCAAAAACGATTACTTTATCCCATTAGCGTATATAGAAACTAGGAGCCCTTCTACTAACTTCCAATTATGATTATTTGCTCTGTTCCCGCTCTGCTTTCATGTTCCCGAATTTGTTTGAAAGTACAATAAGAATCTCTCCGATCAGCTAAGCTAGGCTATTCTGAAAGATACGATCGTATTCTCGCCCGTCATTAATCGAGATTATTCTCACAACCAATGACATGGCGGACCGCGATCGAGCTCACTTCGGGAGTTCGAATTGACATCTTATGAATAAATAGCCTAGCTGGTCGCTATGAACTAGATTAGCCTTTACTGCTGCCAACATTCATTTTATAAATATGTTGGTAAGTATATCTAGGTATCTTTTATGCCAGCTCTACACTCTCTCAAGGCTCTCGCTAGTCGAGACGAGGTCGAGATAAGACTGCAATGTACTTACGTCAACCTCGTGTCCGCTCGCACGAGAGTGTGGAGCCGGCATTGTAATACAACAAGGTACTTTCTTCACTACATAATCGATGTTCTTTATGTGGAGAACATTAAGAAACTCAACGAATTTCATGATGATAAAACTTTACAGACTCTGATGACGACTTTGGCGAGGACTATTATAATATGGTCCTCCCCGACATGGAGGAAGCGCTACAGAGTTTAGAAAATTTCATGACAACTGCTGAGACTAACAACAACGGACAAGCGTATGAGGCCGTGCTAGAAATACTGCACAGTATCGTCGAATATACAAGGAATTCCAATAACGCTTATAAATTCATTAAAGCTAAAGGAATAGATAGAGTCATTCCTCTATGCCTCAAGTCAAATAACGATCAAGTAAAATCTCGTACACTTATATTCATGAAAAGTCTATTCGATATAGCTCCGACTACTGTGTCCGCTTCTATGCCAATTGTGATAGTAGACTTAATACTAGATATATTCGAAAATGGTAATCTAGCTTTGAAAGCCCACGCCGTGGACGTATTAGCGTACTGGTTACCTGAGAACCCTCGAGTGCAGGCTCGAGTAATGAAAATTAAAGGCTTGGTGCCATTCTACGACCAAGTAGACAAATTAGATACACATGTTATTGCATCTCTTGTCAATTTGTTCAACAAAATTCTAAAAGAACACATCCAAGTCAGAAGTGACTCACAGAAGCATCTTGTGGATAATGACAAGATGAAATTTTATTTGAGAATAGGGTTATTGGAATATATGTCAACTGACACTGTCTGTAATGGACTTCTAGACATCCTGATGAAGCTATGGTCTTATAGTGCGAAGGAACAGGTTGTCATGGCGATTGCTTTTGATTTGATAAAGAATATCAAGCCGTACTGCTTGCAGACGTATCAGAACACTGACAGGGCTAAGAAACTGTTCAATGCCCTTTCTACATTTGTGAATGATAGAGATAATAAAGAGTTCTTTGATATGTATAATCTGAACATGACTGACGTTGCTTTGGTCATTGGAGAGTATATGGAGAAGCTCAAACCCGCTATTAAGGACGAAATGTAAGTTGTTTCGTTGCTTGCTTACAATATACATTCTTGAATTGATTTAGCAAAAGTCGTTTTATTTACGTGTGATATTGGTAATGACCGCGGTTTTAAAATCAGAATTTTTATTATACTAATCTTAAGCTACCTATAAAAGTAAGTAATACATTTATATATAAGTAAACTTATTTACGTTAAATTGCCATAACTAAAATAAAAATCCTCAAAAAATAAAATACTTAGTTGCAATATACATTTCGCTAACCAAAAAGTTGTATTTGAAAACATCGAGTCACTGGGGTGCTCTCCCCAATTCGATTAAGGTCCAACCCCACGTGTGGTCCAACCGCAAGTACGTTGGCACTTTTGCCACCATTGTACGATCCCTCGTATGTAGGGGACCGAAGCATGCGCAACAATGCCGTCCGGACTTGAAAGAGATATGTCCTTACGAATTGTTTGCACACAATTTATGGTCCTCCATGTTGATAGCATGTTTTATTTAATTCTTTTAATAGGTTTTCGTGACTTTATTTTAATATTTGTTATGTTGATTATGCGCTATATCACCACTTAGTTGCAGTTTGTGTGAAATTTAAACCAAAATGGTCGTATTACATAATGATACGAACGAACGACTACGAACGAACGACTGCAAAGAATTTATTAGGAAATCTGCTTAAACCAGTCGTTTATTTATTGTGCATTAAAAAGAAATAGCTTTTCGTTATTGATATCTATAGACCGAAATTGCAGCTCTCTCGATTTAATTAAATTTAAAAAATATATTATTGTGTGAAATAATAGATACAACCCTTCTATCACCATCTACTCTTGGTCTCAAACAATTGAATAATTTGTATTATAACTTTCGCGAGTCATACTAAATTTATTGTGTTTTCGGCTTACGTAACTGTTTGACTAGGAATTCTAGCACGGCTTGAAACTAGTCGAGTTCCTCGTCAAAGAGTTACGCGAGTAAGCCGAAAACTATTGAATTATTTATACATTTAGAATAAAATATCCTCTACGAAACGCAGACTATACTGACCACAATACCAACACTTTAATCAAAAATATGACCAACTTTCTTTCTTTCTTTCTAGGCTGGGCCATAGTTTGTTTACGACGACAATAACCAATGTAATTCAAACAATCCCACAAACCAACGATACATTCAACCAATACTACAATTAAATTATAGTAGGTAAAGTTTAATGCTATTACAATACATCTTCTATTCAAATTATAGGATGTATTTGAGGTAGAAATCTATTGAGAATATTCTCGATATAACAATGAATTGTTTGTGCAAGTTGTGCCATCATTACCGGTTACCACAATGACAAATCACGCTCCATGGGTGGCCGCCATTACAGATTGTTGCGCTTTCCCGCGCTTCCGTTTAGGCGGGAAGCTGACATTATTTTTTATATTTTTATACCTGGTTTTTTAAATCATTTATTTTGTTTTGATAATATTTTTTATATTTTTGATATTTTTTATATTTTTGATATTTTTTTTACATTTTACATTTTTTGTTTAATAAAGAAAATATTAAACTATGAATATTTTGTCTGTGCAAGGGTAACTTTATTTTTAATGCCAGAAATTTTATGCTACGTAAAAATAATGCGTGGGAGATTCAAAAAGGTGTTAGTGTGTTAGTGTCAAAAATTACATTTAGGTACAGGTCGACTAAACAAATACAAATAATCGGATCAAATCGATCATACTTTAAAAAAAGGTGGCTATTCACCGGCCGTCAAAATGTAGGTTCAACCTGACGTGCGCCGAATCGAATTTGTGCAAAAGTCAAGTACGCCGTGGGAATAACAAACTTATATTTTTTTGTAGTAAAAACTCATGAATGGACCCTATTTGTATTGTTGGTACCATCTTTAGCGAATTGTAGGTGTAGTCAGTAGTGTAGGGTAGCCATGTTCCACGGCTATATTTTTTTTTAATAATTAAATGAACAATATAAATTATTTTTGGTATTTTGCAGGTTTTATCTTAAATGTGGTTTAAGAACCTGTTCTTGTTTTGTTAATGAGTATTCAACAGGGAAACATTGATTAACGAGTGAAACGATTAATTTAAAACGATAGTTTAAATAACGCTTGCTTCTTGCTCACACCATTAACTCTTCTCTGCATCACCCAAAGGTCAGACTGGGAGAAAATGCCTGCGACATTAAGTCGATCTTATGTACACTTTGTGCATGAAGCTTAAATAAATAAATTACGTTAAAAAAAACGACTTGAACTCTTTATTCGTCCAAGTCGGTTAAATAATATAGGTACTAAAACCTTCTCCGGAGTGTAAGAAACAATCTTCTGAAAACCACATCAAAATCGGTTCAGTTAATCGGGATATAATTGCGCACAAACATACGAACATACAGACATACATACATGTCAATGAGATCAGAGAGATGTCATGAGAACCACCTTTTTTGAAGTTGGTTAAAAATTGAATGTGTTGTATAATACAGCAGTTGTATTGTGCTCTTATTGATTGTCATCCGGACGAGCAAGAACAAGGTGCATCATAAAACAACAGTGCGTATAGCAGCTCGAAGTTCGGTGAGTAAATATTCTCTTTAGTATATCAGCTACCTTCCAATAAAAGTCCCGTCAAAATCCGCCCAACCATTTCAGAGATTAGCCAGTACGAACAGACAGACAGACAAAAATTGTAAAAAGTGTTATTTTGGTATAAGTTTCAATATTACAAACAGACACTCTAATTTTATCTATCTATATAGATTTAAATAAAAAGGTACGAAAGATTTGTCAATAATTTACATTAACTACGTTATCTAAGATGTCGTTTTGAAAGACATAAGTTTGAAATATGTACCCTCGGCACGTGTCAATTTATAATCGCTAAAATTTTAATAGGCCTCAAAATTTCAACTAGGAAAATTGGGTACGTCATGCCTATCTCCCGTTGAGGTAGGCAGAGACAATGGAACACCACGAATAATATATCCAGCAGTCAAAATATTTGCGCACGGCGCTTCGCGTCGTTGTCTCAAAGAGCCTTCAGACCACCACTAGTATGGGGCCCGATAGGGCTGACGCAGATACGGAGCCACGGAGCTCCGGTGCGAAGTGCAGGAGTAGGAATTGGGTGGTTTTTAGTTAGTAAGAGTCTGACACTCCCTTTTGTCTTTGTCTCACCCGGGCGGGAGAAGTCATTGGATGATTTTCCCCCTCAAAATAAGCAGTCAATGCTTAAAGTCCACTATTTATATACAGTTTTGTTGGACATTACGCTAAATTATAAGTACCTGTAGCTTTTATAAAATAAACAAATAATAATAAAAAGTTAAAAAATGTCTTCTTCAAAGAGTTTAACAAAAAAACAAAACAATATTTACTGTCGGTTATTGGGTAAAGACTATCCTAACGTTTCCAAATATCATGTTGAACTCATCCATTGAGCTGCTACTTACACCAGGTAGCAAATAACCATTCTAAAAAATGTATTCTATAGGCGTGACGATCTTGCGACCCACCTGACTTAAGTTCCCATGGAGCATCCTTTTGTCAGTTCATAATTTATTGCACTAACTTAAACAAGTTAATTATGCGTTGGAAATATCTCTTAAATGTAATAGTGATTTGAAGTAAACTTATGTGAGACATCTCCATAAACAATGGAGAATTACCTACTATACGGATTTTGATTGTACTTTGTGGGAAGTATAGGTCTTGATTGAGGTTAACACGTCTAGAACTACGCTTTTAATGGTGTCTTTTAATCCTTGAAGCCTTCGAAGGAGTACCAAGACACACAATGTCATACAATGTTACGACCCATTTGTCATCAGTTATGTTTTGAAACCTCAGTTAGGTAACCATAATAAATTAAAACGCTTAAATATTTTGCAGAGCTTATTCTGCAACTCCCTCATTTGTCAAATAAAACTCACGATGCATAACAAAAACGATTCATTCACAAACAAAAAATGTTTACATAGATTCCATCATTAATTCATTCCCTTCTGTCGTGTAGGTTTCATTCAGGCTGTATCAAATGCCACCTGTGCCTAAAAAAATCAAATTCGATTTTTTATCCTTGCAACACTCGCTGGCCATAGCCGCTCAATAAATTATCTATTCAGTGAATTTGTACGATTTGTAGGCGGGTTGTTATAAATAACTTTGGATTTTGGATCTTCTGTTTGTCGAAAGAATTAAAAGATTATGTTCTACGGTTAAAAAGAGGGGTCACACCTACTAGCGATATTGACCAGTTTTTTGGACGTGGGAATGCGTGCTGGCTGCATAAACGACAAAAGATCGCGAAATATTTACACGGGATCGCTATAATCTTCAAAGGATTATTAATTTTGGATATTTTGATTCTCTATTATGTTTTTTTATACCTGCCTTTAAGAAACTGGGTTTTATCTTATGTATTTTGTGTCAGCTATTCGTAGGAGTTGATTCCTGCTTGAACTATTGGTTTGTTAGGTAGTGTTCATCTGGACCTTTTTAAAAGACTGAAGAACATATGACTTTACTAAATGCGCTGCAGTGTACCTTAATGAACATGAACCATGAACAGCCTAGTTCATTGCAATATTTTTTTTAATTTTTCGCAGAGCTTCGCAAGTTTTGGCCAGTCACAGCCGCATCAAACACATCATTCTACATCTAAAGCAAAAATCTTTTTCATTATAAAACTTCTTTCAACTCTTGTTACCAATAAATGCTCCAATTATAATAACGGAAGTCAGATTTCAACAATAGAACTCACGCGGTGTGCAATGACAACACCTCATTCATCCAAATTACAATGTTGCCAATGTAAAATATCTCAATTTCTTGCGAAGCGTCGTGCTGAGTGAACGGACATCCGAATTGTGATTTTAAATTATATTAGAGGTAATGGTTATTATTTGGGGCAAATGTAGGTAACTAGATAGAACGTGGGAAACTGGCTAATTTGTTGTTATTATTTGCCATGTTGACGTAATATGGGTATTTCTTAATTTATTACTTATCGTATATGTATCTTAAGAATAAGTAATGTCATTACTGTTCAAACAAGGTTTATTAAGAGCAATGTTTAGTTGTTTATTTGAACTTTTCACCATCAGTTCGGTTCCGTTTACTGCTGGATATAGGCCTATGTAAGTGTCAGGTAGTGCATCGGACAACTTTATTGTTTAAAGTTACATTTAATACTCTTCTTAAAACATTAGATACACTCGGATATGTATTGATTAGGTACATACTTAGTAGATCTAGTAATGACTAGATCCGAGAATATATATCAGAGTGTATCTAATGTTTAGTAATGACTAGATCTACTAAGTATATAATCAATACATAATGGACTGGACATAGACACTACACAAGTGCATGTTACTGAGTTCAATTGTTAGTTCTTCGTATCCAGCCCCTGTCGGCCCGTGAGGGAACGAACGCCCTAGCCGTCGCGAGAGACTCCGGGCATTGGAGCTCGCGAAATGATCCCCGGCCACCGTAAGCACGGGCCCGCGACGGCGAGCACGGGTAACTCTCCGCTGTCCGACCAGAACCAGACCCAAGCGTACGGCGCGTCGCGGTCCACGACGCCTCAAGGACTTACCACAATTTTGATTAATTCTTGTGTAGTAAAGTAGGTACATAAAGCGCCAGACATATCCCAAAATTACTAATACTTATATAAAACATGGAATATAATGTTTGCATTTTGCACCCAAAACTTGACCACCTATTTTCTAAACAACAAAAACAACTCGCCGAAATATTATATTGGACAATGCGACGGACTTAACTCATTGATTGAATAGAGTGATCAATCACGTAAGTAAGTAGAGCAACCCTTTATTTACACCTTAACTTAAATAGGATGTCAAATTGAGATGGATTGCATTACAGTATGAGTTCAAAATAGGTAAGTCACAATCATTCATTACTTAATTTAATTGTGTGAAATTTAATTTAGTAACAGATGGTTTCAATAGTAGTTAAGATGCCCAAATAGGTACTGAAAGTTTAGTTGTACTTGTGTCATGTCTGTCATTTACAAAGAATATGTACCTAGGGACAGACCTATACTATACAGGGACAGACCTATACTATACAGGGACAGACCTATACTATACAGGGACAGACCTATACTATACAGGGACAGACCTATACTATACAGGGACAGACCTATACTATACAGGGACAGACCTATACTATACAGGGACAGACCTATACTATACAGGGACAGACCTATACTATACAGGGACAGACCTATACTATACAGGGACAGACCTATACTATACAGGGACAGACCTATACTATACAGGGACAGAACTATCTATAGGTAATTAAGAGTGACTTAAAATTGAGTAACCTATCGGTATATGGACAATAGGCTGGTAAGGCACTTTTTAACGCCTCCAAAGTTGCGGGTGTTCATGGATGACTATCAAGGCTGATCGCTTACCACCATAGTCCGACTGCTTCACAAATAAGACTTGTCTTCAAATGTCAGTATATAAATGTTTTACTGCACCGTTTGCGCAATGGCTGTCGCGGGTTCGATTCCCGCACGGAACAATTCTTTGTGTGATTCACAAATTGATTTTTTTTTATATTTGAATAGTCGATGTTTGATCACTATCACGCCTGGTGGTAAGGGATGATGCGGTTTACGATGGATCACGTCGTACCATAAGCAACCTATTCACTCGGGTCTTGAAGACACCCAGGTTACCTATATACTCTTCAGAAAATAAGGAAGCTTGATGCGAAGTGCTTCGAGCGTGTGACATCTACCATGAATCGGTGACACTTCGCCGATTGTCTTGTGGTCCAATGATGGAAAGGACTTGGGGGAATTAAGTTATGCAATTTCCCCAACACTCACCGAAATGTATCCGGTAGAAGACCGCAACCTCTACTTGACCTTACTCGATAATCATCATTATGCACCTGATATATATGACCTCGTGATCGTTAGTTTTTTGTAAATTGTAACTAAAGAAGCACTCCAGAATCTTTACAATGAATAAAACCTTCTCAAAGCGTAGGTGTTGCAATTAAATCTTCATTGAGTATTTCTCAAAAATCTTTTATACGTCCAAGTGTGCGTATTTTTTTACAAACTTTTCATTTCTTTGACGTAAAAGTCAAAATATTTTGAGAATAACAAATTGTACTATTCGTTTTCCTTTCTTGTATTCAAATAACCGGAAGTCCGCACTCCTTGATTTTTTTATTTGCGCAACTTTTTTTTCTTTGATATCGATTTCAATTCGTAGGAATGATGTATCGATTTTATAATACTTTAAGTTTAAAGGCGATTCGTAATTCTTTTGATATGGTCTTTGTGATTACGAGGCTAGTTGTGATTTTAAAATAGCCTTAATGTAATGTCCTTGATATTATATTTTTTTGGTATTTTATTGTAGCTTCTACGAATACTCAGATCAATAAGATTGGAGAATGAATATGTTATTTATGGAATTGCAAAATGGCTCTTATCTCGTATATCTTCACAAACAACATTAGACTGCCTATCGTAGACCGAGTGCTGGCAAGTGCGACTGCTGGACAAATTCCCGGGCGGGCAAAGTTTTACTGTTTTTTTTCTTAAATTCAGCACGGAGTCTGGAAATGTGCCCGGTATATAGCAATAGACTCACCTAGGCTCACCCCCTATTACGTGGGACTCATAACATAAATAGTGAAAAGTGGGTGTTACATTGTTCAGAGGCATTAACTTGTCGAGTACTGTCATTATAGACACAATTATAGAACAATAGGTTGCGGTCACCGGTGACCGCTTGGTGTTTGACAGTTTAAGTGCCGTAATGTGCACCTCGGCCTACCCATTCGGGGATAAAAGGCGTGATGTTATGTAATGTTATTTTATGTAATAAATTCAGATTGACCAACAACCAAAGCAGTGTTTTTATAATAACTATCGTGAGACATACTGAATTAAGTAAAAATGATGAGATACGTAAATATTCTGAGATGCAGGGCTGCGCGACATCGCCGCGACCATGCACGCTGCTCACGAGGAAGAGACCCTGTGTGACTCGAAGCTAGTTGCGCTTTTCTCAGTATATTTAGGTAACTCGTTATTTTTAGTTAAACCGAAGGGGGGAAAATCATCGAATGACTGCTCCCGCCTGGGTGAGGCGGGAGGGAGTGTCAGACTCTTATTGACTAAAAACTACCCCATTCCTTCTCCTGCACGTCGAGCCGGAGCCCCGGTTACCCCTTAGGTTCTCCGCGACAACATGACCCATTAGCTCAATTTTCAGCAGCTTTCTTTTACTCGTAGACAGATTGCCAATCACGTGGATACGAGATATGATTAGGCCCTTTTATACTATACTAGCTTTTGGTAGCAATACTACCTCTAGATGGAACGCAGTATCTACCTTATACGTCAATACTTCGGTGCTATTGTATGAGACGGGAATACTTCTACGAACAGTCTGTCCGTCAGTGAAGCTACGCGCTCGTTCCAAAATGTAGATTCGAGTGAAAAAGAACGAGCAAGAAACTCCATAAAGTGTCTCATCGCACCGCGCCGGTTGTAAGCTCTGTTGCTAGTACCGATAAAAGTGAAATATATTCCTACCTAAGGGAGGGAGGGGGTGATAATAAATACAACTAATCCGAAAGCGGCTAGTTTCTGAGATATTTAACATTTTTGGTTTTGGTAAAAATATCTAAAAAACTACAAAAAATATCAATAAATAAAAAACCGCCGTCGTCGTCGGGTCGTCGAGTTACAAGTCACACTGTATACTTCCTTATGTATTGGGGTATAACAATTACTAGGTAGTATAAAAAATCCATCGATACTACTTAAATAAGAGGTTACTAAACTTATTCCATTTTCCAACACCAACCAACACAAATCCATTTATATTTGGCTAGACGTATAGATGAATTTTTGATGCTTTGTTGATGTTGATGTCTTCTATCTTATGTGTTGGCTATGAACGTAGTGTTTCACTTCAAGTTGGTGTAAAAACCGCTAAAGAATGCAATTTTGTGTTCTCTGAAGAGTAATAGGGAACCTGGATGTCCTTAAGTGCTTCATTGTTGGACGCATTATCGCTAACCAACATGCGCATCATCAGGAGTAGGAGAAGGAGGCTACAAAAAAATATTATGACTTTGCGCAAAATTTGAAATACTCCCGGCCACTGTGTTACATTACAGCCATATGTCGCAGAAGAAAATCCCCTAGAAGGAAGAAAAGGAAGAAAACTTGCAAAATTATTAGATAGTTTTTGTTAGGTAAAGAGTGAGTTAAATAAAATGACTTAGTTCCATTGAATTCGAAAAATATATGTTTATTTCTTTACCTTAAACTTATTATTATAATTCACAACCTTTTCATAATAATATTATACCTAGTATAACATGTATTTTGAGCGATTTTTTAAATATAAACGGCCATAATTGCTTCTTCCAAAAATGTATTTTTAGTAAGTGCCGTATTCTGATACAATACAAGTAATAATAAACTATTATACGATACTCTTTCACATTACATTCAAACTTACCTATCTACTATATTATTTACAAAATTGACTTTAATAAATTCATTTTCTGTTCAATCTTAAGCAAGTTAACAAAGAACTATTTTACAATCTAAACCTAGAAAATTCATTTAGATCATATACGTTCTATGTAGTTGTTACTTGGCATATAAGTAAAATATGACATGGTTTAACACATAGGAGATGCTGTAGTGGAAGCTCTAGTACCCGTATAAGTATGGGAAGCCAGCCACATGTGGCATTGCTGACAAAGGCACGAACACAGGCATCATTCTCTCAGCCTGGATAAAGTGAGTCCGCGTATGTTTCTTCAAATGATCTCTCCTACCAAACTTCTTCCCGCACGTCGAACACGGATAAGGCCGGACACCAGAATGAATCCTCTTATGCCTCGTCAACTCCTCGTTCCTCGTAAACGTCTTCCCACAATTCTTCTCATCACATTTGTAAGGTCTCTCGCCAGTGTGAATCCTTATGTGACCCTTTAATTGACCGTTGTTAGAAAAGCCAACGTGACAATGCGGGCATTTATACTTCTTTGGTCTCTGCTTTTTAGCGTTGATCTTAGCTTCGTTTTCTTGGTGTAGGATTCTTGCGTATTCCAGCTCCATCGCGTAACCTTGTGCCAGGGATTCCAGGAGTAGTGGGTCCGTCGGAGGCACGCCCAGTGCGTGCGCTATGTCCGCCGTCGGTAAGTACTCCTGCATGAACGACGGACTGTATGCTGACATCTGTGGCAACTGATAAGGTTGAGGTTTTATGTCGATCTCCGTCGGCGTTTCAACTTTTTCTTTCTTTTCTAAAGGAGGTTCTGGTAGAAGTCGGTCGCAGCACAATGTTAATTTCCCAACAGGTGAATTTACATCAGTTATAGGTGCAGTCTTTACGTCTTCGTCACCATCTCTAGTGGTAGTCGAGACGGTGGCGTCTTGATGACTCGTATCAGATTTTCTAAAGGTGCCGCGAATTTTCCGCAGTCGACTTTCCCTTTTTGCTTCGTCCATTTTTCTTTTTGTTGTCTTATTTTCTACGTCGCCAGAAATATCACAACGTGACTGTCCATCCTTCTTACTATCACTCACGTCCCAAGGCCTGAAGAGCCTCGAGTAACTTTGTTCAGAAAACATATTGGAACACTTGTATCACCCACGATCGAAATGGAACTGAGACCCTTTTCATTTCAACAACTTTTATATACATTCCTTTGACAATAAATTTAATAAAAGCGCCCAGAAGTAGAGGGATTGTAACTATTGAATGGATGAAAGAGACGAAATATTTTTCAATTGTTGCACACTTGATTTTTTATAATGGTCGGGCTCTCCCAATCGGGGCATTTTGGGTCTTATGGTGCCCAATTTAAAGATCTTTTATAAGTTTGTGTTGTGTTGGTGGTTAGTTCGTTTTCGGTGTTGGACGTGTCATTGTGTCTAAGATAGGGGTGTGTATTGTTATTTATGTTGATTTTTGTGCGTGCTCGGGGGGCGGGCCCGGGGGCCGAGCGTCACGCTCGAGTGGCCGTGCCTCGCAGCTGCAATCCTGTTTGTTTTAATGGTTTCTGCAATTGTTGCGGTTCCCACTTCACATTGATGTTATATACGCACGCATGTGTTATGTATGCCAGTTGTCTGGCTAGGGATATTGTCACCGGTTTATGGGAGACTTAACAATTTCTATTTTATTGTAAGTACTGTTGGGAATGTTTATTTATTTCATTACACTACCTCTACAGTAAATTCGTAAGATTATAAGGATAGAATAAAACACAACGGTGGATAGTACAGTTTTCTATTTTCGACCCAACAAGTAACCGATTTAGGTAAAATTTTTATAACTTTATTCATGATTAAACAATGCAAATTACAAAAATATATCTTAAGTAAATAAATTTGATCTCATAAAGTTAGATGTCTGCACTAGAACAATCAAGTATCGAAGACTATTAATTATATTATAAGTAGTTAAAGCTAAAACTAAAATGATTGGAAGTCTAAATGTTTTAATGCCAATACATGGAAACAACATTTTGACTTGATACTGGTAACTACGAGTACGTGACACATGAAGTTTAACAAATGATAGAATATCATATTTTCGTATAATAATTATGTTTTCGGCCTTCTCTCGTAACTGTTTGACGAGGAACTCGACAGTACGAGCGTGACCACGGAATATAGAATACAATCTATATTCCGTGAGCGCGACAGTCGTCGCGTCGCGTGTCGCGGAATGCTGCTCATGAACATGCGTCTCTAGCATGGCTTGAAACTAGTCGAGTTCCTCGTCGAATTACAACGTGAAAACATAATCATTAATTTAGTATGTCTCACGAAAGTTTTAATACAACGTTTGTTGTAGTTTTGAAGCCGTGCCATTTCTCGGGGGCATGTCACAGAAGTCATAAAGGTTCAATGTAAGAGAAAGTTTCGGGCCAATAGTTAAAAATGCGGTTGTAATAAATCGTTTAAGTTCGACAATATTTCAGAATAAGCGACAGCAATGTTTCTTATTGGAGTTTTATGGAATTAGGAATAATATCAATTACGTGTTTGAGTTTGTTTTTGTTAAGCCGCGTTACAAAGCTAGTTACAAGACGGCGGCGTGTAGTTCGCACTTACGGATTTCCGTAATTTACAGAATGAAAAATATTTACCTACAATTTTTTTTATTGATTCGGCCTTAGGATCGATAGCCGAGCTACCTCCTAGAAAATGACGCGGCTTTAAAACAACACCTTGTATATATTTATGAGATTAACATTATCCAATGGCTTCTCCCACCTTGGGTTAGGCGAAAGGAAGTGTCAGATTCTTATTGACTAAAAACCAACCTGTTCCTACTCCCGGCAAACCGCTAGGCCTACCGCGGCTCCGGATCGGGCTTCAGCCCTGCTGGGCCCCATCTGTGCTAGTCTGATGACGACGTGCGTAACGCGACGCGCCATCCAAACGGGTCTGGTTCTAGTCTAGCGCTAATGTTATTAGATTAGAGACTAGTTTGTTAAGTGCATTTAAAAAAATATGTTACATTCTAATAGGCTTAATAAAAATTGTACCTATAACTATAATAACAATTAAGAAAAACTTAACTAAAATCACGCAATCAGCTAAAAATAAGCAAAACTATCAGTTTCCTGGATTCGTCATAAAAAGCTTACTACTAACTGTCCGCGACCACAAAATGGATGGGTCAGATCAATCTAAACAAATCGAGTTACATCAATTCATGTACAATAGACATGATTACAACGCTTTTGATACATTTTGGGAAGATATCCGAACTTATTTAGAAAATGGCGCGATCTGTCAAAATTGGCGCGCGAATGATGGATCTGCCGCGTTCTCGGTTTTATTAAATTGTACAAAATTGTTGTTTTTGTAAAAAATACTGTTTGTACTTACATGTCCCAATGCTTTTTTATTTTGATAGTCGTTACGAAACCATGAGAATTTTTACTGAACACAGGTGTTTAATATGTAGAACGGACTTTTTGAAAGAGACAAATAAGATGTGTCTACTGATTTTTTTAAAATCTACTTAAGCCTAGAATCGTACCCAGTGTACTTATAAAATGACTGGTGAAAAGTGAATGTAAATCGTTAAATATTCTATGTACGTTTCCTCGAAATTACATAAGTGGACTTAATATTGTAATATACTTTCAGACAAACTGATTTCATCTCATATTTATGAATAATTATACGATTATAAACGAGCTTCTAGCATAGCCTACATTGATACGATAGACCGATAGACACGAGTCTAGGCATCAGTATTAAGTATATGAAATAATGCTGACTTTGATATGTTATAGAAAAACACATCCAGTGCCAAAATACCACTTTTTTATTGAGGCGGGAAAATCATCCAATGACTTCTCCCGCCCAGGTGAGGCAAGAGAGAATGTCAGACTCTTACTAATTAAAAACCACCCCCTTCCTACTCCTGCACTTCGAGCCGGAGCCCCGGCAACCCGTTAAGTTCTCTGCGACTCCGTATCGGCATCAGCCCTATTGGGTCCCATCTGTAGTGGTCTGATGGCTCCGTTATAACTTTAAATTAACGTTTTATTCTTTTTTAAGTTCACTTTTTTTGTACAATATCTTATGATGAAGTCCATAGTCCGTTACATTAGATTCTATTTCAAAAGGACTCGATTCGTCTTGTTTATGACAAGTAATCGAATTGCTTTATATCAAAGAGAAGTTCAGTTATTTTGGCGTTTTGTTACATCCCGCCTTGAGACGTGGCATGCGTGATCGATGTGGCGTTTCGCCTCAAATTCTTGTGTCTCTTGTAGTGGGCAAGATTATGAAGAATGAAGTAAAAACTTGTTTTTTTTTTGTTTTTTTTTTAAAGTAGTACCTAGTTTTATTTGAATTTTGCTTCAGCCACGTGTACACCTTGTGTTAGATGTAGATAGCTATCATTGTAACATTGCGATTTTGGTACCCACCTTCTGAAACAATATAATTATCTTTTTTTACAAAAGAGTAATCTTTATGGCAATAGGCTCACCCCCTATTACATGGGACTCATAACATAAATAGTGAAAAGTGGGTATTACTTCTGTGTGCACCTCTGCCTACTCCTTCGGGGATAAAAGGCGTGATGGTCTGTTATGTAATCTTTATAAATGGTTTTTATTTCTTTCTTGCTTCTTTCTTCATACCTAGCAAAAATAAATTAATTAAAAATTGATTTGAGATATCATCAAAGATTTTGTGTAATCTGTTGACCCCAAATCTTAGTTATTTTGATGCAAACACGTTGAATTTTGATGTGTTGCGGATGTAAAACATTGGTAAGTACCAATATATTATGCTTACAGTGGCCGTTTACCGTCGGTCGGCCCGTATAGCTTTATTAAGAGCGGCAGTTTTTTAGCAATTATAATGTAAAATACCTTTGCCCTATTGACCACCCCCAGCCGATCAACCTCTCAAGAAAAGAAATATAAGTAAGTAACCACAGACTATATAAAAAAGAAGTAACCATGATCAAACTTAAAAAAGTTGGAATGTATCCGAACACCACAAATTCACAATACATACTTACAAATGTATCAATTCCAATTTTAAAAACCGTATCAATGAATGAATATTGTCACAATCTATGAATGAATGAAAATCGAATTAGGTTCACGAGGCATTCATTTGAAATATTCAGTTCAATCATAAATCTTTTTATAATAATGATAAAGTTAGTGGTTTTGCCTCAATGTCTTTATAAAATTCATATAAATCTAAGGAAGAATACTTTGGTATTAACTAAGTATCGTTTAGTAGAATTTCTTGAAAACCGTGACGACTTCATATAATTTTTTGTGCACTTTTTTCTGCTACTTATTGTGGTCAATTACTACGGACATCATAAAATGTAGCAGGAGCCGTGAATGGCGACCCGCGTAGGTGTAAATGGGGTGTTCGGAATTTAAACGGTTGTTTTTTTAAAATTGAGACGATTTGTTTTTTTTTAACATCAAATGTGCGAGTCGTAATTATAGAACGTATCGTGGTTAAGAAGGTTTATCAATAGAACGATTTTATAAGCCAACTGTTATCGTTTTGCACCAAGATTTTCTTATTACCTAAGTAAAAAACTTTTTATATTTTATATAATCTAGGAGATATGTAGTATGGTGTCAATGCTTTATTGAAGCTAAAGATAGGAAACATAATAATGTGTGCTTTTCCGTATTCTGACAATTTGACAGAATCACAAAATAAAAATATACATTATTTAAATAATTTAATATTTATGCTGACATGTTGTCATAAAGACAAATTATTATTTTTTGACACTAACAAATTTGTTAGTGGTTTTAATTTGACCAAGGAATACATGTTTATTCCTAGAAAATGTAAAGTTTTACTTGCTAGTTTGCTAGCAAATAGTATTAATTTAGTTTATAATAGTTTAAGTGACGGATCTATATTATGTAGACAATCTAATAATATAGAGATTAGCTGTACTTATTATGATAGTACGAAAGAGACTCATGATTTGATGACAAATGTGGGTACTCTGGATAACTTTTTAAACTGAATAATGAGACAACAGAGGATAAACAATTAAATACTACAAATGTTCCATGCATTGTAAAGGTATCTTCTGGCAATATATTTAAGTCTAAATCTATGAAAGTAGTACATAAGAAGAAAAAACAAGAAAAGTTGTTAACATTGTTTAATCAAAATATGCAGGGCTTTTCATCAAAATCTCTAGAAATTGAATTATTTTTAGAAAAATTTAATTATGATATTGTTTGTATTACTGAACATTGGCTGAAGGATTATCAAGTAGAATCTATAAATTTTAAAAATTATTGTGTTGGAAACTATTTTAGCCGTCAAACAATGATACATGGTGGTAGCCTAATTTTAGTTAACAATTCAGTGAAATATAAAGAAAGACAAGATATTACATTATTGTCAATAGAGCACACAATAGAGTTGTCCTGTGTTGAGCTGGATAAGCATATTGTAGTCTGTGTTTATAGACCTCCTATGTTACAAAATTTTAATAGTTTTAGCTCCGTAATGGAAGATGTACTGCACAAAACGTGTTCTAGTAGTAAATGTACCATAATATGTGGCGATTTTAATGTTGATTTCTTGGAAAATAACTCTATTTGTACTAACTTATTAAGTCTCTTCAAATCTTTTGATTTATCTAATGTTTTCCTTGAGCCCACCCGTGTAACATCCACCACGGCAACATGTATAGATAATATTTTTTGTAACTGTGATTATTTACATAAAGATGTTGTTAATAAATTATCATCTGATCACAGTGGGCTGACAGTCACCTTTAACACCATCACAACTGTTCAAAAAAGTGAAATTATGTTTAGACAGATCTCAAATAAAAAAATTGAGTCATTAAATCATAATTTAAAAAATGATTTATGCGGTCAAATGCGTGATAGTGAACACCCGAGTGAGATTTACGCCAACCTATTGTCAATCATTAAAACTCAATTTGATAAATTATTCCCTGTAAAACGCAAAAACATTAAATGTAAGTTGGTATTCTGTGACTGGGCTACACCAGGTATACGCATAAGTAGGGAAAGGTTATTTGAGCTTTACGGTATGAAACCATTTAATCATAGTGAGGCTTTTCACATTTATGTCTCCAAATATTCGAAAACGTTTAAATTAGTTTGCAAGCAGGCTAAAGCACTTTACATTACTAATAAAATTAAGACTGCAGAAAATAAAATAAAAACTACCTGGAATATAATTAATAACGAGACAGGTAGAAATAAATCCCGTAATGCTGAATTTAATCTAAATACTGCGAATGGACACATCAATTCAAATTTGAAAGTTGCCCAGGAATTTGAAAGTTTCTTTAAAAATATTCCGATAAAAACTACGGAAGCATTGAAATCATCTCCGACTCTTTCCGTCGAACTTCTTAAAAGTAATATCAAGGAGTGCCTTTCTGAGTTTCGATTTCAATACACAAACCCCCAAGCAGTAATTAAAGCGTTCAAAGAGATCAAAGTTAAGTCTACTGAAGATCTCTGGGGAATGTCTGTTAGGGTGTGTAGGTCTTTTATAGAGACTATAGCGCCTCATTTAGCTTTCATTTTTAATAAAAGTGTAGATCACGGAGTTTTCCCGGATTTAATGAAACATAGTAAAGTAGTTCCATTGTTTAAATCCGGTGATAGTGCAGAACCCAATAACTATAGGCCGGTCTCTATTTTACCAGCGCTCAGCAAAGTGTTTGAAAGGCTGATGCTTTCTCAGATGTTGCGTCACTTTAACATGAATTCTATCTTTCATGATCAACAATACGGATTCACCAAAGGTCGCTGCACTACTGACGCGGGAGTAGCTCTAATTAAGCGGGTGTTCGCCTCTTGGGAAGAAGCACGGGATGCCATCGGCATATTTTGTGATCTATCGAAGGCATTCGACTGTGTTGAACATGAGACGCTATTGCTGAAGCTGAAACACTATGGCATTCGGGGGACGTCGCTAAATCTGTTGAAATCATACCTTCAGGATAGGCAACTTAAAGTACAAGTAAATAAAGTAAATTCACAGGGTGCTAGCATATCTATGGGTGTGCCGCAGGGCTCGATACTAGGTCCATTCTTATTTTTAGCGTACATAAATGACTTGCCCCATTTATTTAAAAATGAACCGCAGATGGTATTATTTGCTGATGACACTTCATTAGTTTTTAAAATTAATAGACGCACAAATAGTTATGACGACGTAAATAATGCCCTAATGCAAGTTCAAAATTGGTTTACATTAAATAACTTAGTACTAAACAATAAAAAGACAAAATGTATTAGATTTGTTTTGCCAAATGTTAAAAGCAACGAATGTGACATATTATTGAATGGTGAGAAATTAGAGTTTGTAAAAGAGACAACTTTCCTGGGAATTACTGTAGACGACAAATTGCAATGGGGTCCTCACATTATATCATTAGCGGGACGATTGAGCTCTGCAGCTTATGCTGTCTGGAAGATACGACAGTTAACTGACATTGACACGGCAAGACTGGTGTATTTCAGTTACTTTCATAGCATTATGTCGTATGGCATTTTGCTGTGGGGACACGCTGCTGACATTGAATCTATTTTTATCTTGCAAAAGCGCGCCGTCAGAGCTATCTACAATCTAGGTCGTCGCGAATCTCTCAGAGAAAGGTTTAAGGAGATCAACATTATGACCGTTCCATGTCAATTTATCTATGAAAACATCATGTATGTTAGGAAAAACCTACAGTTATTTGGTAAAGTGTCTGACAGACACCACTATCAAACTAGACATGGGAATAGATTAAGTCAGCCAATTTCGAGATTAGCGAAAGTAAGTAAATCATTCATGGGATTCTGTGTTAAATGTTATAATAAGATACCAGGCGATGTACAACAACTAAATGAATCTAAATTTAAATTATGTATAAAGAAAACTTTATGTAGACAAGCATATTACAAACTTAATGAATATATAGAGGATAAAAATGCTTGGATGCAGGCTAGTCCGGCTCCACAGGATAACTAAAAACACTGTTGTTTTAATGAAATCGTAAATAATGCAGCTATATTGCTAAATTGTATATTTTTTTTAAATTATATAACCAATGTAAATGTGAGAGCCCTGTAATTAACTTAATATTAAATTAGATTAATAGAAGTCATTTGTGTCAGCCATAGACTATACAATATAATACTGAGAGTGTCAGCTTGGAGTTGTCATGCTCACTCAAAGGTCTCATTGGCGGTGGCGCGTGCAGTGGATCGCTCGATTCCCTACAATATGGTTGAGTTGGGCGGTGCTGGTGTACGTGTCATGTTCGTGAACGGGCGCCGTCAACTGGGACTGGTCAGCTCCAGACTGTATTATTGTTCTTAAGGTTATTTTCTTTCTTGATCACTTTGACTGGATTTTGGTGTTACATTGTTCTCGCACAATCCA
This sequence comes from Spodoptera picta, assembly GCA_038387885.1. NCBI lineage: Eukaryota > Metazoa > Arthropoda > Insecta > Lepidoptera > Noctuidae > Spodoptera > Spodoptera picta. The sequence continues at coordinate 385,600 of JAZHFQ010000428.1, read as the reverse complement.
AACAGCAAAACTATGTAACTAGTAAATTGTATTGTGAACCTGATTGAAAAAGAGTAACCTCTGGAGTTTCTTGCTCGTTCTTCTCCATAGGAATCTACACCTTGGAATGAGCAAATAGCTTCACTTTTAATATTAATTTTATTTTGACGTTCAAAAGTGCCATTCTGGCCTAATTGAAATAAATGATTTTGACTTTGACTTTGACTTTGACTTTGACTTTATGTGCTAATTATATAACTACATAAATAGTCACACCTAACTGTGACTGTTATCACTACATTAAATTTTTCATCGTAATATCTAAAAAAAATCACACGATTCAAAACACCCTATACCAAAATATTTGCACCTTCGGTGTGGTCGCCACCTATAGCGAAACCATAGACTAACCTCATAATCGTGGCGCAAAACAAAAACCGCCATAAATCGACCAAGTCTATTGTCAATATGGCGTCCATTCATAGATAACGCAGACAGAATGACGCCGTGAAGTGGCTGTTCGTTCTACATGCAGGTATTATTTGAAATTACGAGTAAATACGAAGAATTGAATAGTAAATGTAAAATTAAAAAGGTGTAATAGATTCACTTTTATCATCAGTTGATAGTAAAAGTGAATTTATTGATCTTTTTTCTAGCTACAACTACGTTAAAGTTTTTATTGTTGGATATGTTTCTTACTCAGCAATGATAAAAAATATAAATCTTTTGTACACATTACTTACATTTTAAAAACCGACTTCAACCCCGTCTTTTTTGAAGTCGATTAATTAATATAGGTACTAAAACCTTCTCCTAAGTGTAACATACTCTTTTCTGAAAATTGCATCAGAAACGATTCAGCAGATCAAGAGATAATCGCGCGCACACACACACACACAGGTCAAACCGAGAACCTACTTTTTTGAAGTCGGTTAAAAATGGAATAATGAGTTTTACTACATTACTTTGCTTACAGAACGATTACCTAAAATTTTCGCTCCGGTATTCAAACCTAATGTCTCACTCGGGGTCAATAATTTGAAACTTTCTTAACTAAACATAAATATATATCATATGTACACACTATCTACATTAACCAAAACCGACACATATTTAAATACAGTACGCGTGCAAAATAATTTAAATTTTACGCCTGAAAACTGAAAGGATACTCAATTTAAGAGTTAGGCAGATTAAATATTAGTCTCCGTTAAGAAAAGGGTTAAGCTAAGAGAAACTTCTCTCTTAATTTAATACTTACTTTATATTATAATTTATAATGTACATAAATGACAATATTTCTTTAAATATTTACCACCATGACATCCAATATTTTTCTATTAAAATTCAATTTATTTCTATTTAAATACGTAAGTTACAAATTATTATCTCTTCATAACATTAACAGCCACACTTAACTGCTATACTTATTTACATGATAAATCCTATCAACTTCACATACATACGTACTGTCAGAACCGTAATAATAATGCTTACTACATAAATGACCTGCGTTCTTGCTGTATCACCAAACTGCTTGTATATTAGAACATTTTTTTTATAGCATAAGCTGGTAAACGACCACACGGATTACCTGATGGTAAGCAATCGGCGCCGCCCATGGACACTTGAAACGCCAAGGAGTTACAAGTGCGTTACCGGCCTTTTGGGAACTGGGAATTTAAGGATTGTGGTAATTGGGCCTCCGGTAAACTCACTCACACGACGAAACACAACGCAAGCGTTATTTCACGTCGGTTTTCTGTGAGGCCGTGGTATCACTCCGGTCGAGCCGGCCCATTCGTGCAAAAATAATGATTATTTATAGCAATTGTTTGCTATACATTATCATTATTTTCCCAAATTCTGTGCAGATTTAGTCTAGACTTAGGTGCTGATATAATCGTGCTCTTCGGATCTAGCCCAACTTGTTGGTTTTCAGCTCAAATTCCTGATCTAGACCGGGTCGACATAGCCTTTCATTAGGGCAACCGCGCGACTGTAAGTGTAGTCTCGGACGTTAAAGTGTGTATAATTGGGATGATGACAGGTTATGAAAATTAAAAATCGAATTAGTCCGTAAGTTAGATAATGAAAAAATATTAGACACGTATTTTATTATTTTGTCATACAATAAAACAATACTTAGATAAAACGAATCAAAGTTTGAGTGTGGGGGCTAAAACGTCATTTCTACGTATAAAATGTATATAGAAGTGACGTCACGCGACATGTCAAATCAATATATCGTCGAAAGTATTCGTTTCCGTAAGAAAATAAAGAATACGTGTAAAACGTTGTACGTTTTAAAATAATCTACCAGACGGACATTAAAATAAAAATTAGGCATCTACCCATATTGTAACGTTTTTATTAAAAATAAACTCTTGCGACGCATTGGTTTTTTATTTTAACTGCCTAGTCGTACAGAATAACAGTACTACTACTAAAAAGTATGTTTCTCACTCGCCCAAAATCATCATGGAAATCGTTTCTCTCTAACCAAATTGATGTTTTAATTCCCTACATCTAACCACGATGCGGTGTAGCCCCACCATGAAGCGATGTTTAAACTGGGGTCAGCAGGGGCCTCGCCCCTCGAGAAAAGATGGCGATACATGTGGGGTTACTTACTGATATTATTACTTTTACACTTTTTCAATTTGTTTGTTAAAGTCATGGTTGCTTTGGATGCCTTTTTGGACTCGTCTGTCTCTTTGGTAAGACAGAGAATTAAATATGTATAGTTTGGTTTACAATCTTAAACCAAACTATACATATTTAATTACTCGGTTTGGGTAAATATGTACCTTATTATTTAAAAAGATTTTAATAAATCCGAGAGATAAGAGACCTAAATACTCGCCTACGGGGTAATTTTTTAATCATCAGTTAATTCATAACTTAAAATTGACATTTGACAGTTTTTAGTATGGAGGAACTGTTAAATGTTCAAAGTTATTTCTTAGTTAAGAATTAACCTATATCTGAAAAATCAATGAGGATATTGCGTATAAATAGGAAAAGTTGCATTAAATCGGTTAGAGCAGTTTTCATGAATTTGGACTTGACTTGGCTTGACAATTTGAATGAATGAATGAAAACTCGCGCCGCGTATAGTACCTTAAAAAGTGTAACAATACAAAGAGTAACTATGTATGTAATTTATATCAATTTGTCAAAAATAAATAAAATCGTATTGTTATAAATTAAGGGTTGACTCCAAATATTATGCCGCGAAGATGATCGATCGCTAACTTCGTCAAAGGTGTAAAACTATTTCGACTAAGTAGAAGTAATCCTGGAAATAGGTAGAATTCATTTTAGATCCCTCAAACTTGATCTTCTTTGTAGGAGTAGGTAGATCGTGTACAATTTCAAATTCTCAAATCTCAACTTTTTGGTATTTGAAAATGGAAAGTGTAATTTTGCGCATCAAAACTCGTGCTCATCTATTACACAGCAGTACTATTCTCTAAGGATACAGCGTTACCTGCAGCGTTGCTGCAGCGACTTAAAAAGAAAAGCAAGGATAGCAGTTATTGATATTGTGACCCATAAAAACCAAGTATACTTATAAACATAGTTCAGAAAAATCTATTCAAACATTCGCTCTGAAATCGACACCTACCGATGTTGCTCCATGTGAGAGACTTTGCCAAGCAGTTTCTCTGTTACAGACTGATAAAAATTATGTACTTACATAAAAACAGTCACACCATATCTACCTCAATCCTTCTCATAACATCTGTGCAAGGCTACAAGGTGCGCAAACGCCGACAAACAAACAAACAGACAAACATATCAATGAGATGACTGACACCGCGCCCCGCCCAACGCGGTGATCTTGTAGCGGCGGCTGGCTTTGACACGTTGTCACTTTGAAGTTTGAACCTCTTCTGACATTTCGAGTTGCGAAAACTGTTATTTGGAGTACGTGGGCGTATGTAGAGGTAGTTGATAGAAAGATTGCTTGTTTGTTTTTTTGAAGATAGACCAGCTTTTGACCAGAAAAGCTCGGTTTTATTTTAACGTTGTTGAGTTGTAGCTAATAAACTTGACCTAGGTATACGGTTTGTTTATTAGCGTATCAAAGTTTTTCTTTAGATATTTTTTATAATTTGTTTGCTAAGCGAATATGTTCATTAATTTTCCACTCTCTTTTATTTTATAGAGATAATCTTAAACAGTAACTATTCTCACTACCTCAATGCAATACAATGATCGCGCACGCTGCTCATGAAGAAGAACCGCTCTGTGGTTCGAAACTAGCAGAGCTTTCCTCAGTATATTTACGTGAGTAACCCGCGATTTAGTTAATTTAGTATGTCCCACGATAGTTATTATAAAAACATTCTCACTATGATATGGAATCAGGATGGACACACAGCAAAAAAAGGCAAAGTACATAAAATGAAGTGTTGCAAACAATTGTCTGTACTTTTTAGTTAAATTAAACAGAACAATATAAATCAGCCTTAAAATCATGCCCATAAATATGTGCAATATCGTTCCGCCACACTAAACAGCGCGCACCTGAGCGAAGATGTCGTCAAAAAACCAAACAAAAATTCGCCACATCAAACTGACCGACTACTTTTAATTTAATTTACAATCACAGATATCCTACAGTGTGACACAATAAACGTCATTGTGTGTCAATACGCTTAGTATGGATGACATTTGAGGGCGGAGCGCGGTGACTTTGTCGGAGCGTCCAAGCGGCTTCTACAAAACTTTGTCGGCTCAGTAATCGTTAGTCAATACCTTTATTGGGTGACAAGTATGGTTGTTAAATGTTGAGCTCTTTATTCCATGCATGTTTAAATGCTTTCAACATACCGACTTCGGTGAGATGATGGAATTGCGAGTGGCGAAATATTTTGAATGAAATTGATGACAGCTTGTTGTGTATTCAATGTTAGAGGTAAGTGTAATGGTTTAACTTTATCGTTTCGGTTCTAAGTTAGTTTCCAATCATTAAACTCATTACAAGTAATGTGACTTTTCAAAATTATCTGTAGTGCATGAGTAATCTGAAAGTTGGTAATTAATATTGTCTAAGAAGCATCAAATTGTATTTTTTTTTCATCAATTATCGATTATTTTTATTATTTCGGTGGCGTTGAGCCACGTAAGCCCATATTTATAGCGGTTTATTGGGATCTGATTTCCTAAATATATTTTCTTAAAGTGTGTTTGGGACATACGTAATTATTACTATTACTTACTTTTTCCCAGTTCTAATAACTACTGCCAACAATACAATTTAAATTATAGAGTCACTGGATGATCAAATAAAATAAGAAGTGCATAATATGTACCTTTTCAAGCTTATATTTTCGAATTCTTTGAAATACCATTTGTTTTCAAATGCACCAAAATACTTACCTAAGAATATCTATTACGTACGTGCGCTATATAGTATTTCAAAGAATTTGCAAAACATAAGGATAAGATACATTTATCTGAGGTTATTCTATATAATAGCTACCGAACAGAATTATACTTATCCTATATTACAACAAACTTTTCCTTCACAAAAAAGGAAATGGTAAAGTTTTCAAATAACATATTCGATTAAAACTTTCCTTTAATTTGTTGCGAAATTTTGATTTCTAAACTTTCCCCTTTGCAGTCGATTGAAAACGAAATATCCCCTCAATGCGGTCAGCCCTCTTGTCACAAACCCATGGCAAATTTACGCGCCACTTCACTGCGACTATAGCGGATACAAATCATTTGTTATCTGTCCTATTGCTTATACACTCTTTGCTGTTAGCGGCTGAATATGCGGCGCCTTTGCCACTTGGTGCAGAAGAAATTTTATTATTATTATTTATGATTTTTATTGCGAGTAGGTATCTCGTATCTATGTAGTCCGTGGGTTCAATAAAGTGTTTAATATTGCCTGTTGCTTGTTCGTAACTATAAAACTCGAAATAAGCTGGACCAGTTTTAAGTAATTTTGATTATTCAATATAAGTTCTGTAATCGAATAGATTACAAAAATAAAATAAACAATATTAGATTCGTAGAGTCGTGATTGCTGCTGTTTTAAACAGGTAGACTTATTTTAGCTTTTGCTAATATTCCGATAATTCATAATACGAGTATTATGTGTACTTGCTGTAATGCCCGGGCCACACCAACGAGCCACCACGAAATGCCATTGCTTATCGCGATAATGCACGTTCACCGTAAGTGTAGCCACGAGTCAACGCGATAATTTGACAACGGCATTCACATTGCCGTTTGGCATGATGGGTATTCACGTTGAAATTTCAAGTGTAGCCACCTACTTTATCGCGTTAAAATTATCGCAATAATTAGTAAACATCGCGATAATCGGCAATGACGTTGACGTTAGTGTGGCCCGAGTATAACAATTTTCACACAATTACTATTAAATCTGGCAAAAATTGAGCTGCTTAAGTAACCAAGTATTAGGACCAGCGTTTGCTATCGTAGGGATAGTAAAATGTATGAACATCAAGAATAGTATTTTTGAAAACTAAAAAAAAATAATGTCATCCCGCTAAATCAAACGATTAGAAGCACATAGCAGTTTATCGTTTATTATATTCTATATAGACAACGACAGACGAACGTCGGCGAGTGCCACATGTAGCCACAAACACAATACACATGAGATATTGACTTTTCAACGCACAGCTGCCATCTGGAGACAAAAAATATCACATAAAATGATTTTTGACACGGGCTACATTATAAAAACCGCAGTCAAGAGCATCGCCTTGTAGAATTAAGGCGAGAAACCAATGAAAAATGGTTTTGGATAGCTTTGTTTTGGGTACATTCAAGAGTGATGTAGATTTTGGTTCCGTAATTCTACGTGGATTGCGCAATAATGAATTGTTTGTATTGATCAACATTATACACACCGTACTTAATAAATATGTGATAAAACTAATTAAAACTTTTTGGTATTCTATTATATAATAGGTACTAACTGGGCCCACAACTTAGTCCGCGTGGAATAGTAATTTACTGCGCATACTCCGTAGGTGATAGCGTGATAATATGTAGCCTATATGTTAACCCGACCTGTTAGTAATAATCATACAAAATTTGAAGTAAATCCATGCTGTACTTTTTGAGACCATCCCGGACATAATATACATACAAGTCTGTCAGTAACCTTGAGCGCGAAATCGTACTCTAAGCAAGATTTTTAATATTTAGGCCTTATTAGCGGACAGGCTTTAATACCCGCATGTACTTACCTTACTATTGCACAATGATAGATAAAAAAGTAGGTATTATGTATGTACATACAGACAAAACGATAACCAGACAAAAAATTTTAATAACCATATTTTTGGCTTCACTGTTGACTGAAAATCACACCCTAAATATTCTTTTAAAATAATATTCAATGTACAGTTATGACTTTTCTTCTATTTTATTATACCTCTATGTAGATATAATAGATATAAGATGGGGTTTTCAAGCATTTAAAACAGTCTGAAAATTACCTGATTAAATTAGGGAGTACAAAATATACATGTAACACAACTAGGGCTCATAACATTCATATACTTCAACTGGATAAAACTTGATGTTACTAAATGTAGTACGTTTGGTGTATCCATACTCGTAAATATAATGTTTTACATGCTATCAATATGAAATTGTATAGGAAGCAGTGTTATAAAGTTCAAATACGTATCAATTGATAAATATTATGTTCCCACTTACAACCTAGAATGCAGAGGTATCAAGTCTTTAGTTTTAACACTAGAAAGACCAAGGCAGTCAAATTGACCGCAAGGCAATTTCATTGTTAACAGCTTTAATGTTGGTTTTTATTACAGTGTTTTAGCGTCACCATTGTCATCAGAGGCTAGAAAATTGTATCGTTTAATTATTTTATGTTTAAGCTTCTTTTTTTAAGGGGGGAAAATCATCGAATGACTGCTCCCGCCTGGGTGAGGCGAGAGGGAGTGTCAGACTCTTACTGACTAATAACCACCCCGTTCTTTCTCCTGCACGTCGAGCCGGAGCCCCGGTAACCGCGACATGTTTAAGCTTAAGGGCTAGTTAAACCTATAGACGGTTTCGCTGCTTTATTTTAGGAAGTGTGTACTGAATTTTGTATCTTATAATAGGGGTGACGTTTTTCTCTTAGGAAAAAGCCCTTCTTATAAAATAAAGATTGAAAAAAAATGCAGTAAATAAATAATTTTAGGAACTGCAAATTTTAATACAAGTTACGAATATAATTGGGACCAAACGTCACTAAATATTGTATCCATTACAACATAATAAGTTCAAATTCTTTACAACACACCTGTTGATCCCGAACTCAAGTTAAGTGAAGCACTTGATATTAAACAAAACAACAAACAATACTAATCGGATTACAAACAAAAACTACTAAACACTCAACACTCATGAATTGAAGTGTCAAATATAAGTTTTAAACCAATTTACTGAACACAAACCCGAAAAAAAGTGGTATACAAAAGCGTTCTTAATATTACCACGTTACAACAAATAGTTAACTAAAACTAAAGCTGTACAGTTAAAGTTCACTTTCGCTTGTTTGTCTGTAAGGGTAAGTTGGTGCTACCCTTACCGTTGACGTTTATCATTGAAGATATCCCCTTTGTACCTTCACAATGGCTAATGCACTCATGATCCTTTCAACATTGTCATCTATACTAAGTACTTTAAACTACCAATATAATAATACAACACATGAACAATAACACGACCTTTATAAGCACTGTTATAAAGCTTAAAATCGTATGGTAGTTAAGAATGTAAGTGTAAAATATAAATAGGTATGAGAGCGTAATTGAAATTTTGACTTTGGTAAATCGTGTGACGGGGCTGTGCTGTGGTGTGTCGAATATGCGAACATTTTAATTGACAGCTCAGCTTGACATCGCGAGAAAGTTGTGAAAAGTGTCACAGAGAAACATTATTAGTGTACATAGAAAGATATAATATTATCTGTGGACGATTTTTTTTATTGGTAACCTTTTTGTATTGTGATGTAAATGTTATCTGAGTGAATGTTAGGTATGGATGTATTTGTTATCTTTTTACTGGTCGATGCTTTTAATGGATTAATGTAAACGGGTTTTGACAAGCCCTGTTAATCAGCTCTAACATAAAATAGAAGTTATTCAATACATGATATAACATCATCACGCGTTTTATTCGCGAAGGCATAAAGAGGTGCATATTACGGCACTTAATGCCACTGTACAATGTAAACGCACTTTTCACTATTTATGTCATGAGTCCCATGTAATAAGGGGTGAGCCTATTGCCATATACAGGGCACAATTCCAGACCTCGTGCTACTGCTGAGAATTTTTTTTTAAAAACCCAGTTATACTTTTCCCGTCCCGGGAATCGAACCCGAGACCCCTTGCGACCACTTGGCCAACGAGGCAGGCAAGTTGTACATAAGTAGGTAGGTATAGAGGTAAATGTTGAAATGATTGACTCCATATATTCAGTATTCGTTTAGACAAATTATTTTTGAATGGTATTAAATGTCAAAAAACTGATCACAATCTGAAGAGAAGACAACAGAAGATTTTAATTTCGACCGTAAAATTAGTTAACAAATGTCCTTGATAACGTTTGACTATAAAACTTTCTAAAAATGTTATACATCAACTGTTCATTTAACTTAGAAACAACATAAAATAATTCCTAAACAAATCATTTCTAACAACAAAATTAACTTACACAAACTAAATCTAAATTATTCACAGACAGAATACACATAAAATGTTCAATTGTGACAAAACATACCGCATCTGTTCCGCCACACCCAAGCGTTTAACTACCTCTATTTATATTAAATCGTCACCCCGCTACAAGGTTGTTGCGTGCAGACAATTGTTGCGTAAACCGCGGTGAGAGCGATCGTTTTGGGTTGTATTATTACTATTTTATATACCTCTAATTATCTTTCTTTCTCTATTTTTGTACGTCTCCTAGGTCGTGATGGCCTGGAGGTTAAGACGCCCGCTTCTCATTCATGGGGGAGGGGGGTGTACCAAACCTTCCGATAGCAAGTACCAATGTGACTTTCCGAGTTACATATATTTTACTTTCTAAGACTATTTAGACACCATTGACAAACGGTGAAGGACAACATCGTGAGGAAACCTGAGCTTATAATTTCTAATTTTATTGTAAGTTTAACCGTCTGCAGCTGACGTGTAGTCCCACAGACACCGCGAAATACAAAATCACGTGTTATACCGTCATTTTTCCAATACGAGCATCACTGCTGCGAGTACCTTACTGTATAGTGCTCGCTATACTTTAATTCTACAAAATTATTTGCTGTTGAAATGGTGTCTGGTATAATATACACCTCAGTTGAATTGTAACAATTTAACCACGTCAGTTGCAGAGGGTTAAAATCGCCATCCCGCAATGAGCAAGCGTGGTGATTAATGCTGAAACCTTCTCCGTGTGAGAAGAGGCTTTTCTCAGCAGTGGGTACTTATCTATAGACTATTGATGATGTCTCCCTAAATGTTGAAGCATGATTTTATATAAATTGAGCTATCTTAAACCTTTTCAAGAATTAAAGTAAGACCTACAGAAGGATTTGTAAATCGACTTCTTAAGAATTCAAAGTTATTTCAAATCATCTTTTTATATTAGTACTACAAGAGTAAACTTCATAAAATCTTTTCGAAATAAACATAAAATCATGGTAATTATTATTTTGATAACATAATTATAGCGGTACGGTCATCTGATACTATGAATGGCTAAATCGAAAAACTTTAAAGTAGATTTTTGCAGCATGTTTGTAATCATTCAAGTATAAAGTAGGCAATACCCTGGATATGTCTAATTGTACTGCCATCTGTTGGTAGAATTGAAAATAATTCACTTTACGCCAACCTTTTTGCCACTGCCTAAATTAAAAGCGCTACCCTCCAATAGATGGCGCTGTTCTGAATTTTCTTTTTCCTGATGGAGTTTTATTGGATTTTATAATGGTGAAATTATTACAGGTATGATGAGGAGTTCAATGTTATTGGAATAAAGAATCGTACCCATTCAAGATATGACGATTATCTCGTCTCTTCATAGTGACTAATAACAAAAATTGCAAAAAATTATGTTTTAAATTCTACCTAACCCTTTAAACCATAAAGTATAAAATACATAATTATATGTATATATGTTACATTTCTACCCACCTACATACATGGTCTAAATAACACTAGTTCCAAGTTTGGAAGTTAAACAATAAATAAGTTGTAGTTTTGGCGTGCTGCCAACAGTAAGTAATAACCGACAACGCCTTGAAATACAAAACAAGTGAGGAATGTTCTACGATTCAACGCTAATGGAAACCTATTTTTTAAATGTGTTGAACAAATTTTAGTTTTAATTCTGTGAACCTGATTAAAAAAGAGTAACCTATGGAGTTTCTTGCTCGTTCTTCTCCATAGGAATCTACACCTTGGAATGAGCAAATAGCTTCACTAATGTATAATTTTTTTTTATTGACGTTCAAAATTGCCTTGCTGGTCTAATTGAAATAAATGATTTTGACTTTGACTTTGAAGGAGTTTCGCAGTTTGACCTGCATGTATGTATATTTGTGCGCGATTATCTCGTGATTGGCTGACCCGGGTTTGATGCGGTATTCAGAAAAGTGTTTGTTACACTTAAGAGAGGGCTTTACATTGCATAACATAACATCATGCCTTTTATCCCCGATGGGGTAGGCAGAGGTGGACATTATACCACTGTACAATGTAACACCCATTTTTCACTATTTATGTTACGAGTCCCATGTAATAGGGGGTGAGCCTATATATACCGGGCACAATGCCAGACACCGTGCTACTACTGAGAATTTTTTTTAAAACCCAGTAATACTTTGCTCGACCCGGAAATCAAACCCAAGACCCCTTGCCAGGCAGTTGCACTTGCGGCCACTCGGCCAACGAGGCAATTAACTGAACAATAATTAGTTTTATCGATTCCTCTATAGAATTATAGCAATCAATACTAATAGGCTGGCTCGAGCAAAGTCATATCACGACCTCACTGAAAACCACCGTGAATTAAAGCTTGTATTGTGTTTGATTGTGTGAGTGAGATTATCGGAGGCCCCTTTCCTCCTTCAAAACGCCGACAACGCACTTAAGACTGCTCTAGCATTGTGAGTGTCTTTGGTGTGTTTAAAAGTAACCATCAGTTTATATATTTGCTTGTTAAAATTACATTTTTAAGTGTACGAGAGCCATGCTTCGGCTCGAATGGGTCGGCTCAACCGGAGTGATACAACGGCGGAGCAGAAGACCGACGCGAAACAATTCTTGCGTTGTGTTTAGTCGTATGAATCCCTGAATACCCAAACAATCCTCAAATTCTTAATCCCTAAAAGGCCGGTAGCGCACTTAAAACGCCTCTAGTGTTGGGGTGTCCTTGGGCGACGCTGATTATTTACCATCAAGTGATCCGTCTGCTCGTTTACCGGCTTATGCCATAAAAAAAGTTAAATAAGTGATTTTGTATCCACTTTTTCGAAGAATGAAAAGGCGTGACGTCATTACTGTTTTACTAAAAGATACATTATCTGCTAAGTACCTTCTATTAGCTATATCCTTATAGTATAAATTTCGTCTTATCTCATCTGTGACATCAGACCCGTGAAGCCACGCAACATCCCTTACGTAGGACTTTTCGTTTAATTAGAAAAGGCCCCGGGGAACATCAGGAAAACTGCTTCATTTTACGAACGAATATTTTTATGTAAGTAGCAAAATTGAGTTTAAAATGTATTTTGTAATAAGTTTAAGATAAATTCGGAACTGTTAATAAGTAGATAGATTTGAATGGTTCTATTTAGTTGCTGATTTTGTGTAAACTTGACTAGAATTTAATAGAATTAAAAAAAATTAATAAATGACCTTTGTGCACCTTGCCTATTTCCGTATGTTACATTATGTTATATAAAAAACTTAATCTTTGCACAGCAATTCTCAATTCTAATAAGAATGTTGATGGTTGATGATTATTAGGTTTAATGTGTTTAACAACCTGATTAAGAGCCAATTTTTCCAATGCTAGACATTTTTTTTACAGGGGAATAACTTTGGCTCCGTATGGCAGATTTTTCAACCATCAGTTAATTCTTAACCGTGGAATAAAATTGACATTTGACAGTTTTTAGTTTGGAAAAATTGTCATATTAACGGGTTACCGGGGCTCCGGCTCGAAGTGCACGAGAAGGAACGGGGTGGTTTGTAGTCAGTAAGAGTTTGAATGTCGTGGTGGCCCGGAAATTTAAAACGTTCGCTTCTCTTCTTGCCAACGGCAAGTACCAATGTGACTTTTTCCGAGTTATATGTACTTCCTAATATTATCCAGACACCACTGATAAACGATGGACACGGAAACGGAAAACATCGTGAGGAAACCTGGGCTTATAATTTCTAATTATAAGTTTGTAATCGCCAACCCGCATTGAGCAAGCGTGGTGATTAATGCTTAAACCTTCTCCGTGTGAGAGGAGGTTTTGCTCAGCAGTGGGCATTTACAGGCTGTTGATGTGATGATGATGATGAAGAGTTTGACACTCCCTCTCGCCTCACCCGAGCGAAAGAAGTCATTAGATGATTTCCCCCCTTAAAAAGGGTTTCAAGTTTATTCCTCGAGCCTTTGTGGCCAATTTTTTGCAAAAAATGTTATATTTTTTAACAAGGACGTTGAAAAACGGCGGGCATAATGTCACTTAGAAATGATTGAAGCAGCAAAATATCAGTGGTGTATTTATGTGTACGTGTGTAATGGTTACCACGTTACCAGACTTAGGAAAATGACAGATGTCCTTCGTATCAATGTGTGTATTTTCTGCATATAAGTCTATAGTAGCCAGGTGCCACAGTTTTGGTTTCAAGAGATTGTATCTGGCTTTTTTTTCAACGTTCTTGATTTTAAACCAAATACATTGCATGCATTTTAATTTTGAAATATTGACAATAATATTTTTTTTTTCATGGAATAGGAAGCAAACGAGCAGTCGGATCACCTGATGGTAAGCGATTAGCGCCGCCCATGGACACCCGCAACGTCAGAGGAGTCACAGGCAATAGTTTAATACTAAGAGTATTTAACCAAATACTCTAAAATATATTAGAAATTGTATAACATTAATTTTGTTTTATAAATATCAAATCTGAAAAAAATTATTGATATCTAAAACACGAATATTATTAATGTAATATACGATCAAACCTGTATGTTTGTGCCTGAATTTCATCTTAAGTTAACCAGTTAATTTAGAACTCAGTAAATTAAATCCAAAAGTCTTATCAAAGCAACCGAAACGGTTGTTGAAAAAGTTTTCAGAATAAATTTGTAATTAAAGCTGAAGTTCGCTTGAAGGTTTTCAAGTGTTGTTAGGTCTGACTTTTGTTTGTGTTTGTTTTATGGAATACTCGACCTTAATTACTTGTGTGCTGAAAAGTGTAAACTGTGCTAATTAGAATTGTAAGTACGTGTAAAATTCTAATAAGGAATTGAGTAAAATTGTTATTAGTCCAAGTCTAGTTGGAAAACTCAAAAAGAAAAAATTGTATTTATGATTTTAATGCTTCTTAGTAGTCATTAGACTAAAATCAATTCCTCAAAATGGTAGACAAACGCATCGCATTCTCGATTTCTGACTATTAAGTAACAAAACTCAGAATGCGACTTCTTACTAGGAAGTTTTATATCGAAAAACCTGATGTTCGAACCCAAAATTACATGATTAATAGCCATACTGGTATTATTCTACCACAACTATACTCAGAATAGTTCATAGTCCTACAATTTTCTCAAATATAAAATCAATTTCATATTTCAATTTCATTCTAAGGCCAATGGTCACACGTATTAATATAAATCTCGTAGCGCTACGCTCCGTAGCATTTGCTACGAAGGGTCTACGAGGTTTACGAAAGCGTAGCAGTGATTTATTCAATGGAGCGTTATATTTTTAGAATTAGGAAGAGCCTATTGTCACTTGTTTTGTGCTCAAGATAACTCGTAAAAGGGGAACATAATATTATTATTTAACTATGTAGTCTTTTAGGGAAATAAAAATATAAGTCTGTCTTTCTAAAACGGGGTAATTATATGGATATTCTTATCCTTTCTAATCCATTATTGCTGTTAAATCGTTCCTAATAGCCGTTAAAATATTTGCAAAGAAAACACCTAAACAGAATTAAACAGAACAATAAATACATTTAATCAAATGTTTTGACAAATGAATGAAAAATAGGCGCCATCATGTCTATTCTTCCGTCAATGCTGAAACAATGCTTGTCAGAATGCAAACACAATTACCGCTACATAACATCAAAATGAACCTTATTAACAAAGCCATAAGAATCACACAAACTTTCAGAGAATGTCGTCCCCAATTTCATCCCACACTCAAGTAAATTTCAACTTTAAAGCCTTCGGAATAAAGATTAAACAATAAAACAATATTAGTAACTTTGTTTGTATGTGTGGAGCGCGCAGTCGCTCCGTCGAACCGGCAGTTAGCTCGGGGGCGCCACTGAGCACGGTTGTATCAAACCTCCGCGGAGCCTGCACCTCCACGGAATTACAGCCACAAATTGTGAATTAAAAAAAATAAATCCCATCGTCAATTCCCGCCTTCCATTTTCGAATATCGAACTTTTTTCTTTTTATATACAAGTGTTGATCGATTCAGTCTAGTGTAGTATTTTTTTATTTAAGATTTTAATAAATCTGATAAGATTTTTATTGGTTTTAGAGTAAGATGTGCGTTTTATGAGTGTAACAGTTAGCGGCGGCAAACGTTTTGGCCGTGTCGTGTATTACGTAACGGTTCCGGGGAAAATCGATATCCTGGGCGTATAAATAGCGGCGTACGGTTGAAACAGCTGGCCGGCCGCCAGCATCATGGAGCCTACGGTGAGAACTCGCCTTATTTTATATTATCTGTGGTTTGAGCGAATGAGCGCCATGGTTGTTTAAAATGATGATTGATGAAGCGTAATTGGGTCTCGTATGAATTTGTGATTAGTTTGTATACATTTTAGAGGTAATTTTCTTATGGTTAAGTGGATTTTTCCACTTTTAAGGTATTACAATAATAAGATTTAAGAATGAATTTTACTAATATTGTTTTACACTTAAAATATATTTTAAGCTATTAATGCTAATGAGAAATCTTATTAAATGTCTGCACTAAATGTTTCAATTAAGCAAGGTTATTTTTAGAACAGCAGTTAAAAAATCAATAGATAAAAAAACTAACTGCCAATTACTTACACATAAAAATCAATAATATCATAAACTCAGTCACTGCGAAATATGTGTTCAATATCAGCATAAACCTGCACTACCATTATCTCAAATGTTAATTTCTAATTGGATTTCATAAGGAATAAGCCTTTACGATCGTTCTCGTGAGTAAAATACATTTTCCACCCCTCCTTCTCTTCAAGCGAGAATGTGTAAGAACACAGAAGGAACCACACAGTTAACAGACACAGGACAATACTTGACGACTGGGCTTCTCCAACTTGTACAGTCTCTTTTTGTGCCTCTAGGCTTAATTCATTCTGTTTCCAGCAGCAATTCACCGAGGGAAGTAGAAACTATCGTTTTTTCTTCTCCTGATATAATACCTTCTATTTCACTTCGTTACGGGAACCAAGACAGTTATTCATGTCCCCGGGACGCGCCGGACTTCAGTGTTCCGATGTTTTCATGGTTGTATCTACTGTAGATCCTGGCTTACAGAAGTTGCTGCGGTTTTGGGAGGTTGAGGCGCATTTGTCCCATTAAAGAGACCGGACAACGGTTCTCTGATTAACTGTTTACCGTGATCTCCGATCTGCCTGCCATGTGAGGAAATTATGTCGAACATTCTAGAGGAGACTCATAATTTAATACTGGACAAGATAATTAACACGTTAAACGCCATGGGGGTCACCGGTAACCGGCGTTAGCGGAGGATTTACCGTCAACAGTTTTTATTGGCAGTCAAAGTCTTAAAATATGCAACCTCCCTGCTAAGCCTTCGTAAGGTTTATGAAAACCTCCTCTTCAAAACCTTTGTTCTGTAGTCGATTTAAGATCATCGCACAGCTAACTAGCACCGGCACGGCTCCAGCCCAGCAATGTCATTGTCATTAAAACATGAACTCTAAATCGTATGTCGTATGACATATTTCATAACGTCAATATAAAAAAGCTGTAAGCGCTTACAACCTTTTTGTGTCCGATGACCTTTATTCTGAGAAACCATTAATGCAAGCCCACGTGCCTTTGTGGTATAACTATTTTTACTTCTTTCTAAGTTTTTTAATGAATACTTTTAATGCCTTGAGGCATAATATTGGAACCATGATTGAATAGTAGCATAACCTATTAATGTATATTATTAATGTAGACTTCGAAAATTGCCCTTCAGACACGTATGTAGAGGATTTTAAAAGGAAAAGAGATTCCAGGCTACTTACTAATGGTACACAACTTCATTCCCCCTAGTCCTTTCCATCTTCGTACCACAAGACAATGCGCGAAGCGTCACCAATTCATGGTAGATACACGAAGCGCATCAAGCTTCCTTGTGCGTACTGTTAAGGAGTGGAATTCTTTGCTAGAATCTGTGTTTCCTGATACATCTTCAACACCCGAGTGAATAGGTTGCTTATGGGTCGACGTGCTCCATCGTAGGCCGCATCATCGCTTACCACCAGGCGAGGTAGAGACAAACGTGACCGATGTTTGGGTGTGTCTATATCGCCATTAAATATAAAAGTATGGTAATATTTTCATTAGAAAAAAATTTATACTTTGCTCTTTTTGTCTGACACGACAATCAAACCTAAGAGTCTAAAGGCCGATCTTTCAACCATCAGTTAATTCGTAACTGTAGAATAAAATGGGCATTTGACAGTTTTTAGTATGGAAGTATTGTTAAATATTGAAAGTTATTCATCAGTTCAAATTTATCTGACGTTGTAAAATCTACCTTTAAAGACATGTTAGACAACAGCCTGACACTCAGTACTGATTTTATATAATTTAACTACAATTTAAATTCATTTAACAATTTAACTACAATTAACAAAAGTATTACTGAATTTACACTGCCTCGTTGCCCGAGTGGTCGCAAGTGCGACTGCCGGGCAAGGGGTCTCGGGTTCGATTCCCGGGTCGGGCAAAGTATTACTGGGTTTTTAAAACATTCTCAGTAGTAGAACGGAGTCTGGAAATGTGCCCGGTATATGGCAATAGGCTCACCCCCTATTACATGGGACTCGTAACATAAATAGTGAAAAGTGGGTGTTACATTGTACAGTGGCATTAAGTGCCGTAATGTGCACCTCTGCCTACCCCTTCGGGGATAAAAAGGCGTGATGTTATGATATTATGTATTACTGAATTTTTAAAAAATCCTCAGTAGTAGCACGAAGTCTGGAAATGTTCCCGGTATATGGCAATAGGCTCACCCCCTATTACATGGGACTCATAACATAAATAGTGAAAAGTGGGTGTTACTTCTGTGTGCACCTCTGCCTAATTACGAAAGTCAGCGATTCATTCAGCCGTTTTGAGTAACACACACACACACACACACACACACACTCAGACTTTGGCATTTATGTTATTTGTAAGATAAGAAAAGATAGAATAAATAGGTATTTACTATAAAAATGATATAAAGTACTAAACACATAGATACATGTCTGTTACACGCTATTTTTATGGCTCCCCCACCGCTTTTAAGCTGGCTTAAGGTGAAAACCTTTGATGGATCAAGCGAAGCTTTCAGTCCCATATCATCATTAGCATTTATTTCTTTATTTATGCTAAGCTTGTACCTTTGAATATGACTAAATTATTCAGTAAAATACATTTAATTGTCTCGTCTATTAAGTCCAGGTACGAGGTCATTTTTTAATCCTCAAAAAATCTGTCATATTTTTATTCAAAATACTTTTAGGGCCAGTAGAATACCAGCGCAAGGCCTTGTCTTGCACATGCTGAACTGGTCCCGATAATTCATTAACCGACTTCAAAAAAGCAGGAGGTTCGCAGATTAACCTGTATGTATGTATATTTGTGCGCGATCATCTCGTGATTGGCTGACCCGGGTTTGATGCGGTATTCAAAAAAGTGTTTGCTACACTTAAGAAAGGGCTTTACATAACATAACATAACATCACGCCTTTTATCCCCGAAGGAGTAGGCAGAGGTGCACATTATACCACTGTACAATGTAACACCCACTTTTCACTATTTATGTTATGAGTCCCATGTAATAGGGGGTGAGCCTATTGCCATATACCGGCCAGATTCGGTGCTACTACTGAGAATTTTTTAAAACCCAGTAATACTTTGCCAGACCCGGGAATCGAACCCGAGACCCCCTGCCCGGCAGTCGCACTTGCGACCACTCGGCCAGAAAGGGCTTTACTATATCAATTAACCGACTTAAAAAAATGGTAACGTCGATTCTTTAAACTTAGTTTATCAAAGAATTTTTTTATTCTTTTTTTTTTTAAAAAACTTTGCCCCACACTAGGATTTTCTCCTGTGTCGTGGGTGCGTTTACAAGTTCACATACACAATGACACCCAGACCCGAAACAACAATTTGTGGATCACACAAAGTGTTGTTCCGTGCGGGAATCTAACCTGCGACACGTTGCACGGCAGCCGGTTGCCCAGCCACCGCACCAACCGTGCAGTCGAAATATTTAAATAGGTTATATTTAAATAGGTACATAATTATATTTGTCATCAGTTAAATCCATCTGACCACAAAATTGGTTGGCTGACTGTCGAATATCGTTTGCACGTAATGTAGATATGAGGCGAAATTAAAAACCGCTGGGTTTGTGCCAGGTATCGTTACACGCTTTTTGGATTTAATAATAACATCCAACTGTTGACCGTATTCGTAATATCAACTTACTTTTTATTTATTTAATAATCTGCACATAATTAGCACAAAGTCAAAGCATTTATTTCAATTAAACCATAATTTGTACTTTTGAAACGTCAACAAAAAATAAATAATAATAGTCTGTCACTCTGTACGTCAGTGAAGCTAGGTGAAGCTAGGTGCTCATTCCAAAATGTATATTCGAATGGAGAAGAACGATCAAGAAACTCCATTCGTTACTTAACGACTAGGGCATTCTCTGCCAGTCTACCTAAGGGTAGTACAGACTTGAGAATGGTATGACATGGTATATTTACCTGTGGTGATAGACGTATTTGTGTCCATTCCTTATTATTATACCTCTATTATCTTTCTAAATTATCTTTTCACCGCCACGACTTATGCACCTTTCTCAAAAATTCCTCAAATTATTTTCTTGTGAAAATTGAATAAAAAAATCTATTCAGTAGTTTTTAAGTGTATCGTGAATCAGACAGACAGACAGACAGGATGGGGGCATTATTTTACTATAAATAAATTGTAAAAAAACCATGTAGCCTCTCCTATAGGAATATTGTCAAGTCTCTATTAGGATACAGTATCGAAATTTTGTTCTTCTCCTCTTATAATATCATCTGATTCACTTCGTTGCGGGAACCAAGACAGTTATTCATGTTCCTAGGACGCACTGGACTTCAGTGTTCCAGTGTTTCTATGGTTGTATCTACTGTAGATCCTGGCTTAGAGGAGTTGCAGCGGTTTTGGGAGGTTGTGGCAGACTTGTCCCATAAAAAAAGTATCGAAATTTTGAGATTGGTCAATAATTTAGCGAAAAAAGAATCACCCGTTTTCATGACGCTGTTATAGCGAGCAATACAAAGGGACAATAGGTACAGGGTATACCTATTGTCATGTTTTCCCCACTGGTTTACAAGACAGACATACTGATAATGTTTAGGTAGAATGTTTTGATATTTATATCGATTTTTGACGGAATATGAGTCATCTGCAACATCCGAAAAATTACAAGTCCTACCAGACTTTTTTTTAAAGAGGAAAAAAATCGAATGACTGCTCCCGCCTGGGTGAAGCGGGAGGGAGTGTCAGACTCTTACTGACTAAAAACCACCCCGTTCCTTCTCCTGCACGTCGAGCCGGAGCCCCGGTTACCCATTAGGTTCTCCACGACAAGTCCTACCAGACTTAGGGTTGCGGGGTTTCGTCAAATATTTCACTTGACTCGATGTTGAGACTGTAAAACAGCAAGATAAATTCAAACTCTCAAAATCTGGTTTTCAAATTCAAATTCTTTATTGCGGTCCACAGTGTTTTACTTAGGTGGTAACATAGAACAATACAGATCATTGTGGACCCTGTCGGGCACAGCAAGGAAATATATATGTTTAATACAAAAAAAAAATACAAACTAGCATTACAGGATCACAATACATTACAAAAACAATACTAGCATTTTGATATAACTTATACGGACAACAACAAAAGACCAATTATTATAATTCATTAACAATCTCTCCTTACCCAACATCCCCAAGCAATGTTGTTTCTGTGAGGCCATATACCGCTCCGGTCGAAACAACCCATTCAATCACACATCAATGCGGATTGGCGATTTCAAACTTATAATTATAAATTTATAAGTCCAGGTTTCCTCACGATGTTTTCCTTCACCGTTTGTCAGTGGTGTCTAAATAAATTTAGAAAGTGCATATAACTCGAAAAAAGTCACATTGGTACTTGCCGTTGGTAGGTTTCGAACCCACACTCTCGTGTATGAAAAGCAGGCGTCTTAAACCTCCGGCCCACCACGACACACCCATTCAATGTCCCTCATATTTCCATCCTCCTCCTAATAACTCCTCGTGGAAATGATTAGCTCATCAGTCCTAAGGATTTTTCAGGACTTGCTATACCTACATTTTTGTTTCTTTCATAATGGACCATTACACTTAAAAGGAAGTCCCACAAAGTACACCGAGGTGGTGACTAGATCCGATTACGTTACACTTGACTCTTGACCGCCATAACGCGAAGGCGAATCTTCGAACTTCAACCTATCGATTGACTCCATAATTGACGTGCGTGTTACACTAATATGAGGAACTTACTGGTTGTGTGGCCGATTATATTAAATATTGATTCGGGTTGTGGTTTTGTTTGGATAGATAGCTTAGGTAAGAGTTATAATAAATCATCATCATCGCCATCATCAGACCTTTTAAGAGGGGCTTTGGGTACTTATTGGAGGGAAGTAGTCTCTTTTTGTTAGATTGCAATATCGTGAGAGGGCCAATCCTGGTCGTAGATGGCACGGAGGTAACCATCTTGGTACCTAACACGCCGATATCATGCCTGCATTATCTGCAGGCAAATAGAGAGAGCTTTGGGGTCACAGGTGCTCAGAGTGGGCACTGTAGGCGCCAAGTCAGTGGCCTCGGGGAAGACGATGGTACAGGGCACAGTAGTCACATGCCGCCGTGCACAGCGAGGCTAAAGAGAGACACACGTCTACCTTGGAATGTGCCATAACAGCGATCATGAAGGTTCCAGAACAAGTCTGTTATAGACGACTCAGTGCCTCCCATAGGTGATGATGATGGCCACCGGGATGGTTTTAGTGAGGTAGGGATCCCACACTTCCTAGTCTTTTTCTTTTTTCTTCCTAAAAGAGCTAGGCACCTTGCAAATGTTTCCTCCCATCACTGAAAAAAAGATGGCTTGGGTATCGTAGTTCGGTCATCGAAAGCTTAGAGGATGATCCTATCCATCCTTTGGTCTACGATTACTGTTTTAGACTATACACATAACAAACAGATTATGAGGTGATAGAATAGAGCTAAAATTACAGATGACATAACCAATTAAAGAAAAGGGTGCTGTCACACTTCTAGTGCAGGTTTCATGATAATTATTAAAAACAAGCTGACCCGGCAAACTACCGCACTAAAAAGATCTTTTTTTTTCACCTTTTAAACCTTCCCTAGACTTCCACGAACATTTCAAGACTAAAATTAGCCGAATCGGTTCAGCCGTTAACGAGTTTTAGTGGGACTAAAAAATGGAAATTAATTTTCATTTATATAGATTCGTATTCAGATATCTACTAGAGGTATTACAATAAGAATTCGTTTAAAAGAGTTCTTTTCACCATGTGATTGACTGTAAATATCCCTGTTCTTTCCTAATACACAACTTCCATACTACATCTATGTACTTTTACCTAGCTATACATGGTAGGTGTGTATATACCTAGATGTGTTTGTGTAGCTAAGCACACCGTAACTGGTGAAGACACGTACACCACCTTATTGAGTTTGCAGAGCTCACTACTGCTCAAATAGAAACTATATTTGCAATAGTGTAACATTCTTTTAATGTGTTTATTTGTACTATTTACCTACGTGTTTTATAAAGGACGTATTAATTAATAGTATTTAACATTAATTACTATATTTTTCGGCGCACATAAGTAATTATTTGACGAGGAACTCGGCTAATTTCAAGTTCTGTAGCAGCGCGATATTCGTCGCGTCGCGTTCGCGGAATGCTGCTCATGAATATGACTGGCTTGAAACTAGTCGAGTTCCTCGTCAAATAATTACGTGAGTAAGCCGAAAAATATAGTAATTAATTTAGCATGTCTCACGAAAGTTATAACATAAATATAGTAGTCAACATTTTTAATCGACTTCATAAAGAAAAAAATGAGTTCTCATTTTAACCTATATGTATAAACATACTCGCACAAACGTGCGAGATTATCTCGCGATTGGTATAACCAATTTTGATGTGGTTTTCAGAAAACACACACTTAAGAGAAGGTTTAAGTACATTAATTAATCGACTTCAAAAAAAGAAGGAGATGAAGTCGTATAAAACGTAGATTATAAAAGGACTGCTATTCTAAGGCGTGAATTACAATGTGACTTTCCATCATGCCCACTCTTATGGATGTTAAAACTAAAAAATTGCTTAAGTTCACTCATCCATGAATTGAGAATTGAATAATTGAATAAAAATTTTGCCACGAATATACCTCTAAAAATAACATAACATCACGCCTTCTATCATGGAAGAGGTAGGCAGAGGTGCACATTACGGCACATAATGCCACTGTATAATGTAACACCCACTTTTCACTATTAATGTTATGAGTCCCATGTAATAGGGGGTGAGCCTATAGCTATATACCGAGCACATTTTCAGACTCCGTGCTACTACTGAGATTTTTTTTTTTAAACCATCCCGGGAGTCGAACCCAAAAGAGAGAATAGTTATATTTAGTTTTATACATGCTGTGTTATGTATAAAACTAAAAATAACTATTTATAAAGAACGTCAAAAAATTCGTCCGCGTCGATCCCAGCTCGGAAATTATCGTAAACGTCAGTAGCTATGTACTTCTTTGTAAGTAGTACGTTAATTAAGTTTTATAGTTTTAAATATTACTTAAAAAATTGATAAAAAAATAATGTTTTACTAGAACCTCTTAGTAATACCTAACATAAAGTCTATGTCTATTCTCCGTAGATATATACATATAGAGGTACATATATGGAACCCTGCTCAACCCTTATTACGAAACTGTCATACTGTGCCTAACTTTTCGGACAAGCATTATATTATAGGACTCCATTTTATTAGTAGACCTTTTTAGGGGAAGGTCCTATTGAATGGATATTAATTTAGTATCACAAAATAGTAGGTATATTGAAATGATTTGACGAAGGGATGAATAGATGGAAACTGCTCAAGAATTTTCAGATTTTTTAGGGAAGTTCAGTAATAGGCGGCTATAAGATGTTTCATTTAAATTAAAATAATATAACATTACTTATTGTATACCTTGTTGGCTGAGTGGTCGAAAGTGCGACTGCCGAGCAAGGGTTCTCGTGTTCGATTCCCGTGTCGGACAAAGTACTACTAGATTTTTTTATAAATCAAGTGGGTTTTTACTTACGGAATCTGGAATTGTGCCCGGATATATGGCTTTAAGTTTACTTACATAAAACCCACAAGAGATGCCAAAATCAAGCCATATTATCTTAACGAACCAAGAATATTAAACATTCTGCTTCAAAGAGACTAAAGTACCAACTACCAGGTATTGAATATGGACTCCACAGAAGTTAAGCCATCTCAGGAAAGCGATGGGCAATTAATAATTCCCTTTAGCAAAACTAATTAGTATCCAGAGACTGGTCTGGGTAAGTTCTTGGCAATCTGTAACTAGGTTTGTGGAACTGGAATTATTTATGGATAGGCTCTGGTTGTGTCGAAGTTTTGTTTGTGTGTTGGTAACAAAGATACTATCGGTTTTGTTATCTTTCTTTTGATAGAGCTAATTTAATTTAAATACTGGTCTCACATTAGTATGTTCTCCTATGTCGTAGGTGTGTTTTCTTTATGAACCCTCCGATTGTGCAATGAAGTCTCTGTAGTGGTTTCCCAGTGGGGTTCTTAAAGTGGGGAGTGAATAGCTTTTTTAAGGATCGGCAAGGCGCATGTAATGTCCCAAATGTTGCCAGCGTACATAGGCCACGATAACCGCTACCATTAAGTAGGCCAGGTATTTTTCCCCCCGTCGGGGAAAAAAAAAAACATTAAAGAATCACATAAACCTTAGAACTTAGCACAACAATTTTTCGATCATATAAAACCTTCAGACCCTAATTCATGACATATTGCGCAGCAGCTGATTGCTCAGACACTTTTACATTTTCTTATTTTTCTAAAAGTTTGTTTTTTCTTCAGTTGGTAAATTGCAGTTCTTCGAATAATCCCCCGAAAAAAATATCTGTATGACTTTGCAACACAGTTTTTTAAACAACTTTTGAGAGCCACGCTTCGGCACGAATGGACCGGCTCGACGGAAGTGATACCACGGCCGAGCAGAAAACTGACGTGAAGGTTGCTTCACGTCAGCTTGCGTTGTGTTTCTTCAGGGAAGTGCGATTACGGGAGGCCCAATCTCCTCCCCCCCTTCCCCAATCTCTACAATCCATGAATCCCTTAAAAGTCCTCAAACTCCTAATCCCCAAAATCCCCAAAAAGCCGGTAACGCACTTGTAACGCCTTTGGCGTTCCAGCAGATGTAGCCCAATGCCATTTAGCGCTTGTAAACATGTAGAATAGAAAACCAAATTCTAAGGGATTGAAAATTAAATTTTGACACTTGTCAGTGTCATCCCCATACATTTTGAGCTCTACTTTCTTTGTAGACAAGCGCTAAAGTCGCGTTTGGCTAAATTCCCAGGTGATCCGCCTGCTCGGTTACCAGCTTAACCCAACTCATAAATTACAGCGAACGGTATGAAGCGAAGGAGTAGGTACGTGTTTTATTATGATTGTAAGTAATTATCCAGACAGTGGGTCTAGTTGTCTAGACAAGCGTTGTGGAGAGCTCTCCAAACTGCTTTGATCGATAGACCTTATGTAATGAATGCGGGAGAAATGAAAAATGTTTTTAATAATATGTCTAATGTTTGTAGAGCTATACAAAATGTGAGTTGTGATCGTTTTTGATTTATTACTTCTGTTAGACTACGTTACGTTTGTGATTTTATAACCGACTTCAAAAAAAAAAAGGTTCTCAGTTTGACCGGTGTGTATGTATGTATGTTTGTGCGCGAATATCTCGCTATTGGTTGAATCGATTTTGATGCGGTTTAGAGAAAAGTGTTTGTAATACTTAGGAGAAGGTTTTAGTAAAATAATTAACCGATCGAATTAGAAAAGAGGGGGTTGCAATCGGTTTGTTTATGAAAGAATTATTAAACATCGTTTTCAAATATTATTTAGTTGAATGTTTTTTTTTCAATATTGTAACTTTACAGAGACCTGTTAGCCCGATAAATATGTAGGTACATAACCTCACAGTCACGTCATTATCCCATGGTGCAGATAAGCAGAAACTACAGATTTTTCTGGGATAAGCCGGTAAACGAGCAAACAGATTACCTGATGGTAAGCAATCGGCGTCGCCCTTAGACATTCGGAATACCAGAGGGGTCACAAGTGCATTACCAGCCTTTTAGGGATTAGGAATTTGAGGATTGTTGCAGATTTAGGGATTGGGGCGATTGGGGAGTGGAGGGGGTAATTGGATCTCTGGTAATGTCAGTCATACGACGAAACGCAACGCAAGCGTTGTTTCACGTCGGTTTTCTGTGAGGCCGTGGTATCAGTGCGGTCGAGCCGGCCCATTCGTGCCGAAGCATGGCTCTTCCACACAGATCACCTTGTAAGATCCTTCATTAAATACTTCGTTAGTTAAGGCCAGTAATCGTTCTCATATGCACTAGAATTACGATTTGTATGTTTATTTATTATCTATAAACTACCGGTAGCCATTACTTCAAACAAAAACTTCTTTACAATGCGTTATTATAAATAAATATTTAGATATTGTGTAAAAGATAAGCAGTAATATCTATTCATTTATTCAATAACTCAGGACATGTTTGTTTAGTAGGTAAAATATGCATATTGTATTATGATTGGCATTCATTTTAATTTAAACTCACTTGTATGACATGTAACTATACTAATATTATATAAAGGAAACATTTGTGTTTTGCATTGTAATGTAAAAAACATATAAAAAATGAAACCGATTTTAAAAAATCTTTCACTATTCGAAAGTAAACTAAACAAAGGAGGCTATTGCCGGAATACTGAAACGTTACTCAATTTTAAGTCGTGCTTAATAAATATTGTGCCATCTCTGTCATTATACAAAGAATTTGTAGAGACAGAACTATACTTGAGCACGACTTAAAATTGAGTAACGCTTGCGTTGTGTTTCGTCGTGTGAGTGAGGTTACCGGAGGCCCAATTATCCCCTCCCTAGTCCCCGTCTCCCGAATCTCCGAATCCTCCACAATCCTCAAATTCCCAATTTCCAAAAGGCCGGTAACGCACTTTTAACGCCTTGGTGTCCCGAGTGTCCTTGGGCGGCGCTGATTGCTTACCATCAGGTGATCCGTCTGCTCGTTTACCGGCTTATGTTATAAAACAAAATAAAAAAAGGAGCCCTGAATTGTTGTGTGCCCAAGTGTAGTCTATGACATAAAAGTATTATCTTCAATTTTAATACAAGTTTTTCTATTATCTCCACTCATGGCAAGTGGGTAGAATATTGTACTTTAGTTAGTCTCTGTTAAACATAATGTAGTCTCTTAGTATGCTCTTATGACGCCCACGAAAATACAAACGTAGTGACAAATGTATTTAACCCTATCGATAACTGTATATTAAAAGCTTAGTTGTATAGCTATATAGCTGCATAGCTGTATAGCTATGCTTTTAATGGTTGAAAAACTTGAAAACTACGAATCTCAACGGAACGTCTCAAGTGTTCCTTGCAAATAGTGAGTCAACGTTCTCGACCTCATTATAAAATTCAGTATCCCATACCATATGATGAAATATTATTTTGAGAGTAATGAAAAAAGCGCTTCAGTTTAAACTACATTAAATATTATTAACCGGAATAAAATAAGCAGCAACCTAGATTTATTTTTTCAAAGATTTATTAGTCACCACTTCGTCCCCCATTCGTCCTATAACCATAGAGAAATAATGTGGTTATATTCTTTTTTGGCAAATGGCCGCGACCTAGTCTCCGTCTAGTGTCATTTTGGCGCCAAAGAGTCGCCGGCTTACGTCACACGTGACGTCACAGTTTCAAAGAGGTTATGTGTGTAGAGGATTTAGGTACGTTATGCAATGTGCAATAAAATTGCATGTACGGGAAATTAGCCCATAAAGTTTTAGTGTTAAAGTTGACAATGGTTTGAAATGAATGTTTATTGACAGATTTTCTTTAACGACTTGCGTTTGTATTGCCAGAAATATTATACAATCACTTGTGTTGGCTTGATATATATGTGTCTTGTCTGGAAAAATGAAATAGTATTTTATTTAAGACCTCTTTATAATATTAGTATAGATATCGCCAGTTTGGCTACGCAAACAGTTGCCCTCTTTTAAGGTCATTGCCGATATACAACTGCCAAAAAAAAGCATAAGACCAAAATATGTGCCAATTTCTTGGACAGTGATTGGTTAGGCCTTTTATTACATCAGCGACAACAATACAAAAACGATAGTCCTCTTTGAAATTACCAAATTACTTAACTTCTTAAAATATCAAATTGGGGTGTTGACAGAAAATTAAAAATTTGATTAGTCCATAAGTTAGGTAATGAAAAAATATTAGACACGTATTTTTTTATTTTATCGTATAATAAAACAATACTTAGATAAAACGAATCAAAGTTTAGGAGTGGGGGCTAAAACGTCATTTCTACGTATAAAATGTACATAGAAGTGACGTCACGCGACATTTCAAATCATTGTGTCGTCGAAAGTATTCGTTTCGGTAAGAAAATAAAAAATACGTGTGTAATGTTTTAAAAGAATCTACCAGACGGACATTAAAATAAAAATTAGTCATCTACCCTATTGTAACTAAAAAATGTCTTCATCATTTTCATAATCACCAGTCCCTTCAACCCGTAGTAACTTAAACACATAACTTGATCTAAGCCACGTCAAAATCATACACTACTACCACAGCTCGATATTATGTTATTTCAACCCTCAACGAACGCTGTCAAAACGGTGTTTCGGGGCCAACACTAAATATTTACGGGGACAGTAATGGACGGGGTGGGACAGGGTTACCATGTCCGACACCGACCTCTGATCGTCCGGAAATAAACAGATTTGGTAACCCCTGTCAATAATAAAGTTTATTCGAAGATAATTCAAATTCAAATTCAAACTCTTTATTTGCATGTTAAGGTAATACATGCAGGTCTTATGTCTTCATAGTAGAGATTCATAGATAATATTTCAATGTGATGATGTAGATGGTAATGAAGCACTGAGTGTAGACCTACTTCGTGTAAAAATGTATCCTCTTTCATAGCAATTTCATGCAGGATGTAAACGAAACGCACACGGTATGATGACCAAGGTTCAAAATGAATTTTATTTTCAAAAACGTAAGGAATTAAATGTTTGTACCTCTATATTGTAATAACAGTTGCAATCAAGCTTAAGGCTGATTTTGCATGAATAGCACGAAAACAAAGATGATTAACATTGTAGAGGTAGAAACCAAAAGTTTGTGTTTTCGGAAGCATATCTACGCCCTGTATTTGTGCTGAGCCCAACAGAGTCCACATTGTGTCCTAATTATGTTTACCATCTAAGTCTTACCTATAAAAAGCAATACAGTATTGAGTATTGAGCATAACTGCGAAAAAAAAATTACAAAATAATTATTGACATTTTGTTATAATAAGGTATGTATTTATTGAACTTCGAACGTTTATGAATGTGTGCACATTACGGCGCTTACTGCCACTGTACAATGTAACACCCACTTTTCACTATTTATGTGATGAGTCCCATGTAATACCCCCTAGTATATATAACGGACGGCCTATTGCAATATAACGGACACAGTTCCAGACTGCGTGCAACTACTGAGATGTTTTTTAAAAACCTCTTAAGGAAATATATTTTAAACGAAACCAAGGATTGTCCTTATAAATGTAATATCATAAAAATTATGTAAATTTTGATTGTTCCCTCTCTTTGAAGGTGGTGGGAGAATGATGAATACTGTGGAAAAGAAATAAAAAGGGGCGCCGTCATTTGTTGCCGTCAGGGTCTAAATCTGAGCAATTAATATTGTTAATCTCTTTGCATAGAGTGCCAGTGTTTTGATATTGTGTAGTCTCAAGTCTGTTTTAACTTTTCATCGTTTGAATATTTATTTCGTTTATTTATATGAATCGTGCTTTTTTCACCTGAATTTATTTATGTGAAACTAAAATATCTGCATTAAATTTAAGTACCTATAGGTTATAACTACATAAATATTTACATATTTAAAACACCACTATTAAATAAAACGGAAGTAAAAAAAAGGAAACAACAAAAATTATACCCTTAATCATTAATCAAAGCGTTAAGTATTCGCCCGCATCACAGTGAGAAAAAAAAATTAACATTAGAAATTAACATTATAATAAAATTAAAGTATTATGAAAAAACAAATACATTAACGTCAACGTTGTTTTGAAAATTGTCGTATTTTTACTATAGTCAGAATTTTAATTAGATTCCAGATTTGACATTAGCTACTGTCATTTTGTGAAATAATGATACCACATATAATAGTGTAGTGATGAACACAAAAATCGATAAACAATCAGTGTGTGTGTTTTATAATAAATGTTACAGAAAGTGACAGCGATAGTGATAGCGATGACGGCGACAATTTATAAAATAAATTATCACCATAATACATCTATCTGTTTTATTGGTCATGTTCCTTCATGATTACATTTTTTTATTTATGTCACACACAATTATAAAAAAAAGTCTCAGATCGTTAATTAATCGTCAAAACTAAATTATCAGGTTAGAAATATTTAATTTTCTGATATACTTAGTTTATGAAAGTAAAGTTATAATGAAGAAGAATCGATCCGGAAATATTCCTTACACATATCGAATAATTTCGCAACGTTACTATTTAGTACTTGTCATAACGTTGAAACATTGAAATTGAGGAATTGAATTAAAATTCCGAGTATAGTATCTCAGTCAAACACTAGTAAAAATAACATATTGAAAAATCATAAACATTTTACAGTTCCATGAAAACAAAGTCTATATTTTTAAAATATTTTTCCATAAGCATCTAAAGAGAAATTGTATTATGAGTGCTGCGTAGCGCCGTAGCCATAAAGTGCTACGAACCGTAGCGGGTGCTACAAGTGCTACGAAAATCAAAATGGTTGCGATAAACAGCGGGGTTGAAGAGAGGTCTTATGTTTGTATATTTATAGGTATAGGTATAGTATGTTTTACATTATACCGCTTCAGTATAATATCTGAAACTGTAATAATGAATCTTACACGTGTGGTACATTAATTTATTTCATTAATTTCCTTTTTGTGACTACCTCGTTGTTTCAATGCGCGTAAGTCCGTCTACCAAGCAAAGCAAAAGATATCCAATTATATTATTGGTTGTTATACGGTTTTCTCAAAATTCTCAATAAAAGCACAGCTTAGACTGAATACTCACGAAGTCTACGAGAAACGACAAAAAAGTTTAATCAAATACAGAAATTATTTCTAATTGAACTAAATAAATACATACATATAGTATTCAGTGTACTAATATTATCTACAATGCATAGAAACTAATGGTAGGGGTCGTTCTACTAAAATGTACCCTGCTACGTGCCCGTAGCCAGCTACGAGCGCTACTAACGCTATGGACTTCGTAGCAAAAGACTACGTGTGATTCTTATATACACTTTAATATAATCCTACAATCATAAATATAAACAGCAAAACTAACCAATAAATGTTTAAAAAATTAATGAAAATAATCTTACATACGTACAGAACGGAGCAAACAACAAAAACGGTCGGCGGTCCTTGACAATCTGTGTAAGCTTCTTGTGATCGTTCCACCTCCGCCTTACCCTCGGGACTTCAATGAAATACAAAACTTACACTTTAAATAAAAACGAGCAGAAGGTTCATTGTGAAGGTTATTGAGGTTTGAGATGTCTTGAAGACTGACTCAGTGGTATTGAAAATTATCTTGAACTTTATATTATTGTACTTTGAACTGTTGTTCAGGACGTTCAGACTTTTAGATGAATGACTATGGTTCCAGATTTCATTCATACTTAGACCATAGTCATATTTGTTAATGATGTTGAATTAGTAAGATGGCTCTGGGGTATTTGGCACTTCTGGTTTCATGTTACACGCAGGGTGCGTATTGTCAAAAATTCAAATCTAATCAAGAATATTGCATCACTCTTTGTGGGTTGTTGAGAGATGAAAGTCATTCCGCTTCGTGATGAAATTATGTTAAAGCACAGAAACGACTTAGTTGGGATCATACCAGAAGAATGGTGAGATGGTAACTTATTTATAACATAATATAACATCGCACCTTATATTTTACAAAGGCTTAAGCGGCATAT
Organism: Spodoptera picta; assembly: GCA_038387885.1. NCBI lineage: Eukaryota > Metazoa > Arthropoda > Insecta > Lepidoptera > Noctuidae > Spodoptera > Spodoptera picta. Next base: position 352,613 of record JAZHFQ010000428.1, on the reverse strand, counting down.
AGTAAATATAACATCCACATTTCACCAGTGATCATTATCATCATCAACAGCCTATGATTGAACAGGCCATTGCTGAAGAAAGGTCACATCTCACACGGAGAAGGTTTGAGCAGTAATCACCACGCTCGCTCATTGCGGGTTGGCGATTTCAAACTTAGAGGTATAATTAGAAATTATCGGTCCAGGATTCCTCACCATGTTTTCCTTCACCGTTTGTCAGTGGTGTCGAAATAATCTTAGAAAGTACATACACCTGGGAAAAAGTCACATTGATACTTGCCGTTGATAGATTTCGCTCACCCTCATGGATGAGAAGCAATCTTAAGCTCCGGGCCACCGCGACTCACCAGTTATGTGTGAATCTATTGTTAATTCTAACTAACTATTAAATAAACACAAAAAATATTTCCGTTTCCATCTAAATATAAATAAATATCAAATCAATCACCTTTGTTTTCGAAATTAAGGTTACAAAAGCATTCTCTCTGTCATTGTTATTTCGAGAGTGATTCCAAGAAAATGTACATTTATCAATTATTTGCTAATAAAGTAAGTAGGCGTTGTTATTACAATGAAAGTGAAAAGTTTAAAAAGCAGAGAATGGTACAGAGTTGATCTTTTGTATTCAATTTTATCATCCACCCACGAGCGACCCACGCCTCAGCAGAAATAGTTCTCAGATTTATTTTCAAAGTTGTAGAGGATCCGATAAAGTAGAGATGAATTATATTCTTATTTCTTTATGATGTTATGATGTTGAGATGTTTTTTATTTACGATTACCTTTTTATCTGTGTCTCTTTCCTAGACTTTAACCAATCCATTTTAAAATGGGACTAAATCTTAGCTGGATTTGGCCCGTTCTATTCAATTGAAACTTGGCGAATATACGCAAGATAAAGCAGACCTTTTGCCTTTCTTTGGTTCAGTCCACGGTACGGAGTGAGGGAGACTGGGATGCCGTCTCCTCCTTCTGCGAAGTAGTAATGTTAGCTAAGGTGGAGGCACGGCGCGTGAGGGAATGGAACTCCTCACGCCCTAGCCGTCGCGAGAGACACTCCGGGGATCGCGAGATGATCTCCAGCCACCGTAAGCGCAGGCCTGCGGAGGGCGAACATAGGTAACTTGCCGTCCGACCAGAACCAGATCCGAACGAAGGCGCGTCGCGTTCCGCGCGCGCCTCCAGAAGCCATCACACTATCACATATGAGGCCCAATAGGGCTGATGACGATATGGAGCCGCGCCAGGCTTAACGGGTTGCTGAGGTTCCGGCTCAAAGTGCAGGAGTAGGGACGGAGTGGTTTTTAGTCAGTAAAAGTCTGACACTCCTTCCCGCCTCTCCCGGGCAGGAGAAGTCATTGGATTTTCCCCCCTAAAAAAACCCTTTGCTCTTAGCAAAACGCTTTCAAGTATAAATTTATTTACATTTTTAACTCAGTATCTGTATATATCTTAGTATGTATATAAATCTACTGAGTATATCTGAGTATATGTTTGTGCTGAGTACATGCACTCGGTACAAAGGACAATATGCAAAGCGCTTCGCTCTCATACTTGCTATTAATTCACTGATGCATTTTCATATAAAGTACTTTGTCACATTCGAGGTCAGAGGACGAAGTAACATAATAACATGTTTACTTGTGATACATTTAATCAGTCCTATTATAAAATAATCAGAAATGTATCTAATGACCTTACCCTTTAATGAAAGGTAACTATAAGATCTAATGATCTTGATCTGCAATTATGGAATCCGCCAAACTTAAGATAATAGTTTTATGGGATAGCGCGAAAAAAGAGCAGATACCCGCAACACCAGCGGTGTTACACATGGGTTGCTAGTACAATAAATAAAAAAAGCATATATACGGTCGAATGGAGAACCTCCTCCTTTTTTTGAAGTCGGTTAACAATAAAGTCCTATTGCTAATACAATAAAAAAAATAACATTATTCTCTCATGTGTGTACAATATTGGAATATGTATCAGGAGCAGTGTAAAACAGACTTTTTTTAAAAAAGAGTAATGAATGGAGTTTCTTGCTCGTTCTTCTCCACTCGAATCGACATTTTGGAACGAGCGCCTAGCTTCACTGACGGACAGACTGACAGACTATTATTTATTTCATATTTGTTGACGTTTCAAAAGTACCATATTGTGGTTTCATGGCAATAAATGCTTTTGAGTTTGAGAGTTTGAGTTTGAAAGAAGAGAAAAGTCATCATCATCATCAACAGTCAGAAGACGTCCATTGCTGGACAAAAGCATCCCCCTTAGTCCTCCACGTCGAACGACAACTCGCCACCTGCATCCACTGGCTCTCCGCAATGGCTGGCTCTGGCGATGTCGTCAGTCCACCTAGCGGGAGGTTCAATAAGAATTAATAGTGCTAAAATACTGAATACGCGAATTAGTCTCCAACACGAAGTATCTGACCGCCATGGTCAGATACTTCGTGTAACAAGTAAGTGTAAGTAACAAGCAAGAAGCAGTCGATACTTCATGCCGGGTCCACACACTTGGCAAACTAAAACGGCAAACAGCAAACACGAACATATATATGGATTAAGCGTATGGATACATCGCAAACTGTTTGCCGAACAGCCCTTGATCTGTGTTTATGTTCGCCACTGTTCGACATCGATCCCGAACAGTGGCGAACACAAACAAGAACAGGCAAACACATACAAATACCCATCCACATGTAGGTGTTTGCTCTATGTTGTTTGGTATTTGCCATTATTTGCCAAGCGTATGGACGGTCGGAGTCGCGGAGAACCTAACTGATAACTGGGGCTCCGGCTCGATGTGCAGGAGAAGGAACGGGGTGGTTTTTAGTCAGTAATAGTCTGACACTCCCTCCCGCCTCACCCAGGTGGAAGCAGTCATTCGATGATTTTCCCCCCTTAAAAAAAAAAGCGTATGGACGGGATTTTAAACCTTGATTACCAAAAAAACAAATGAGAATCAAAATGAATAATGAATGACAAATAATAATACCTTAGTTATTCGTATTCATTTGTCGATTCCTATCGTAAACATCAGCAGTAAGTACCTCCCTTGCTGAAATCAATGTTTATGAATGCCTCCTCGGTATTTATAGACTGATTCTGATTACTTTGCGATAAGAATCGACAAGTATGACCTTGTAGATGTCGTTTTATTTCGAGATTTGTACTTGTAATTTATAATTTAGTAGCGGACCCGACAGACGTGGTCCTGCATATCCACTTGAATGTATAAACAAATATTCATTCAAATTAGTTCAGCCGTTTAGGATAACTAACCATGAAGGGCTGATTTGTGAATCTAAACCATTCAGGGCGCCACTCAAACGTGTTCAGAAAAAATCATTTAAATCGGTCAAGCCGTTTAGGAGTTCAATGACATACACACGTACAGCAGAATTATATACCTCTATATATAAAGATGTTCGGTTTGTAGCTTACGTGTTGCTTGCTGCTTAAGTGGGTGTGTTTGTTGACTTAGATAAAATTGTGTTATAATATAGATTTTGAATTTAAATAGTTTTTCACCGAATTCGTTTCCAGTTTTTCTTTCATTTAACGTGGCCTCAGATTATATCATAGATATCCTGCATCATGGGTACGATTCTAAACACATAAACTCATAGATACATATCACATTTTGCGCAGGAACCGATTGTTCAACCACTGACTGGTGTCCTCATTTTTATACGTGTACACTTTACATAGCAAAAAATTTCCTACTGAATTACTCAACCTATATAACCGTCTATTTTAAACCCTATCTCCGTATAAATACAGAACAATACTCAAAAACATAAATAAGCCACCGAAAAACATGTAACAGACAGGACAATCATTTATGAAAAAAGTTTTGCTCAAAGTATAAAAACTCTTTACAAATCAAACAACATCAGCTTTTCCTTGAAGACTCGTTCTTATCAAATGATTTCAATACCGGAGTGATCGAAGAGGGGGTACAAAATATCCCCATTTTAGGGTTCTGTAATTCACAAAGAATAAAAGGAAGTCCTTGTGTCTATTTGACTTTTTTTATCGATGGAAAATCATTCAAGGCGGGAGAAGTCTCACCTTGGGTAAGGCAAGAGGGAGTGTCAGACTATTACTGAGTATAAACCACCCTGTTCTTAACCCTGCTTTAATCTGCTCCCGGTACCCTGTCAAGTCTTCCGCGGTTCCAACAGTCTGAATAGCGGTCTGTCTGTTCAGACTATATGAAACCGTTGATACCTTAGAGAGAAGCAGAGGGACATTAGACCTTCAGAGCGGGTCCGCTCAAACTGTTGTGGTTCTTTCCTCAAAGGGCACTACAGAAAGAACTTGCACGGTTCTCACACATAATCTTTTATACACATTTGTCTGGACTTTAAAAGAGACAGACCTCTGAGTTTGTTTCGGCATTTCTTCTCAGAGTAGTCAGTTAGGAAATGTCGGCCTCATCGTTCGCTTGATAAAATTGACGTGTAAAAGTGCTGCCTTGTAGCCTATTTGCAGAAATAAATTCACTTGTTTCACTTGTTTTACTATTAATATATTTTACAAAGTTGTTACTTTGTCTTTGACCCACTGTCCACCAGTTACCTCTGTGTTATTGGTCGTAAGTAACAGATGGTAAACCAAGCCTACGCCAGGAAAAAACCAGACTTAGCTTAAACTGTTTTTCAGGTATCGAACACAATTAGGTAACCACTGGACATTTAAAAAAATCTACTAAAAAGAAATTGAAATTAAACATGTCTACGGAACCGTCAGTGGAAAAGTACAACTCATTCTTTTGAGGCTCTTCCTTTCTTTATTTCTTTCCGTATTTCTTAGATAAGTATTTTTTGAGGGACGTATAATCTCCCCCTCATTATGATTGGTTGAAGAGGTGTTTTGATGTCTATATTGAAATTATTGAGTTACTAGCATTTCTTCTGAATAAAATATTGTTGTTCGAGATATAATATCCAGCTTTTTACAGCTAGGGGAGTAGGTAGGAGTGTTGTACTTGAGTAATTGCAGACTGCACGGTTGGTGCGGTGGCTGGGCAACTGGCTGCCGTGCAACGTGTCGCGGGTTCGATTCCCGCACGAGACAACACTTTGTGTGATCCACAAATTGTTGTTTCGGGTCTGGGTGTCATTGTGTATGTGAACTTGTATGTTTGTAAACGCACCCACGATACAGGAGAAAATCCTAGTCTGGGGCAAAGTTTTTTTTAAAAAAAAAAAGCTTTTTACAGCTAGGGGAGTAGGTAGGAGTGTTGTACTTGAGTAATTGAGTTTTTGAAATTTGATTTTGTCGTTTCGTTTGGTTTTGAAATTAGTGGCCAAAATGAATAGCCGAAGCGTAATTAAAAATTTCTATTATAAATTATGTTTTGTCTATGGATTGAATCACTCAAAAGTGCTCTTAAGGAACATTTTCCTATGAGCTGCGGAGGACTTAACGGGTAACCGGGGATCCGACTCGAAGTGCCGGAGTAGGAACCGGGGTTGTTTATAGTTAGTAAGAGCCTGACACGTTATCTCGCCTAACTCGGACGGGAGATATCTTTGGATGACTGTACATAATTTTGATCTACCCAAAAACGTTACTCGTGAACTTGTGTTCAATAGTTAAGCTGGCACTCATTCGACCAACCAAACAGTCTGAGGCCTTAGTATGAGTTTGTTTTACGTATAAAAGTCATCGCAACGAGTACACGTTCGGCCTCTGGTTCCAAGAAGGTAGAAATGTACGGTTATATAAAATACTATGCCCGCGACTTCGTACGCGCAAATCCCATTTTCCCATTCGTGATTTTCGGTGATACAGCAAAAAATATTGGATAAAAAGTGTCCTATGTCTCCGTCTCCTGGGTCTAATCTACCTCCCCACCAATTTTCAGCCAAATCTGTTCTGCAGTTCTTGAGTTATAAGTGGTGTAACTAACACGACTTTCTTTGATATATTTGATTTCAGAAATCCATTTTATTTTCATTTAAAAGTAATCTTTACTTATTTAAGTTTAACTCGTCGAGTACCGTCATTATACATAGACACAATTATAGAACAATAGGTTGCGGTCACCGGTGACCGCTTGGTGTTTGACAGTTTAAAGTTCAAGTTTCACTCGTATTACAAGGTTTAATTAAAAGGAAAACGTATAAACGAGTGAAACATTTAATTTATTTTGCCATGTTATCAAAGTTATTAGTTAATTCTCAATAGATTTAGTTCATGGAGTTAATCAATACACCCACATCACCCCTACATCAGAGATTCTTAGTAAAATAATTTAGAAAACAAGTATTCTCTGTTATACAACATAACATTCTCGCATTTTGGTGTTCGAATGGATAGGCAGAGCACAATATAGTGACAAATTTATCTATGACTGTCAACCATTAAGGTTACACATCATAATTTATAGTACGGAAGCATGCTTAAACGAGCACTTGGCGTTTAATAGCATCTGTCGAAATGTAGTTCTAAATTAGCATTCTGATTTCGGGCATGCACGTTTTTTTTTATGGAATAGGAGGCAAACGAGCAGACGGATCACCTGCGATCAGCGCCGCCCATGGATAAATGATGAACGTGAATCAAAATGCGTTCGATTTCTGAATATGCTGCGTCTTTGTCTGCCTTGCCAAGTGTGACTGCCGGACAAGAGGTCTCGGGTTCAGTTCCCGATCAGGCGAAGTATGCCTGGGGTTTTGTTTTTAAATAAAATCCCAGCAGTAGCATGGAGTTTGGTATTGTGGCCAGTATATGGCAATAGGCTCACCCCCTATTACATGGGACTCATAACATAAATAGTGATAAGTGGATGTTTGTTACATTGAACAATAGCATTAAGTGCCATATATGTGCACCTCTGCCTACCCCTTCGGGGGTAAAAGGCGTGATGATGATGTTATTTTGATCATGCTCAATAGAACACCTTCTAGCATGCTATTTTAGAGAATGTACATGTATTATAGTCTTTACTATAACCAGGGTTAACCAGGGCAGGTTGGACATGCTATCCGACGGATTATCGGGGCTCCGGCTCGACGTCCAGGAGAAGGAACGGGGTGGTTTTTACTGACTAAAACTAAGAGTTTGAAACTCCCTCCCGCCTCACCCAGGCGGGAGCAGTCAGTCGACGATTTTCCCCGCTTAAAAAAAAAATCCGGCCTGTATACTATTCTTATATTCAGCTTATTACTAAGAAAACGCTAATAGTAATACAGCTGACAGTCGATTATTAACTTTATTACAAGACAATAAAGCTGATAGAGCTAAAACAAAAAGATACATATAGAAACGTTCGTACATTTTTATATTTTACGTATCCTCTACTCCTTTCTACAATATTATAATGAAAAATCAGCTCAACGACCTCTTCAAACCACAATATGACTACTCAAAAACATTTATCTACAGGATAAAACGAAAATAAAAATATCTGTCATTCGTATTTCAAAAATTCCATTCTCAATAAACCCCTTGAAGCGGCGAGCACGGCGAGCACCCAATATTTTTCATCTTCACTCTACAAATCATTCAATCGTTCGTTCACTCGGTCTTTATGCCGTCGAAGCGTACAACGCATTCATTCCTTTTGAAGTGCAACGTAAAGGACTCACCAACGTCAAACGTATTGATCGAGTGGACCTATGTGTGCGTGAACCGCCGTTATGATGGTAGTAACCATCATAACTTGAGCCCCGCCGTGTTCAGACTTCCGTTTGTGTTAACACGTTTCAATACAACAAAGGACGCTAGGTAGGTCAACGTATAATGGTTTATTATGTATGTTATCGCGTGGTTGTAATTTATTTCATAGATTCAAACTATGTAATTGTAATGGAAAATTAATTATAGTTGAAGGCTTATTTACTGGTGTTAGGGTCGCGGTCACGCTATTATCTTGATTAATGCAGAAGTTTTTGGTCATGGATTAAACGTTTTACATTTATAAGACAGTCAAAGTCAAAGCATTTATTTCAATTAAACTGACAAACATTGCGAGGACACCGGTGACCGCAACCAATTGTTCTTTAATTGTGTCTATAATAACGGTACTCAACGAGTTAAACCATAATTTGGTACCTACTTTTAAAACGTCAACAAATACAAAATAAATAATAGTCTGTCAGTCAGTCCGTCAATGAAGCTAGGTGAAGCTAGGTGCTCATTCCAAAATGAAGATTTGTATGGAGAAGAACTAGCAGGGAACTCCATTCGTTACTCATTTTTTTAAAAGTATTTTCTTTCAGTTCTCTGATACGTATTCAAATACTGTACGAAAAAACGGACGAACGGACGTAATGAAGCATAAAAATATCAGTGGCTTATTTATCTGTGCGTGGTTACCACGTTACCAGACTTAACAAAATTATAGATGTCCTTCGAGTCACTGTGTGTGTATTCTGCGTGTAACTCTATAGTAGCCAGGGTGGTACGCGACAAGCTCCGCGCCTGGGCTCCCCCGCTCACCCAGAGTCTCCGGCAAGAAGTCTTGGAGGAGGTGATTGGCACCCTGTTCCCTCGACTGTGGAGGGGGTTCACCCCTCCGTATATGACTCCGCCCCCTGCGGTGCCCGACGCGGGCTACAGCAACGACGACGACGACATCGTCCCAGAGGTGACCGAGGCAGAATTGAGAGCGGCGGTGCGCCGGATGGGCGCCAAGAACACCACCCCAGGACCCGACGGCCTGCATGGCAAGGCATGGGTCCTGGCCTCAGAGGCTCTCGGGCCTCGATTGATTGGTCTCTACAGCGCATGTCTGGAGAGAGGCCAGTTCCCGCTTCTCTGGAAAGCGGGAAAACTGGTCCTCGTGCGGAAGACGGGGCGCCCTGCGGACTCTCCGTCCGCGTACCGGCCCATAGTGTTGCTCGACGAGGTGGGGAAAGTCTTCGAAAGAATCATTTCGAACCGCCTCGTCGCGCACCTGACGGACATTGGGCCGGACTTGTCGGACGGCCAGTTCGGCTTCCGCAGAGGGCGCTCCACGGTGGACGCCATCATGCGCGTTAGAGACCTCACGACGGGGACTGCAGTGTCCAGGGGTAAGGTCGTAGTGGCGGTGTCTCTGGACATCGCCAACGCCTTCAACTCCCTGCCCTGGAGCTGCATCTTGGAGGCACTCCGATATCATCGGGTGCCTACCTACCTCCGTCGTGTAATCGAGGCTTACCTGACGGACAGGTCCGTCAGCTACCCCGGTCACCGGGGCGAGTGGAACCGGCGAGAGATGGCACGCGGTGTTCCACAGGGTTCGGTTCTGGGGCCGCTCCTGTGGAACATCGGCTATGACTGGGTGCTGCGCACCGACCTCCCGAACGGCGTTAGCACAATATGCTACGCCGACGATACGCTGGTGCTAGCGCACGGGAGGTCACACCAGGCGGCGGCCGACTTAATGGCGACAGCGGTTGCGACAGTCGTTGAGAGAATCCGGCAGTTGGGACTCGAGGTGGCGCTCCACAAGTCCGAGGCCATGTGTTTTCATGGCCGCGGGAACGCGCCACCTCCGGGTGGGTCCCAAATAACGGCGGGAGGAGTTACCATCGACGTCGAGACGACGATGAAGTACCTAGGACTCGTCCTCGACAGTCGGTGGAACTTCATAGAACACTTCCGACGTTTGGCCCCAAAGTTGGAGAGGACGGGGGCTGCGTTTAAACGCATCCTCCCCAACCTCGGGGGGCCAAACGCCTCCTGCCGGAGGTTATACGCCGGGGTCGTGCGGTTCATGGCCCTCTACGGCGCCCCTGTTTGGGCGCCAAACCTGTTGCGGCGTCCCGCTCGGACGCTGCTCATGGCACAGAGGGTCATGGCGATCCGAATGATCCGCGGATACCGCACGATCTCTGGGGAGTCGGCGAACCTCCTTGCCGGATTACCGCCGTGGGATCTGGAGGCGAAGGTGCTCGCGCGCGTGTACGGCATGCGCGCGGAGGCACGTCGCCGGGGCGAAACCCGCTGCCGCGCCAAATAGGTGCGTGGCGGGATGAGCTCCGGCGCGATCTCATGGCGGAATGGCAGCAACGACTGTCGCAACCGAGGGCTGGGCTCGCTGCCATCGCAGCGGTAAGTCCCCTCTTTGAGGAGTGGCTTGAGAGACGCTACGGCGTCCTCACCTACCGCCTGACGCAGGTCCTCACCGGACATGGAAGTTTCGGGAGGTACCTGTGTCTGATGGGGCGGGAGGAAACGCCCGGGTGTCATCACTGCGAGGACCGCCCTGAGGACACGGTGGAACACACGGTGGGAGAATGCCCTTCGTGGGCTGAGCACCGCCGTGTCCTCAGGGAAGTGATCGGCGATGGCGACCTCTCGCGTCCGGGCCTAGTGCAGGCCATGATGCGGAGCGAGGGGGACTGGGATGCCGTCTCCTCCTTTTGCGAAGCAGTGATGCTAGCTAAGGAGGAGGCGGGACGCGTGAGGCAGCGAAGCGCTGCCTCCTCGCAACCCAGCCATCGCGAAGGACACACCGGGCGTCGGGGATCGCGAGACGATCTCCGGCCACCGTAAGCGCGGGCCTGCGGACGGCGAGCATGGGTGGCTCCCCGTCCGACCAGAAACAGACCCGAGCGTACGGCGCGTCGCGTTCCGCGCGCGCCTCAAAGAGCCATCAGACCACCACAGATGGGGCCCAATACGGCCGATGCCGATTCGGAGTCGCGGAGAACCTAACGGGTAACCGGGGCTCCGGCTCGACGTGCAGGAGAAGGAACGGGGTGGTTTTTAGTCAGTAAGAGTCTGACACTCCCTCCCGCCTCACCCAGGCGGGAGAAGTCATTCGATGATTTTCCCCCCTTAAAAAAAAAAAAAAAAATAGTAGCCAGGTGCCACAGTCTTTGCTTCAAGAGACAAAGTGTGGGAGAGCCATGCTTCGGTACGAATGGGCCGGCTCGACGGAGTGATACCACGGCGTCACAGAAAACCGACGTGAAGCAACGCTTGCGTTGTGTTTCGTCGTGTGAGTGAGGCTACCGGATGCCCAATTACCCTCCCCTTCGCCAAACTCCCCAATTCCTGAATCCCCAACGATCCTCAAACTCCCAATCAACAAAAGGCCGGTAACGCACTTGTAACGCCTTTGGTGTTCCAGGTGTCCATGGGTGACGCCGATTGCTTATCATCAGATGATCCGTGTGCTCGTTTGCCGGCTTATGCCGAACGATTTATTTTGTTTTTATTTGTCTTATATAAAAAAAGACAAATAAAAACAAAATAAATCGTTCGAATCATTTTAAATTGTCACGGATTAAACAAAGTATCTATCCATACTTTGATACCTATCAGTGACTCCATTTTATGTATTCCCGTATCGATTCGTACGGCTTCCTATTGTAAAAGCAATCGATTTGGGCTGACTTACAATATGATACCGTAAATCCTTATCCTGCTGACTTTTGGTCGAGGGAACTTACTGAGCATTGATGTAGTGATTTTTCCTCAGGTCGTTATGTTTTATATAAAATTGGATGTCGGATTTTCGAACAAGATTTTTTGGTTTCGATTTTTGAATCAATTATACGTATCTCACTAGAGTTCTTTTTTTGTCTTTACTACATATTCAACTCCAAGCCATAGGCTGTGACGCGGAGGACTTAACGGGTTACCAGGGCTCCGGCTCGATGTACAGGAGAAGGAACGGGGTAGTTTTTAGTCAGTAAGAGTCTGACACTCCCTCCCGCCTCACTCAGGTGGGAGCAGCCATAAGATGATTTTACCCCCTTAAAAAAAAGTCATAGGCTGTGGCATTCTTTATTGTCATATTTTTATTGGTATTTATATAGGTTCGATAATACCTTTTCAATAATCGGGAACCCTGATCCAGAACTAATAGCATAACTTGGTGAAAAGACAAACAAAAAACATTCTTTTTTCCATATCTCTTTACGATGCTTCATTATGACTGCTCTTTACTGTCTACAAGTTGAATACTAAAATTGGAACAATCACGAAATATTTGTACCCGCTATAAGTAACTGCCTAAATGTTTTACTGCTCTCAATTTTAACCTTGAACTCATTGTTAACTATAATATAATTGATCAAATCTAAGTTTCATGTTTCGAAGCTTTTAAATTGTGACTAACCGAATTTTATGTTAGCTTTATTTTTTTATTTTATTTTTTAGGATTTTCTCCTGTGTCGTGGGTGCGTTTACAAACATACAAGTTCACATACACATGACACCCAGACCCAGAACAACTATGGTAAAATGGGGTGAATGGAGTTTGAGCCGCGAAAAGAGACAGAAGAGGGGTGAATCGATACTATGAAGAATTTCCTTATATCTATTCACCCCTCTTCTGTCCCTATTCACCTCTCGATCCCTATTCACCCCATTTTACGGATTTGTGGAGCACACAAAGTGTTGTTCCGTGCGGGAATCGAACCCGCGGCACGCTGCATGGCAGCCGGTTGCCCAGCCACCGCACCAAAGGTGCAGTCAAAGCTTTATGTATAGTTAGTAATTAGATTTATAAGATTATAAAAACAATATTAATAATAAAAGTACACATGCTCTATAATGGCACGCTAAAAGGCGTTCTATTAACAGGGGCGTAGCTAGCGCCGTATCTGCCGTATCAATTATACGGGGCCCCCGGACTACAGGGGCCCCCAACGTGCCTAAGCAAAAATTAATAAAAACTTCCCAATTTTTATTATATTTCAGTAATCATAAAAGTAAAAAAAAAACAATTTTTCCCGCGTAAAGCATGCGTTCAAAGGTTGGCAGAAACTTAGAAAAATAAAAGTAATTAAGGTCTGCTAATTAGAGCAGAGGGAGTTGCCTGAAAATATTTTCAGTTTTCACACAAATTATAAGTATTTTATTTGAAAAATCTCTTATTAGAAATGGTTACCCTTCAAGGGTAAACCCATAAACAAATTTTTATACGGGGCCCCCCCTGTGCACGCTACGCCACTGTCTATTAAACTGTCAAATACCAAGCGGTCACCGGTGACCGCAACCTATTGTTCTATAATTGTGTCTGCAAAACCGGTACTCGACGAGTTAAGTATGTTCAAAAATATTATTAAATATTCAAAAATCGAATACCAGTCGATTCACAAGCACGCCCGAAATGAGCATTCTAATTTTGAATGACATTCCGACACACATGCTGTTTTTAGTGGCTCAATTGAAGCATGCTTACGTACTTGAAATTAGCTTGATTGTGTAACAGTAGCTCTACTCAGAAAAAGAAAAAACTCTCTGATTTTTTTTTATGGGTTTACCGGTAAAGGAGCAGACGGATCACCTGATGGTAAGCAATCGGCGTCGCCCATGGACACCTGGAACACCAGAGGCGTTACAAGTGCGATGCCGGCCTTTTGGGATTAGGAATTTGAGAATTGTTGGAGATTCAGGGATTGGGGAAAGGGGGGAGGGTAATTGGGCATCCGGTAACCTCACTTACACGCCGAAACACAACACAATGTTATTTCACGTCGGTCTTCTGTGAAATAAAAAAATAACAGCAGTTTGTGTGCACACACGATTTAAAAAAAGTGATATTTTATTTCAACAAACATGCTACTAATATGCTTAATTGCTGTTTATTCGCTTCGATATCTTATTCAAAGTATTTTGTATATTTCAATAGATATATTTGTGTTGCTCATACTATAATTAGGTTAACTAAAAATCGCGGGTTGCTCACGCGAATATACTGAGAAAAGCCCTACTAGTTTCGAACCATAGATGGATTCTTCCTCATGAGCAGCGTGCGCGGTCGCGGCGATGTCGCGCAGCCTACTGCGCGCCCTCTCAGTATATTCACGTGAGTAACCTGCGATTTTTAGTTAATTTAGTATGTCTCACGATAGTTATTATAAATACAATTAAGTTGATATGATATTAATTTAATCTATTTTGATCAATTAAGTATTTAATATTTATTTTCTATCAATATATTTTAATTTTTATATTGGCAACATTATACAGTCTACACAATTATTTACACAATACGAATGTTTACATAGTTATTCAGATAAAAATGCCGGCAGTATGAACAATAAAATAATGTCAGAGTGCACAAGATATAAATTATAGCAGAAAGAAGTGACTCAAAAACTTCCTAAGATAGTGATAATTAGTGGTTAAATACATTATTGTGATTGTAACAAAATTTTGGTAAGATCAAGTTGAAAGATTCTATTGTCTTTGTGTCTATAGATATCCAGGACTTTGATATTGGATTACGTTTCTTTTGCAGTGTAGTAGATTTTTTTATTTCTATAAATATTTCCTAGACATTTAAACACTTGATTGCTTGCCCAGTATACATCAAAGAGTTATTTCTTTGAATATACTATTTGTAAATATATATAACTTCATAAATAAACAATTATTCAAGATGATCATGATGATTCTTGCATCTAGATGCAAACGAATTCATCTTTACCATTCTATTACTTTATTCACCGAATAATTCTAATAAGGAAACAAAATATGTATAGTTAATATCCACTTAGTCCTTCATCCAATCAAACCAAGAACATGTTTTGCAGTAGCTCACCTAACCTTACTAACGAACCTCACACATTTCCCATTAAAAAAAAACACAAACACGTAAAAACCACAGCCAACATTTGCACAAATCAACGCTACGAATCCATAAAACCAAACAGTACACGTCAAGCCAAAATAACGGTAACACGATCAACAAAAAATCTTTACGTGAATATGTCCAATAAGCCTGGCATTTGCAAATACACTGTACAATTGTAGGGTAGTGGAACAGTGGGTGTTTATATCAGAGGCGAAATAAAACTAGAGAGCGCCCTAGCACCTCATATGTACCTCTAACTTTTGTTTGGCGCCACGGCTACTCTATTGGCAGTTGGACATGCGCGTTTCGCGGCGCCCCTTTGTAACTTGGCGCCCTTGCCTACTTTGCCTAAGAGATAATACGGCTCTGGTTTGTACGTTTGCACAGTCGATGTGGTGTACTGGGGGGTCGTTTTTCTGCAAGACAGTGTACTCGAGGGCACAGCGAACGTGAAATTTTAATGTACACACGTATCGCTAATGTGCTGACATGTTGCGTTGGTTGTTGTTTGAATTGAAACCGTGTTTATGTTGGTGTTATAATTTATTTACCTGAATGTCAGAGGTATTCTTCAACCCCAGTTGAAGAATACCTCTACTACCTCTACACACCCCAGTGTGTTACGTGAAATTTAAGACAGTTGAATTATATTCATTTACTTGTCTGATGCTCGTATATTATGTTCTACGATGCATGAAGGAGTCCTGTAGTTAAATAATTATCTACTGGCAGATCACTATGACGTAATGAATTAATCTGGTATGTGTATATTAATAGAACCGCAATTAATGTAAAACTTAAAAGATAAGAAACATCAGATTGTGTGTTTGTAAATTGTACTGACGACTTTCTTCTCTACTCCTTAATGTAATATATACCATTCTTCTACTATCCTGCTACAAGGGTGGCTTTACATTGTTCTCACATATATATTTACAATATTCGAATATGTATCAGAGAGATTATAAACATGCTATTTTTTAAAAGAGTAACGAATGGAGTTTCTTGCTCGTTCTTCTCCACTCGAATCTACTTTAAAGAACGAGCGCCTAGCTTCACTGACGGACAGACTAACAGACTATTATTTATTTATTTGATGACGTTTAAAAAATACCAAATTATGGTTTAATAATTGCAATAAATGCTTTTGAGTTTGAGTTTGAAAATACCAAGGTCTGAGGACGCATGAATGTATCTTTGTTACGTAAGATATATAATAGTCTGAAATATCAATTGTGCTACATTTTATCTCAAAAACGCGAACTTTATAAATAAATTAAATAAAAACGCTACACATATAAATTTCCGCCATTGTATAACCTAACTCTCAGCCCGCGATCTCTCCCCTGAGACGTGTTGCGATACCGTACAAACTCCATGATATCATACGACCCGAGGTCAAGTAATGCCCTCTTATCTTCACTGAAGAGGGTCTACAAATCGCTGGTAAAAATCATATTTTGTTTTTATTTTGTTGGTGTGATAGGGGTCTTGAATCATAATGTAGTAATGTGATGAATAACATTGAAATGCAATATTGTGTAGCTTACCCCAACGTTCGTAAATTGTCGAATTGATTTATTGTGTGTAATTCAATTAATGTTTTTTGTGAAAAAACGTATATGTACATAAAAATGAATAGGAAACAATTTTACTGGACCATAAAAACAGGTTTTAGTTAACCGGTGCAGTGACTTTAAAGACCTCAAATAAATTACTTCAGGTTAAATGACCGCATCATTGCTTCCTACCAAACGAGACAGAGGCCAAACGTCGACCCATCAAATACAAACGAAAAAAAAAAAAAGAATTAATTGGTTATCAAAATGAAGACTGTTAATGGCAAGAATCTTGAATTGTGCCTAGTATCTGGGTACAAGACTAATCACATTGCCTCTTAAGTACCTCAGGTAAATAAAAGACAATTTTGCATACAAACGACAATCTAAAATCATATTGCTTTTAAAATTTAGCTCACGTCACAACGCTACAAATCTTCAAGATTAATGGCAGGCTATGTCAAACGACAGATCATCTCGATCTGATACTGCGAACAGGATTACAAGCGTGCGTCTTGTTACTGAGCTCAGGGAAGCTTCCTTTGATGATAACACGAAAGATGTTTTATACAGATGTAAAAGGAACGCTTTTGAAAAAAAATTGTTTATAGGTACAATCTTAATCGTTTTTGTTCTCGTGTTATTCAAGCAGCATCAACCTATATTACAACTATGAATACATAAATTAAACTTACTTACCTGTCTTCAGTTTTTGAAAGCGTTAAATTTACAATTACAAATACCCTGTATGTATAGGTAAGATTGCCTCGATGGTCGAGCGGTTACAAAATCCACTACCCAGCAAGCAAGAAGTTTCGGTTATACCTAAAGGTATAACCGAAAAACTGTCTGTTAAAACAGACACCAGTCTCTTAATTGTAACATATTATATAATTAGTATCCGTAGAGTAGTTTTGAGAAAATAAAGATTTTTATTATTATTATTATTATATAGTATTTCTATATACTACCCGACCGTACAACGGATGGGGCCCAATAGTACTGATGCCGATTCGGAGTTGCGGAGAACCTAACGTGTTACCGGGGCTCCGGCTCAAAGTGTAGGAGTAGGAACGGAGTGGTTTTTAGTCAGTAAGAGTCTGACGCTTCCTCCCGCCTCACACAGGCGGGAGAAGTCATTCGATGATTTTCCCCCCTTAAAAAAGTATTTCTATATACTACGTGCTCTCACTATGAGTAATTTTCGAAAAAATCGTCAAGATACTAGACAAGAAGTTTCGTCTTTAGATTAGTACGTAGTTTAGATTTGTGCTAGTACCCTCGCCCTCTATTACATGACACTTATACACAACTGATGGAAATGAGTGTTATGTTATATATCTAAATAATTCTACGAAATGATAAGGTAAAGGAATAGGAGAAAAATCGAATTAACAAAAAGACTTCATTACTACATCACACGACACACTTCAGTCGTATAGTCTCTCTCCACATAAGACGATTGATGTAAAATCACGACTCGACTTCTAGTCGAATCGTCTGTTCACACCCTTAATGCGCTTGTCCATTGCTTCCGACACATTTACGCGGGTGGAAGATCACTGTTTGAAAGTATTGTGTTATCCAGTTTCTATTTTGATTATTGGGAAGTGCAGAAATTCGTTACTCACAATTAATATATTATTATTTAACTTTTCGTCAAGTCTGAACTTATTTATCTTCCATACATTATTCTTTATTTTTAGTTAACTGTAAATACCATAATTATTACAGATTGCAAAGATGTTAACTGTGTGGAACATAGTTTACTTTTCTTCCTTATTATTTCTATATCTAGTTTAGATTACAATTACAATAACAGTATACATGGGATAACAATAACATAACTCAAAGAATTAAAAATAAACCTATTTATCTTTTAGCTCTATACAAATCCGGATTTCCTTATCGTAAATATGATTGTTTTGTTAAAAGGATTGTAGTCGTAATCTAAAGTATTTGTTTGTGTATTTTAATTTCTTTGTTATTTGATTTCCAAATAATAATCGCAAGTTTTATAAACTAAACATACAATAACATATCCTTACTAGTTATTATTATTATTATTTTTTATATATATAATATTATAAATCGGAAAATGAGTTTGTTTGTTTGTTCCGCTTTCACGCCGTAACTACTAAACCGATTGCTTTGAATTTTTGCAGACGTAAAGTTAGAAGTCTGGATTAAATAATAGGGTACTTTTTATCCCGGAAAATTTTGATATTCTCGAGGAAAAACGAAATCATTGGTATAGATGGCGCTGTGTGTATATGTCACATAGGCTACTTTTTATCCTTTTGTGACGCGAGCGAAGCCGCGGGGAAAAGCTAGTGTAGGATAATCTTACAAAATCAATCAATCAAAATCTTGGTATGTGTGTGTGTCGCAGGGCTCATCGCGTACCTACAAGCCGCTTTCTTAGACGTTTAGATGGAACACAAACATTAATAATAGGTGACTGACAAATGGACATATCGTATCACATAACATTACATAGCATCACGCCTTTTATCCCCGAAGGGGTAGGCAGGTGCACACAAAGGTAACACTCACTATTCACTATTAATGTCGTGAGTCCCATGTGGGGTGAGCCTATTGCCATATACCGGGCACATGTCCAAACTCCGTGCTAATACTGAGATTTTTTAAAAGCCCAGTAATACTTTGCCCGACCCGGGAATCGAACCCGAGACCTGGCAGTCGCACTTGCGACCACTCGGCCAACGGGGCAGTCGTATTTATCGTGTCACTTTTCAAAGTTATATTTTTAATCGAATCGAATGATTTATAACTTAAAACGCTACATCATTTATTATTTGAATCGCTCCAACCGCAATCCAAAAGTCAACGACCTCAGCAATGGCTGGCAGTGGAAAAGCGCGCTAAAACGCGTCCTATCTTAGTGACGTCACTCCAGTGATTGATCGAGCAAAGAAAATGCCATGTCATTCCTACGAACACAGTTTCGTAAAGGGAACTAGCTTTTTGAACCGCCAAATTGACTTGCGAATGCGAATTTTAACCTTATATCGTTGGTATAAAGACTTTTTTGGATTTAGGTTGCAGTTGATTTGTTACTTGTAGATATTAATGTAATGACTATTGATTTTCTGAGGTTGATTCGAAAATATAATATGTATTTAACTGCGTAACACATACAATATCATTATATTTAAATTATCTTGCTAGGTATTAAAAATGTAACTAGACAAAACTAGGAACCAAACCTTATACCCTATGCTTGCTGGTGGTCTGATCAATGATGCGGGTTACTCACAATATAGAGGTAGTAAATCTCTGTAATTGTTGTTCCCGGCTTAACAAGCCGGGAATTGAACTTAAGACCTCTATCGATCTCGTGTCTGATAAAACAATACCTATAAGTTAATTGGTATCTATAAAAATTATTCCGTAGGCAATTTGCCCAAACTGCCTACTGACCTTTATATTTATTTACCCAATAAAATCTATATACAACATAAAAGCAGATAATTTGCCACTCGATAAACTCACAAAATTTATTACGTTTACATTTTTACGAACAGAATAAAATTATGATTTTTATCGTTAAAAGCGAGTACCTTACCGACTGCTGTTAGCGACGATTCGATGTAATATCAATAAAAGGTTTTATGCTGGCTGAATGACGAGTTACCTTCGTCTTTTTCATTGAAGTGTTAAAAAATTGAAACGTCATGTCATTCTGATATCGCGACACGTGTAATATCTATAGAATAATCGTTATAGAAATGTAAAATAAGGTAGATATTTGCAATGAATGAGTAGGATTTATAAATATTATTATTTTGAGTTAAAGTATGAGATGGAAAAGATAGTTTTGTAGTAATCATACGACACTTATACCTCTATTTACCTGGATGTACGGACGTGGTAGAAGCGAAAAAAGTATGTAGACTGCGCTCTGTAGTTTCTATTTGTGTACTTTTTCACATTATTACTACCTTTTTACATTCAAACGCACTGGTTCCCAGCTACTAGGTATCATTTTTCTTTAGTAAGAACCACTCACAATTCAACTGAGGTTATTGACTACTGAAACGAACAAATTGGTTTTACAAAGCTTTCCGAATAACAGATCAAGTTACAACTAAAAGCAGATAAGTACTCAATGAGTTAGCGGCAAAGAGATTTTATCGTTTTATTTACCTATGTATCGTAAAAGTGAAAGTCTGTTTCTATTATTGTTTCAAAAAAAATTATAAGATTCTATACCCCTACTGCAGTGGTGGTGGCGACCGTTTTTTACGCACCAAATGGCACAAGTGTTAGAAAATATTTTTGTCCAATCACAGCAGCTGTTAAATATTAAACGTCTAATGGGGTGACACTAGCTTATTCCCTATTGGACGAAGAACGAGAGGCACACACTAGTGCCATCTAGTGAGCAAGAATGCAAAAAGTCCTTCCTATATAACACCCACGGAATATAGAATACAATGGAAGTAGCAAGTAGGCGTGGCATGCGTGCCACAATTAAGCAGTGTACTGCTTACTCGAGGCTAATTCGAGTTCAGTCTCGTTCGAACATCGCGTCGAGTTGCTAGTCTCGTGACAAATACATATTTCTTCAACTATGCCGTTTTGTTCCATTTGGCGTGTAAAAATGATAGCAGCCGAAAAATCGTAAAAATGGAGGTGTTTCGTATCATCGGTAAGTACTTACAATTTTCATTGTTTTCTTGTAGAAATCTTATTTTATTTCAATTTACAAAAACGGTTATTAAAATAATATTATTCACTAAAACGGTTAGTCAAAATCAACCTTACGCCTTCAAGATAAAGTTTATTTTGGAGTTATTCCATTCAATAGAACATTCTCGCCAGTTCTACGCTACTCAAATAGTGATGTAGTCAAATCACATATTGAATTTATCGATTGATATCGATGCAAGTGCAATATAACATTTATTTAGATATTTTTTTTATTATTATTTTAGTGGTGACCCCGACGTGATTGGAAGCAACCTTCACTTCACGGAGCAGATCAGCACCGTCATCCTTATCTCCCTCTCATTTATCACATTATCCATATAAAGTTTGTAAAAAATTATGTAATAATTGTTACTTATATTGCCTATGTGAAATAAAAAAAATGACTTTTTGAAAAAAGAAACTAATAAAAAATACGAACAAAATGGTTTTTGATTTACATGTAAATAAATACTTACCCTTTTTTGTTACGTTTAAAAAGTTATCAATGACATATTAATTTTATTATTTTAATACTGTCACACTATCGCAGTCAATATTTTTTTTCACATTATTTTTAAAACACATTTTCATATTATCGATATTATTTTTATCGAATTAGGCTACATCACTATCTGAGTAGAGACCCGCATTCGAGCCAGTGATAAGCCATTCAAATATCACCTATATTCTTACGACATTAAAGTTCAAACCAAGTACCACTTTTCGTCGCTAGATGACATTGTTAAACGCCATCTAGCGACGAATGGCGGTACTTGGTAGTCCAAAATATACTTTTTTATTTTGATTTCTAGTGCATTAATTTTAAAGTTGCATATCGTATGATATTTTTTTTGCATTTCGTTTACGCCCGTATTTTTTTCTAACCAATCGTAACTTCCGATTTATAGTATGAGTAAATTATAAATGTATTAGTTTGGCGACACCGGTTCTGGCAGAAATATTGTTTCAAGCTACTTCCATTGTATTCTATATTCCGTGATAACACCTTACTATTATCCGTATATCAAATCAAAATCACCAACGATCTCATCTCGTTGTCCTTATCTTATTCCTATAATAACTATCTCCACCTCTTTTTTTTTCAGAGGATGAGAAGGCCTCGTCGACATCGATGGCTGACGGTGTCCGTATTCTTCATAGCATACTCCGTGTTCCAAGCTATCTACAGCCCATCAAACGCTTCGGAGCCTATCGACAAGCCTGCTGAAGATATACCCATAGGACCACCCACCAATAAACCTGAAGTTACTCCGAAACTTGGAACTACTAGTATTGGTAAGAGTGGTCATACTAAAACACGTTGACGCCAACTTCGGTCACCGACACTTAGCGAATGATTTTTTTTACCAACGGTTTTCTGTCGGCAGTCAAAGGCTTACTTAAAATACAATGGTCGCAGTTATCTCTTCTCATCTGGCTACACGACGAATTCGAAAAACGAACGCCCTTCGACGATAGCCCCTTCCTAGGGGAAGTTGAGGGTTGTTGGGGATTCAGAGATAGGTCCCTGAATCCCCAACAACCCTCAAATTCCTCCCCAAAAGGCCGATAACGCACTTGCAACGCCTCTGGTGTTCCAGGTGTACATGGGCGACGCCGATTGCTTACAATCAGGTGATCAGTCTGCTTGTGTACCGGCTTATATATTTTCTAATTCCTGATTGTAGAAAAATGATTTGTTTTTTTTTTTATTTAATTTATCTTAATACAAGAGGTGTGGTACAGGTCGACTTAATGCCTTGGGCATTGTCACCTAATCAATCTTCTTGAGCTCTTCAACACAATCTTCTTGCTCTAAAGCTTCAAGATATAACATTTAAGAATAGTGTTGATTAAACTAATGGTTAACATAGACGCTGTAGCTAAACCCTCTTCGTTAGCGGAATGCCCTGCGTGGGCTGAGCACCGCCGTGCCCTCAGGGAAGTGATCGGCGATGGCGACCTCTCGCGTCCGGGCCTAGTGCAGGCCATGATGCGGAGCGAGGGGGACTGGGATGCCGTCTCATCCTTTTGAGAAGCAATCATGCTAGCTAAGGAGGAGGCGGGACGCATGAGGCAGCGAAGCGCTGCCTCCTCGCAACCCAGCCATCGCGAAGGACACACCGGCATCGGGGATCGCGAGACGATCTCCGGCCACCGTAAGCGCGGGCCTGCGGACATAGAGCATGGGTGGCTCCCCGTCCGACCAGAAACAGACCCGAGCGTACGGCCGCCTCACCCAGGCGGGAGCAGTCATTCGATGATTTTCCCCCTTAAAAAAAACTCTCTTCGTTACCTTAATATAATTGAACAATCATACCTTTCCAGATGAGAGTCCACTATCCTCGGCCCCCAATACACCACCATCGGAGAAGAAGACAGAAGATGAAGAAGGTCCCCCGGCAGGTGGCAAGAAGGGCATGAAGGGGCTCGAAGAAGATGACGACCCTGACAAGAAGGACCAAAAGGATGCCGGTTATGTTGAGGTATGAAATTTTCTTAAGTATATTGTTAAAGACACTTAAAATGTTTAGGATATCGTCAAAACATTTCAAAGAAGTATTAGACATAATTCCATAGTCTGTTGGTTCTGGTGTCATGTGTATGTGAACTTGTTTGTTTGTAAATGCACCCACGATATAGCAGACATCATAGTGGTGCTACGTTAAAAAGAGTTTGGAAATTTTGAAGAAGTATTATCCGATTTTCTTGTGAAGCTGGTTGGAATGTCGTGTGACACACACCACAGTGTCGTGGTGGTCTGGAGGTTTAAGACGCTCGCTTCTCATGCATGAGGGTGCGGGTTCGAAACCTACCAACGGCAAGTACCAATGTGACTTTTTCCGAGTTATATGTACTTTCTAAGATTATTTAGACACCACTGACAAACGGTGAAGGAAAAACATCGTGAGGAAACCTGGGCTTATAATTTCTAATTATAAGTTTGAAATCGCCAACCCGCATTGAGCAAGCGTGGTGATTAACGCTCTAACCTTCTCCGTGTGAGAAGAGGCTTTGCTCAGCAGTGGGCATTTATAGGCTGTTGATGATGATGATGAAATGGTTGGAATAAACTTTTTGCTGTAGGTATTGAAATATTGATTTTTACTTAAAACTATCAAAAATACGTTTGTCTCTATTAACGGTTGTAAGACGAATGCTTGCAGTTTGCGTAGAAGCAAACAAAGCTGTGTCCACGGAGCGCCAACGTCGCGTTCGTCACTCGCCATACAAATCCGCCTATCTTCATTTGTAGACCTTATCGATAAATGTAAAACGAAGTTGTACGAACTAAAACTAAACTTAGTACGAACTAAAACCACGGTAATAATATTATACAGTGTATAACTTCATACATGAAGGACGAATCGCGAGCTATACCTACGCGCCTCGATGTCGGGGTGCGCTCGGGGCGCAAACAGTCTGTACCGCAGTGGCGATCGGACGGTGAATTGCTTTTTTAACAAATCTATAAGCTATTGATATTGAATCTACAAATCAAAGAACAACAAGCATTTTTATTGAACACTTCCTATTCAATATACAACGTAATTTATTTGTTTAAATAAAAAAATGATAAAGGTATTTAGATACAATCACATAACTAAATAGAAACAGAAAGTAGGCAAACGTAATTAAAATGCTGGAGACGGCCAGCCCTAACGACTCTTTAGGTATGTACCGTGCAGCTGTAGGTATTTAACTCTGTCATGCGACTGAGTTACATTACTGTATAACAATATTACTGTGGTCTTAGTAAGAATTCGTTTTACATTTAACGAGATCGAAAGGAGACAGCGCTCGGCGTTCTGATTGGCTGGTTCATTGGAGCCGACCAATCAGGGCATCGAACGCGGTCTCGTTAAACGGTATTTGTATTTATATCTCGCTATTTCCGAATCGATACGACCTTCAAACGTTCAAGAAAAGAGCGTATTCCGTTTTAAAAGGCCGGCAACCACCACCAGGCGATCAGGTGACCCGTTTCCCTCCAATTTCTTAAAAAAAAACGTGAAACGTTCTCGTATTAAGCCCTTAATAGACCTTAGGTGTGTTTCAATATTAACTTGGAAAAGTTGAAGATGGTAAAGTTTGCAAACTCCCTCAGGTTAGAAGAACGAGGTACAGAAGAAAACTGTCATTTATATTCAACCAATGTTCCTACTGTAAGGTATACTGTCTATTTAAAGTAGGAGTTGTATGTAATTAGAAGTAAATAGACATAAGTTGGTAGCGATAAAAGTAATGGTTTTATAACAATTATCGTGAGACATACTTCCTCAATGGAAGAGCCCCTCTGTAGCTCGAAACTAGTAGAGCTTTTCTCAGAACATTCACGTGAGTATCCCGCGTTTTTAATTAATTTAGTAATTGATTATAATTGGGTACTTGCCAACTAGTCAAATTCAATACTTTTTACGAACTATCAAAACGACAGTTTTCTATGAATTTTGTACGATACACAGTGTATTGTGACGTCACGTTTTTTAACGTCAAACGGCATACTTATTTTTTAAAAATGTGCTAGCAAAATACTAATATTAAGTCGGTCATAAAATCAATAATTAAAGTGTGATTATTTTTAATATTTTATTGTATTGAACAGTCGAAATAATTTAATTTTTATTAAGGCAAGTGCCCATTTATAGTATCTACGTAGTTAAAATTTAAATACTTAGATAATTGTAACGTTTTTATCTTTTTTCCGACATTAATCTTCACACGAACAACACGTGTTTTCACATTATTTTATTATGATTACAAATTATTAATAAATATTCACAAAGTGTGGGAGAGCCATGCTTCGGCACGAATGGGCCGGCTCGACCGGAGTGATACCACGGCCTTACAGAAAACCGAAGTGAAGCAACGCTTGCGTTGTGTTTCGTCGTGTGAGTGAGGTTACCGGAGGCCCAATTACCCTCCCCTTCCCCAATCTCGGTGATCAGTCTGCTCGTTTACCGGCTTAGGCCATAAAAAAAAGAAAAAAAATATCAATCTTAAGTATTCGAATTAGAATATCGATAGTTAAGTATTAAAAAAATCATGACTTGGTTGACCAAGTCATGATTTTTGTCATTTGTATGACTCTTTGTTTTGCTCATACGCAAAAACCACTGACATTGGATACAAAAAAAATTGATTGAAAATAGTCATTTTTTTTAATCTTTAATTTTGTACATATCTTACAGGACAAAGAAACGGAAGAAATGCGCGAGGAAGAGAGATCAAACTGGAAATCGAACCCCACGGTCAAACCTTTGCGAGTCAATTGTTCACCACCGGCAATTGAACAGGTAATTCAATTTATTACAACCTAGCTTCTTCCGTGGTCCTCCTTTCCGGTTTCACCATAGCGTGAAAACTTACTGTTGTATAAAAATCCAGTCAAAAGCCAACCTTATTAAATAAAACATAGTAAGTGTTTTACCCCAATCCTTGCTCAGCATTGAATCAAATACAGGCTCATGATGATTTCTTAAACAAAAATCTTCTAAAGCTAACAATGCGTTTATTTCTTTTTCTAGTTCCCAAAACCACTGATGGGCCAGTCAGCCCGCAAGCACGGAGGTCTGATCATCCACATCTTGGTAGCTGTGTTCACGTTCATCGGACTGGCCATAGTATGTGACGAGTACTTCGTCTCAAGTCTTGACAGAATCTGTGAAGGTACTTGTGAATTAAAGTTATACTAAGAACAATAGTAAGAAATACATAGAGGTATACGTTTAATAATTTGTTGCTTTTAGCCCAAAAAATATTTATTTCAATAGGAAACAATTAAAACATTCAGTGATTTAGAAGCATGAGACAAAAAAGAAAAACTTCTCATCAATAATCTTGCTGCGAGTCCAACATAGCCTGCCAAGCATGGAAGATTTAATTTCCTAAGATTATGACTACTATATGTATTAACATGTGCGTAGAATTGAAGTTGGCCCCTGACGTGGCGGGTGCTACGTTCATGGCGGCCGGCAGCTCGGCTCCCGAACTCGCCACCGTCGTCATCGGCGTCTTCTGTGCTCAGGACGATATCGGTAAGCAAATTGACCAAGTTTAGAACTAGCTGTATATGATTTTCAAACATGTTTATTCATTAATCGCATCAACTACTACCCAAGTAGAGGATTCGATCCCGGGATCCCGAAAACCGGGATCCCGGAATCCCGATCATATTTTAGTCCCGAAAATCTCGGGATTAAATCCAATGAATCCCGGGATTTTCGGGACTTAAACACATTTATTGAACCGCTTGAAAGATCGTCGACGCAGTGAGTTAAGTGGAGTATTAAACTATTTACAAAATCCTCATACTGAGAAGACTGAGTTAGAGACTGATTGTGATTTAAAGGAGTTATTTTCAAGTCCAAGCAAGATGACTATAAAAAAACAGATTATTTTGTTAGCTGGAAAAATTGAAAATAGTGATAATGAAGAAAATGACATGAACATTGAACCCACGCAGACAACTAGTAAGACTGATTTAACATTAAAAGAAAAGCTTCAGAAGGAAATAGAAAACAGTATGAAAATAATAAATCCTGAAGCATTTAAAGAAACTGATCTTTCTAAGATCATTAAACAAGAAATGAATCTTTTTGAGGCTAGTTCCACACGAGGTCATAATTTGGAGAAGGCTTATAAAAATTTATTGACGATTCCTCCAACTTCCATCGAGCCTGAACGCGCGTTTTCCGCTGCTTCATATTTGTGCAACAAATTAAGAAGCATGCTTTCGGATGAGACGTTGGATGCGTTGTTATTTCTTAGATTTTATTTTCGTGGCTTAAATAAGTAAATTATAGTTCCTGGTCTATTTTATTTAAAATATTAGTAGTCCTATTAACATTGATCTCTTTTGACAAATATTAGAAGTTGATTTTTTTAAGTTTATTGTAAAATATAAAACAAACAAACTAGGCAATAATTTTTATAGTTTGTTAATTTTATTGGAAGAAATAATAATTTTGTTTTGTTTTTGAAGATTTAAGTAAAGATATAAAATAAAAGGTTGATTTTGATACTTCTTTTTAATTGCTACCATTTTCTTTACCGATAAAATCCCGGGACTATACCGGGATCCCGGTATTAACAGTCGATAATCCCGAAATCCCGGGACTAGAAAAATCGACCGGGATCGAATCCAAGTTCAAGTTTCCAAAACCGCTAACAAAGTAGGTACTTATATTCCATTAATCTCCTCCATATCCTCCTCCATCGTCCTCCTCTGTTAATCCTCTAGTATTACCGATGTCCATAGATAGCCAATTTGTTACCATCAGGTTACACGACTGGTCTATGGCCCCCTATCCTATATTTAACGAAAGTAACAAAGCAAACTGCTGAGGATGCCTTGTTAAGATTGACTAATGTAGCAGAGCCACGCTTCGGCACGAATGGGCCGGCTCGACTGGCTTGATACCACGACCTCACAGAAAACCGACGTGGAACAACACTTGCGTTGTGTTTCGTCGTCAGATTACCGGAGGCACAATTACCCTCTCCCCAATCTCCCCAATCCCTGAATCCCCAACAATCCTCAAATTCCCTATCCCCAAAAGGCCGGTAACTCACTTGTAACGTCCTGGTGTTCCATATGTCCATGGGCGACGCCGATTGTTTACCATCAGGTGATCCGTCTGCTCGTTTACCAGCTTATGCCATGAAATATGTACTTATTTTAACTAATTACGGAAATGATGATAATATAAATTATACTGAATAATGGCTATTTTTCTATAGGAGTATCGGGTGTCATCGGGTCAGCAGTGTTCAACATAATGTTCGTGATATCGGTGTGTGCGCTGTGTGCTGGGACTGTGTCGCACCTCAACTGGTGGCCACTCTGCAGAGATTGCTTCTTCTACGCCATCTCCATACTCGTCATGCTCTGTACTATTGCCAACTCCATTGTCTCTTGGTATGTATTATTTTCTGGGTGTTTAAACATCTTACAAATGTTTTAAGTTAAATAAAAGACCTAGTTAAATAAAAGACCTAGACCTTGTTCCATTTGAAAATTTTCACAACAATATTTGGTTGATAACACATAACAACATAGCATCACGCCTTTTATCCCTGAAGGGGTAGGCAGAGGTGCACATTACGGCACTTAGTGCCATTATACAATGTAACACCCACTTATCACTATTTATATTATGAGTCCCATGTTATAGGGGATGAACCTATTGCCATATACCGGGCACATTTCCAGAATCCGTGCTACTACTGAGATTAAAAAAAAACCAGTAATACTTCCCCGACCCGGGAAACGAACCCGAGACCCCTTGCCTGGCAGTCGCACTTGCGACCACTAGGCCAATGAGGCATTCTATTTTGTTGATATTGTATTTTAATTGTTAAGAAGAATATTGTATAATATAAAAATATGTTTTGTAATTAGTTTGATAATTTCTAACATAATTATACCTAATATTTGCATTCGTTGTGTAGTTCTGTAGTTTATGTTTAGTGTGGGGCAACATTTCCTTTTTTGTTTTTATATTAGAACCAGTGAAAACTGGCATTCATTACAGTTTACGAAAGAGGATAGAAATTTATCTTTTCAACTTAATAGATTTGTACCAACTATATATTAAAATCACGCCTTTTATCCCCGAAGGGATAGGAAGAGGTGCATATTATGGCACTTAATGCCACTGTACAATGTAACACCCACTTTTCACTATTTATGTTATGAGTCCCATGTTGGTTTGATTGGTTGAGCTTATTGCCATATACCATTTTAAAAAGAAAACCAGTTATACTTTGCCCGACCTGGGAATCGAACCCGAGACCCCTTACCCGAGTCACACTTGCGACCACTCGGCCAACAAGGCAGTCCAATTTGTACCAAGAATATCTATACTTATAATAAGACAGTAGAAAGAGAAATCAGTAAGAAACAAAATAATATTTTCATTCCAGGTACTGTCTGGTTCTTATTCATAAAAAGGAAATTCAAAATTAATCTCTATGTTCACAGGCCAGAAGCACTATTCATGTTGATAATGTATGGTGTATACTGTGTCGCGTTGCGATTCAACACTGCACTCGAACGCTGGGCGATGACGCTCCCACTGCCATTCAAGCTACCCACTAGAGAAGAACAGGCTGCTTTAGTCACCTACAGGTTAGTATTTAGAATCAATGGACCATTTTAAAGCACCCTCAATGGACGAGCGTACATGAAAAGACGAGTTTTAAGTGTAGGAGAGATATAATTCAGTACAAATGGGCATAGGTTCTACGGCAGTAAAACCACGACCTCAGAGAAACCGGCGTGTAAATGCTTGCATAGTGTTTCGCCATAAAGTTACCGGAAGCCAAATTCTTCCCCTCCCTTGTCTCTTCAACCTCAAATCTAAAATCCTTAGGTCCCAAAAGGTCGGCAACACACGCTTGTTTCCTATGGTTATGATTTAGTGGGTTTCTATGGGTGGTGCCAATTACTTACTATTAGGCGATCCATCTGCTTGTTTCCCAAGGGCCAAATTAAAAGCACTCTCAAATGACTAGGATGAATGAAGATATTGATGAATATAGATGAAGCGATAGAGGTATGCCAGAATTATCATGGTTTTCCATTGACTTTGTTTACCCCAATGGAAGACAGGTTTTCCAAAAAATTATGAATTGCAGCAGTTAAATAAAATGTTTGTCGCGGAGAACCTAACGGGTAACCGGGGCTCCGGCTCGACGTGCAGGAGAAGGAACGGGGTGGTTTTTAGTCAGTAAGAGTCTGACACTCCCTTCCGCCTCACCCAGGCGGGAGCAGTCATTCGATGATTTTCCCCCCTTAAATAAATAAAATAAAATGTTAACTAAAAATGTTGGTCTCGTGTTGGGCGGAAAGAAAAGAAACAAAGAAAAAGCATTTATTCGACAGTAGGCACGCACCCAGATACAAAAATTATTAAAAAAGGGAAAAGTTATACTCAAAATTTAATTTATTTTATTTTATATTACAACATACATGTTTTAATACAATACTCGTTAAGTTTCTTCTTCTTCTTAGTTGTTCGTATATTATTATGAATGATTTTTCGTTTTGTTACAATATAGGAGTGCAGGTGGCCAGCCCCCAGCCCCGGCCGCGGCAGGAGACACTACGTACGCACAGATGGACGGACAGACCAAGGAGACTCCTCTTCAGGAATCTCGTGAGTTTTTAAAATTAATCCAAATTTATAACAATTTTATTAGATTTATCAATGTCAACACTTCAAGCTGCAAATCACAGTTCAAGGTTTTTACAAAAAAAATTATAATAATCATCTAACAACGTGGTGAAAGAAAACGTCGTACAACCCTGGACTTATAGTTTCAAGTTTCCTATCCACCTTAAGCAGCAGTAGGCTGATGACAGAGCAAAATAAATACTTGATAAGTTTAGCATATTATCCAATAAGGATGATGACAAGGTACGAAAATTAAAAATCTATTTAGTGCGTCAGTGTGAGAAGAGGCCGTCGGTCAGCAGTGGCCACTTTAGGTTGTTATACCTCTACAAGGTGTTGTTTTAAAGTCGCGCCATTTTCTAGTAGGTAACTCAGATATCGATTCTGAGTCCACTGCAATAAAAAAATATTGTTGGTAAATATTTATAATTTTTCTGAAATTCCGGAAATCCGTAAGTGCGAAGTACACGTCGCCGTCTTTTAACTAGCTTTATAACGCGGCTTAACACACACAAACCCGAACACGTAATTGATATCATTCCTAATTCCATAAAACTCCAATAAGATACATTGCTGTCGCTTATTCTGAAATATTGTCGAACTTAAACGATTTTTTATAGCCGTATTTTTAACTATTGGCCCGAAACTTTCTCTTACATTGAACCTTTATGACTTCTGTGACATGCCCCCGAGATATGACACGGTTTCAAAATTACACCTTGTATATATGATTAAAATATTAATAAGTATCTTTGTCCCAGCAGCCTACAATCCAGGCGGTGCGTATGACAATGCAGCTTATAACGCGGAGCCCGCCCCCGCGTGGGACCCCAACCAGGCCTGGGACCCCAACCGAGCTTGGGACGATACGGTAACTGCATATTTATTTAGTCACTTATCTCATTTGTTAATGGGCATGGTTATTCTTAAAAATACGAATAAAATACTAACTATAATAATATACTTCATTCAGTTCCTTTTACTGTCACAGTTCTGCAGGAAGAAATCCCTAAAGGTACATGCAGTACCTATGTACTTCATGCTTGTATTGTGTTGTCTTTTGTAATGTTGTCTACTGTGTGGTGTAGGTACATGAAATGATAAATAAATTAATAATGCTACCGTTCATGAACCTAATTATGTTGCCTGTTATTAAGCGATTTCGAAAAATGAAGTTTTGAGCTGTATGTATAATACATACAGCTCAAAACTTCATCGCGATTGGCTGGACCGATTTTAATGCGTTGTCCAGAAAGGTATTTTGTCACTTAGAAG
Source organism: Spodoptera picta (assembly GCA_038387885.1). Taxonomy (NCBI): domain Eukaryota; kingdom Metazoa; phylum Arthropoda; class Insecta; order Lepidoptera; family Noctuidae; genus Spodoptera; species Spodoptera picta. The sequence goes on along the minus strand of JAZHFQ010000428.1, from coordinate 320,338 downwards.
CAGGTTATAGATTAACTCTTTGAGTACCGTCATTATAGACACAATTAAAGAACAATAGATTGCGGTCACCGGGACCACGCGGTGTTTGACAGTTTAATTAAAAAGAAGGTGAAATCGGTTTTTTGCCTTCCTATATCTTAACTAAGTTAATTAGTACCTATTATAAATCTTTGTTCAGATGCAAACACCCATCTACAACGCGTACCAGCCCGCGCAACAGACACAGCAACAGCCGCAGGAGCAACAACTTGCAACCACGCAACCGCAACAACCGGACGGACAACTTCCCGCGCAACAGGTTCGTGCAACACTCTGTTGTATACTTGCAACCACGCAACCGCAACAACCGGACGGACAACTTCCCGCGCAACAGGTTCGTGCAACACTCTGTTGTATACTTGCAACCACGCAACCGCAACAACCGGACGGACAACTTCCCGCGCAACAGGTTCGTGCAACACTCTGTTGTATACTTGCAACCACGCAACCGCAACAACCGGACGGACAACTTCCCGCGCAACAGGTTCGTGCAACACTCTGTTGTATACTTGCAACCACGCAACCGCAACAACCGGACGGACAACTTCCCGCGCAACAGGTTCGTGCAACACTCTGTTGTATACTTGCAACCACGCAACCGCAACAACCGGACGGACAACTTCCCGCGCAACAGGTTCGTGCAACACTCTGTTGTATACTTGCAACCACGCAACCGCAACAACCGGACGGACAACTTCCCGCGCAACAGGTTCGTGCAACACTCTGTTGTATACTTGCAACCACGCAACCGCAACAACCGGACGGACAACTTCCCGCGCAACAGGTTCGTGCAACACTCTGTTGTATACTTGCAACCACGCAACCGCAACAACCGGACGGACAACTTCCCGCGCAACAGGTTCGTGCAACACTCTGTTGTATACTTGCACGATTATGATGGTAAAACGCTCCCATGACTCAAGTGAATATGCAACTGGACCGACGTTTTTATTTGTTCTTATAGAAAACTACCTACTTTCGTGCGGTTTCACCCGGTTTGAACGTTTCCTATTGATCGCAGCGTGATGTTTTATAGCATATAGCCTTCCTCGATATATGGACTATCCAACACTGAAACAATTATTGAAATCGGACCAGCAGTTCCGGAGATTAGCGCGTTCAACCAAACAGACAGACTCTTCAGCTTTATACATACTTACAATAGTATATAAGACTAATATTATAAAGAAGAGCTGAAGAGTTTGTTTTTTTGTTTGTTTGTTTGAACTCGCTAATCTCCGAAACTCCTAGTCCGATTTGATAAATTCTTTCTGTGTCGGGTAGCCCATTTATTGAGGAAGGCTATAAAATATCACGCTACGATTAATAGGCGCCGAGCAGAGCGAGTGAAACCACGCAGAAGTAGCTAGTATAAGATTGTCTTTTATCAGTTTCCGATACATTTTTATATTTACAATCGTCTTACGATCAAATATTGAAAGGTAACCTACTCAATTTTAATTCATGCTTAATTATAGTTCTGTCACTTGAAATTCTATGTAAAATGACAGAGATGGCACGATATTTAAGTACCTACAACTTAAAATTCAGTCGATTAATGTCGCTTTGGGTTCTCAGGGGTGTGGAATAAAATTCGACACACGATTGACTGTAAACTTGTATATTGGAAAACTTTAAACTAAATGTAAACACAGTTGCACAATAATACAATAGGTAGACTAAAACTTAAATATTCGCGGTACAAATACGGAGCGCGTACGTCACGGCTCCGACGCGGATTCGTTGTTCTGTGTCGCTCCTCCACGCCAGCGTCGAGCGATCAGTGGCGGGGAAACGGGGGAAGAGGAATAGTGAGATGACGTGTTGCCACTAGGGTTGCGCGCGTGCGTCCGACACAAAACGGAATCGATTTTTTTTTAATAGCATAAGCCGGTAAACGAGCTGACGGATCACCTGATGGTAATGAATCGGCGTCACCCATGGACACTCGAAACACCAAGGCGTTACAAGTGCGTTACCGAACTTTTGGAAATTGGGAATTTGAGGATTGTGGAGGATTCAGGGATTCGGGAGACTAGGGAGGGGGTAATTGGGCCTCCGGTAACCTCACTCACGACGAAACACAACGCAAGCGTTGTTTTACGTTGGTTTTCTGTGAGGCCGTGGTATCATTTCGGTCGAGCCGGCCCATTCGTGCTGAAGCATGGCTCTCCCACACTTAGAATTGCCGCGTAACAGTAGTATTTCAGTACTCAGGCGTTATAACCTCATTTTGTAACTTGCAGCCAGCAGCCCCCGCCTACTACAAGGCCAAGGAGTACAACCCTGAGACCGCCGTGGATCCTCTCGTCAAACCAATCGGAGCCAGTAAGTGTTTGTCAGTCAATAGGTTCAGTCATTACCATCTCTTAAGTTCTTGGTATTTCTATCTATACCTCTAGAATAAACTATTGTTTGGTTAATATGCAAGAAGATATCTCTGTATTTATTCTTTAGGTTTATTTATTAAATACATCATGATTTAAATGTAGCAGTAACGATGTTTGGTTAATGTATAAAGTTATTAAATCAAAGAAAATTTTCTTTTTAACCTTTTAGATTTTGAATCGAATCGAATCCCAACTGCCTCGTTGGCCGAAGGGTCGCAAGTGCGAGTACGACAACGTATTACTGGGTTTTCTTAAAATAAATCTCAGTAGTAGTATTCCGGCTAATGCATAATTTACATTAATAGCAACAAGACGCAATTCGTAGGATGCTATGAAAATTTGTATAGGCGCTTGCCCTCGTATATGGGTAGCAAGTGCTGCCATTTCACTTGTCTCTAAACCGCGTACCTTGTATCACGCCTTTTTTATTTTATTAAATAATTTAAGAGTTTTGGGAGACTATTAATTTTTGCCATCATTATATCCGCCAAAGATATAACAAGTAGCACGCAGTCTGGAAACTAGCTAGCTATTTACCTAGTAACCTAGCTTCACTGATCGACAGACGGACGGACAATTCAATTTCGACTCTTCAAAACCACCTAAGGATTAGGGCGTTCAGGGATTTATTGAAATAAAAACTTTAAATTTTTACAACTCCACGGTTAGTGCGGTGGCTGGCTACTGCGCAGTGGTCTCTAAGGAATTTTTTCTCAACGTAGTCAGATACAATCAATAATAATTTCATTCCTTCTACTGTCTCAACAGAAACCTAATCTTGTGTCCCTTACAGACCACTTCCAGCTAGCGTGGTGGTACCTAGTGTTCCCGATCCACTGGTCGTGTCGCCACACGATGCCGGACTGCCGCGGACGATGGTACCCCGTCACCTTCATCATCAGCATGCTGTGGATCTCCTTCTACTCCTACTTCATGGTGTGGATGATCACTATTATTGGTAAGTGTATTCTAAGGTTCTTCTTTAGACACTAGGTGAACTTAATGGGTTGCCAGGGCTCCTTTTAGTTGGGCTCGCTGTCATTGCAGCGGTAAGTCCCCTCTTTGAGGAGTGGACGACTCTTGAGAGACGCTGCGGCGTCCTCACCTACCGCCTGACGCAGGTGCTTACCGGACAAGGAAGTTTCGGTAGGTTCCTGTTTCGGATTGGGCGGTAGGAAACGCCCGGGTGTCATCACTGCGAGGATCGCCCGGAGGACACGGTGGAGCATACGGTGGCGGTGTGTCCTGCGTGGACTGAGCACTGCCGTGTCCTCAGGGATGTGATCGGCGACGGCGACTTCTCGTGTCCGGCTCTGGTTCAAACCATGGTACGGAGCGAGGGGGACTGGGATACCGTCTCCTCCTTTAGCGAAGCAGTCATGCTAGCTAAGGAGGAGACGGAGCGCGTGAGGGGGCCCAACAGGGCTGATGCCGATACAGAGCCGCGGAAGACTTAACGGGTTGCCGGAGCTCCGGCTTGAAATGCAGGAGAAGGAGCGGGATAGTTTTTAGTCAGTAAGAGTCTGACACTCCCTCTCGCCTCACCTGGGCGGGAGAAGTCATTGGATGATTTTCCGCCCTCAAAACAAAAAAGAAGATACCAGTTACATACGTTTGAAGAAAAACATCGTGAGGAAACCTGGGCTTATAATTTTCTAATTATAAGTCTGAAATCACCAATCCGCCTTGAGCTAGCGTGGTGATTAATGCTCAAATCTTATACATGTGACTGTGAGTAGAGGCCTTTGGTCAGCAGTGGGCATTTATATGCTGATGATGATGAATAATGTATGATGTACGGTGGCCAGCTAGTCAACCTATACTTTTCTATCAAATTTCTTTATTACATCTTCAACTTTGTTGTATTGACATAAAGTCCAATAATTAAATTTGACAGCTGATGTTGATCTTCTGGCCACTGTACCGTGTATTTTCCTTACTTTGGCCTTTTATTTTGTATACTTTTGAGAAGACAAAAAATTCCTTAAACACAAACTTAGGATCTCCTAAGTTTGAATTTTTGAATTTTTGTACAAGTATCTACTTATATGAGAAATGATACAAGCTCTCTTACTTCAGCCAATCGAAAAGTTAATTAGGTAACAAATTGGGTACTTTCCTAAATCAAAAATGAATGATGTCGACTCTTCAATATAATAAAATGTTAGAGAATAATCACTCTTTCATTAATTAAATTTAAGACTAACTTAATTTTAGTATTTTTCTAGCAATTTTTTTAAGAAATGAGTATGCTGTTCGATGCTTAAAAAACGTAACGTCACAATACACACATATTGTAGTCATTGTTTCAAAAATTATAACGAGTATTAGGTCTATAAAAATAGAATAGAAATACATTTATTTTTCACAAGTTAATGATACCTTATTTAATTATTCTTAAGTTATAGAAAATCGCTTACTAAGTACACCTAACTTCAATACAAACTATCATTTATTTTACAACGTACACTTAAACTTAATTGTGTACTTTCCTTAACAAGAAATAAATTATTCGACTATTCAATACAATGCAAAATTAAAAAATAATCACACTTTCATTAATTGATTTTATGACCAACTTTATTATTTTTCCAGCAATTTTTAAAAAATAATAAATATGCTGTTTGTCGCTAAATAAATGTGACGTCGCAATACTCAATTCAAAAATGTCGTACCAAATTCATAGACAACTGTCGTTTTTGACAGTTCGAAACAAGTATTGAATTTGACTAGTTGGCAATTAAGTACCCAATCGTTAATAGAAAAAAAATGTATAGAAATATACTATGTTATAAATTTTTGTGGGCTAAAAAATCTAGAGGTACAAAAATAAACATTTTAGTGTAACGCAAGTTTTAACGGGCTTATATCGTAAATGTTTCTGGAATACATATAGACAATATATCTACTTTAACATAAAATCAAAATAAGGAGCTCTAAGGGTTCATAAAGATCATTACGCTCTTACGTTTACAAATAAAAGCAATAGTATTACTTAGTAGGATTATCTCATGACGAAGGCTTAAGGGTCTGCAGGAACAGATTCAGGATCTGAACAGTGAGTATCTGAAGGAGAATCGGTATTGTCACAATCATCTTTTGGGCGAGGAATGGGGTCTACAGGATCAGAATCTTCACCAGAAGAGCAGTCCTTACTATCTAGTGGCAGTTCATGATCTGGAGAACTTTTGCTGTTATCTAGCTTAGAGTCATTTGGAGAAGGCCTGGACTCCTCTGGCGAACTGTCACAATCGTCTTTTGGGCGAGGAATGGGGTCTACAGGAATAGGTTCGGATTCATCGTCACAAGAGCAGTCCTTACTATCTGGTGGAGGTTCATGATCTGGAGTAGAATTGCTGTCATCTGGCTTGGAGTCATTTGAAGAAGGCCTGGACTCCTCTGGCGAACTGTCACAATCATCTTTTGGGTGAAGAATGGGGTCTACAGGATCAGAGTCTTCACCAGAAGAGCAGTCCTTACTATCTGGTGGAGGTTCATGATCTGGAGTAGAATTGCTGTCATCTAGCTTGGAGTCATTTGGAGAAGGCCTGGATTCCTCTGGCGAACTGTCACAATCGTCTTTTGGGCGAGGAATGGGGTCTACAGGAATAGGTTCGGATTCGTCATCAGAAGAGCAGTCCTTACTATCCGGTGGAGGTTCATGATCTGGAGTAGAATTGCTGTCATCTGGCTTGGAGTCATTTGCAGAAGGCCTGGACTCCTCTGGCGAACTGTCACAATCGTCTTTTGGGCGAGGAATGGGGTCTACAGGAATAGGTTCGGATTCGTCATCAGAAGAGCAGTCCTTACTATCTGGTGGAGGTTCATGATCTGAAGTAGAATTGCTGTCATCTGGCTTGGAGTCATTTGGAGAAGGCTTGGACTCCTCTGGCGAACTGTCACAATCATCTTTTGGGCGAGGAATGGGGTCTACAGGATCAGAATCTTCACCAGAAGAGCAGTCCTTACTATCTAGTGGCAGTTCCTGATCTGGAGAACTTTTGCTGTTATCTAGCTTAGAGTCATTTGGAGAAGGCCTGGACTCCTCTGGCGAACTGTCACAATCGTCTTTTGGGCGAGGAATGGGGTCTACAGGAATAGGTTCGGATTCATCGTCACAAGAGCAGTCCTTACTATCTGGTGGAGGTTCATGATCTGGACTAGAATTGCTGTCATCTGGCTTGGAGTCATTTGGAGAAGGCCTGGACTCCTCTGGCGAACTGTCACAATCGTCTTTTGGTCGAGGAATGGGGTCTACAGGAATAGGTCCGGATTCGTCATCAGAAGAGCAGTCCTTACTATCTGGTGGAGGTTCATGATCTGGAGTAGAATTGCTGTCATCTGGCTTGGAGCCATTTGGAGAAGGCCTGGACTCCTCTAGCGAACTGTCACAATCATCTTTTGGGCGAGGAATGGGGTCTACAGGAATAGGTTTGGGTTCATCATCAGAAGAGCAGTCCTTACTATCTGGTGGAGGTTCATGATCTGGAGTAGAATTGCTGTCATCTGGCTTGGAGTCATTTGGAGAAGGCCTGGACTCCTCTGGCGAACTGTCACAATCATCTTTTGGGCGAGGAATGGGGTCTACAGGAATAGGTCCGGATTCGTCATCAGAAGAGCAGTCCTTACTATCTGGTGGAGGTTCATGATCTGAAGTAGAATTGCTGTCATCTGGCTTGGAGTCATTTGGAGAAGGCTTGGACTCCTCTGGCGAACTGTCACAATCGTCTTTTGGGCGAGGAATGGGGTCTACAGGAATAGATTCGGATTCGTCATCAGAAGAGCAGTCCTTACTATCTGGTAGAGGTTCATGATCTGGAGTAGAATTGCTGTCATCTGGCTTGGAGTCATTTGGAGAAGGCCTGGACTCCTCTGGCGAACTGTCACAATCATCTTTTGGTCGAGGAATGGGGTCTACAGGAATAGGTTCGGATTCATCGTCACAAGAGCAATCCTTACTATCTGGTGGAGGTTCATGATCTGGAGTAGAATTGCTGTCATCTGGCTTGGAGTCATTTGCAGAAGGCCTGGACTCCTCTGGCGAACTGTCACAACCGTCTTTTGGGCGAGGAATGGGGTCTACAGGAATAGGTTCGGATTCGTCATCAGAAGGGCAGTCCTTACTATCTGGTGGAGGTTCATGATCTGGAGTAGAATTGCTGTCATCTGGCTTAGAGTCATTTGGAGAAGGCTTGGACTCCTCTGGCGAACTGTCACAATCATCTTTTGGGCGAGGAATGGGGTCTACAGGAATAGGTTTGGGTTCATCATCAGAAGAGCAGTCCTTACTATCTGGTGGAGGTTCATGATCTGGAGTAGAATTGCTGTCATCTGGCTTGGAGTCATTTGGAGAAGGCCTGGACTCCTCCGGCGAACTGCCACAATCATCTTTTGGGCGAGGAATGGGGTCTACAGGAATAGGTCCGGATTCGTCATCAGAAGAGCAGTCCTTACTATCTGGTGGAGGTTCATGATCTGGAGTAGAATTGCTGTCATCTGGCTTGGAGTCATTTGGAGAAGGCCTGGACCCCTCTGGCGAACTGTCACAATCGTCTTTTGGGCGAGGAATGGGGTCTACAGGAATAGGTTCGGATTCGTCATCAGAAGAGCAGTCCTTACTATCTGGTGGAGGTTCATGATCTGGAGTAGAATTGCTGTCATCTGGCTTGGAGTCATTTGGAGAAGGCCTGGACTCCTCCGGCGAACTGCCACAATCATCTTTTGGGCGAGGAATGGGGTCTACAGGAATAGGTCCGGATTCGTCATCAGAAGAGCAGTCCTTACTATCTGGTGGAGGTTCATGATCTGGAGTAGAATTGCTGTCATCTGGCTTGGAGTCATTTGGAGAAGGCCTGGACCCCTCTGGCGAACTGTCACAATCGTCTTTTGGGCGAGGAATGGGGTCTACAGGAATAGGTTCGGATTCGTCATCAGAAGAGCAGTCCTTACTATCTGGTGGAGGTTCATGATCTGGAGTAGAATTGCTGTCATCTGGCTTGGAGTCATTTGGAGAAGGCCTGGACTCCTCCGGCGAACTGTCACAATCATCTTTTGGGCGAGGAATGGGGTCTACAGGAATAGGTCCGGATTCGTCATCAGAAGAGCAGTCCTTACTATCTGGTGGAGGTTCATGATCTGGAGTAGAATTGCTGTCATCTGGCTTGGAGTCATTTGGAGAAGGCCTGGACCCCTCTGGCGAACTGTCACAATCGTCTTTTGGGCGAGGAATGGGGTCTACAGGAATAGGTTCTGATTCGTCATCAGAAGAGCATTCCTTACTATCTGGTGGAGGTTCATGATCTGGAGTAGAATTGCTGTCATCTGGCTTGGAGTCATTTGGAGAAGGCCTGGACTCTTCTGGCGAACTGTCACAATCATCTTTTGGGCGAGGAATGGGGTCTACAGGAATAGGTTTGAGTTCATCATCAGAAGAGCAGTCCTTACTATCTGGTGGAGGTTCATGATCTGGAGTAGAATTGCTGTCATCTGGCTTGGAATCATTTGGAGATGGCCTGGACTCCTCTGGCGAACTGTCACAATCATCTTTTGGGCGAGGAATGGGGTCTACAGGAATAGGTCCGGATTCGTCATCAGAAGAGCAGTCCTTACTATCTGGTGGAGGTTCATGATCTGGAGTAGAATTGCTGTCATCTGGCTTGGAGTCATTTGGAGAAGGCCTGGACTCCTCTGGCGAACTGTCACAATCATCTTTTGGGCCAGGAATGGGGTCTACAGGAATAGGTTCGGATTCGTCATCAGAAGAGCAGTCCTTACTATCTGGTGGAGGTTCATGATCTGGAGTAGAATTGCTGTCATCTGGCTTGGAGTCATTTGGAGAAGGCCTGGACTCTTCTGTCGAACTGTTACTTTCATCCTTTGGTCGAGGAATGGGGTCTACAGGAATAGGTTCGGATTCATCGTCACAAGAGCAGTCCTTACTATCTGGTGGAGGTTCATGATCTGGAGTAAAATTGCTGTCATCTGGCTTAGAGTTATTTGGAGAAGGCCTGGATTCCTCTGGCGAACTGTTACAACCATCTTTTGGGCGAGGAATGGGGTCTACAGGAATAGGTTTGGGTTCATCATCAGAAGAGCAGTCCTTACTATCTGGGGGAGGTTCATGATCTGGAGTAGAATTGTTGTCATCTGGCTTGGAGTCGTTTGGAGGAAGACTGGACTCCTCCGGCGAACTGTTACATTCATCCTTTGGTTGGGGAACGGGGTCTACAGGAATTGGTTTGGATTCGTCGTCACAAGAGCAGTCTTCACTAGCTGGTGGAGATTCATTTTTTGGAGGTTTGTCGTTATCTGGAGGATTATTGTCTTCTGGAGGTTTGTCGTTATCTGGTGGACAATTGGTGTTATCATCTGGAGCAGGAAATTCCGTGTCAGGTACTGGGGATTCAGGAGGTACTGGATAAGGGTCTACTCGATCTGGGCAAGTGCAATCCATGGTCTCATTCTGTGATTGATTAGTATCATTGACTGGCGCCGTCTCTTGTTCACTTGGTAAGGAGGTCTTTGTGGCATTGGCTTCTCTTGGGATTTCTCTTGACTTTGCTGTTCCAACGTTCATTGCTGGTGGGAAGGCGTACACACTTTTTAACGAGATTAGGCCAGTTAGACCGACCACAACGATCACGAAGATCTGTAAACAATGTTAAATTAAATTACATTTGATGAATGGTTGCTATAGTCTTATTCAGCCTATATTCCTCTTGCCATAAGAGTCATTTTAGAATAATTAAGTATATTTGTTTGTAAACTGACAATTCTTTATATTTCGGCGCGATTGCAAAAGTCGTAGTCGGCATTACATCCTGGGCCTTTAGCCAAACGCCACTTTAGCGCTTGTCTACAGAGAGAGTAGAAATTATAATGTATGGGGATTACACTGACAAGTGTCAAAATTTACGTCAATTCCATATAATTTGGCTTTCTATTCTACATGTAGACAAGCGCTAAATGGCATTTGGCTACAGCTGCAGGACTGTAATTCGACTCTGTTGATTATAGATAAGTAAAGATAAGGTTTATAATAAACTAATATTATTAAATTAATGTTAATAATACTGAAGTTTATTTCAACTATTAGTACGTTGTCAAATAATTTTGACTTTTGACTTTTTGACTTTTAATGAAAATGTACATACCGGGTAATTAATCGCCATCACAGCCCTAGTTCGTCAGTGCCATTATAATATGTTACTGCTGCTTGTACCGAGCCCTTTATATGGCGGTGCATCGGCAACAGTACGTCAATATTATTGTACTTCTATTACTTATTGCTATTGCAAATATAAATAGCGTAACTAATTACCATTCATACTTTTATAAAACCAGACGTCCGTAGAAATTAGTACAACTGAACAAACAAAATAGATTGTTCGCAAATAGAAATAAATATTTATTTAAATTTTATTGTTGCGTGGTTTTAAAACTTAAGTTTTGTTCATGACTCGCCTTATTTATGTACAAGTATAAAAATACTTGAGTACCTATTCATGGGAGGTAGGTAACTAAATGGTTACACTTGTATTTCACCGTAGGTGACTGACCTACAGGCCAGTACACTGGGCAGAAAAGAATAATACTTCTGTAACAACTCGTGCTTCACCACTCCATTTTCGTTGCTAAGCAACCAAGCTAAGAGGCGTTTTGCAAGAAGTTTAATTTAAGAAAATACCTTAAACGCTGGTAAAATGTTCAAATGTTTCTTTACGTCGTACGAAAACGGACAGATAGACATTCAACAAAACATGTAAGCAACGTAATATAAATAGTTCATCGGCAGGACGTAAATGACTCAGAGAAACATGTCAATCTATAATGACTTTGTGCGTCACTACTCACTGTGGACACATGTATGCACTATGCAACTGTCATACTGTAGTTGTTATTGTCTTCTATTGTGACTATCTTAAGGTCTATTGTTTGTCGAACCTAACGAGAGAACCTAACGGGTTACCGAGGCTCCGGATCGAAGTGCAGGAGTAGGAACGGGGTGGTTTTAGTCAGTAACAGTCTGACACTCCCTCCCGCCTCACCCAGGCGGGAGCTGTCATTCGATGATTTTCCCCCTTAAAAAAAGGTCTATTGTTTATCCCATGAGGTATTGTTACACATGCTTATTTCAAGCGCAAAAGCTTGCTTCAATTGAGCACTTATCGCTTAAAAGGATCATCATGATTATCATCCTCAACAGCCTATAAATGCCCACTGCTGACCAAAGCCTCTTCTCACACGGAGGTCTGACCATTAATCACCACGATTTCAAACTTATAATTAGTAATAAGTCCAGGTTTCCTCACGATGTTTTCCTTTACCGTTTGTCAGTGGTGTCTAGATAATCTTAGAAAGTACATATAACTTGGAAAAGTCACCTCGGTACTTGCCGTTGGTAGGTCTCGAATCTCATGCATGAGAAGCGGGCGTTTTAAGTCTCCGGGCCACCACGACATGCGGCTTAATAGGATGGGTGCCGGAATGTTGCTCAAAATTAGAATGCTTATTTCAGCCACGCTTGCGAATAGATGGGCGTGAACGCCTATCTTTTATGCCCGGGCCACACCAACGAGAAATGCCATTGCTTATCGCGATAATGCACGTTCACCGTAGGTGTAGCCACGAGTCAACGCGATAATTTGACAACGGCATTCACATTGCCGTTTGGCATGATGGGTATTCACGTTGAAATTTCAAGTGTAGCCACCCACTTTATCGCGTTAAAATTATCGCAATAATTATCGTAGTAACTAAACATCGCGATAATCGGCATTGACGTTGACGTTAGTGTGGCCCGAGTATTAGAGAGAGATCCTATTTTTAGTGCATGTGTAACAGAAACCACCTTCAATCAATACGATTTCTTTAGTTCTCTTCAAAATAGTGGTTAGTGTTCCAAAGCAGAGCTTATCTTAGGAAATCTTATTAAGTTTTTAACATAATCTGAAATAAGAGAGCCTTTCAAAGATGAATATTTTATTTTGACTTAGTTACTAGGATTTTATGAAAAATTAAGTAGGTATAGCAAAAAATAATACTAGTGTTCGAGATTGAGGAAGGGGGGGGGGAGGTAATTGGGCCTCGGGTGACCTCACTCACACGACGAATCACAGCGCAAGTTGTTTCGCGTCGGTTTTCTGTGAGGCCGGTCAAGCCGGCTCATTCGTGCCGAAGCATGGCTCTCCCACACTTAAGTAATAATTTTGTTCCCCAGGCTACACGTTGGGAATTCCTGACACGGTGATGGGCTTGACGTTCGTAGCGGCCGGCGTGTCGGTGCCCGACGCACTCTCCTCGCTCGCCGTCATCAAAGAGGGGTGAGTATTATAAAGATATTAAAAAAAAGAGAATCAAATATTTAAATATAATTGACTACGCGGATGGCGCGGTGACTGTGCAACTGCACTGCCCCGCAACGTGTAGTGGGTTCGATTCCCACACGGAGCAACGCTTTGTGTGATCCACAGATTGTTGTTCCGGGTCTAGGTGTCATGTGTATATGAACTTGTATGTGTGTAAACGCACCCACGACACAGGAGAAAATACTAGTGTGGGGCAAGGTTTTAAAAAAAAATTAAATTGAATTGAATAAGCCTACTCTATTTTTATAATTAGAAGGCGATGGTAACCTTCTCTTTCTTCGACAATTAGTTAGTGTCATGCTATTGAACATTTAATATTTGACAGTTGATGTGATTGGATTCAGTCCTATGTCACAGTTTTCCCCTCATTTAGGAGGCAGGGTTTCATTATGTACCTTTTTTGTAATAAATATTCGTATTCAGATATCATTGTATTAAATATAAATTCTGAAACCAACAATAAAATATTTTTACTGGCTTTAAAAAAGGAACCGATTTTAATGTTGATCTTAACAAAGTATTACACTTAGGAGGTTTTAGTATATTAGTTTTTTTAAACGTATTTTTTATTAATGTAGAAAATATTAATGTGAAAAATATGTTTTTCATTTTCGCTCAGTTACGGTGACATGGCGGTGTCAAACGCGGTCGGGTCCAACGTGTTCGACATCTTGGTGTGTCTCGGGCTGCCGTGGTTCATACAGACTGCCATTATACACCCTGGCTCACACGTCAACGTTTACCATAAAGGTAAGGCCTTCCATTATCTTGTTTTTATAACTATCGTGAAACATACTGAGTTAACTAAAAATGACGGGTTCCTTAAGTAAATATACTGAGGAAAGCTCTACTAGTAGCCTGCAGCCTGCAGTAGGCTGCGCGACATCGCCGCGACCGCGCACGCTGCTCACGAGGAAGAATCCCTCAAGACTCAAAACTAGTAAAGCTTTTCACAGTATATTATTTTACGTGAGTAACCTGTTCTATTTAGTTTCTTCCACTATCTTTGTTTATTTGTTTAAACATTTATTGTGACTAACTGCTGTATGTAGTGTCGCCGTTTCAATTCCCGCCATAAAATGAACTATCAGTTTTTTTACGTTAGGTAGTAAAGGGCAGTAGATATTGTTAGCATCCACATAATATTTCCTTATGGTTGATATTGACGGCTGGCAACACAGCCGAAAAAGGCGCGAATATAGATGTAAATGTCAAAAAGTTTTAACAAATTCGTTGTCGTGTTTTAGTTGGCTACTATATAAATTAAAGTATTTTATAAAAGGACTATTATCTTTTAGTTCAGAAGTGGGATCATAAATCTATGTGTTCGTTATTATCGCGTAATTCGCATCCTGAAGAAAATAAAAGACGTAAGCGTGCGTGACTATTCATAACACGAAGGTGATACAACTTACTACGTCCCGTGAATTGCTTATTATGGGGGGCGATAGTTACCGTCGACACAATAAAAGTAAAACGAAGAAGAGTCGCCGCCACACGAGTATTTCGAATAAATACGGAGAACGAAAGAGTAAGCATCGCTCGAGTCGGAGACATCAGAGGCGTTCGAGTTCGAGGCATCGGAGTCGTTCGAGCTTGGGACATCGGAGTCGTTCGAGTTCGGGACATGGGAGTCGTTCGAGTTTGAGGTATTCGAGATCGCCGTGTAGTCGTGCAGGGCTGACACCGCGCAGGTCACATGGCCGTGACCGTGAACGTCGCCACCACCACCAGAGTGTGTCGCCCGAAGATAACAATGTGAGTCGTTCCAATGTTAAAGACACTCAATCCCTGTTAACTGAATTGATTAAATCAATATCCAATAGTCGTCCTGAGGGAAATAAATTCCCGATGCTAGGGAATGTAATACCAGAGTTTGATCCCATGTCAAAACACCAAACGGTTGAGATGTGGCTTAACAAGGTGGAAGAATGTGCTCAGTTATATAAATGGGGAGAAGATCAGATTATTCATTACTCTCTCCCTAAACTTAGTGGTGTAGCCAGGACATGGTATCAGACTCTGCCATCAATGTCGTTTTCGTGGACCGAGTGGAAAAACAAATTAAGGGAGTCTTTCCCATCCACTGATGACTATGCAGAACTCCTTAACGATATGTTGTCCAAAAAGGTTAAATTTAATGATTCATTAGAATTATATTTCTATGAAAAACTTAACCTTCTTAACAGATGTGAAATATATGGCAAAAGGGCAGTCGACTGCCTATTATATGGGATAGAAGACCGTAGTTTGAGATTAGGTGCTAAAGCAGTTAAATGTGAAGAACCGGAACAAGTATTGAAATATTTCCAATCAATAACACAGCAATCCCGGGAGTCAGATACAAAGATAAGGTATATTGATAAAAGAAATAATACATTGTTTAGCATGTCAAATAAACAAAATAATAATATGTTAAACTCAAAACCAATAAGATTTACTGAAGCAAGTAATATTGTTAAATGTTACAATTGCAATGAGACCGGACATTATAGCTATAATTGTACAAAGAAAGTTATTAAGTGTAGTAATTGTAATAGATTCGGACATTTAGCCAATAGTTGTTCAAAATCGTCTGCTAATGATGCATCAAAAATAGAAAGAAACACGGAAAAGTCAGTCATGGCATTATCTACAACTACACGCGAAAATAATGACAAATATTACATTACCCTGAAAGTAAATGATCGGCCCTTACGTGGGTACATTGACTTAGGCAGTCAATGTACATTGTTACGCCGTAGTATTGCAGAAAATTTAAATATTCATTGGTCCTCAGAGCAACCACTACCTACAATGCGCGGTATAGGCAATCATGTTGTTTTGCCACTGGGCAAAGCAGCTATAAATGTCGAGATTCAGGGTATTAGACAATCAGTTGACAGTTATATAGTTGAGGATAATGTTATTAAATATGACATATTAATTGGCCATAGCTTTACTGAATCTCCCGGCATTACCATTACTAAAACCACAGATGATTTGATTTTTGGACGGTCTCTACCAATAAAATTAAGACTTAATCTTTTAAATGACATTTTCATCCCTCCAAGTGAGTCATGCGTGGTAAAGGTAAATGGTGATGTCAGTTATTCGGGCACAATACATGTTAACGGTTCTCTACGTGGGTGTCCTGGTGAAGAATACTATCTGATGCCTGGTGAATATGATCTAGTGAATGGAGCTGGTGCATTATTAATACAAAACATATCAAATCATAAATTGTTGTTAAGACAGGGATCTTTAATAACCCGTGCGTTATGTACGAAGTCTATGCTAAATGTAAACTTGTTGGATTTTAATGATGCAAATATTAGTAATTCAATAAATTATGACAACAAATTATCCAGGGAAGAAATATTTCAGCTTAAAAATACATTACAAAAGTACAAACAATGTTTTTCTTGTAATATGATGGATTTAGGTTATACCAACATTGAGAAAATGGAAATTGAATTGATTGATACAAAACCTGTGGTTTACAGACCATATAGATTATCTTACCCTGAAAGAGAATTAGTGAAATCTATGGTACAGGAAATGCTCGCTGCAGATATTATATGTGAATCCAACTCAGCATATGCCAGCCCAGTTCTCCTCGTGAAGAAGAAGACTGGAGACAAAAGACTTTGTATTGACTATCGTGCACTGAACAGAAAAACCAAAAAGGAGCATTTTCCCCTACCACTGATTGATGATCAACTAGATCGATTAGCTGGTCATTCATTATTCATTAGCTTAGATTTAGCATCAGGTTATTATCAATTAGCGGTCGGAGAAAGCTCCCAGGATAAAACGGCATTTGTTACTCCGGATGGCCAATATCAATTTAAGAGAATGCCTTTCGGTTTAGCAAATGCGCCGTCTGTCTTTCAAAGAACCATGAACAAAATACTTGCTAAATTAGATTATATCATTATTTACATGGACGATATTTTAATCCCAGCGCGCACTTTCAACGAAGGTTTAAAAAGACTAGATGAAGTTTTGAGTATCTTCCGTGATGCAAATCTTACTCTTAAGTTAGAAAAATGTTTCTTCTTTTATACACAGATAGATTTCTTAGGCTTTGAGGTAAGCGGATCTGGTATCAGGCCCGGTTCTCGTAAAATAACTGCAGTATCAAACTTCCCGACTCCAAACAATGTTCATGACGTTAGGCGCTTTATAGGGTTAGCCAGTTTTTTCCGACGTTTCGTAAAGGATTTTTCTCTAATTGCACGTCCGTTAACCGATCTGTTAAGGAAACGGGTTACATGGAGATGGTCTGAAGAACAAATGACAGCGTTTGAAACCCTGAAACAGAAATTAGTCGAGAGACCATTACTCGCATTATACGATCCCAAATTAGAAACCGAATTACACACAGATGCGTCAAAACACGGTATTGCGGGTATTCTAATGCAACGTAACAGAGACGGGACGTTAAATCCGGTAGCATATTACAGCCGCAAAACATCGGCGGATGAACAAAAGCTTCACTCTTTTGATTTAGAGACACTAGCTGTCATAGCATCATTAAACAGATTTCGTGTCTATCTATTAGGACTAAAGTTTAAAATAGTAACGGATTGCAATGCACTAAGAACTACCATGACAAAGAGGGACCTCATCCCTAGAATAGGTCGGTGGTGGGTGCAGTTCCAGGAGTATGACTGTGAAATAGAATACAGAGCAGGTGCGAAAATGTCACATGTTGATGCACTCAGTCGTGCCCCTGTAGATGAACCCGCTACTTTTGACTCTACACACGTTATTGATGTACTCAATGTAGAAGCGAAAGACTGGATCGCTACTGTCCAGAGTGATGACGATGAGATTAAAAGAATCAAGGAAATTTTAGCGGGTAAAGACACAGCATTCATTGTTGACGTTCATAAAAATTACCAGTTAAAAGGTAATTATGTTTATAGGGTAGTCGATGGTGGGTTACGTTGGGTGGTTCCAAGATCAGTTAGGTGGCAATTACTTAAGATGAACCACGACGACGTGGGCCATTTCAGTTATGATAAGACACTAAGTAGGCTTAAAGGTTCATTTTGGTTCCCCAAAATGCGGAGATTCACGAAAAAGTATGTCAAAGCTTGTTTAGAATGTGCGTATCATAAGGCACCCGCAGGACCTAAAGAAGGACTACTTCATCCGATTCCAAAACCAGACATACCTTTTCACACTTTGCATGCGGATCACTTAGGTCCATTCGTTCGTTCGCGGAGAGGCAATATGTACATTTTAGTAATCATAGACGCTTTTACAAAATTTATCAGTATAAGACCTGTCAGAGATACAAAGACTACTACTACCATTCGAGTCCTTAAAGATTTTTTTAGCTATTTTGGAGCACCAACTCGATTAATCACAGACAGGGGTACTTGTTTTACTAGTTCCAAATTTAAAACTTTTGTAGAAGATAGTTGTATTAAACACGTATTAAACGCTGTAGCAACTCCGCGAGCGAACGGACAGGTTGAGAGATTTAATCGAACTATTTCGGAGGCTCTTAGCGCAAAATGCCATGATAAAAATGATAACACCTGGGATGAATATGTTAGTGACGTTCAGCTAGGATTAAACACATCAGTTAACAAAAGTACCGGAAAAAGTCCGTCAGAATTATTGTTTGGTTACAACGTTAAAACTGTGTCTGAAAATATATTAGGAGATATAATTAATACAACTACAGATCGCATTAGCGGCGATGAATTAACCAATCTAAGAAATGAATCCATGCACAAAATCGAAAAGGAACAAAATTTAGCCAAACATCGATACGACAAACATAGAAAGTTAGCCACAAAATACAACATTGGTGATCTAGTTAGATTAGAAAGAACTACATTTGATAAGGATAGAATTGGTAAATCCAAGAAACTAATGGCTAAATTTCACGGACCCTATAGAATTGTTAAAATATTACCAAATGATAGATTTTTGGTTGAAGATACTCCTATTACAAGAAAGAAAGGTAAGAAGTACGAAAACGTAGTATCTATTGATAAAATACATCCGTGGCTGAACTTTAAATCATTGGACAGCGAAAACGACAGTGATGGTAACGACAAAAGTGATACAGAGTGAATGAGGCGATTAAAATAATGACAAAATTTAGGTTACTATAAAATAAGAGTCTATTGTAAATGTTGTATTAAATACAAGCGTCAGTGCTTACTTGTTTCGAAGCAGATCACGACAGACTACACTGGTGTGGGTTGCGAGCCTTAGTGTGTGAGGCAGATCGCAACAGACCATGCTTGTGTAGGTTGTGAGCTTCATGATATTTGCACAGATGACACAGATCATGACAGACTCTACAGATGTGGGTCCCGAGCGCCATTGTTACCCTACACAGATGACGCAGATCGTGACAGACCACATCGGTAGGGGTTGTGAGTGTCAGTGTATATGGTACAGGTGACGCAGATTGCATCAGACTATATTTGGCATTGATCGTGAGCGCCAGTGCTAAAGCATAGATGGCGCAGATTGCGATTCAATATGGCAGTATAGGATGCGAGCGTTAATATCCTTTGGCACAGATTGTGAATGTTTATTCTCTAAAGACTAGAGAACATAAGACTGTTTTTATTGTTTTGCTATTTTGATGTTATGTGATTACTTCAGATTGTTTTACTCTTTGTTAAGTTATATGAGAGAGATATAAGAAATCCTCAAGGAAGGCTCAAGTGCATATTGTTTAAATTGGTGTGAGGACACACCATGGCTAGGATGGCCGAGTGATTTTGGTCATGATGATATTTTAAGATAACTATAGATTATGGTTAACAACTTAATACCCTTATTTATTAGTAAACTTTAGAATGTTTTATTTTTTTTAATAACTTAAGAACTTAGAATTCGTTTATTCTAATTCTATTGTAATTCTAATTATGCCTAGTAAAATTAAGATCTGTGTAACCTTGAGTTACACTCAGTGTATTGTGGATTTTATTCTTAATTAATGTTTTACGGTTACTTTGCTATGTTCCTCAACTTGAACTTCAGTTCTTATATTTGTATTACTTTTAGTTATAAGACTTTGTTACCTAAGTTACACTCAAGTGTAAAATTTGAATTTATTCATTTTGGTGTCACTTTATGTTATGTTGTATGCATTGATACTTCAGATCTTATTTGAACTATACTTAGTATTTATGTTTTTGTAACCTTCAATTAGTCTCAAGTGTACTGTGGATTTTATTCAAAATCAATGTTTTTCAGTTATTTTATGTCAGGTTGCCGAAGTTGATACTTCAATCTCTATTTGTATTATTAGTTAGCAAACTTAAGATTCTTGTACCTTTGTGTTAGGCTAAAGTTGATGTCTACAATTAGTTGTGTTATGTAATTGGGCTTATTACTTCAATTACTAATTGTATTGAGTGTATGTTGATTTAAGTTGGTGTGAGGACACACCCTAGTTAGGATGGCCGAGCTGTTAGCATCCACATAATATTTCCTTATGGTTGATATTGACCTCTTGGTGGGATGGGTCTCGGCGCAGGTCAAGCTGCTCGAGACCCGGCCTCTGAGGTGCTACCGCTGTCACGTGGGGGAGCACGTGAGTGTCAAATGCACCTCGGAGGTGGACCGCAGCGACTGTTGCTTCCGCTGCGGTCGGCCCGGTCACAAGGCCGGCTCGTGCAACGCCCCGCTGCACTGCAACGCATGTGCGGCGGCTGGCAAGCCGGCCAATCACCGGGTCGGGAGCAAGGGCTGCTCCCCTCCTGCTAAAAAGGGCAAAGGTAGGCCCTCCGCCGCCCCTGCCGTTTCCGCCGCCGCCGCCGCCACTGCCACCGCAGTCGCCGCTGCCGCCACTGAGGAGGTCGGAATGGACTGTCAATAGTGGCTCCATTCCGCCTCCTCCAGGCGAACATCAACCACTGCGCCGCTGCTCAGGATCTCCTGCTCCAGAGCATGGCGCAGTGGTCGATCAATGTCGCCGTGGTCTCCGAGCCGTACTTTGTCCCGCCCAGGGATCACTGGGTGGCGGACCTGGACGGCTCGGTGACCATCATCTCGTCGGCCGCCGCCGGTACCCCGACTCTTGAGGCTGCTCAAAGAGGCCGGGGTTGTGTCGCAGCACGGTTCGGAGAGCTCGCTGTGGTGGGCGTGTACTTCTCTCCGAACCGAACTCTCGCCGAGTTCCACAACTCCTTGAGGGAGTTGGTCAATGTCGTCGTCGGGTTCCGTTCCCTCCCCGTGCTCGTCCTCGGGGACTTCAACGCCAAAAACTTGGCTTGGGGTTCCCGGTTCACCGACGTCCGGGGTAGGATGGTGGAAGACTGGGCCCTTGAGACGGGCCTAGTCGTCCTGAACCGGGGTTCTGTCCCCACATGCGTGCGGATGCAGGGCGAGTCGGTGGTGGACATCTCGTTCGCCAGCCCTGCTCTGTCACCGCGTATTGTTGACTGGCGCGTCATGGAGGAGGTGGAGACGTACTCCGACCACCGGTATATCCGGTTCGACGTCTCCGCCGAGTCCGCAGACCCGCCGGTCAGACAGGCCCCATGTGGCCCGCGTTGGGCGCTGAAACAGCTGGACCGGGAGCTGCTCCTGGAAGCCGCCATCGTGCAGGCCTGGGTGATACCACCGGTCAGGCCTGCCGACATAGACGATGAGGCCAAGTGGCTCCAGGACGCCATGTCCAGGATCTGTGACGTGGCGATGCCCCGGATCCGGTCGAGGCAACAAAAGCGCCAGGTGTACTGGTGGTCGCAAGAGCTAGCAGCTCTACGCAAGGCGTGCACTGCCGCGCGACGCCAGTACACTAGGCACCGCAGGCGCCGCATCCGTCCTCCTAATGCGGAGGCGAGAGAGGCGGAGTTGTACGAGGGATACAGGGCGGCCAAGGCCCTCCTCAAGGTGGAGATATTGCGGGCCAAGGAGGAGGCCCGCCGAGAGATGCTGGGGACTCTGGACAGAGATCCGTGGGGACGCCCGTACCGGATGGTACGCGACAAGCTCCGCGCTTGGGCTCCCCCGCTCACCCAGAGTCTCCGGCAAGAAGTCTTGGAGGAGGTGATTGGCACCCTGTTCCCTCGACTGTGGAGGGGGTTCACCCCTCCGTATATGACTCCGCCCCCTGCGGTGCCCGACGCGGCCTACAGCGACGACGACGACGACACCGTCCCAGAGGTGACCGAGGCAGAATTGAGAGCGGCGGTGCGCCGGATGGGCGCCAAGAACACCGCCCCAGGACCCGACGGCCTGCATGGCAAGGCATGGGTCCTGGCCTCAGAGGCTCTCGGGCCTCGATTGATTGGTCTCTACAGCGCATGTCTGGAGAGAGGCCAGTTCCCGCTTCTCTGGAAAGCGGGAAAACTGGTCCTCGTGCGGAAGACGGGGCGCCCTGCGGACTCTCCGTCCGCGTACCGGCCCATAGTGTTGCTCGACGAGGTGGGGAAAGTCTTCGAAAGAATCATTTCGAACCGCCTCGTCGCGCACCTGACGGACATTGGGCCGGACTTGTCGGACGGCCAGTTCGGCATCCGCAGAGGGCGCTCCACGGTGGACGCCATCATGCGCGTTAGAGACCTCACGACGGGGACTGCAGTGTCCAGGGGTAAGGTCGTAGTGGCGGTGTCTCTGGACATCGCCAACGCCTTCAACTCCCTGCCCTGGAGCTGCATCTTGGAGGCACTCCGATATCATCGGGTGCCTACCTACCTCCGTCGTGTAATCGAGGCTTACCTGACGGACAGGTCCGTCAGCTACCCCGGTCACCGGGGCGAGTGGAACCGGCGAGAGATGTCACGCGGTGTTCCACAGGGTTCGGTTCTGGGGCCGCTCCTGTGGAACATCGGCTATGACTGGGTGCTGCGCAGCGACCGCCCGAACGGCGTTAGCACAATATGCTACGCCGACGATACGCTGGTGCTAGCGCACGGGAGGTCACACCAGGCGGCGGCCGACTTAATGGCGACAGCGGTTGCGACAGTCGTTGAGAGAATCCGGCAGTTGGGACTCGAGGTGGCGCTCCACAAGTCCGAGGCCATGTGTTTTCATGGCCGCGGGAACGCGCCACCTCCGGGTGGGTCCCAAATAACGGCGGGAGGAGTTACCATCGACGTCGAGACGACGATGAAGTACCTAGGACTCGTCCTCGACAGTCGGTGGAACTTCATAGAACACTTCCGACGTTTGGCCCCAAAGTTGGAGAGGACGGGGGCTGCGTTTAAACGCATCCTCCCCAACCTCGGGGGCCAAACGCCTCCTGCCGGAGGTTATACGCCGGGGTCGTGCGGTCCATGGCCCTCTACGGCGCCCCTGTTTGGGCGCCAAACCTGTTGCGGCGTCCCGCTCGGACGCTGCTCATGGCACAGAGGGTCATGGCGATCCGAATGATCCGCGGATACCGCACGATCTCTGGGGAGTCGGCGAACCTCCTTGCCGGATTACCGCCGTGGGATCTGGAGGCGAAGGTGCTCGCGCGCGTGTACGGCATGCGCGCGGAGGCACGTCGCCGGGGCGAAACCCCGCTGCCGCGCCAAATAGGTGCGTGGCGGGATGAGCTCCGGCGCGATCTCATGGCGGAATGGCAGCAACGACTGTCGCAACCGAGGGCTGGGCTCGCTGCCATCGCAGCGGTAAGTCCCCTCTTTGAGGAGTGGCTTGAGAGACGCTACGGCGTCCTCACCTACCGCCTGACGCAGGTCCTCACCGGACATGGAAGTTTCGGGAGGTACCTGTGTCTGATGGGGCGGGAGGAAACGCCCGGGTGTCATCACTGCGAGGACCGCCCTGAGGACACGGTGGAACACACGGTGGGAGAATGCCCTTCGTGGGCTGAGCACCGCCGTGTCCTCAGGGAAGTGATCGGCAATGGCGACCTCTCGCGTCCGGGCCTAGTGCAGGCCATGATGCGGAGCGAGGGGGACTGGGATGCCGTCTCCTCCTTTTGCGAAGCAGTGATGCTAGCTAAGGAGGAGGCGGGACGCGTGAGGCAGCGAAGCGCTGCCTCCTCGCAACCCAGCCATCGCGAAGGACACACCGGGCGTCGGGGATCGCGAGACGATCTCCGGCCACCGTAAGCGCGGGCCTGCGGACGGCGAGCATGGGTGGCTCCCCGTCCGACCAGAAACAGACCCGAGCGTACGGCGCGTCGCGTTCCGCGCGCGCCTCAAAGAGCCATCAGACCACCACAGATGGGGCCCAATAGGGCCGATGCCGATTCGGAGTCGCGGAGAACCTAACGGGTAACCGGGGCTCCGGCTCGACGTGCAGGAGAAGGAACGGGGTGGTTTTTAGTCAGTAAGAGTCTGACACTCCCTCCCGCCTCACCCAGGCGGGGGCAGTCATTCGATGATTTTCCCCCCTTAAAAAAAAAAAAAAAAAAAAAAATGGTTGATATTGACGGCTGGCAACACAGCCGAAAAAGGCGCGAATATAGATGTAAATGTCAAAAAGTTTTAACAAATTCGTTGTCGTGTTTTAGTTGGCTACTATATAAATTAAAGTATTTTATAAAAGGACTATTATCTTTTAATATACACCAGTTGCTCTATGCGAAATACTGACATTCTAGTTCAAAAGTATTTGCTCATTCTCACAATTCTTATTCCAGGAGTTCGTATTTTGTACCGGTGTATTGTAATACGAAACTTATTTTAGAATATATTTCATTTTCAGGTCTCATTTACTCGACCCTCTCTCTATTCTCCACTGTGATCTTCCTGGTAGTGGCGACCCACGCAAACGGCTGGAAATTAGATCGCAAGTACGGCGCTGTACTGATGGTATGGTACATCCTCTTCATAACTCTAGCCAGTCTCTACGAACTGAACGTCTTCGGATACTACACGCACCCAGATTGCGTTTCAACATATTAATTTTTTTCAACCGGCGCCATGTTTAATTTTTTGACGTTTGTTTTTATTATGTTGGCATGATTGGAAGTTCTATCAAAACCAACAATATGTAGGTAATCTCGCGGTGGTTGAATTTGAATTTGGAATCGAATTGTATGTAAGAATATGATGGATATGACTTGAAAGTAAACCAAAGGATTAATAGTAATTATGAATGAATTTCGTAAAACAAACACTATTTATTTGTAACGTAAATCAATTACCGGCCTATGTTCAGTAGTTATTATGATTTATTTTATTTATGTAATATGTATTACCAAAACTAGTTAAGTTTTGTAAAAACGCTATTGTCTTATGATTAATGAAAAGCATCGATGTTAGTTTCAGTGTATCTTTTATAATGTAAAAAAAATATATATTTAGCGTGTACGGACTTTAGCGGTCCGAGGTTGAATAATATTTCTAAACACTTTTACAATAGAATTGCTAGTGTTTATTTATGAATAAAGATAAGCGAATATTTTTATTTAACACACGCTTTTGACAGGTGGGCAATATAAGAAATAATATTTGTCAGTATTTCTGTATTACTACAAATACAATTAAATGAGAAGACAAGCAAATAGAAGATGAAACTAGTTAAATATATTATATTGTCGTAAATAGCTTTGTGGAGCACTAGAGTTGCTTACGCACAAATAGCTATTTTCTATCTACTCGTGAGAATCTCAGTACCTATCTTTACTTATGTGAATGTGGAACAACAAGAATATTGTACGCTGTTCGATGATTTTATGGTTGGCGTGTAAATATTGCACTTTTAACATGATTGTTATCCATGAAAGACATTAGTTATGGTGTTTAGTGGCAACCAACCAAGGAAAATTGGGCTGTTCTACCTACAGAATGTTTTGTCTTCATTCTATCTATATCTATTATGGACTTATTGGGTGTTTATGAATAATAAATTCATACTGAAAATGATATAAAAGTACCTAAGTGTAAAATGTCTTCAGCCTACTCAGTAAAGACATTTATGTATATATTGTTACTGTTAACCTGTTTCTGTGGCGTGTTGTCTACGTATATGTGACTTGAAGCATAATGAATAATTCGCTTTAACATATATCTAAATATCTTATGAATATTTGCATAGTTTTAGTAAACTGACATTTTGAAAACTTATCTAGTCGCGATTATCGTAATGTGTACTATAAATAAGCCGTTTTTCTTTGTGATATTATTTAAAAATACATTACGACTTAGTCACTTTTCAAATATTATAAATGTATATTATGTAGTCTAAATTATTAGTTTTAACGTGAATATAATTTTGTAAATTATATTTTTATTACAAAACATCGATGTTCGACGAATTATTACAATAGGAATGAGAATATTTGATTTTTTTATCACAGTTTTGTACTTTTTACTACAGCTATTCGGTAGTGGCAACTGTAGTTCGAATGTAAATAGAGTTCTAACTAGTTTTTTCAATATTCTGATCTTCCACGAAAGTATTGAACATTCAAATATTCTTACCTCTTTATTTTATATAGAATATTGTATATAAGACTTCGTATATCGTAATGACCTACTATATCCCAATTAAATGTACGTACCTCGATTTAATGTTAACAATGTTAGCTTAAAGCCTTAATCTTCATAGTAGTTAGAAGGTATAGCCCTATTCGAAGGTACCCATCTTGCAAACACCAATTTTCCATGTCGATCCAAATACCTCAAGATTTCTTCTTCCTTTATTAAAGCACCACCCCATTCCAATTCTGTGATCTATTTAGATATAATATTATGATAATGTGCGTGTCTATTTAAAAAATACCAAACATATTTACTTAGATATTTTCATTAGATTAGTATTTTCCGTTTTTGTTAATTTTAATGTTAAGAGCCTAAACACGAAGATAGCTGAGCTAATCTCAATTTGTAAGTACTCAGCTACCTTATAGCTAACGTGCGAAAACCAACATATTTTATACACCTTGGTCTTTAAATAATGGCCATACTAGTTTAAGGTGTAATCTACTCGTGTAAAGCTTAAATTAGACCAAAACGAGCCTTACCATCGCTCAAATACAAACGTTCGAGACAACTAGCGCGTATAGTCAATGTTTAATTACCTACATAATTTAGGTATACCCCGGTAGCAAAATATTATAGGCTAGATTAGAGATTGTGGACTTAAAGAGATGCTTCACTCAAACTTCATACTCGCTCTTTAGAATTGTCATAAAATTTTACAAGTATATTGAATACTTAGCTCCTGTTAGAGAAACATTTTCTCTGCCTACAACGATTCTAAAGCGTCAGAGAAAAATATTTGACGTGTAAACTAACGAAGAACTTGTAAACCTAAGTGTCAATTAAATCATAAAATATATTAAAATTTACTTTATTCAATTATTATGTCATGATCCCTATTTTTAAATAAAAGTAAAATTGTGCTGTTAAATGAATGGAATATCCTTATTATGACCAACGCTAATTATGTAGTTTTTAAATGTATGTTCTGATGTTGGCTATACACAACAAATAAAAGATAGGTCTTATATTGTTTTGAAAATTAAATAAAATTATCCCAATACCTACTTAACTAGTGAACGTCAATTACATACAAACTTTGTGTATATTAATTAAATTAATTCGTATGTCTCTTCGACAATAATCATTGAACTGCTTATCTATGTAAAATATTAAAATGTGTTGCACATCCCAAAATAGCAAGGCTCTCTACGACGCCTAATAACATATTGGTGTTTTAAAAAGGTAATGTTCCTAATTCAAATGTATCGAAATGCTGTTGTAGAAAAACAAATGTCTTGTCTATTCGCTTAAAATCTAAATTGTGTTCTATATCTATGCTCTGCAAAAGCTTATGTAAATCAAAGAATTATCCCTAATTTGCACTAAACTTTATTACAAAGTATAAAAACAGTTCTAAAATTAAAAATACGCATCAATTATAAATGTCAATTTGATGTTGAATTCAATTAAATAGATAATAAGATAAATATACATTTATGTATAAATAATCAACTTCAATAAATGTTTCTTATTTAAACATTAAAATTAAAGCGGTATAAAAAACGGCTAAGAATTCAGACTCTTTAGTCTCAATAAAAAGTATTATTTAATATGGCAACCCCTAAAATTTTATATAAAATGCATTTTTATTCACCTGACGTGTAAATAGTAGTGGACCATTTTAGAACGTGACATTAAAAATATATTTAGAAAAATATAAAAAATATCTATCGCTGCTGTGTTCTCTTCTGTTAAAATATTATCTAATAGATAGCTAATTGTATTATATGTTTATGTAGCAAAAAGCTTTCATATCAGTAGGTACATAGTACTATTTAATGTAAAATTGTGCACTTTTAATAAGCCGATGAAAATACATTGATTGGCACTTGTTTTGCACTGATTACAAAAAAAATGGCCGCCCTGTCCTAGTAATAGTGATTGATTGTTTTTTTTTTCATACCAATTGTTTTTCCTGGCGTTATGTAAACGATAAAAAAATATTATTATCCAATGCGGTGCAGTCGTTCGAGTGCGCACATACATTTTAAAGTCGTTAAAACAGTGCTGAACGATGTTACATCGGCGTATAAATAATTACTTTGCAGCACATAGTGTTGTGTATCAAATGATTTTAATGTGAATACAATTATTTTAAACGTTACTTGTATTTCATAATGTATTCAATACTTAATAATGTAACACAAATGTATTTATTAGCTATCTTGCATTTAGCTACATTGCTACGACGTAGCATCGTAGTTATGCTACGGCCTACGAAAATACCCCACTACATGCGTAGCGGAGGTACTACGACAAATAGGTCACACGCTTCGATTACCAGATAGCCCGGTATTGAGTATCGGATGGCGAAGCACCATACAATATGTCATATAACCGGTACATAAACGTCTAAACTTGTAACGTGAACAGCATACCGGCAACCGGAACGTATGAAATAAAATTAGCATTTGAACGCACTTTCTGTTGACTGATCTGTTTGGAACGTCACACTTTCACAGCAGTATCAATGGATTAAATATTTTTAAGCCTACCATTTTAAAACAGTAACTTAAAAATATACTCCTACATGAAAGAAGTATTCTAGGCTTGATTTACTTTTAGACTAAATAACAATTATTTGAACATGGGCGCCCCAGTCAGGATTAGCTTATCAAAAGAAAGGTTCTCGGAGGTTCGGAAGACAAATCTAGCGGTTTATAGGGCAACTGATGAATTTTCCATGAAAAAGATCTGAGGGCTATGTTGGGAATGAAAATGATTGAGTTCATTCCAGGTCTTAAGCCTGACCCCACTAAACAAACGATTGGCTATAAAATCTAGAGGAATTTTCCACCTCGCTGGGTGTATTTTCGACTGTGGGATAGGGTGCCAATGACTTGAACAGAACAGATGAATGATGATGAATTCTAATTTCTAATGAACCTGTCCGTCAATTAGACGGTCATTCCAAAGTTGCCCTAAGCTCAGGGCGAAAATTAATTAATTAAGAAAATTACGGCTGAAACAGATTCTCAAATACCTACATTACTCGGGTACTTGCTAGTCTCGTGTTAAATCTCTATCGCTACGTCGTGCGTGAGCGATCTAGAAGCGAATGCGATTATGAACCGATGACACGCGGATTCAATGCGATGCCTTTGTTCTACGTGCATGCGAATCATTTCATTATACCTAACCAAACAAAAATGTGACAGCTCCGCATCCGAATATGACAGTTTGCGCAAAAATATCAACTGATCGCGTCCGCGTCATTTCGCGCCGCCCCGCACCGCATCCCACGGGGGCACATTGTCGCGTAAGTAGGACACTTCAATAGGTTTCGACAGTTTGTTGTTTTTGCACCACCGCCGCACCGCTCCGCATTCGCGTCTAGATCGCCCACTCAGAACGTAGCGTTAGGGTAGATGCAGGTGCACCCCCTTGAAACTAATAATTTTAACACTGATGGCGCCCATGTAAATGTGTCACGTAGCACACGCATTTGAACATAACTAAAGTCAATCAGATTTAGTGCATTCAGAGGCCTTAGTATGAGTTTCATTTACGTTTAAAGTATTCGTAACGAGTTCGCGTTCGGCACTCTGATTGGCCGGCGCCAATGAAGCAACCAATCACAGCGCCGAACGCGTACTCGTTACGATTACTTTAAACGTAAAACAAACCCGTACTAAGGCCTCTGTACACTTGTCCATTTATTATTTATTAATAAAAGCGATTAGTTTCTTTGTGAGTTCAGTCTTCGTTTCCGTGATTTCGATGTACCTAATTGACATTTTAAAATTTAGATATATCTCGCATTTATTAGAGGTTTCGTTGATCTAGGTAATAGTCGTCTAATATACTATTATTTACTTACGATGTTTCGTGACTTATTCAATTTAGATTACAAGCAACATACTTACATATTTTAGACGACTGATGAGACGAAATACGGATGTTGTCTATGATGTAATAAAATACATCGACAAATATCTACTGTCGTTGTCATAGCATTTGTTCTTTGTTGCAATTTCCCTTAGCTAACAGAGTATGTTTCGATGCAAATGAACATTTGGTGTATTCAGTACTAGATTATATACATACCTATCCTTGTTATGCTGTTTAAATCGGTGTTTTTTCGAATGTTACGACTTAGATTAGGTGTTCTGTACATAGCTCGCTAGAGCTAATAATAATTATGTGAAAATTTATTGTTAATTACTGTAAGTTATATGACAATGTTGAATAAAGTGTAAAATGTAACTTGTATTTTATTTGTCCTTGTGTCATTGACGTGAAGGGTTTCATATGAAAGAAAACAAAGAAATTAGTTTATTACTGTTTATTAATTTATAGAGTGTTGACACACTGAGTATACACACAAGTGGAGACAAAATGCGAGTCCTGAACCATCGTTACTGAGTCTCGAAATAAAACCGAATTTGCAAGGGATGAGATCCATAATATCACTCACAGTGGTCAAACATATACCAACGTTGTAACTGTACATGGTATCTTTATTTTATTTTGTCTCCATTTGTTCGCTCACACTTCGTTCGCACTAATCATTCCGGAAACTTACAGTTATGTCTTAGAAATAACATGGTGTATTATGATACTTCTATCATTCAAACTATGGAAGCATTGTTTAGTGTTCAATTTAAAAATATTACCCACGACACCGGCACTCACGCCGAGACTACACGTGTCAGTTTCCTGTTTACTAGAATTACTTCATTAACATTCATTCAGTGCATGGAAGGACGAAGGTTGTATAAAAACATGACTATTATTGAATAGTTCTTTTAGTCTAATGATTGAGAGCTTGTTTGGTAATTGGAATGTTCTTCATTAGAAAAACTGAGGAGTATACAACCTCAAATGAAAGTCACTCCAGTTACAAGACAAGGTTTCGAGTTTTGGAAACCTCCAGAATAGCCCCGGTCGAGCACGGCGAGGGAAGCAAGGAGAAACGTCACGCCGTGGACACCTCAACTGTGTGTTAGATATAGTAACACAAAGCCGTGTCCACTTGACATTTCCTAAAGCTTCCAACGCGCAAAGCCTCGCTCAGAACATTACATGCAGTATCACAATACGCCACAAAACAAACGCAATTAGTGCTTTCTTAAAAAAATATGTAGTGATTAAAACAAGTTTACTAGCTTATTATATTTACAATTTTATAATCTTCAAATAAGATATACCGCAATACCAAAGTCCCTTTGAAACGCGCTCTACCCTATGTCTATGTACAATTTATAAGTGAAATACGCCAAAGTATAAGCAAAAAGTTAAAAATAATCTTAAATACTATGTCGGTTTAGTTAGGCAGGGCACGTTTCAAACGGCAGGAAATCAATTCTCTTACATATTACCACATGTTTTCGTTTTTTTTTACTTTTTTACCATTTTTTCACGTTTGTTATAGACTACTTTATTCATTAGAAATCTGCAATTTTAATGAACAACTCTAGCCAATATTTGTGTTACGTGTCGCGTCGCCGGCGGTATTCCCAACACAATTCGCATGTGTACAGAGAACAGATTGAAATACCGCCGAAGGTAACAATCAAATGTGAACACTAGCTAATTAGAAAACTAACATCGAAAACTAAACAATCATCGAGTTACATAACTACAAACTGAATTAATCATGAATAATTTTCTAGTGTAATCGTATCAACATCTGTAATGTAATTTACAGTTAAATATTATACAGTAAACAAAAGATGATTGGACCGCGTCCAAACAAAGATCATTATATATGTACCACTGCGGTAGTGGTCCTCGACATGGCAGGCGCAGTGCAGCCTGCGCCACATGCAGGGAGGAGCGTCAGTCTGGCGTCCGGCGGCGGGCGGCGGGCGGCGGGCGGCGCGGGCGGCCCGAGCCTACCGCGCGCACTTCTTGGCGGCGCCGCCCGGGGCTGCCGAACGTCGTAATCTCTTTCACTGTGGAAGAAACAAACACGTTACACTGTTTTATAAAGGCCACATGACATCTAAACAAAAATACATCAAATTACAATGAATTCCGAATTTTACTAATACCAAAGAACGAAAGAAAAGTCTAAATACAGACACGCAGTTATGTTAATAATTTTATCAGATATCTACATCGAAGTGCATTATTACGACAGTAGTAATGAATGACCAGGAAATGAGAGACTATTATTTTCTAATTACACGATTGGGAAAATCTCGTGATCGTAATGTTACTTATCAGAAGCTACATGTTCTAAAAATACTCTTTCATGTAAAATAAAAGGGCTACGAGAATATCGCAATGTGTTTACTATAATTTTACTGTCTTATCTAAAATGTCTAAATTGATAAAGATATTGTAGGCATAAATTACCAGACTTTGTGCTTGCATGTTCGTGTTATTGATTCGTTCAGTAATCATACGCGTGTACTACTTGAAGGTTTTTATTCAAATTATACAAAATTCACATCGTAGCCTGTCGTATGTTGAACCTTATTTCAAACATTACACAGTATTTTTAGTGTTGGCAACACTCATTTTATAATTTATACAATTTTTTGACAATTAATTAAAAATATAAAAATTTACGATGTGCTTTATCGAAAGAGGTTTTATATTTAGCATTCAGTTATGTACAGTTAGCACCAATATGATTGTGAAGCTTAAAAAAGATTTCATTCAAAACACGTTGCTAGCTGTACGCAACTGGCGAATGTATTAATAATACTATCAATAATGTTTTTAAACCTTATAAAGTAAAAATTTACAGTGAACAAAACGCACACACTCACACACAACGTTACATTCAACCACAGTTGTACACCAATACACCATAAAATAAACAGTTCGAAGGAACGCGACAATTTGATTAGACAGCGACGAGCTACCAAAAACGTCCGCTGAGACAACGGACACGAGATTGTCCATTTAATATTCACTGCTAATATTCACGATAATAAAATATCTAAAATTGAAAAAGCATCTCAATTGCCACTCCCATAAAATAAAGGTTTGATTGTCAAACATTTATTTAGTAAATAACTAATTAGCGCGTCTACTAACAATTTTATGCGACGTTTCATGAATATGCACCAACCTGCTAAATTTTTGTCAATCAAAAAAAAAATATACGAGGGATAAGCTCTAGTTTTCTTAGAATATTTTCCATTATTTGATTTTGTGTCACATAATTATAGTTGTAAAAGATTCTAATAAATATCTGCGTACGTGACTGGCTGAGTCATGCGTATCGTCCCGTAGTACGCAATTTGTTAGCTTATCTGTAGTAAACAAACGACAAACAGCTTTATAACATGTTTACACACACCAGACTATTTTAAAGTGAAATAACATACAGTATTGAATTGATTTTTTGGGATACAAGACAGGAAAAGTAAAGAAAGCTTTCAAAGCGTCTAGGGCAAGTCTATTTGGTGAGTATAACTATTTTAGAGTTAGTTTATACTACTTCATAGAAAGAAAGTACCATAGACCCGCGTGGTGCATATTCAGGTAACATAATAATATAAAGATGTTTAGGAAGGTAAATGTTCAGTAATGTTTATGATATTGCAGTGAGCTTCTTCTTCAGTTGACTGACAGACTGATGGCCTTTTACCGGCTGTTTGTTAGCGGCTGAATCATTTGTTACATGGACGGATTTCACCTAGGAAAGGAGTTAAGGTTAGGAAGAGCAAATGAAGGTACTAGGAGTTTATATGGGATTTAAACCAAGATATCTTAATAATGAGAAGGTTTCTAAAGTTAGGATGTATAGTGTTATATAAATGGAAAAGTTAAGCAGTCATTAGGAGTCAATTAGTAGGTTTGGAAACCGTGAGAAGTTCCTTTATTCGCTCACAATAGCAGAACCATTGTTTATCTTTGTAACAATGTTTTAAATCCTTATTGCAAAATCTTTTAGGTAATTCTAATGCCTTTGATGACTTCATTTTTGTCATGAGTGTTAAATGACACCTTCTCAGAATTAAGCTATTCTATGTATACTACTTATATTAACAGTTGACAGTAACTTGATGTAAAGAGAAAACCGATTTAGGGATTTATAGGTACTACTATCTATTGATGGATTTATTGTAAAGTATAACATATGGGTTGAATTAGTTATTGCATGTCGACTGCATGCGCTGAATTACACTCGTAAAAATGAATTCCTAGGTCTATGTAAGGATGACGGCTACTTCATGAGGCGTAGTTAAGTGTAGAAGAATGATGTATTTACCTCGTTGTTGGGCGGCGGCTGGCTGGGTTGCTGGGCGGCGCGCCGCTGTACGGAGGGCGAGCGTCGGTCGGCGGGCGCGGCGCCGGCCTCCATGTGCTGCTTGCGCTGTCGCAGGATGGTCCAGTCGAACGTGTAGTCGTACTGGTAGTTCATCGTCCGGAATAAGATGCGGAACAGCTGTGCGACAAAATGTTCAATTAGTATTGTTGTTGTAATCACGGGTTTCCAACCTATTCTTGGTCCACTTTAATCATTCTTGTTAGGTTAGGGACCATTATTACTATTCATGTGGTTCTACATTAATTTTTTCCATTCACTCGTATAAAAAGCCTTTTGTATTTTAAAAATCAGTTGCTAGCTCTCAGTTGTCTCCGTTGATACATTTTAATTTGAAGTTCAACTGCGTCGTTTGTTTGACAGAGTAGTCTTATGTATTGTTTTACATTCTCCAGACCATTGTTGTCTTCTGAAGACTGGTTGAAAACCATTGACATAAATAAATGTGCTTTTTCCGTAACATAAAGTTGTAAGAGAAAGTAATTGCAAAGTTAACTAGTTTATTAAGGTCTTTGTAAGTACAATGTTTCTTGAGACAAAAGTTACTTTCTCTATATTTCGTGTAGTGTTTCGAAATTGTGGATGCAGAATACAAATCTATATCAGCTGATTTGTCTAGTTAACAAAACTATCGTATCAAACGTTGTCACGATTAATAAGGGTAGTAGACAAGATAATACATAATAATGACTCACCTGTCTAAGATACATGTAATCGGGAGCCTCGTCAAAGGTCAATCCGCGGCAGTAATTTAAATACATCGCAAACTCAGCCGGGAATCCCTGTAAGGAAAACAAAATGCATATAAATATGGTACAATGACGTAACTTGTGGTAAATTATGAAATGAAAACATGGAACAATTTATCTGGTATATTATGGAAATATAATGATGATTCTTAAGTTACTTAAGATCGGCACAATGAAATGTCTTCTCCTTTCTTATGAGATGTCATCCTATCACAAACTCGTATCTCTCATCACACTTTTACCCTTTGTAATCGAATAGTTTTTCTATTTGATTATGAACGAATATCTACAAAACATTAGCTAAATTTCTGTCTCGTTAACGTAACAAACGAGTTTATGATTTCAATAGGCGACCTTCTTCGCGAGGTCGCAGGTTCAAATCCATTACCGCTCACGCGTAATCACGATGTCAGCTGTTACTGGGCTGGCTACGCTTATCCAATTACTGGATCCAAGGTATGATTTGTTGGATCAATCTAAGCCTGCCTACGCTAACCGAACACCTAGTTTGAAGAGTAGTTATAATATAAAGCCAATAAAACTGATTTGTGAGGTATTTATGAGACCAAATAAATATTATGTGTAGATATGTATCTCAAACTATGACAAAATGTAATTATTGTGTATTTGTTGTATTACATACATACATAACTTCACGCCCGTCTCCCATCCTACATACCTCTTTCGCTTCATCAACACTCATCAATTTTTTCATACGTGCTCGTTGGTTAAGGGTACTTTTAATTTGGCCCTTCTTTAATATATCGCCAATTTGGTCACTATATGTCTGTCTAGGACGCCCTCTACCGACGGCCCCATTCATATCCGCTCTGTATATTTTTTTCGTTACTCTACTTTCATCCATCCTTTCTATATGTCCAAACCAGCGTGACATTCCCTTTTCAATCCTTGTCACTACATCATCTTGTATTATGACGATCAAATAAGAAATAAACGATATAAATGTGTCTAGTGTTTACCAACACAATTTTATAGTAATAGCAATTAACTTCCCAACAATGAATTTGACAATTTTGCCTGTATCTCACCTTACAGAGCACCTCAACGGGCGTCGACATCTTTTTCTCGCTGATCCGCTCGTATTTCTGCTTTTTGGTGATCGCCTTCAGACCTTGCCATGGCAGCGAACCTCTGTTGTAAATAGAAAAATATCATCAACAAAAATTCAGAGATTTAAACCTGTCGTGTGTCTAAGACGTGGATACGATGTATTTTCTATTGTCTCATATCAGTGCATTCAAAAGGTCAATGTGCTATTTGACTATTTCTTATTAATACGCATACATCTTACTAGGAAATAATATTAGACAAAATCTAAAACGAAATAGGTTATGTAGCTGCGAACAGACAATCCCATATAAACAGTACTTATTTCCCGAAATATTAAAACAATCATAATAATAATGTTTCACTACAAAATATCGCTGCAAGCCCAAATAACCTATAGATTTAAATTCTAGTAACAATACAAAACCTTTAGATTCCGACTTAACAAAATCATTGTATAACTAACAGTAATCCAGTTCCAGTATCACCCAGACATTTCTAATTAACGGCCTTATTCCGTAGAGAACGGGTTCCGTCCAAGTGTGAGTCACTTGCAACAAGTCGGGACATGCACAACGGATCAGACAGCCTCAAACCGGAATACGCTTGCTTATAGGCGCAGGTATCGAGTTGTGCCAACGGTTTTACTGTTGTTTTTATATTTTTTATCTGGTATCACGTGAAACTGGGCGATTTCGATATTGCATGAGCAAAACTGCTAGTTTGAAACTTACGATTTATATCATGGAATAGTTCGTACTTGCCAAAATGATCAAAGGATAACACGTTAGATGGTGTAAATAGACACATGTCTTAGTTTCAAAAAACACGTGCAATATTATTTCATTCACGAAAATGTCGACTGCTCATTAATTGTAATTAATGAGATGACTGTTGTAAAAATCAAAATGCCATAATTTTTCTAAGAAGCAACTAAACTATTCTGGCTTGTTTACACAATACACAATACAGAGAATCGATATCACTCTGATATTCCACAGGAGCTGTATACCGTGACGTCATTCCATTAACAAACCAAACACGCACCGCTTCGGTGAAAACAAATGTACCAGCTATCTCCCACACAAAAGTACTATAGAAATTTTCTCATATAAATAAATATTACGTGTACTTGTGTCTCGAAATAATGACTCGGAAAATGGTAAATATAAATAGCTTACACCATATTTTTGCAGTTACTACCATGCCATGATTAAATACAATTCATTAATTAAGATTGGTGAGCGAATCCCTACGATTTGCTGTCTATAAATAAAAAGCATTATTTGCCATATCATCACTTTACAATGTCAATATTCAAGGTATCATTATTCCTGCTACGAGATCTGTAGAAACTCTTGCAGAAATCATACAAGACATCTTGCTTGACAATGTGAGGCCCTACTATTGCAAAACTTCGGGTGTTTAGATTAGTGTAACTTACTGTAAGTAATATAATAATAATTTGATTTTTCTGCCACTGTTAGTTAAGCAAGAGAACCTAATTAGGCAGTGGCACTGTCTAAATAGGTCCAAATAGTCTGTCTAAATAGATCTAAAAAAAATTAAGCTTGAAGGCTAAATCCACGCCTGTGACTTATGCAACTAGAGTCTACAAAAGCTGAAGATTTTTAAATATCATAAAGTGATATTGTCTGCTCATGACTTACCTGTTGAAATACATAAGTACGTATCCAAGCGACTCCATGTCGTCCCGCCGTGACTGCTCGATGCCGAGGTGGGCGTTTATGGAGGCGTACCGAGCCGTACCTGACACAAACAATACAACATTTACAAGATATTCGTCTAGTAAATCTTTTATTGTAAACGAATCTAGGGTTATATTATTAATTGGTGTTTAAAGAGTGTGATTATGTGTAAAATTCTAAATAATTACTGTGTCAAATAGCTACTTTTTAATGGCTTATGTTGTTAAGTATGTAAATGTTTCCGTACTACATTATTAGGTACCTAATTCGTCGTATCTTCATCGTAGTTCAAAACTAAATAATGAAGTAGGAGGAGGAACAAAATGAACATAGGGAAAATTCAATGTTAAAATGTTACTGCACAAAATTGTAACAATTAAACATTTCTTGGTAACTTTATCTTTTGAACTGATAACAAAACAATATTCAGATTGATAAACGTATAGATTACGATATGATAAGTACTAATAATTCACACCAGAATTATCTTCAACTACTACGTATTGTAGAAACTTGGTATTCTTGTTTTAGAAACAATCTTACGTGAAAATCAAAGTCAAGACAAAACTACAAAATGTAAGTAGATTACCAACACGTAAGTAATAACAGTGAAGTCATACGCCAAACATTAATTTTAATAAAAATAAATTCATTAAATAAAATGTATTCATTAATTCCGCCAAAACTACAAAATAAATACATTTTACGTCCGCATAACCGCATTCTTATCCACATTAACTCCGCTTACTTTACCACAAAAACTAATTAATTATTTTAACTCCTTTGTTATTTGTTTTTCTCGTATAAAATATTATTTAAAAACAGCCTACACTTCAAGAAGTATTTTTTTATAAAACCATCGAAGTAAAGTATATTAGGAATACCCAAGCAACCGCAGTGACTCATTCTTGTTATAACCTTTTGAACGCCAGAGTCAAACTTATGCGACAAAAAATTTCCAAAAGCTAACGTCACTAAAATATACGAACCAAAAGACATGAAAATGAGTCACTTCTTAAAACGAATCTTTGTAAATTCGAGCTACTATCTAAAAACGTAAGTAATCAAAAATACAGATAATTGGGTAGTTTCCAGGGTACCAAAATTAAAAATCTAATTAGTCCGTCAGTTAGATAATGAAAAAATATTAGACACGTATTTTTTTATTTTCTCGTATTAAGTTGCAATACCTTGATAATATGGCGCTAAGTTTAGGAGTGGGAGGTTGTTACGTCATAACGTACTACAAAATGTGACACGCTGTGATGTCACACGATATTTCTAATTAATATGTTGTCGAAAGTATTAAATTTTGTGAGAAAAGAAAAAATACGTGTCTAAAGTTTTAAATTAATTTGCCTGACGCGACATTAAAATAAAATTTAGGAAACTACCCTATTAAACTAGGTACTAATAGAACCTACCTATTATACTTAAACTAAAAAAGTCGCCTATTCATAAATTGTGAGAGGCACGACGGCGATATCACCGATACGTATAGACTCAGTGACGTTCATAAGGTTAACAGTATTCAACACGGGAACGTAACGAACTAAGTTGGCCGGGATGCGCATTGTAAACTGGTTGTGAAGACTATACAAGTAAAGATAAAAGGGCTTTGACACGACTCAGTTACTGAAGCTCTTTATTAAGTCGCGTCGCGGTCTCGACAAGTGAAACTTTCTATAGAATATTTCTATGCAAGTTTGTGAACAATGTCAACGGAGCTAACGAGTATGTCTGTACTTAGCAGGGATGTTGTTGTGTTCTGTTACTGTATGATATGATATGGGTGGAGTCTAATGGGACCTGTATGACCGGGGTTGAACTTCAAAAAAGGTTTTGACTTGTTCATTGTGTTATTTTATTTTTCTTTTAGTTCACAAATTTTATTTCCGTAACCGGGACCGATCGATATTTCTCTCTCTGTATCTGCATGCAGTGTGATTCTATCATGTCATAATATTTCAGGTATTAAATACTCACCAGTAAGGTTCTTATCCTCGCGGTATGAGATGTGCGTGCGTGTGCGCAGGTCTCGGAACTTCTTAGCGAGCCCGAAGTCGATCATGTAGAGTTTGTTGCAATGGCGGCCGATACCCATCAGGAAGTTATCCGGTTTGATATCACGGTGGATGAAGCATTTGCAGTGGATGAACTCCACGCGGCCCAGCATTTGATCTGTGTACAAGGAATATTGATAAAATTTCCTACTTTTTACTGCCTCGTTGGCCGAGTGGTCGCAAGTGCGACTGCCGGGCAAGGGGTCCCGGGTTCGATTCCCGGGTCGGGCAAAGTATTACTTACTGGGTTTTTAAAAAATTCTCAGTAGTAGCACGGATTCTGAAATTGTGCCGGGTATATGGCAATAGGCTCACCCCCTATTACATGGGACTTACTTACATACTTTTCAAATTCTGAAAATTATGGACACGGACACTATGAAATATTACCTTGATGATCCGTTGTGTGCGTAAAAAAGAAGAGTAAAAGAAATGAGTACAGAGAAAACCAAAGAGAAGATATGAAAAGTTTTATAACTTTATAAAATAAAAATAAAAATGAATTCTGTCTAACTAATTAATAGAGAAAATAACTAATATATATTAAGAAAAACGAGTGACAGCCTGAAAATTCATATTATGTGGAAAGAAATCTGAGTGGGCATAGAGTCAGACGATTTTCCACCTTACATGGGCTGCTATGGTAATCAAATAGTCAACATGCGACGATGTCATGTTCATATTGATGTTCGAAAAGGCTTTTACACGTGTAACCTTCAACAACTACTTTTAGTAAGTAGAAATAACGATAACATACTAGTACATAAGTACCTACACAAGACATTTTAACTTATACCTTTTTCAGTTTATGTCGCAAGAGTTGACGTAGAAGTAAGGTATTTCTGTTTACACAAGTTATGATGTAGGCTTAGAGTAACATCGTTGTCTTTGCTCAACTATACTATGACTACTTTCCATTGGAATTTACTTATATTTTACTACCAAACAACTTCCATTTAAAAAACCTCAAAGAGTGCAATTGTAATAAGAAAGACAGACTGAACAAGGGTGACTTACCTGCACATTGACATAATTATTCTTAATCTTAGATTGTTGTTAATTTTTCTTTGCTTAGAAATAGGTAGCACTTGAAAGTCGAGGATGAGATAAATCAAAGATACAGACCTGCCAGCATAAGAACAGTCTTGATGGTGAACTGGCGGGAGCAGAAGTTGAAAAGGTCCTCGAGTGATGGACCAAGGAGGTCCATCACCAAGATGTTGTGGTCCTTTTCGTAGCCGTACCATCTGTAACAATCGAGATCTTACATAAAATAAAAGTTACCCACCGAATGGCTATGTAACCTCATAACTCTTGAACTACTCAACCCAAATGGATAATTCATTATTGTCAAAGGTCGACAAATACACAAGGAACATCAAGAAATATACAAAGTTGTTTGATATTGATATGTGCTGATATTAAATTAATGTAGTATTGATATCATATTTACTCTGAATGGTGATGAGTACAGAAGTCAAATCTAAGATAAACTTCGCAGTAAGTAAATAGTGCAAGAGTACTTTGTAACTTTTTTATCTTTAGCAGAGTAAGTGAAGTATTGTATTTATCCTTAAGAACTTCAAATAATAATGAAAATACTAAGCTATAATTAAATGGCGGGAATTTCTTCGGAATATGTGCTGTTTCAATATTAGATTTAGCTACATTAATAAACAAATTACATCGAAAACGTTAAAAAGTCCTTATGAAATAAACTTACTTCGAATTTGTAAAAACAATATTAAATATTGTTTTATCCTTCAAAAAATTGAAATTCAAAATAATGCGACGTATGACGTGGGATTTCTAGTAAAGCTTGAATGTAAATGAGATGTTGCACAAGGCGACACAAGGTTATCACTAAACGAAACGTATTCTAAACAAAACAGATTACATACAGAACACAATAGTGTTGTATTGACAATAGAAAAAGACGATCAAAGCACGATAAGGCGAA
Organism: Spodoptera picta; assembly: GCA_038387885.1. Taxonomy (NCBI): domain Eukaryota; kingdom Metazoa; phylum Arthropoda; class Insecta; order Lepidoptera; family Noctuidae; genus Spodoptera; species Spodoptera picta. The sequence goes on along the minus strand of JAZHFQ010000428.1, from coordinate 278,351 downwards.
GGAACTAGCGTTGTTAGGCTATACTAAACCTGACAAATATCTTTAGATTCTCTTTTTAACTTTATTGATATACTATAAGGCTAGAAATCTATTGAAGAAAAAAGTATGGTGATGTGCTGGTGTGTACACAAAAGGTTAGGTTTGTTATAAATTCGTACAACACTAATAAACAACTGTCCCGCAACATTATACTGTTATGTAGTCATCATAACATTAACTCGTCGAATACCGGTTTTGTAGACACAATTATAGAACAATAGGTTGCGGTCACCGGTGACCGCTTGGTGTTTGACAGTTTAATTAGCAAATAAATCAAGCTGCGACCCGAATGGGCATCACATTCAAGGCTTCACCTCTAACTTTTCAAATTGCGTAAAAGGAAAGTCCTCTAAACGTGACGGGCAGGGCTTTGTCTGTAACGTGCCTATCGACGCAAGGTAGAAAGCTTTGCCTTACAACATTAGGGCGTTGGCCAATAGGGCGCGAACCTTTTTGCCTTTTCTAGAAATCACATATTTTATGTTTTATATATTAAGCATATTCGACTTTTCCGATTTATCTATTAAGCTAAATATGGCAACCAACACAAATATAAACACAGAAAGCGTAGGTGGTGTCCTAGAAACAAACCAATACATAAAGAGCGTAACACTCGCATTAATGAAGATAAAATGCTGTCATTAGAAAACCTAAAACCGGAACAATGACTGATATAAACTAAGTCAGTACCTCAGCTCTATTGAAAGTAATCGACCGACAATCAGATAAACGATGCTATCAAAGTTTTCCAATTTCTAATAAGGAAATCGTATAACCATTGAACTTGCAATATGTTATAAATATGCTTTTCCTAGAAATTGGCAATCAAGGAAAAGGTGTCTAGTGGTTATGAGAATAACTACTAAGATGATTCGTGTGGGAGAGCCATGCTTCGGCAAGAATGGGCCGGCTCGACCGGAGTGATACCACGGCCTCACAGAAAACCGACGTGAAGCAACGCTTGCGTTGTATTTCGTCATGTGAGTGAGGTTACCCAATTAACGTCCCCTTCCCCAACCTCCCTAATTCCAGAATCCCCAACGATTCTCAAACTCCTAATCCCCAAAAGGCCGGTAACGCACTTGTAACGCCTCTGGTGTTCCAGGTGTCCATGGGCGACGCCGATTGCTTACCATCAGGTGAACCGTCTGCTCGTTTACCGACTTAAGACATAAAAAAAAGCTGAGATTTGAAACTTTATTTGAAGATTATTCTAGGATTTCTCAAAACTCCGTTTCTATTTATAATCAAAGCGTTGGAAGTTGGCGTTGGCGTTACTTTGTAATGATAAAACAAACGCGCAGACGTAGACGTGCAGATATTCACGTGCAATTTGTAGGTGTGCAGCGACGCGTAACCAACGTTTAGGCGGATGTAAAACTTTTCTCTGCAAACAATATAATGCTAGCCTGCCCAGGCTAGGCTTTGTTTGAACGCAACAAATATATCTACGCAAAGAGGGAGAATCATTCGTTGTTTCCCTATTTTGTTCTATTCCTAAGTTTTATATCAGACAGCCTGTGCCAATACACATGTTATGCGGTTGTTGATACAATAAAAACATTAGTCTATGAATACATTAAACGTTCACAATTATAAGGAAGTTCCTAAAACTAATAGAGGAAGCGGAAAACCTTCTGGTAACCGTACGCAAAGAAACCAAGTACGAATCTATTTAATTAAGTCAAACTAAACGACGATATTCTGAACTGAATATGTTTTAGTAAATGGTTTTATTGTAAAGTCGTTCAGATAGATGTTATGAGTCTATTTATACTGAAAAAGACGTTCACTATTAGACGAATGAAGCAGTCTACAGTCTGTTATCTAGAGATCGCAAGCGCGTCTAATTTAGAAATTCTCAGTAGTAACTGAGTAGAGTTCTGCCAATGTATAAATCGCCTAATAAACAAACACGAGTTTAAAACAGCAAGAATAAACCATACAGTATCGTTACACGAATGCAATCAAAAGACTACATTCAAGAGACAGACAGCGCGGCAGCGTGTAGGCAGACCAAACCCGTTGTTACTCAAATCTGAGCACTAAAGTGAAGGTTATACGTCATGTCCTAACAAAATAATAGAATAATAACCACTTACACTACACTAACAATGATAAAATGACGTTGTACGTGAACTAACCTATTCATACGAAGCAAACCTTGAGTATACGTTTAATTATGCGAAGATACAGTTAGAACTCGCCTTCAGAATGTCTTCTGGATTAATAGACTCGCATGAAATCACAACATTTAGATGTAGCAAAAAAATTGTGTCAAGTTTGTAGTTGTACAATGGTTGGTAACGCTATGAATGTTTGTATTTTTTGTACCACCGTTAGATGCTTGCTTACTCGAGTATTCTTTAATTTTTTTATGTTACGTTATTGGTTTGAACCGTCCTCAAAAACAAAATTAGGCCGTAATTATATCATAAACTGCTTCTTAAAAATACGACATCATTACACATCGTCCTTTGGCATAAAGCATAGTGGAAAAACTCGTAATTTTCGAGTATCAGCAATTACGAAACGATGTTTGAAGCTTTGTACCATTAGTAGGCCAACGATGGACGCCCGCGCATCGATTCATCAGCAGACAACACTCATATATTTTAATCACCAATATGGCCTTAATGGCTGGTTCACAACATTATTTACACAGGTTTTTCATTCAAACAGGACGAGATATAGTAATTACTACGGTCGACAGACCTTAATTGCTTTGCGAGACAATATTCGTCATGTAGAAAGCAAGCTTTAAATAAATCGCAGCTGCTGATTGTAACTGATTTACTGTAATGACGTTAGACTGCGTAACTTGGCGCGTTGTGTCTCTCAGGGTGTGTCTTCCATGTTGGCCACAACAGAATACTGGTGGGCGATGGTTAAGCTTTATGTTTACAGTTACCGATAAATGTTAACACTATTAAAAACGACTCTATGTCAACTAAAAGTTTATGCAAATGACTCGGCACGTTTACAAAATGACTTTTTATATTCAAAAACGTCAAGGTAAACCGAACATCAAATGGGCTATGATTCATAGATCATTGGACCTCACGTCTCAAAAGGAATGATAAAATGTTAAATAGAACCTTCAGCTTCAGCACGCACATCTATTTTGCAAACCAAACTAAAATAAGACTTTCAAAAAACAGAATGGTGGGCTACATAAATCGTATTTGCGTCTGCACGTAACACGAAATTGCAAGTTAGGTAACGCACTTTCTATGGCTTTAGTTATAAACAACGGTTATAACTGTTATATATCGAAATCTGATAAACCTTGTAACGATTTAACATTGGATTGAGGTCAGACTATTTGATTTGCGGCGAAAGTCCTAGCACGCGATTCAAGGACTCATTACTTGTCTTGGGGAATATTTAATAAGTTAAAAATCGACACTAATTGGGAGGATGGATCTGTGCCAAATTAAGCCGATGAACAGGAGCTGAGACACGTTGATAGACGCTTGTTGATGTTTATAAGAGCAAAAATAGCCTGTCTATTCTGGTAAGGTATCGGGTACGTGTAGTAAAATGATATTATTGGTTCCAGTTACTTTTTTAGTCGATGCCTTTATACGGGGTGCAGTTTTAGGTCAACCGGACGCTTTGGTCCCGTTTTCGACTTGCATATGTATTGTACAGGTCGAAAACATCACACTATATCACGAGGACTGCGTACTTACAAACACACACAGTGAACGAATAAACTGATTTCAGTAAAAACCGCTATAAAACGCATACGTCGACGGTAAAAATGCTCATTTTGGCTTAGTAACAAACTAGAATTTGATACACCGGAGTACAGTTGTGACAATCGCGTTGCGGTTCGCCGCGTCCTGCCGACGTTTTAAATATTCGGAAGCTAGATAGATAGGTAGAGTAACCGCGGCAACTTATTTACTAGAAAACGCATCGTGGGCAGCATTTCAATATAATCTAAGAATTTTGTTTATTATTTCAATATAACACGTGACACTATCTAACCGAAAGCAGGACAGTTCAATGCTAAGCAGATAATGAATATGTTTTCGTGTCACATTTCCACTTTTTTGGAAGATGTACGTGTGTTTACCACGACAAATACTTTACCTTATGTGTGGTATGCCGATGCCCCCTTGGAGCATCTTATACACTCTGCTCTCATAGAGAAGTTGCGGGTGCCGCGCTTTTATAGATTCAACCTTCACTGCTACCTCCTGCAACAAAGTAAAATAGTTTAAGCCTTATCATAACTAAGACTTATTTCTCCCTCCTGGTCTTTTTCAGACCAAAGAGTCTAAATGAAGCGACTGCTATTTTCTCTCCACAACCCACAAAATCTAACCTAATTCTTGATTGAATTCATTGCCAGACTTATCGAACTTCTGACTAGCCGTAACAAGATACTGGAGTGAACGCCTTGACATGCTCACCGAAACAACCTCATCGAAAAAGAAAATACGAGCACAAAGATCATCAAAAGAACATAAAGGACTCGTCAAATCCCTGGTCATAAGCATGTGTGCCAATTTAATTGCACATCTGTATTGTAAGTTTGTGTGTAGCTGCACTGCAAGGAACTTGAGTATAAATGATCAAACCAATTACGGACCTAAGTAGGGCGCGCGTGATGATGTAATGAATGATATATTGTCAGTTGTTATACAATGTTGGAGAAGCTTGCTATATTTTCACATGGGACTGGCAGAATACCAGCCTATTGTCCAACAGTGAGAGTCTCATGCCTAGAAAGCGCGAATATCGATGGATAGGCTAGTTACTTGGCTTTTTGGCAATTTTGAAAACATATAAGTGAGAAACTATTAGAGGACAAAAAGTAATTGTTGAAATAGAATTTACTTTTATTGGCTGACTTGTAGGCCTTATACAGCACATTCTTCAAAATCGACTATGCACGTAAATGCAACTGGTGCATCTGGACCGCTTATTGAGCGTAAGCATCGTATATTCGAACACAAAACGCATGATTGAGACCTCTTGGTTTCCTAGCTTCCCATGGGAGTAACAACAAAGGGTTACTTATCGGAACAACCCTATGGACGCTAATAATATCTTACGATCACGGTCGCTAGGGGCAACAGATGTCTACCATGAGATTGACGTGATTATTTAACCTAAGTAGCTAATAACGACTGTATTCTCGCCATTAGTTATCTCATAACGTAACTACATAGCTAATTTTGACACATATACTAATCATTTTATGATCAGATATTTCATTTGAAAGCATTTATTTTATATGTCATAAAATGTTGTCTATTTAAATTACATTTTACATAATGAACAAACTGTAGGGTTCACCACACATGTCTCCAAAGTGCCCATATGGGCAAAGTAACCACCTGGCAGGACAAACTTACATTCCTCAATTGACACCTGTGTTTTATCCTTGCAATATCGTTCTAATAACTAAATTCTTTACGAAAATGTATGGAGTAGACCATATTATCACATAATGTAAGTCATAAAGACAGCAGATCAAAATAACATTTTTGCACTTATTTAGACGTAAAATAATATGATAGAATGTCACATTAAGTGCCAAAATGTGCACCTCTGCCTACCCCTTCGGGGATAAAAAGGCGTAATGTTATGTTATAATATGATAGAATGCAACTTTTATGTAAATAATCAACTCAAGTCAGACAAAACCACAAATAATAAAATTTAATTTAATTTATGTGGTCAATGGTTAGAACAGATTTAACATTAAACTCTCATAAATCCAATAATTAAAAGCTTACTTATAATTTATAATCACACACATTTTCTAATCTGTACCTATGTTGAAAAATTATGTAGATATTTATATGGCACTCATTACTTTGTGACAAATGAAATGCCACAAAATATGATATTTTGGTAATTAAAAGACAATACACTACCAGATAACTTAGATATTAAGATGGTAGGGTGATATAATTAGATGAAGAGAGGACAAATTGTTTGTGTGTTCTGTATGTGTGTGATAGTAAACTTCTCTTGTTGTTTGTTCATACATGACATAAATAGGTTAAAATAGTTTAGCACACATATTATGCCTTCATTTACATCTACTCCTCACCTAAGATTTCAATAAGTTATTAGTATAAAATTTAGTCTTTGGAACTCAGTGTCATAGCACCGAAGAGATAATCTTCAAAATCAAGCATAATATAATGATTAATGGTAAACAAACAGACAAAAACAAAACAAAGTAATCTAGAACAAAAACAATATTACACCTACAAACTAAACGCAAAATCCTGTTCAAAAACCAGATCAATAATTTTATCATTGCAATGACAACAGATAAAAAATATTTATCTTTAGTCATTGGATTAAAAAAGTTTGAATTTCCATACAAACAAACTTATGTCTATGCCTAAAATTCATGTTTATTTTTGCTAATGTTTTTAAAATAGTTATATATGTGATATAATGATAACACATAAGGTACTGTTGCTTTGTTAAAATAAGGTCATGATAATGATGGTAGCAACTTCATATTCTAGGAATTAAAACTATATTATATTTAATAACTAATTGCGATATTTAGAGACCAAGACAGTCTTGCAGATTGAGTTGAATTAATATGATGAATTTACTTGCTTTTCAATATCTAATCAATTCCCTTTCAAAAATATACTACTTTGGTTTAGAAAATACTAAAATTAGCATGTATTAGATTAACTCCCACAGTCAAAAATCAATATTTTAACCTGTGTATTATATTTACATCAGAACAAGACATAAAATCAAGGAAAATATGCATTTTACTTGTCTGTATATTTACATAAAACCATATTTTTATGTGACAGGCAGAAGTGAGATTTGTACGCTATAAAAGGCCAGTTTTATTATTGTTTAGAACATTGACACAAAACACAACTATTGTAAATGATACGTGTATAAGCTCATGCCATTCGCATGTATCCAGCTATGCAATAGAACTTTACACAATAGGTTTATCACATAACTGTATGATCAAACATGTATATAGAAATATCTTTGAGTAAAGCAGGTTATTGATTATGAGTGTTGATATTCATATTGACATTTAATTTTAAAATGGGAATGTGTGTAGAACCATGGCTGGTCTTGTCTTGTCCATGATGAGTCATATGAGACCCTAAACATTAGGAGAATGATCACATGGAGATATTCAAGTATTTTAGCTTCAATTGCAAATTGTATGAGTGTATAGTGCATGTTATCGTATTTGTAGTAATGATCTACACAAATCATCAATAAAGTTCATATTTTTTGTCTACCAGCTGGTTCTCAAAAAGTGATTTTTACGTTTGAACTAACGATTGTGGAGTCATCAGTGAAATTGCACAATTTGAGAGACATATTCGGGTCCATTGTTACAGTGGAATATTTCAAAACATGAGTTGTGTTACAGCAAAAGCAACGAATTAGCATAGAGCTAAAATACCACAAGATCATACAATAGAGCTCACATGCTTTATGTATTTTTCAAACTGTCCCAAATACATAAAACATCGAATGTCAATGGAATATACAGAAGCCTGTACAAAAATTCAAAATTATCTTTATTACTGCAGCGATTATGATCAAATATACGCCCAGACCGCCATTTTCAAGAACAAAAACCCCGAAATACACGGCCGTCTTGACACAAGAAATCGTTCGTAAGAAAATGTCATATGAAAAATCTAAATTACAAGTGTTATTTACCTCTCCATCGTTCACATTTATTCCTAGAAAGATATCTCCGAAGCTGCCGCCGCCGATTTTGCGAACAACGTTGTATCTATCATTTATAATTAAATGATTCCTGCTTAACAATATGCGTTCAAAGGTAGCCATTTTCTTTTTCCTTCATCACTCGTTGTCACTAAAATTATTGGTGGCCCATCGCACCGAGTGAAATTTTTACACAACACTTAGTTAATTTATAGTTTATAATTGTTCAAAAACACTACAAATCGTACAAACACTACGAAAAACCACTGAAAATAATTTTATTACGAAATCTAAAAAGATTTCGTCAGCCTATTTCATGTGACGTCACAATGGCAGTGTTGCCAGGTCTCACACCGACTCAAAACTACCACAATCGAACGCGCTAATGTTGCCATTGCATTCGTTTTATTTTTCTTGGTAGTTTTATATTACTACAGGAAAAATATTATAATGGATTAGCAAATCGATTACGATACGAGTATCTATACTATAAAGAAATTGATTTAAATAAATATTTATTTATTCGTGAATCAACTGGTGACAGATAATTAAATTTATTTTTCCATCTTTTTCCACTCACTCTTCACTCAATCTTTTTCCAAGCAAGGAATTATATATTAATTCTTTGAAAAACCATGAATCAACTACTCATTCATTAGCATTAATTTGGACATTCTAAATAAGTCCTATTTTAGACAGTGATCTATAAAATCACATTAAACACTGTTTAGGCGAATGAAAAAGAGATAAGGTGAGATATCAGCAACATGATAAGTTTATTTAGATAGACTTGCAGTTACTGATATAAGCTAACATTATTATTATTTTAAAGGTGTAAATATTTTAGTTTTTAGTTATTTGTATTTATAATATTAATATTACTTAATTCTAATTATTATTTCAGTATATTTATTACTGATTAAACTTATAAAATCATCAACTCACTGCTGATATTTTGTAAAGTTTTAACAAACTGTTTTAAACTGTCAAACACCAAGCGGTCACTGGTGACCGCAACCTATTGTTCTATAATTGTGTCTACAAAACTACTCGACGAGTAAATTGATATGTTTCAACCTTTACATGGTAAATTAAAAGAGACTATTCAAGAAGACAAGACAGGAAATGACAAAAATTTTCATTTTTTCATGTGCAGAGATGAAAATTTGTACCAAAAAGGCTCAGCATTTTTTTTTTCAATTTGAATAATGTGGCTTTTTTTTTTTTATGAAGACTTGGGAATCCGAGAATATTGATGATAGCTATAAGAACTATTTAACATTATGACCAAGATAATAGAACGGAACCGTATACTGTTCCTCTTTATGAAAACAATAATATACTTTACTGCAGTTACTGCAATTAATAAGTACCTTTTCCTGTTCATAAACTAGTTGGTTTAGTTTGAATTATGTGTAAATAGTAAATGAATCATATATTATTTGTGTGGGGCTTTTTGTATTTTGTGTAGGTTTTCTAAGCTAGTAAAAGATAAGGAAATATGGTTTTAGTTTTTCATGTTTAGCGCTTTTGTATTATAGGAACTAATTATTCATTTTCTTTTAGTGATTAAGTTAATTACAAAGCAGATATGAATTTTGATGACATGCAACATTTAAACTGTCAAACACCAAGCGGTCACCGGTGACCGCAACCTATTGTTCTATAATTGTGTCTATAATGACGGTATTCGACGAGTTAAAAAGCTATTGGAAGAAAGAAATGGGAGTTAACAGAACATATATGAGAGGGTGCTTAGGTGCTCTAAATTGACAGCTTTATGTGTTACCTTTTAAAAATACTACTTTGAGAATTACACATTCGTTGAGGTAAATTTGAAGATTCATTTCAGTATTTACAGTGAATTTAAATATGTACAAAAATATTCTTATACCTACCCCAACAAAATACAAGAAATTACCCTAATTACACATAATATTTATTAATTTCCTTATGATCATGTAAAATATCTTGGCCTACACATTGATCGTACATTAACCTGGAAGCAACACATCAAATGTAAAAAGCAGGAGCTCCAGTTAAAATACAACAGTCTTTACTGGATGCTGGGAAGGAATTCAAGGCTCTCCCTAGACAACAAACTACTAATCTACAAAGTAATCTTGAAACCCATTTGGATGTATGGCCTGCAACTATGGGGCAGCGCAAGCGATTCTAATATAGAAATTCTCCAATGCCAACAGGACAAAATCTTGAGAACCATCGCGGAAGTACCATGGTACATAACCAACAATGAATTACACAATCACCTTGAAATGAGAACAATCAAGGAAGAAATTAGGAGCCTTGCAGCTAAATACAAAGAACGGTTAACCCGACATGCTAACGAACTCGCTCGCCAACTCTCCATGAACCAGTATGTGAAACGTTTAAAACGACACCACATCCTAGAACTCGAAGACAGACAGTAGGTCTAGGCGGCAGATGAGTAGAGCTTCCAATGGGAAGTCACTCCGCATGACAGATCGCACAGAAGATTTGCTCATAGCCTTGGGGCTGATTGCAAATGTATTGGGGAAAAAAAAAAAAAAAATTTCCTTATGAAACAAAAAAAACTAAATCCATTGTGAGGATGTTGCTTCCACAGATAAAAAATATTGATTCATGTGATCATTGCACTTAAGGAATATAATTTTATCATTATTTAAAAAAAAAGAAAGAAGAAAGAAAAACTACTACACAACAATAACAAATTACAGAATTTAAAAAAAAAAAGTATTTTATTGCTATACTAGACTAGACAGTGACCTAATAGTCTAGTTTTATCCAAGGTCACAATAACAGCTTTTTGTTTTAGCTTCAGAATAAATTTAATTTCTTTGCGAGTTTTATGCAATTTTTCTACTCACAATTTAGCAAAGAGGTGGAATAAAGGTATTTTAGTCCCTTACAATGACATAAAATGGTACCAAGGCCATGTATTTACATGGCCTTGGTACCATGTTATTTTGGTATCATATTTATGAACAACAGTCTACACATTACGATTTTGATTGGTATTTCGTGTAAAATCTAAACAAACCCTACATAGTCTACAGTAGCAGGTCATCTCTGAACAATAAAAAAGGTGAAAGCTAAAAGATGCGATTTATGATCAAATGGTAGAAAATGTAAATTACTGCAAGTGAGAAAACTATTTTAAGAAAATTGATGTGCAAGTAACATATAAGCTGAAATTTCGGGCTAGATTAGTCATACAATCTCCATCGACCCTGGAAATATCATATCAATGTCCAATCTTCATTTCCCTATTTAGTACGTCACAGAAAATAATCAACATGCACCCCCTCTCCCCGCCATAGTGTGCCATCGATGACGCGTGAGCCTTCACAATCTTACAAAAGCTAAACATGGAATGCTAATCATACAAAATACATGTAGTAAATCACGTTACCTCGCCATTCGCGGTGTTGATCGCTAAATAAATATCACCAAAAGATCCTCCGCCGATTTTTTTCAACACCTTATATTTTCCATTAATCAATATTTCCTTCCGTGAACTCATAAAATTCGACATGGTTGCAGATTATTAATAATCGTCCCGGTAATTGTAAAATATAACTCGAAAGCACAAATTACGCACTTTTAGAATAAAAACAATAATAAATTCACGACTACATTTTACGAAACTGTGACTGAATGCCTGAATGGAGGACGTAATGCGTTCAAAAAGTAGGCCACGCGTATATCTCAGTACTTTCTTTCGATTAGAATTTTAAAAAATATTTGTGTCTCAAAGGTTTCTCAAATAACACAACAAATATTTTTAAAATTAGTGTGTATCTTTTGAAGTGAAAATATGCGTTTGATACTTATTTATCGTCTTTTCTATTTTTAAATATAATAAAAATCAATAAAATATAGAGCAAGGAGGTAACATCGTCTAGTTTCTAAACGCAGCCATGCCATTACATGTAATGTTGCCAGTTTTTAAATATGAGTATTTTTACCATTTGGTAGAAATGTAGAAATCCTATGCAAAAAAGATGATATTTAAAGATAAACGATCTCTATACACAATTTAACGAGTTAAAATGTATTTTGAAATATGTATAATTTATATACTACGAAAAATATGATATATCTATCCCACAACACAGTGTGAAATATAAATAATACATAACTATAATAAAAGTTTTTATATATTTTGTAATATACCTCCATAATTGAGTAACCTGTTTTTTTTTTAGTTTAATTATTATAATTAGTTTCATTTAATTAGCTACAAAATAATTTATTAATAGTACTACTCAATTACTCATATCCTGTTAGACATGTGGATCAAGCATTTAAATAATGTTGGTTTTGTGACAAAACTTCAAGCACTTTATTTAACATGTTTTGTTATCACTGAAATACTGTAGATACTGAGTCATAAGTACGAACATGATGATTAGAAATATCTTCCACCTAAGAAACCTGATTAATACCACACAAAGACTTCTATATGACTGATAAATAAAATAACATGACAAATCATTATAAAAGTGTGTAAATGAAATAGTAATAGAAATTGGTTAAGGATTTACTTTTATGTGAATTGTTATTTCTGGTTAATATATATTTAATCATTAAATGCTAAAAAGATATGAACTCATGTACTATCGAGGTGTAAATAATGATTGTATTGTTTTACACAATTTATATTTTTTTATTTTCGTGGACATCACTCAGAAAGTCTTCCTTTTCAATAGTTTAGAAACAATTTGGAATTATAATCCAGCTGTAATCGTGTACCTATCTGTATGTGTACATGTAGAAAAGTTTCAAACCTAAAAACTTTTTCTTAGAGGCTGAATAGAATGTTCACAACAGACAGAGGCTAGTAGCGGCTCGAATTCACTGCCACGGTCGTCTGGCCTAACAATGAGCGACACCTTCGTGATGTAACTAAGAATAAATTGATAATAGAGCTATCGAAACGTATCTAGGTTAACATTCAGATGCCCTTTGCATACCAATACTTTTACTGCAAGTTAAACCGCTTGAACACTACAAAACCACTTGTAACTCAAAGTACATGCAGCGTACTTAAGAGTAGTTGATAATATATCAAAAAACAACCACTTACCTCGCCATTTGAAATGTTTATTCCTAAATAAATATCTCCAAATGATCCACCACCTATTCTTCTGATTATTCTATATTTTCCCGAAATTAATAACTCTTTTCTAAAAGTTAGCGCATGTTCAAACGAATTCATTGTCGGTTTGAGTTCGTTAGTTTAAATAAAATAGTAAATTTTGTAACAAATTAATACAAAAATACTTCAAATAAACACTTCGACACGCTAACAGCTGTGGTCGGTGTTACCAATTAATTGAAAGATTCAAAAGACGTATTATGACATTTGATAACAATGTTACTAAATGAAATAATTATGGAACTTGTTTTAAAAATTAATAACTTGATTTACTAATGATAGCTATCGAAAGAATTTACTTAAATCAAGATAAATAATGTTATTTAAACAAATAATATAATGGCACTATTGCCAAAGCAACAAAATAACACATGCTAGTCCAAATATGCATCTTCTACTCTTCTACAACTTGAAAATGTTTTTCGACATTCGGAGCAATAATCATATATTCCTTCATTATAAGCCATTCCAAAACCTAGACGGTATATAAAGTCAACAAACAATAAAATAAAGTAGTTTATTGAGTAGGCTCGTGATAGATTAGGTACCTATATCATCATCACTTAACATAGAGTAGTATTATATAGGATACTCTACTTCTGGATCACATGTGAACGTCGTCCATGGTACTGGACCCACTCCTGAATCCGGCTTGTTCGACTGGCTGGTAGAAGTAGAGTTTTTTGGTCAAACGAATAGTGATAATTTTGGTAAACAATTTGTACAGCTGTGATAATAGGCTGATGGGGCGGTAGTTATTGAGATCAACTTTGCTTCCCTTTTTAAATACTAAGATAACTATGGCACTTTCCCATGTTTCCGGTATTCGACTCTCCTCCAAGCACTTATTAAAGAGTTTTTCTATGACTTCAATTACCCCGTTTCCCCCTTCCTTGACCATTTCTATGATGATATCGTCTTCACCAGGGGCTTTGCCGTTTGACATCCCACGTAGTGCAGCGCTTATCTCGGTCTTTGTTATCTCCGGTACATCTTCAGATCCAACGTTTACAATTTTGCGATTTTCCCAGCTAGGCGGTTTAGGACCGCAAAAGAAACCAGTGGCTAAGACAGAAGAGTAAAGTCAAGGACGTCACACAGCATATCGCGAAACTTAAGTGGGAGTGGGCTGGCCACATTGCACGCAAACAGGGTTCGTGGTGCAAAGCCGTGATAGAGTGGAGACCGTGGGGCGAAAAACGCCCACAAGGAAGACCCCAGATGCGTTGGTACGATGACATCAAACGAACAGCTGGCACGAAATGGATAGAAATTGCTCAAGACCGAAAGAGATGGCAGACACTGAAGGAGGCCTACACCCTTTTTTTTTTTTTTTTTTAAGAGGGGAAAATCATCGAATGACTTCTCCCGCCTGGGTGAGGCGGGAGGGAGTGTCAGACTCTTACTGACTAAAAACCACCCCGTTCCTTCTCCTGCACGTCGAGCCGGAGCCCCGGTTACCCGTTAGGTTCTCCGCGACTCCGAATCGGCATCGGCCGTATTGGGCCCCATCTGTGGTGGTCTGATGGCTCTTTGAGGCGCGCGCGGAACGCGACGCGCCGTACGCTCGGGTCTGTTTCTGGTCGGACGGGGAGCCACCCATGCTCGCCGTCCGCAGGCCCGCGCTTACGGTGGCCGGAGATCGTCTCGCGATCCCCGACGCCCGGTGTGTCCTTCGCGATGGCTGGGTTGCGAGGAGGCAGCGCTTCGCTGCCTCACGCGTCCCGCCTCCTCCTTAGCTAGCATCACTGCTTCGCAAAAGGAGGAGACGGCATCCCAGTCCCCCTCGCTCCGCATCATGGCCTGCACTAGGCCCGGACGCGAGAGGAGGCCTACACCCTAAGGGTAGAAAAAGGCTAAAGAAGAAGAAGAATATTTCTGTGGGGAGAGCCATGTTTCGGCGCGAATGGGCTAGCTTGACCGGTCAAGCATCGGTTTTCTGTAAGGCTGTGGTAGGACTCCGGACTCCGGAGGCCTTACAGGAAACCGATGTGAAACAACGCTTGCGTTGATTTTCGTGGTGTGAGTGAGGTTACCGGAAGCCTAATGATCCTCCTCCCTACCCAATCCCTGAATCCCCAACAATCCTCAATTTCCTAATCCGTAAAAGCCCGGTAACCCACATGTAGCACCTCTGGTGTACCGGGTGTCCATGGGCGGCGCCGATTGCTTACCATCAGGTGATCCGTCTGCTCGTTAACCGGTTTATCCCATAATAAAAACCTGAACATGAGCCCCGTTCGTGGTTTGAAATCAATCGAGTATTCATGAACGGTTCCGTAAATTGTGTTTCTTTATCATTTTGATATCGCAAGTATTGTTAGTTTTAGAGTTTTAGAGCTATTACTATAACCACATTATAAGAAAATAGAATGTTAAATCATAACACGTCACTTCTAATGAACTTTTTATTTATTTCAGTAACATACAATATCAGCGTTGTATACTATAAAATGACTTATGCACGAAAATAGTAACACTTAAAATATAAATATGTCCAAACGGATCTTATCTTCAAAACTAACAATAAAAGTTTTACTCGGAGATATAGCGCCAACAATTTGAGCTGTTGAAAATAAAACGCTACTGATTTTTTCTTTTTAATATTATTTTTTTATTTTATTAGATGGGATTGACGTTTGACCATAAAATACCATTGATATTTATTTACTTATCGCTTTTTCACTTGTTGGCATTATACGTATGAGTAAAATTCTTTCTTTACCTACTTACTTTTTGTTTGCAATTGCGCATGTATATTTCAATTTTGATCACCATAACTCTAAAATAGTTCATTAACATGATTTTGTATAACATTTATGTAGGCTGTGTTTTTCTAGCAATCTAATACACGAAATGACCCTAAGATTAACCACATCCAACTTTTTTTTTAAAACAATCAGTATTTTGTTCCTAACATCAAGTAGTAATAGACTACTATTTAATTTTATTTTCGTGTTCAAATACAAGATAGCTTGATTATTTCTATTCCCACTACGTAAGAGTCAAATTGGAAAGTTGAATTTTAATTTTATTGTAGGGTTCCGTCAGTAGTTAGTATTTAACTTCGTCAAATTATTATTAACACCAAAATTGGGTTATTAAATTCAACAACGATGTTAAAAATATACAAAATGTTGACACAATCATGCAAATCCACAGGTAAAAAATATCATCATTACATAATATAATATTCTGGGGTTGGGCTTATTATAAAATTATTTAAAACTCTCAAGCATTGTCTTTGAATAAAAATAATTTATTGTAAAGAAAAAAATATAAGATTTTACAACAAATACGATATAGAAAAAGAATACTTGTTTACAGTTAAAATAATTATAAAATAAAATCTTATGAATATTTAAGTTTACCGAATATAAGATGAATAACCTACGTAAAATTGATAAATATACTTATATAGGGTTTGTTTCAACACTCCCTCAAAAGTTCTCGATAAGTTTTAACTGCAAGATAGTCATACCATGTTCCATTTTCAAATGGCAGTAGGAACACTATTTTATTTGCTATAGATTTTTTTAGGTTGGTAACTCAGTCATAGGTTCTTTAGAGGATGTGCAAGCTTGACCTCTTCATGAAAAAATCTAGATCTTGAACATTGCTTGCTTTTAAAAATATCTTACAAATGAAACAGATAGAATGTACTAGTATGCGAAGGTTAGAGGGGTCTCTAACCTTCACAACATACCATTTGATCAATCTTAACATTTAGTTTTGTAAAACTCGAAACATGATCTAGTGATTTCTTTAAAAATACCACTTTTCTACTTATTACACACTACGGAACCCTATTGTGCATAGTCACACAATTGTCCAAACGTTATATTACTCATTTAACATTATATTACAGCGATTGCTTTACTACACAAAAGCAATATAGTAAAAGAATATATGTAGAAGGATATTGCGTTAAAATCTGTACTCCTTAGTGCTCCTTATTTCGCTTTATAACAATATTATTACTTAAAACAATAATAGTAATATTGAAAAAGCGTTAAAACTTAATAACTAATTTGCAACAACGCAATAATTTGATTTAAATATCTTGTAAACTCGATTCGAGTCGCAAATAGGAAAGTAATCACAGTAACATAACATAGATGTTTCTAGAAAGCCAAGAATCCATACATAGACAAGTTAAAAACCTACATCCACTCAAATGTCCGCCATTTGCAAAACATTTTTTTTTTAATATTTTTATTAAGGTGAAGGCATGCACTTGAGGCGCTCAAATGCGGCCTTTTCTAAAGCTTCACGATGATCGGGGTGGGCGATCTTGATCAGTTCGTATGCTCTCTGCCTGAGAGACTTGCCGAACAAGTCTGCGATACCTTGTTCAGTGACGACATAGTGTACGTGGGCACGGCTCGTTACTACTCCAGCACCTGGAATTTTACAAAAAAAATCTAGTTATAGACAGGTATATAAGAGTCAATTTGTTCTAACTAGGGATTCAACTGAAAACATCGTTCCCTGTTCTCACGCGCGCATATGTCAAACTTGTTGCTGTTACAGCAAAAATTGAAACAATATTAATTTTCATGAGTAGGATGGTCATTGCCTTGTATTATATCTGTCATTTATCCACTCGGCATTATAAATCACACGAATCACTGAGAGTTTGTAAAAATACTGGTTATACTTGGATTTTAAAGTATTTATCTAACTCTGACTGCCTCGTTGGCCGAGCTGTCGCAAGTGCGACTGACGGGCAAAAGGGGTCTCGGGTTCGATTCCCGGGACGGCCAAAGTACTACTGGGTTTTAAAAATTCTCAGTAGTAGCTCGGAATCTGGAAATGTGTCCGGTATATGGCAATAGGCTCACCCCCTATTACATGGGACTCATAACATAAATAATGAAAACTGGGTGTTAACTGTGTGCACCTCTTCCTACCCCTTTGGGGCTATTTGAACACAAAATTAAAGAATTTTCTTTCTTATACTGACCAACTTTGAGTGTAGGCACAATCTTGGACTCTCCCTTCTTGGTGACTGACACGAGAGCAATGATAGGCTTGCCCTTTCCGTCCACGGACTCCGCTGCACCGCGGATGAAGTCCACCTGACCACCGAAACCGGAGAACATGCGTGTACCTGAGGGAAAGACATTAACATTTTGTTTTCAACAATTATTTATACTAGCACTAGCTTCGGTTTTTGCCGGCTGGTTTGCTCTCGTTACCAGATTATTAATAGCTTACGTCACGTAACTGATCAGACTATAATTTATCTAGAGAGATAGTATACCTCTAGAAGACAAAAATAATTATTTTATAAACTATGTTTAAAAACTGAGCCTTTTTAAGTTGGTTAATTAATATTCTAAAACCTTCTCCTAAATGTAATAAATATTTTTCTGAAAACCCGCATCAAATTCGTTCAGCCTTTCGCGAGATAAGCGCGCACATATATACATACATACACATCAAACTGAGAATCTCCCCTTCTTTTTTAAGTCGGTTCAAAATGTATTTGTTTAGAATCATATCATAAAACAGAATAAACTAAAATTTAAAAAATAAAAATGTTAGTGCCCTAGGATATTGGGCGAATGTGGTCCAAGACTATCATAATTTCATTGAAAGTTTAACTTAACAGTTCAAAGTAACAGCGCCTTAAAATTTGTCTCAGGTTTCGAGAAATTATAGCTTATTTTTGTAGAAGTTTTTAAATGAAATGTATTCATATTAATATCTCACCGATGGAGTCAGCGCACACTTGTCCAGTCAGGTCGACTTCAATGCAGGAGTTGATGGCCGTCATCTTGGGCAGCAGCGAAATGATGTGCGTGTTGTTCACGTAGTCGATCTCCAACATTTCTATAAATATACAAAAATATTAATAAGAAAATAGTCCGCAATCTACAAACACGTGAAAGGGAAACCAAAAATCATAGATTTCCTTTTAGAAAAGAAAATATTAGGAGGTGTGATGCAATGTGTGGCATCAGTCATGTCTTAGAATGGGACCTTTGTATGGTAGTGGACGTCTTTCAGCTAATAAATACTAACCAATGAAGGGGTTGTTGTCAACGAAGTCGTACAATTCCTTGTTACCGACGAGGAAACTGCCCACCATGCGGCCTCTGTGAGTCTTTTTCCTAGAAAACAACAATTGAAGATTAAAAAAACAATGGAAGATTAAAAATCAACAAGTTACGTTAATAGTATGAGCTACCTCAGGTTGACCATTCGTAATAGGAAGAGTGAAATTGACATTTAACAATAAACAAAATAAAAATTTTTAGGGATTGTAAGTCCTTACTGTGTTGTTTGTTAGTTTATGTTGAAATGTTGTTTATATTAAATGAGTAGAGGACCAATCTCTTAGATGGTTTTATTGCTATTTACATAATTGAATTAATCAATAAGTTTACAATGTTCAGTTGATCATGGTTATTTAATTATTAGCACCTATGATGACAAAAGTCAATGTACAGTGTGTGTTTTATAGGTCTTTCCCCAAAGAAGCTACTCGCTCGTTCCAAAGTGTAGATTTTCAAGCAGAAGATCGAGAACTTAATTATCTTCTTCTTTATCTGAACGTAAACTTACTTGTTGTTGGTGATGCAGCCGCGCCTGACGAGGTCGATGACTCCGACGCTGAACATCTCAGAATGGATACCGAGATCCTTGTGGTCCTTCAGAGCAGACAGCACTGCGTCGGGAATGCTTCCGATACCTAAGAGATGTTTTTCATATTCATTTAAAGTTCAAAATAGCTTCTACTCCGCGTATTGGAGAATATGGGAGAATTACTTAGATCAAAAACACTTTCAGAATCAATCAAATGGTGGTACTAGTGTAAAAGTTAAAGAACTACAAAGTGGTGATGTAACTAAATTAATTAACTTTTTACTTCTCGAACACTTAAAATACCTTGGCAACATTGATGAAAACTAATTTTTTTTTTATTCAATAGAAAGAAGGAAAAATATATTTTCTAGAAAATCGAGCTACTTGGCGGCATTTCCGAACCGATTCGACCTTCAAACCGTCAAGAAAATGGCGTATTCCTTTTTAAAAGACCGGCAACGCATCTGTGACTCTTCTGGTGCTGCGGGTGTCCATGGGCGGCGCTGATCGCTTACCATCCGTCTGCTCGTTTGCCTCCTATTCCATAAAAAAAATATTAACATACCCATCTGCAGAGTAGCTCCATCTTCAACGAGATTCTGTCCAATGAGCTTGCCGATCTCTGTCTCCTCAGGGCTGGCGGCCTTGCCCCCGTGCTCAGGCAGCGGCGTGTTGTCTTCCACGGCGGTGTCAATGTGAGACATGTGGATGATCGCGTCGCCAAACGTACGAGGCATGTGCGCGTTCACTTGAGCTGTAATGAGACGTGCATGTTTTAGACAGATACGAAATTATTGTGTTAGTTTCTTTGTTCTATTGTTAGATTATGGGTTGTTTACTTAAGAGAGATTTTCTACATGTTTTTTTATGGTATAAGCCGGTAAACGAGCAGACGGATCACCTGATGATGAACAACGTCGCCCATGGACACGTGAAACACGGTTCGGAAACACCAAAGGCGTTACAAGTGCGTTACCGGCCTTTTGGGAATTGGAAATTTGAGGATTGTGGGGGATTGGGGAGACTGAGGAGGGAGGGGTACCTCACTCACACGACGGAACACAACGTAAGCGTTGTTTAACGTCGATTTTCTGTGAGGCCGTAGTATCGCTCTCGTTAGTGGAGCGGATGTCGCAGTTTAAATGGTTATCATGGAGCGCTGCTGTCTGCTCGCCAAATGTTTAGTCCTATAAGAGTCCTATAAGAGTGTATTTTGCATGGCACCAATTATCTATAATAAATTACCCAAAAGTTGGAAAGAACTAACTATACCTAAACTAAAACAAACAATGAAATTGTTTTTGGCACAGAAAGCTTATTACAGTATAACGGAATTTTTAAGTGAGTCAGTGATTGTTATAAATAAATAACAATAAAACTAACATTGCCCTAATTAAGGTTGTGTCACAGTGGAGGACACAAAGAAACATATTGTTAATATTATTACAATTGAATGTTATTAAATAATAAGTAAAATATATAATTTGTATAATAATAATTAAATCATTTTTAGTAAATATTAATTGAATATGAACAAATTAATTAATAATGTATAATGATACTGCAGATATTTAATGTAGGTATGAGTGTAAATTTTAAAATTAATGTAATAATTCACAGTCATCAAAAAAAAATTTTTATATAATAGATATTTGCACGCCATGATAAATGGCAGACATGTCGTAAGCCACTTTTGTCTAAGATCTTGCATGCTGTATTATTTTAATTCTGTATGCACACACATGTTTGAGCAAATAAAGTTCTTATTCTTATTCCTATATAAGTAATTTTACAAAACCAAAATACATATGAATACTTTGTCCTAATTGGGAATTCAACCTGAGACCTCTTGGTCGCTGTTCCCTCATGCTACTACATATCATCATATTATGAGAAAATAAACAACATACAAAAAATACGAAGGTCTACTCATTAATCAATACACGACACATTTTAAATAATAACCAATTAATTTCTATTAAAATAATTATACGTAGAAAGAACAATAGAAGGCATTATAATATTATTATTAAGTAATCACGAGGTTGGAGATCGCTCGTAGCAAGGACAGCGACACAATCTGTATTAGATCACACTAGAACTATATATATCTAGTCATCGTACAAGATGCCTTCGAGATCTCTGTAAATGCATAGTTTTAGTTACGTACGCAATGTTATGTAATTCTATCGTGTATTGTTTATCCTAATCAAGGCGTGGTCAGGGTTGTCAACCTTACTCTAAAATAGAGTATTGCCCTCTATATCATGTAGAGGCGTAGTCTACAATCTATAACACTAATAGAGTACGCTAATATAGGTACTCTTTTTTTCTACAACATTTACTTAACTAACTAGTGCCAGTCTGTAATTACATGCAAAAAACCATGATCACAATAACATAACATAACATCACGCCATTTTATCCCCGAAGGGGTAGGCAGAGGTGAACATTACGGCACTTAATGCCACTGTACAATGTAACACCCACTTTTGACTATTTATGTTACGAGTCTCGTGTAATAGGGGGTGAGCCTATAATCAGAATAAAGTCTACTATTTAAAGTTAATACAAAATGGCCCGTTTACAGTGGTTCAGACTTTTTTCGGGTTGAGAGCATCATAAGCGATCATTTACAAAATAATTCAGTTCAGTGATATTTGATAGTAATTCTTCTTAAATCTAAATCCGATATTTCAATTTTTGACCCAATAACACTCTGTTACGAAAAGTACTGGATCGAATCAAATGAAATTTGGTATAGACCACTTGCAATAACCTATCGAGCTATAGGCTAACCTAGTATAATAGACTGTTCTTTTTTTTAAAGAAATTTTTTTGTGCTGCGAAAAGTACGATAATTTTTTTTTTAAATATGTACATAATACTCTTTTTTTATTGTATGTACTCTTTATTTACCTCCTTTAAAATCAAATATACTTTATTTCTTCAAAATAAAAAGTGGCAACCCTAGCATTGATTGATAAGTAAGGATGAAAAATAAATTACCAATGATGACTTTGGAGTTGACCAGTGCCGCTCTCACGCAGTCCACAGAGGTTCCCAAGCTGCAGTAACCATGCGCATCGGGGGGAGAAACCTGGAATATTCGAAACAATAATTATTAAGACTACCTCGTTGGCTGAGTGGTCGCAAGGGCAACTGCCGGGTAAGAGGTCTCGAATTCGATTCCAGGGTCAGGCAATGTATTACTGGGTAAAAAGTGCCCGGTATATGGCAATAGGCTCACCCCCTATTACATGGAACTCATAACATAAGTAATGAAAACTGGGTGTTACCATTGTACAGTGCCGTAATGTGGGCACATTACGGCACTTAATACCCTTCGGGGGTAAGAGGCGTTATGTTATGTAATTATGTTACTTAATTAGATATTTTATTATAAGTCCTAAACAAAAATACATTATGTGTAGTTCTTATAGACATCTAATTCTAATTTTCGTAGATTTTTGGTTTATAGGATTAAAAATGGACTTCAAATCGTTATATGTATTAAAAGGAAAATTAACAAGTTGAAGCGCCAATTATGACTTCATACCATAGTGACTGTATCAATGGTTAGAGTAATCATGATATTGCATGTCGCAAGAGTCCTAGTGACTGTTTTCAGGGGCGTAGCTAGCTCCGTATCTGCCTTATCAATTATTTCGGGCCCCAGACTACGGGGGCCCCCAACGTATGTAAGCAATAATATAAAAACTTCTCAATTTATATTTTACTAGCGACCTAAGCATACATAGGGGCAGACAGACAGCGGATCGCGACTTTGTTTTATAATATGTAGTGATTTCAGAAATCACAAAATGCGTTCAAAGGTTGGCAGAAACTATGGAATGGAGAAGTCTAGTCCATGGCAGAAACTTTGGAAATGCTAAATTATTTAAACTTTAATGTACACACAAACAAGTAATGGTACATAAGGCGGACATTAATGCCATATGGCATTCTCTCCCAGTCAACCTTAGGGTTAAAATGGAAATCGGCGAAAAAATAGGCATGTGTAATTATTAGAAACAAATAACATAAATAGACTTTATAAATATAGAAAGATACTAAAAATATTTAAAATTTACACTACAATATAAATACAACATAAATATATAGGTATATATATATGCATGCTCATATATACATAAATATACTAAATAAATAAATTCTATAATAATACATATATAATAGTAATAGACCTAGACTCAGCGTTGTAGTGACTTTAAAAAGAATTCGTGAACATCGCGTTTGAAAGTGATCTTATTTGGAGCCTTTTTTATTTTAAGCGGTAATGTTAAATTACGTAATCATTGTCCGAAAATTTGGGCAGAGGAGGTATTTTATGTGAAAAAAATCTCTCCTGAGAAATTTTTACCTTTCATAAGGGCCCCAAACAAATTTTTATACGGATGGCTGCCACGATACGCTGCGCCACTGACAGTTGTGTAAAGTAATATTGTGTTAAAACGAACCTGGATAACAGCAATGTCGGGCTGGATGATCTTCCTGTGGAATAGCTTCGGAATGTCTTGCAGGAATATGGGGATGGCGTCTGATCGTCCCTCTGCCACTGACTTGCGGACATTAGCGGCCATGAACAGAGATACTGATCTGAAAGGGAAATGTGGAATTAATATTGTTATTAGCAGTCGGAACAAGTACACTGCTGGATCCTTATGTATTTCACATAATGCCCATAACGCCCGGTTGGTGGGAGGTTTGGGAAGCGTAGTCAGTTCATCAACAACTTTGAAGATGCTGTACCTGGCTTTCGGACATAGTCGGATATTGGATGATTTTTTCTCAGAGGTTTTTATTTTTTATCCACTGTAGGTACCTTGTGCAACTGCACAAGCATAGTAAATACTCCTTTCATTCAAGCTAACGCAAAAGCCATCGAAGTTTATTGATGACTAGTTGTTTGCGTAGAATATGAATTTTAGGGCAAATGTTTTTTTGTTTCTATTTTCTTAAATTAAAATAGCCTCTGTTACTATTTAGTGGCTTAGTATATCAACTGCCTGCCAATAAAAGTCCCGTCAATGTCGATCTAGCCATTACAGAGGATACTTCTTTATAATTCCAGTACAAATAGACAGACAAAATTATAAAAAAACTGTTATTTTGGTATGTTTATCGTATATCGCGGTTATTTTAATATTACAAACTGTTACAGTAGTCTGTTAGACGGTTTTTAACTTCTATCTACTTTAGGGATTCGTTTGTCCTAGATCAAAGACAATAAAATCAAGTTTTAATTGCATTAGATCACTAGTCACGTATACAAATAATTGCACATCAAACTATCGCTGTCATTCAACAGATTATCAGCCTTATTGTTCTGTAATAAAGCCTATATCTATTGAAGAAATACTGCCAAGAGTAAATCTAACTTATAACACAATATATTGTACTTATAGCAAAAATAAGTAATAAGGTCAAAAATCAAAGTAGCGTTTATCTAATATGTTAGAAGTAGTAAGATAATAATAGTTTATCGTTTAATAGCGTGTTATTAGTGTAATCACTTATCATTTACTCATTTTGGCGTTATCAATGACAATTAATACTTAATCTGTGTGATAAGGTTATCATAGGCTCATCTCAATTACCGTAGAAGAAACGTTAGAAAGACTTAGGCCTGGCGCCCACTATCGGCATCGGCATCTTACATGCAAGCGCACACTGTCGGAAACTATGCTTTAGCATGCTGGAACGCTCTTAGGGATGACGAGGCGTCCTTAAGCATAGCGCACCGTACTGAAGCATGCCGAAGCGTCTCAATATCGTATTTCTCGTCATAGTAGTCTTAGAGTTGTTACAAGCTAGTTGTCTGAGTTGTATTTAATATGGTGGACTGGGATCTAGTGCTCATAGCAACTTATGCTGAAGAAGAAGAGAAATCTAATCAACCAAGCCGGCGGCCGGAGCATGTCAAAGCATCCCGTAGGATTCTCAAGGCTCCTGATACAGCAGCCTCAAGCATACCAAAGCGGTATTTTTGTTATTACCACCATATGCACGGCAATTTCTACTTTATTGCCATTATGTTAATGTATATTGCTATTTGATTTGCCACCTAAAATCCTTAGACGTCCCGATGGGCTCGCTGCCATCGCAGCGGTAAGTCCCCTCTTTGAGGAGTGGCTTGAGAGACGCTACGGCGTCCTCACCTACCGCCTGACGCAGGTCCTCACCGGACATGGCAGTTTCGGGAGGTACCTGTGTCTGATGGGGCGGGAGGAAACGCCCGGGTGTCATCACTGCGAGGACCGCCCTGAGGACACGGTGGAACACACTGTGGCGGAATGCCCTGCGTGGGCTGAGCACCGCCGTGTCCTCAGGGAAGTGATCGGCGATGGCGACCTCTCGCGTCCGGGCCTAGTGCAGGCCACGATGCGGAGCGAGGGGGATTGGGATGCCGTCTCCTCCTTTTGCGAAGCAGTCATGCTAGCTAAGGAGGAGGCGGGACGCGTGAGGCAGCGAAGCGCTGCCTCCTCGCAACCCAGCCATCGCGAAGGACACACCGGGCGTCGGGGATCGCGGGACGATCTCCGGCCACCCTAAGCGCGGGCCTGCGGACGGCGAGCATGGGTGGGTCCCCGTCCGACCAGAAACAGACCCGAGCGTACGGCGCCGAGCGTTCCGCTCAAAGAGCCATCAGACCACCACAGATGGGGCCCAATAGGGTCGATGCCGATTCGGAGTCGCGGAGAACCTAACGGGTAACCGGGGCTCCGGCTCGATGTGCAGGAGAAGGAACGGGGTGGTTTTTAGTCAGTAAGAGTCTGACACTCCCTCCCGCCTCACCCAGGCGGGAGCAGTCATTCGATGATTTTCCCCCTTAAAAAAAAAAAAACAAAAAAAAAAAAAGACGTCCCGATGCCGATAGTGGGCGCGTGGCCTAACACATAAATCAAGGTTTGCTAGCGGTTTTGAAAAATCTTCTAACTGCCCTTAAAACTAAAATTGGGCTCAACTTCCAGATCGACCTGTTAGAAGTTCAGAGGTAAACGAGACCGCGTTCGGCATTCTGATTGGCCGGCTCCAATGAACCAACCAATCAGAGCACCGAATGCGGTCTCGTTTTATTACTATAAATGTAAAACAAACTTGTACTGAGCTCTTAGTCGATGTCTCTTAATAGAATAATGTCTCCTGATTGATTTCGATCTGTGGCGACACATGTCACAAGTCAACGGATGACGTCATAAAAACCTACATCGCACATGCGAAGTTTACATTCGATTTAACACGGATAAAAAATCCCAACGAGCAACTGTTGGGCAGAAAGCCCGCCAGGCACGATCACCTCGCCTGGTCGGAGGATCCTCCTTTTCCGATCTTAGGGAACTATACTCTCTGTTCCCTAAAGATCAAAGCCAATCTGTTTAATTAGACTAGACCACACTAGGCCACCACGCAGGAGATATTATAGTGTACAAGTGTGTGCGCTAACACAGATGATCTCTCTGTTCCCTCACTATCGTATACCCTTTGGGACGGTAGTTCGACATGACCTGTGAAGTCAGGCGCAGAACCAACAGGTTTTCACATTTTTTGCGGGATAACCCGGTAAACGAACGGACGGATCGACTGATGGTAAGCAATCGGCGCCGCCAGTGGACACCCGAAACACTAGAGGCGTTACAAGTGAGTTGCCAGCCTTTTGGGGATTACTTAGGGATTTAGTAATTTGAGGTTTGTTGGGGATTGGGGTGAGAGTAACTGGGCCTCCGGTAACCTCAGTCACACGGCGAAACACAACGCAAGCGTTGTTTTAGATCGGTTTTCTGTGAAGCCACGGTATATGCCCATTCGTGTCGAAGCATGCTTAGAAAAAGTATAACTATTTTTTACAATTTGTACCTACCTACATATATCTTATCATCTGCCACGTTAGCAACACAAAATATCATGACAGTATTATCTGACATCTGCGGTCTCAGAGTAACATGATTGGAGATTTCAATACTTTGACACTCGTCGATAACTCGATAACATATTATCAAACTATAAGATCATCTGGATTATTCTGAATGTCATACCCAAGTGGTAGATCCCTATTATAGGTACGTAAGGGTGTGTCCACATTTGGCGAATTGCGAATTTACCGCAAAAGGGCAGCAATACTATTCTCTAAGAAATAGTTTCTAGGCTGTATGCTGCGTCGAATTCGTCGACGAGACAGCTCGCGCGCCGTTTGCGAACTGCACGCGGCTGTGGGCGTGCAGTCACTGCAATGATATGGTGCTCAACTAACATAACGTTCGTATAAATAATAATTTTATTTGCACTAAAGTGTCGCACCAAATCATTGCCGCGACTGCTCGCGCGCAACTCGAAAACGGCTCGCGATCTGCACATTAGGGGCACATTCGTCAGATGTGGACGCACCCTAACATACCTTTATAAACAACTAGTTGGCTACGACTTTGTAATTATTTAAGTATTTTGTATACCTATGCTAAAAAACCTCTCGATGACTACTTGAACGTTTTAATTTTCGATAAAATAAACCTTTTAAGCGTTTCTAAAATCCTGTCCATTTCTTATTCATCATTATCTTTCATCAGCATCAACGGCCCGTGGCAGTCCACTGCTGGAGGACGGGGCTCCTCTACATACATAATATGAGGGTTTGCGATCGGTGGGATGCAATCTATAGCACTTAACATTCATGTTTTCGAGAGAAAGTAAGTAATAAACGTTTTAAACAGGAAATATCGGTTGTGGATATTCTTCTTCTTTTTAAAAATTACATTGCTCCACACTAGGATTTTCTCCTGTGTCGTGGGTGCGTTTACAAACATACAGTTTACATGTGTATGTGAACTGTCTGTCTGGTCAGACCCGGAACAACAGTTTGTAGATCACACAAAGAGTTGCTACGTGCGGCAATCGAACCCGCTACACGATGCACGGCAGCCGGTTACCCAGCTACCGCGTCAACTGTGGAATCAACCCAGGTTCAGGGGGCTTACTCTTGAATCCAATTCTGATCGATCGACATTGGTATTGTGAAATTTCGTAATCTTGAGTTGTAACACTAGCGCCCATTGCATCCGTATTGCGGATATTGAATTCAAGAGTAAGCACTAGGTCGTCTATTAGTTATGTTTGTAATATTTTTTACAACATGTAGCAAGCTTTATTACATGGGAGTGTCCTTTTATCGTACATCGTATCTTTGATAAGGATTCGGTTAAGCAGTAAAAAGTCAAGGTTATTATTTTTAAATTGCCCTAAAGTCCTACTACATCTCTTGTGGCATTTTTCGCACTGTCATGGCTAAAAGTGAATACTATGATATTATTCCAATCAATGTTTGTAAGACAATCATACAATTTTAAAAAGATGTCACAATAAACCTTTTTCCCGGGGGGATTAGATATCGCTTTATGGGTCATTTATGCTGTGCAAAATATCTACCTATGTATATAAAAAAAATATGCGATTTTGTATCCTGTTCAAGTGTTCTCATGTCCAAAAAATATTTCACCATAATTATTAAGTCTAGTATTCTTATCTTATCTATGGCAATGTATATTCAGCGCATAATAATTTCTGAATTGCACTGAATATCATGATTTCAGGTGCTAACAATTTTGGTGTAAGTATAAGTATGTAATAGGCTAGTTTCCCAGGTTTAAAATAAATTGTTTCAACTTGTCAATGCAATAAATAATTTCAAAATAATCATACTCTCATCCATTGATTTGACAATTTACCTACTTTTGGAATTTTTCTCGCTAATTTTAAGGAAATATGTATGCTATTTGACGCAGAAATATGATGACGTCATAAGTTGTGATCCAATACAAAATTCATAGAAAAGTATCGTTTTTGACATTTCAATAAAAGTATTGAATTTGACTACCTGTCACCTACCGTATTGTACCTACTACTATTAAATAACTGAGTATATTGACGATAGGTGCACATCTAATGCCTTGCGGGCGTTGCGGAGAACCTAACGGGTAACCGGGGCTCCGGCTCGACGTGCAGGAGAAGGAACGGGGTGGTTTTTAGTCAGTAAGAGTCTGACACTCCCTTCCGCCTCACCCAGGCGGGAGCAGTCATTCGATGATTTTCCCCCCTTAAATAAAAAAAAAAAAAAAATGGCTTGCGGGCCCATACCTAGTGACAAAAATAAAAAAGTAGATGAGATTTATTGAAAAAACCCAGTAATACTTTGCCCGAGCTGGGAATCGAAACCGAGACCTCTTGCCCGGCAGTCCCCCTTCGACCACTCGGCAAACGAGGTTTTATTTTAAGGGGAGAAACTATCGAATGACTTCTAAGTACCGCCTGGGTGAAGCGGGAGGGAGTATCAGCTTGAAAGGGTGGTACCAACCTGAAGATATCTTGGCACTCAGGGGCGACATATTGGGCTTCCTTTTCCGTGTGCATATGGACAACTTTGATGCCTTTCATCCCGCCACTTTTGCCAACATCTGTCATGGCGTGTAGAAGAGGCACCGGAGTCGCGGCCGCGCCCTGGACGAATACAGTTTGACCTGGAACATTGAGAAAATAAAGTTTAATTATTGTGAAACTGTTTTACAACTTTCGCGTGATATGTTTAATTAACAGTTTGGCTATATATGGCGAATATGAGCCCCGAGTGTGGCTTGAAACTAGTTGAGTGATCTCAAACAGTTACGTAAACGTAAGTAAAAAGTAGACTGTAAATCAAAAATAATGTGAAATAATTGTATATCTATATTAATTATTTAATTTCCATGTTATTCGATTTAGGGAGAAAAGACAATATGAGAAGTCTACACATTTGCCTTAAAATAACTTCATTGCCAGTTCCGAAAACGACAAACGAAAAACATAATGGAAATAAATTATGAGTTAATTTGAATGGGTAATAATGACCATAATCATGTTAATAAAACGTTACGAGCGACGTAATTAAACGGAATTACCAATTCCAATTTTAATACAGTCTCACGTAAAACTATACCAAACGGTTACATTTCTTCCAGGGGCGTAGCTAGCGCCGTATCTGCCGTATCAATTATACGGGGCCCCCGGACTACAGGGGCCCCCAACGTGCCTAAACAAAAATTAATAAAAACTTCCCAATTTTTATTCAACCTCTATTTCAGTAATCGCAAAAGTCAAAATTAACGATTTTTTCCGCGTAAAGCATGCGTTCATAGGTTGGCAGAAACTTAAGACAAATAAAAGTTGTTAAGGTCCGCTAATCAGGGCAGAGGGAGTTGCCTGCAAAGATTTTAGGTTTTCACACAAATTATAAGTATTTTACGTAAAAAAAATCTATTTTGAGAAATGTTTACCCTTCAAGGGCCCCTAAACAAATCTTTATACGGGGCCCCCCCAAGGCACGCTACGCCACTGATTTCTTCAATAGAAATTCGACTTTATTCAACAAAACAATAGAGCTGGAAAACATCTGATAGTTTGAGGTATCTCAATGTGCTGTTGGTACTTAGGCATTTTATGTTCGTCGTATCATTGAGTCAATGCATCAGATAAACGGCTTACGACCTTTCATGACGTTTGCTGTTGTGTAACATGCAATCTTTAAGGTAAACACCTGGTTCTATACTTATCTTGATGCTTTTACAAGTTTACTGACTTTTTTTTTATGGAATATGAGGCAAACGAGCAGACGGATCACCTGATCGTAAGCGATCAACACCAGAGGAGTCACAGGTGCGTTGCCGACCTTTTAAAAAGGAATACGCTCTTTTCTTGAAGGTCGTATCGGTTTGGAATTACCGCCGGCCGATCATTCCACAGTTTTGCTGTGCGAGGCCGAAAGCTACGTGAGAAGCGCATAGTTATGGCCTGCCAATTATCTATATGATGGGGATGCATATGCATATGTTACGAGAAATATCGTATTTTCTCTGTTGATTGGAATTAAACACCCAGGTTACCTAACCATAAGGAGGAAGGTCTAATCGGTTGTCGGGGCGCCGGCTCGAGGAGCAGAAGTAGGAACGGGGTGGTTTTTAGTCGGTAAAAGTCTGATACTCCCTCTTACCTATCCCAAGGAGGGAGAAGGCATTGGATGATTATCCCCCCTCAAAAAAAAGTTACCTAACCATTGTTGGTCAATCAACTTAAAGAATTCTTGATTTAAATAGTGTTTAACACGATAATATCTGCTCTAAAATTTATTTAAATCGGTTCAAATAAAGAATCTAGTATAAATAAATTATTTATTTTAAACGTTTCGACTTAATAAATATCACAATAAAACTGTGGACAACATTTTTTGTATTTTTTTTTTCTAGAACTCCTAGCGCTTCTAAAACTCCTTTTATTTAATTTAAAGGCATCTTTTGTATTGTAATTTTATTAGGCAATAGAATATTATTCCAAATGTCATTGCACCGGAAGAATAGTTCAACAATACTTACAAGTTAATTATTATCTGTGCCAGTTCAGAACTACATTAATTATCTGTCTACTTACTCGATACTATGTTGACCCTACAAATGTCGTCATTTCTTATTAAGTTCAAGAAACATTAACTTGGCCAGCCATTAATTCATTATTGACGTGCATTACGCATATAAAATTCGTGTTTTTATTATTCTGTTGAAAAAAAAAACAAGATGGCTACGTTCCTGAATTAGTTAATTCACAATTAAAATAATTATAAATTAACGTTCGAACGAATAAAAGGTTAGTTATAATGGTCGCTTTACGTGTCATTTTCTTTTCTCAGGTATATCTCCCGTATACTTATTTAAATTATTTCAATTTAATTCAGTTATTTAATCTTCACACCAATGTGGCCAGGTACTTAAATATTATTATCATAATTTGGATAAGTATCCAGACACGAAGTAGTATTTACGTACGAAATACAATAAAAATATTATAAAGAATGATCTCACACATTGGTGAAGTCAAAATGCTACAATAACCTTGACTTTGAATACGCGCCGTGCTGTAGTCTCGAAATAGTTTAAAAACAAACATGTTTCAAATCTAATAAAAAATAAATTCACGATCGAGTTTTCAGAGAGACTTGCAGATTACTATGTGTAATTCTGTCATTATTAATGGCTCATATTGTCTAACTGAATCTGTTCTGTCGTATCGGTTCAGTATCAAGTGACTATCAATCTGTCTGTCTTTACATTGTCCTCACATATGTGACGTACAATATTGGAATGTGTATCAGAGACATTGTAAAACAGAATTTTTAAAAAGAGTAACGAATTGAAATTCATGCTCGTTCTCCTCCACTCGAATCTACATTTTGGAATGAGCACCTAGCTTCACAGACGGATAAACTGACAGACTATTATTTATTTTATATGTATTTGTTTATGTTTCAAAAGTACCAAATTGTGGTTTAATTAAAATAAATGCTTTTGAGTTTGAGTTTATCAGAGCCACACAATAACGATGGTATTCTATATACAAAACTTCATTTGGCCAATTAATCAGACTACTGCTGATCATAAGACCTCTCCAATAATACGCCACTAATTTACAACTTAGCAGGCTGTCTAAGAACGTAAGAATCTCGAAATGGTCAAGCATTACAATGACGAGTCACTTTGAACTTAATTTCAATGAGATTATTATATTATTAATTCTTTTAATGCCACCTCACCTCTGTTGAAGCCACATTCTCGTATTGTTTATTATTACCTCTATATGCGCACGAACAACTGAATAAAGCAAAATGAATTAATTTATAGATAAATAAACAGGTGAACTTGAACTAGATACAATCATTACGTACACAAGTGGTGTTATCGTATGCATCGATAACTACTCGTACTTAAGTGGATTTCCCCTTTTTTGTTAAGTAGCTTTAGCGTAATGCATTTATCTACGTAGATCCATAATCCATTGGTAGTAAATACCAATAATATGTCACATATTGTGTGTTTGGAAGGTTTTTTTAAGGGGGTAAAATCATCGAATGACTGCTCCCGCCTGGGTGAGGTGTGATCCGAGTGTTAGACTTGGTCAGACTCTTATTGACTAAAAACCACCCCGTTCCTCCTCTTGCGCTTCGAATCGGAGCCCCGTCAACCCGTTAAGTTCTCCGCGACGTGTTTGGAAGGATAGATTAGTCAATCAACAAATCTTCTTTTGGTATCAAATCACGCTACTTCAATCACACGAATTTGTTTATTAGTCTGTAACTATTTTTTCTTGTGTGTCTACTTAGAACACGTGTGTAGATACGTGTGTACTGCCACAAGCGCTTTGCATATATTATGGTTTTTCGCAAAAACTACTAAGCTGATATAAATTAAATCTGACATGTAGACCTATACCAGCTGTTCCCAACAGTCGAGGGTCACTCTCCAGTACCCTTTCTGTGATCAAACTCCGATCTCAAGTCACCTGCCTGCGGACGTGGGAATATGGTGTATCCTCAAATAAAGAGGATGGCTTTTGTTCAACAGTGGAAGTCTTTTAGCTGATAAAGTATACGAATACAACCAACTGGCTCTCTAGTATACATAGGTACAATATTATTATGCAACTGCTACTTTATTACGCCAATAAATTGGACTTTTGCACTGATAATAGTTTTAATGTCATTGATTTCATATCACCTTGTTACTAAATGCTATCGCTGGTGAATGACCGTCAAAAGACCGCTAAAGAATCTTCGATGAGAGACGTGGTAACAATTAATTAAGGTTAAACATGTTTATTATGATCAATTCAATTGTTTCATTATAAAATTGAACTGTGGACAGTGTTCAATTCAAATTCGATAAAAAAGAAAAGATAAAGAAGAATGGGAAAAGGAGACAGAATTGTCCAATTAAAAATAACTTGGAATAATTTAATTTAATTATTTGCAAAATAAATATAATATCAGAGGCCGTAGTACGAGTAATCGTAACGAGTACGCGTTCGGCACCGTGATTGGCCAGCTCCAATGAACCAACCAATCAGAGCGCCGGACGAGGTTTCGTTTCGATTACTTTAAACGTAAAACAAACTCGTACTTAAAGCTCTGACCATGAAATATCAATTGATTGTTGTAGATGTGCCATGTTGTAAGTCAATGACTTTCATTACATCATTTCTGTGATATATACCTCTAGGTGGACCCCTGTGTCATTGCGTCCCATTTGTATCAATTGAGATAATGAGATAAGGCGTGTCGTGCATTCCTAGGATACCTCTATTGAAACTAGAGAAGAACGATTTTAAATCTAGGTACCGTTAAGCTAGTTTTTTTATGGGATAAGTCGGTAAACGAGCTGACGGACACCAGAGGCGTCATAAGTGCGTTACCGGCCTTTCGGGATTAGGAATTTGAGGATTGTTGGGGATTCAGGGATGTTTCACGTCAGTTTTCTGCTCGCCGGTGGTATCACTCGGGTCGAGCCGGCCCATAAGCCCACAGTTCGTACGCTAGTAAGCAATATCTGATCATTTTTTCTACATATAAAGAAGGTAATTTTGGTTTCAAGGTTCAAAACAATGGGACCACCCCTCAGACTTCAGAGATTGGGTTCATTTCACCTTGTCTGTGCATGAAACAATAATAGAATATTAACCATCATAGTCCACCATAAAGCATCGGTTTTCCTTCAATACTAAACCATTATATTTTCCCCTTTTTACTTCAATTTCTACTTTAAAAACAACTCTAAATAAAATAGATGAGCTTCGTATAGCACCATTGAATTTCATCGAAAATAAAATTTAATGGCGGATTTTGCACCTTTATATTTTTATGACTATACTATTTTATCATACACCGATTTCGCCACTGCGCTAAAACGCTGCTTTCTTTATCACTGAAACCGAATCAAACCGGTTTGTACAAACTGTGCACAGTTCGGAATGCGAACGTCAAAAAAAATAACAAATAAGAAATTTCTGGAAATAACAGGTGTGATCTAGTTTAATGCTAGAGTAATGCGGATAAAAGTAGTATCTTCTGTACGTACGTCATCATTATGCAAAGTGATCTTGAAACTTGCCATTGTTTTCTGTTTCTATGCAAGTCTTTGAAGACATCGTCTTACAATATTAGCGGCATGACAATGGCTAAAGGTTACCCATTCTTACTTTTACATCTTGCCTACTGAAATAAGGGCAGAACTTTGGTCTAAGTCACTAATAGAAGTCCGATAAGGTACAACCAAAACTAGAATCCGTGTAAATGGTTTGTCTGAGAATATCAATAAAATTAGGTATGTGATGTTAATTTGTCCTGATTCACCATACAATTTCATTTCATTTTATTATTTATCAGAAATAATCTGTAAATTTCTATCGACAAACCGGTTAGAAATATCTTTATCAAA
This sequence comes from Spodoptera picta, assembly GCA_038387885.1. Lineage (NCBI taxonomy): Eukaryota > Metazoa > Arthropoda > Insecta > Lepidoptera > Noctuidae > Spodoptera > Spodoptera picta. The sequence goes on along the minus strand of JAZHFQ010000428.1, from coordinate 242,549 downwards.
GTCAATATCTAGTTTGATGTACTCAGCAATGATACATACATGAAATCAGAAATCATAATCCTTATTATCATCATATCAGAATTATTGTTATTTAATTAATACGACAATTGTTATTCCCCGAAAAAGTAGAGTTGATACACGGACTTCTCCACACCAGTAGGAAATGTTCTAGTAACAATAAAGTTCTGTTTATTTCTTACGACTCATCATTATTTGCGCGATCTTCGGACACGAATCATTGTAATAATAATACACCAAAAATTTAAGAATCTAAAGATCCCAAGTAGCTTTCAAATTTTACGATAAGGCATTTAACTCGTCTGAAAAAAACCAAGGAAGAAAAAGAAGATTAGGCATACTATATCTGCATTGTTGCCATCTACTACAAAAATTCAGATAAAATATCACTAAAAATAGTAGCATGTAGCGGTACTTTTCCTTGACTCTACTTATGTTTTTTTATACTGACGTTTGACGTTTTGTTTTTAAAGATTACGAATGACAAAAGAAAAAACATTCATTATCACCAGAGCCACTCCTCCGTCATTATTATTTACTTCTAAACGCGATGACGAAATAAAAATACAAAGTTCAAACATTACTTGAGCGGAATCTTTGAACTGTGATAATGTTCTACTTTTGGTTGTTATTATTTAATTTGTTTACGTGATGATATCAAATATGTACAAAGGCGGTGGAACCTACCTAATAGTTTTTTTATTATTTTAGACCATTTCAGCAAGGAATCCAATATCTTAACTGGGAATGGTTCACCAATCCTTGGTAATTTGACGCCAAATCTTGGTTATTACAAAATCATACCACTAGGCTACGATGCGACTATTCTGTCAGCTACTATTATATTCAATGCATTATGTAATTTTATTATTAAGTCTAGGTTTCCGTAAATACAAAAGAAATTACCATTAGACATTAATTTCATGACCAGAAATCAAAGACGTCGGAGTTAACTACAAAAATATTACTTTTCCTTTTCTAATACCTAAATTTAATTCTTACATACCAAGTTTCTGTTAAAAAATATCTGTATTGTTTCTTGAAAAGTATAATACGTACGTACCTACCTAAGTATCTATCTACATAATGAATATTACATTTATTTATAATTACAACGTACCTATTCAGGTAGGTACGCATTTCAAAATATATTTTTAGGAATCTATTTTTGTTGTACGAAATTTTCTTTTTAAATTTATTTACATATTGTAACTTTAGTACATTTTAATTACAAATTATACGTTAAATAACAAAACGGTTTTCCTTGTCGCTATCGAGACGTATCGATGTAAAAGGAAGAATTTATTAGGGCTAACGGCAAAACGAGCTTGAGAAGTAGGCCAAGATAAATCGATTGTAAGCAACGACGTCTTATACCCTGTTCTTTGGACAAAGGGGAGTTAAAAAAGCAGGTCATAGTGTACCTATGCATATAGACCAAGATAGATTGTAGGTACATACCTCTCTAAAAGACCGAAGATAACTTATATTTTTAAATAAAACTTACTTTTTCAAAATAAAATTATGTTTATATGGATAAAGTCTTAATAAAGTGTTTTCCTTATCTAGGTAGTTAAAAACTAACAAAACATTAAGTTCCCCGTTTAAGTTGCTTTTGAATTTTAGAATTTCCCGCGCCTCGCTGTCCATTTTGCGTTTGGCTTCGCGCCAAATAATTCCAATTCAACTGCCCACGCTAGCTACACAATTCAGTTTCTTATCTCTAACTCTAATTCAGCATTCTTATATAAATTATGTTACAAAAACAAAATTTGTTCTTAAAAACCGGTTTGTTTGTGGCGCTTTCTGTATTTTTGTCAAATAATGTGGGGTATTCAACTTTGCGCACCTAAATGAAGCGCACCCAGACGAAGCGCACCTAAAGTATTCCACTTTGCGCACCTGTAGGTGCGCTTAAAATAATTTTTTTTAATAAATAGTTTTTCTATTCCACGAAGCCCACCTACGAATATCACTCGTATAGTGCGGAGACTAAGAAATAAAAATATCGATATAAGAAAATATTTATTATTTAAAAGACCAACTTACATATCTAACATCTGTCAGTTTCATTATAATAATGTGACACAATATTTGTCATTTTGATTTTGTAATCTTACTACTTAAAATCACAGATTGTTTCATAATTACAATAAAAACATGGACAAATATGAAAAACATTGTAAATATGGTTTTACATAAAGATCTGTTGAAGTTTTCTTATAGCTACGTGTTTAGTGAATAATAGAAATACTCTAACATAAAAAATCACAGATTCTTTCATAATGCAGTAATGAGACCTGAGCACGTAAACAAGTTTCGGAAACGCTCGGATAAATTCGGGTTGGCTCGGGGAATTTAGTGGCGGGCGCACGCCACTAACGCGTTGAATATCAGCGCATCATGTATACGTCTTATCTATAGGATTTTTATATTAACATTATGAAAATTATAAGTACTGTACTTACATTATTATAATGAAACTGACAGATGTTAGATATTTAAGTTAGTCTTTTAGATAATAAATATTTTCTTATATCGATATTTTTAGTTCTTAGTCTCCGCACTATGCGAGTGATATTCGTAGGTGCGCTTCGTGGAATAGAAAAACTATTTATTAAAAAAAAATATTTTAAGCGCACCTACCTACAGGTGCGCAAAGTGGAATACTTTAGGTGCGCTTCGTCTGGGTGCGCTTCATTTAGGTGCGCAAAGTGGAATACCCCAATAATGTGGCCTAGCACTCAAAACAAGTTACCACTTACTGCAATAAGGAAAAAGGCGCTAAAATATCAACTTGGCTATGTAGCATTTTAATGGCACTATTTTGTAAGCAACACACAACATGTAATACCATACCTACTACCATACCAGCATAACGAATATGGTTTTAACATATCGCTTTTGTTTCTATGCAAACTTACGTTGGTAGGTACATTTAAGTCACATGATTTTTATTTTCTTGCCATTTTCTTTTTTATCTGTCTGATAAGGTGATTTTTTTTAACTAAGTAGGTAGACCGTCAGGTAATGTCCGTCATTTGAAGACGATGATGAGAAGGAGACATAAACATCAGTGTCATGCAAAAAAAACACACGTTTCTATTAAAAATTGTATCAAATTGGATAAAACTATCACTTATTGAATTGCTAAATTCTATTGGCGTAAATGTGATCTTGACCCAAGCCAAGGTCAGCAAAAAAAGAATATTACATTAATAAAATTTAAATTCGTTCGCTCATGTTTTTATTATTTCATGTCAAGATGTTTGCGTAGCACACACGCGTTCCTAGCCGACTAGACACGCCTATTTATTGACACGGTAAATATTTGTCTACGTTATCAAGGGAAAATGAAACTAAAGTGTTCGGTTAACAATACTGCCGATATTATGTTCACACGGAACAACAAATATTCATGTCGGATTGTCGGTGGTAACATTTGGGCGAGATAGTGTTTTTATTTCACGTGTCCATTTCGATTCCGTCCGCGCTACAGAACTTACAAAATACTAACTATACTATAATAGTATCCTTTACGTTACAGTTAATGTAACATGCATGACTGTGTTACATAGATAATAAAGATTTTTTTTAATAGGCCAGTAGTTTAGACTGTAACTATAGAATATATTCCTAGATAGATAGATCATAATAGGTAAGTAGGTACTATAGTTTTGGAAGGTAATGAATTATTCCATAAATACCTGTTATTGGATAAGTATGTATGCTATATGTTTGGAACACATGTACTTGACAATATTTTAATAGAAATAAACGATTAGCAACTATAATTATTTATATTCATGAACTAGGTGACCGGCAAAGGTATACAAATGATAATTAACTTACGAATCAAATATAGCGCAGTTACTTCTGCTGTAGGTATCATTTGAAGTTTCTACATACATTTACTTAGATATTATTTTAAATAAAACAGATCATTTCATCATAATCATGTTATAAGGACCTATTAGCCATTAGTCCGCAGCTGAAAATACGAGGGCGGGTCAATAAGTCCGTGACTTTTTTGTTTTTCCGCCTCTTCATTGAAATGGTTGCCATTTCTGCAGCCGTCAACAGTCATCTGTCAGATGACTCCTGTCAAAAATTGAACAAGCTGTGACATTTAGTTTGTTTTTGACAGCCGTTTAAATCAAACTACCGCTTTAACTGAGAAGAAAATGGAAAAAAGTGAATTTCGTGTGCTCATTAAGCATTATTTTTTGCGGAAAAAATCCATTACGCAAACCAAGGCTAAGCTTGATAAATATTATGGGGATTCTGCACCATCCATTTCAATGGTAAAAAACTGGTTTACTGAATTCCGATGTGGCCGTACCAGCACGGAAGATGCCAAACGTTCTGGACGCCCAGTTGACGTCTCCACATCAGAAACAGCTGAAAAAATACACGATATGGTTTTAGCCGATCGGCGATTAAAAGTGAGAGAGATTGTGGAAGCCATAGGCATCACGCATGGCTCAGTGGTTTCAATTTTAAATGATCATTTGGGTATGAGAAAGCTTTCCGCAAGATGGGTGCCGCGTTTGCTCACAATCGACGACAAACGCAAGCGTGTGACAATTTCGCAGGAATGTTTGGCGTTGTTCAATCGCAATATAAACGAGTTTTTGCGCCGTTTCGTAACCGTGGACGAAACGTGGATCCACCACAACACACCGGAGACCAAACAGCAGTCAAAACAGTGGGTTTCTCGGGGTGAATCGGCGCCAAAGAAGGCAAAGGTGGGTTTGTCAGCCAATAAAGTCATGGCGACTGTTTTTTGGGATGCACGCGGTATTATCCACGTTGACTACCTTCAAAAAGGAAAAACAATCAATGGCGAATATTACAGCAACTTATTGGGTCGATTCGATGAGGCATTGAAAGAAAAGCGGCCGCACTTGGCCAAGAAAAAAGTCCTCTTCCATCAGGACAATGCACGAGTGCACAAATGTGCAGTTTCTATGGGAAAAATCGATGAATTAGGCTACGAATTGCTCCCTCATACGGCCTATTCTCCCGATCTAGCCCCTTGTGACTACTTCTTGTTCCCAAACTTAAAGAAATGGCTCGGTGGAAAGAGATTTGCCTCCAACGACGAAGTCATCTCACAAACAAATGCCTATTTTAAAGACCTCGACAAAACATATTTTTCGGAAGGAATTAAAAAATTGGAGAAACGTTGGGCTAGAGCTCAAAGGAGACTACGTTGAAAAATAAATTAACTTTTTATCTAAAAATTTGTGTTTCATTTAAAAAGTCACGGACTTATTGACCCGCCCTTGTAAATGTGATTCATTAAGATATTTTTAGTAATCATAGAAGTGGCATTGATATGGGTCGAGGTCTGGACAAATTCCTCTAAACAAGATTGGTTTCCTAATGAGATAAACAAGCAGTTCAAACTGTAATGCATACAGAGTTGTTGAAGATGTCCAACACTCGTAACTTGAGTTTTATGTTTCAAGAATTCAATAGTAATGCTACAGAGATAGGTGGTTTTCAGTCTGTTCTGTCCAAACCATACTGTGCTGTCAAGATCTATGAGTTTGTATGTAGTTTGGGCAGATCCTAATCTTCAATCATTCTCATGGTCACGAAGAGCCTGGCAACATTGTTATAATGAAATTGCAACTACAAATAAGGATCTGAGAAAGTCAGAAAAGGTCATACTAATTTTGTCTTCTAAATTGCTGCTGCTCAAATACATCCTGACCTGACCCAATTAACCGGAAACATGCACTTTCTTTAGAGTTTCTTGTCTGTGGTACTTATGTTCTAATTTTAAAAATGAAACACTATCTAACTGTTCTCAACTTCTCAATAAATTATTGCTAAAAAAATTGTAGGTAGTTTGATGTCTTACAAAGCAAGAAAAAAAATGTTTTGCATTATAATTTTGTATTCTTCATTGTTTTTCTAGCAAAGCATTTTTTTATGAATGATTTATTAATTATTTAACTTATTGAAAATCCAAGGTTGTCACCAAAAAGAAAAAAAAATTGGTAATTTCATTATCATCCAGTTCATTGTTATTTAAGTATTGTTTGAACATTAATTATATTCATATTATTAAGTTGTTGACAAAACATTTATGAATGTAAGAAGAATAATACCAACATTGTAATCAGTGAGTTTAATTACTTAATTACAATAATGCTAGGGCATTAGCTTGTAAAACCAGTACCTATAATAATAGAGGCTAAGGGCAATGGTCAAACATACACACAGCAAGATTTTATATGACTTGATTATTCAGCTTATAGATGTCAAGAATAAAATTAAAATCTTTTATTTTTTAAGTTGCCTCACACTTTTTTTTTTAAATGGATTTACAACAAAGGAAAGGAAGTCGCTGAGAGTTAGTGACTGATACATGAAATTCATATCATCCACTACCTATTCAAGTGTCTATTGTTTTCATCATGCATGAGTTAATGAGATACAAAGGCTCTATTATTTAGTAGGATTTCTACAAAATAGTTTACAGATGCTCTTTCCAGCCAATATTAAATTTACTCATTTAACTCTAGTTTCAAATGAGGTTTTATTCAATAACTACTTGACATCAAAGAAGATTTAAGAAAATTCTTTCTAGAAAAAAATAAAATTACAATCATTGTTATTTTTAAATACTTACTGCACTTACGGTAGGTAGTTGTTTTAATAAATCATTGATCCGTTAGAAAAATAATGTAATAAATTAGAATTTAAAAATCTAATTATACATTCCAGTGTAAACTCTTGTAAAGCTGCATAAAATCAAAACTTATTGCTACTAATAAAACTGTTTACAAACCAAATATGCAAAACAGACTAATGAAATAAGTTCATGGTGCTATGTGTGTTATTCATGGGGATTTAGGTTCAAGGTGGCATGTATACGAATCAGGATGAACTTTGTACTTGAGCTTGTTGATTCCCTTTTATTAGATAATGGCCAATAGTTCATTCATCTGCCCCTTGCGCCTTGTGTAAACTGGAGGCAACTGGCTATAGACATACATGTATTATTTTTTAATGTAGACTACCAGAATTTGTGTTGTTAACCTATCCCATATTTTTTAATCAGACCTCATTCTCTATCTTTGATAAAGAAAATAACTGCATTTAAAATAAACAATAAATAAACAGTTGGTTTTCATTACAAAATTAAAAACTGTACAGTGTACTTGTTAAATAATATAAGTCCTTTATTACATAGAAAAAAATGATTGTACAACAAGATAAATATTTCAACAATTAAAGGGTGAATAGGACAGGATATGGAAACTTGGATAGGTCTTCAGGAAGGAATTTGGTTTCTGGAAAGAAGTTAAATAATTAAAGTTATTAATTAGAGAATAATGACGACCAAAAGTACAACTGTAGGTATTCTAACTACCTACTTACAAAAGCAACCTCCTTAATTTAAAAAATAATTCCAGATATACCTAAAAGCACTATGAACCATGGGAAGCTATCATACCTATTTTTTTTTATTCAGGATATTGTTATGTACAGTAATTTCGATATTCCACATATGTTTTATTTTGATAATAGCGAGTTACCGTTCGGGCACGTACATACTTATTTGTGTCAGCAAACAAATATAATTAATTATTTACACTATTGTACTATGTCGTGTCTTTTATATAAGTTTTGGGGCGTTTCGGACTTGGCAATGTCATTAAATAACGTAGCGTCGGTCGTAAATAGGTACAATACCTCGATGTTTAGCGAGTCTAGCTAAACGAGCCCGATTAGCATAATTCGATGTCGAACACGTATTAAAGCTACCTACTTCGTGCACTCAACTAAAACGCAAACAAGTTAATAACGAAAACCGAATTAGCAACGACAATGCAAGAGTTTATTATTAGATCTGATATTAAATATTTACTTACCGGATTTCAACCATTTTTCAAACGCCTGTTTAGCATTCAAACGTTCCGGTACCCTGTCCAAAGGCTGAGATAATTCTTGAGTATACGTAAAATAACTTCTGCTATACTTCGCACTACTCAACGCGGCACTTATTCTGCCGAAATTACGGCTTGAAACATTCGGTACAAATTTACACACAGACATTTCGGCGAAATTTCAATTTATTAAACTTGAATCTTAATTTTAAGTCCACCTATTTTATTTTGATTGTAATAATTAAATGTGCCAAATTTTAATTTATTGAACGTCCAGCGCCCGACCACACAGTACTCAAATTAAATTTGATTGGCGGAAGCGCGGAAGAAACAAGTACCGAACGCAAACAAACGTCAAATCTAGCTTGACACGGCGAACATTCACAACATTGCCAGTAAAAATAAAAACAAAATTTTATTTGTAATTTCTTCATATTTTATGAACATTTTATTGTAAAAATACTATTTATTATAAGATAACAATTATGAATATCGTTATAGTAAAATAATCATCTCATCATAATTTTTTTATGATCATACATTTAGATGATACTCTAATACTTTAAAAACCTTTTGGCAAATGGTTGGCTAATGGTTAACGAATTTCAGTTTTGGGAGAAACTATATGAAATTTCTGTTCAAAACCAACCATAATGTACTAAATTAGCTGATAATTTTATTAACTTTGATTTGGTCTTGTGACTTAGCGAAAGATTTATCTCGAATTTGAAAGAAATTTAACACGATCGAGTTTTCTTAGTAAATAAATTTCCACAGACAAAAATGACTTTAAAAAAAGTAAATACTTGATAATATTGCTAGACTCAATACATTTCCATGAAAATAAGGAAAATTCTATATTTTTAACCAACATCAACAAAAGAGGTAGTTGTCTTCTCTATTTAACACAAATATTTTTAACGTGAATGTTCGGTGCAGCAATTCGAGGATGCCTAGACCAATTTCTTGATCGATTTATACCGTATATGTATAATTAAATACCGTATGAAAACTAGTTAAAGTTTCAACTTAAGCATCTCATCTCTCATTCCATCACCATTGTTCATAAAACGCTGCTGCCATGAACTCACCTTACCGTTGCAAATAATCTTCAATTCGTCCCTTGGTGAAGGAATCTTCCCTGATGCATGGAAACGCGCAAGAATTATCCCAGTTTTTAAAAAAGGAGACCCATCAAATGTAAAAAACTACCGCCCTATTTCAATATTATCATCCTTTTCAAAGATCTTTGAGTCTCTTGTCTGTCCAATTATTACTCGCCACATAGGCAGAATTATCTCACCAAGTCAGCATGGCTTTAGGGCTGGTCGTAGCGTAGAGACAAATCTTGTCGAGTTTGTATCTGATGTAACTTTAGCTCTTGACGACCGATTGGAAGTAGATGCTGTCTATACAGACTTTAGCAGTGCATTTGACAAGGTTAGCCATTCGTTGTTACTCTCCAAGTTGGAATACAATGGTGTTAATGGTTCACTTCTGAACTGGTTTTCTTCCTACTTATCGCGTAGATCGCAAATTCTTGTTGTTAATGGCTATGAATCTTATCCATACTATGCTGACTCAGGAGTTCCTCAGGGTTCTCATCTCGCTCCGGTCCTATTTACACTTTTCATTGACGACATCACTGACCAAATTCATCACTGTAAGTATCTTTTGTTTGCTGATGATCTCAAAATTTATAAAATTATTATATCAAATGACGATACTACCCTAATTCAAGAGGATTTAGATAGAATTGAACAATGGTGTGCACTGAACCACATGGAACTTAATGTACAGAAATGTAGTCATATACGTTTTAGTAGGAAGAGACAAACTAATACTGTTGCATATAATATAAGAGGAGCTTTATTAGAATCTGTTAGTGAGGTACGTGATCTGGGTATCATTATGGATAGTAAAGTTAACTTCAGGAGTCATATTGATCACATTGTTACGATATCGGCACGGCTACTGGGATTTCTAAAGAGAAATACTAGAGGATTTAAGCTGGTGAGAACAAAAATAGTCCTGTATAACGCCTTAGTTCGTAGCCACCTAGAGTTTGCCAGTGTAGTATGGAACCCTCACTACGCAGTACATTCACAAAGATTAGAAAGCATCCAAAGAGCCTTCACAAAGCACTTAGCATGCATCTTTGGCAATATTTCTCCCCGGTGTCCATATGAACAACGTCTTCTAAGCTTTGATATGAATACTCTGCGTAACCGTCGCAGGACCTTATATTCTTCTACAAATTGGTTAATAACAGACTAGACTGCGATAAATTGATTGAACGGGTGCAACTACGAGTGCCCCATAAATTGCCCAGATATCCCATATCAAACTTGTTTCATACTAAAGCATCCAATACAAATATAGGGGTGAATTCACCTCTCAATAGGCTCGCCCGTGAGGTTAATTCTTTTATAAAATCCTCTCCAGATGTTGACATATATCATGACACCATAAAAGTCTTTAAGACCCGAATACTGGAATCCCCAAACCGCACAACTTAGTTTACTATGTAACTATATGTACCTATGTGAAATATTAGATGAGTACGTATTAGTAGTGAGTGTCCATATCACATTTTTCTGAATCTCATTTCTTTATATACAAATTTTTAAAAATGTTCATGTGCTTAGCTTAGTATATTTTTTAACATTCAAATTTTTACGAAACATACTTGTTTTCTTCATTTGTTAATCTAATGTTAATTTCGTTAGAAGTAGTTTCTTTTGTAGTAACTAATTTTATTGTTCTCGTTCATTTTGTGTCTGTAGTTTTTGTTATCACTTAGTAATTAAATGTTGGTTAACCTATAATTGGCAACTGTATAAGCCTAATACATTGTTACTTTCATAATCTCTTAATACTATGTATACAGAAGCTGTTGGTATACCTATTTAAATAAATAAATAAATAAATAAATAAATAAATAAATAAATCTCTTCAAGATTATAATCTTATGATGACTTTGAGGTCTCTTTCTCTTTTGTACAAAATTCAGTAGACTACTTAGTAGACACAGATGTTTATGTTTTTGGTAGCGTTGTGTGTCATATTTTAAACAAAATTATCATATTGGAAATTTTGATATAGGTACCCACAACGTAACTTTAGGTATTCCTTTATTAAAATTATTATGGGAAAATGCTATAAAAAAGTATCGATTTTTGGGGAAAAAATAGTACCATAGAGTTAATTTTGCCTTGTGATAGGTCACGTGACGGCACGTGAAGTAACATAGACAATACATCCATTCGTCAGTTTTCGGGCGAGGAGGCAGCGCAGTTTGCTGTTTTATTGAGTGGACTGCCAAAAAGCGAAAACTGAAAAATGGCAAAAACCCTTTCACCTGCCCAAGCGACTAAGGAACATGTCTTGGCTGTATCCCGGGACTTCATATCCCAGCCCCGTCTCAGTGAGTACACCAAAATTTTGTTCGTCTATTTCGGAAAATGTCGTATTACTTGTCAATGAGAATATCGATTTTACCTTGTAGTTCCTTAGTTAGCCGTAATTATTGTTTTCTTTCATCCCTGTGTACAATAATAAGGGTTGTGGGTCTTATTTTGGTAGTAAATTCTGGTTGCCAAGGGAATACTTTGACAAGAGATAATTATCTGACGGAATTTGGGGCTTCCATTTCTTAGATGATAGAATAGCTGCGTCAGACGCACCTAAATGCAAATAAGTAGTATTATATAGCCCGTCATACCTTTAAAGTGGGCTAATTATTGTATTTTTTTAAGAAAACCGAGTGTTGTCGTCATGACATTCTCAAAATTTGTCACCTGATCATACTTTTTTCTAATCTGACGCCACAACCTTTTTACATTCAGCCTTTAGTTGTGGAAGTAGTTCTTATATGAATTATTGTAATTGTATTACTGAACACAAGAAGATAAGTGTCTTCATTTTAGGAAGATTAAAAAAAATGAGTTTTTAGCTTATTTCTTGTGTATTGTGTAACTAAGGATTATACTATGTACTTATAAGATTCTTTACTGTTAAACTGGTAATGACATTGAGTATAATGCATTAAATAGTCTCTCTTGATCTCTTTTGGCTCTTAGATCTCAAGCTGTAAAATAAAAGATATTTGGGCCAAAGCTGATTGTAAGATCTTTGAATTCCATTGATTATTAAATATTTCTAGGCTCAATCAGCTGTGAATTTACCTTAAAAGTATATAAAAGGCCTATGTATAATCAAGGTGTGATCTATATTGTGTCAAATTAGGTCATATGATCATATCCATCTGCCTAAAAATGACAGCTGTACATAACTGTCATATAGGGAAAATAATTTGATCAGCTGATTTTGTTTATGGTTAAAGATAAGTTATTTGAAATATATTAATAAGAATGATCCCTGGGCTGTACTGATAAGCAACTTATTAGAATATCAGACAAATTATGAGTTAGACCAGTTACCTATATAGCGTCTTTAGTTTTAACCAAAACTGTGCCACAAAATGCACATAATGACCATTAGTATTCCTAGCAAACTAACTTATGGAAAAGTAACCAAATTATTAAGAATATAAGATTTATAATCAAGGTATAGTTTAGTTATAGTAGCAATTTAGTTTTATTATAAGTAATTTTTGTTGTAACCTATAAAATACAACTTACCAAACCATGACATCATAAGCAAACTGATTTAAATAATGAAAAGAAAATTGTAGATACCTAATTTGAAAATTATACAAATGAATGACCTCTTTTAAAACTTACTGAATGCAATAGCACTCTTATTTAACACTAGCTTTTACCTACGGCTTTGCCTGCATATTCCTGTTTTATCCCATGGGAGCATTTAATTGGGATAAAAACTATCCTATCCACCTAAGTCAGCCGTTAACCTGCCTGTATTTATATTATATCTTATGGGCATGTCGTCCCATAAGCAACCTATTTACTTGGGCCTTGAAGACACCCAGGTTATACCCTTCAGGAAATACAGACTCTGGTAAAGGACTTACAATGTACTTTAGATGTAGCTCTGGCTGCAAAATTAATATACTTCATAATCTCCGCTTACCATCAGATGGGCTGTAACCTTTATTGCTACCAGTAGTCATGTAAAAAATAAGGTCTTACTTTCTAACTAATCAGCTGTTTAAAATTAATCAATTTCAACAAAACTAAAGTCAATGTGATAAGATAAACAGTCTGCAACCCTGTTTTTGACACTAACATCAATCTTATTCAGAAATATTTCTAGATTCTACAGAAAAAGTAAGATAGCTTCTCGAATAGAGCTAGACAAAATAATGTTCACAAATACACTCTTATCATGTCTTACTTAATCTGCTTTTCATATTTTCCATTTGGATAATTTCTATTATTTAAACTGTCAAACACCAAGCGGTCACCGGTGACCGCAACCTATTGTTCTATAATTGTGTCTACAAAACCGGTCCTCGACGAGTTAATATATTAGATGCCATGTCGGACAATAGTGTCCAACGCTAGCGGAGGATTAGCCTCTAGCAGTTTTTCTCGGCAGTTAAAGGCTTTGTACTCCTATCTGTAATGACATCAATGGTACATTTTCAGTACACATTACTTACTTCCATACCTATCTCAAGAGAAATAACAGTTGCTAATGAGAGTAGAATAAATATATCCATAACTGAAAAAGAAAATATGTACTCCAATATTAATGAGATCATTGCATTCAAGGACACTTATCATTCATTACTCCAATACATAAAACATACATTTTAACTCGTCGAGTACCGGTTTTGTAGACACAATTATAGAACAATAGGTTGCGGTCACCGGTGACCGCTTGGTGTTTGACAGTTTAAATTCTAGTACTTTATTAGACCTAAATAGAAAACATGCAGTTTTATTAAGGAAAACTAGTCCTTATGCAGCTTCCTTGTTATTGATTGTATGAAAGTAGGCCACGCAACTTTCCTGGCGATTGTCCAGTTTGAGTACTATTTTGTACCTATCTATTATGTTAAAGATTTTATTTTGTAAGGGTAGTTACTAACAAATGTTTATTTATTTCTTTCAATTTGGGTAACCAGCAGCCATATTGATTGATTTGACTGTACGATTGGTGCGGTGGCTGAATAACCGGTTGCCGCGCAACGTGTACCGGGTTCGATTCCCGCACGGAGCAACTGTTTGTTTGATCCAGGTCAGGGGGCTTACTCTTGAATCCAATTCCGATCGATCGACATTGACATTGTGAAATTTCGTACTCTTGAGTTGTAACACTAGCGCCTTTTGCATCCGTATTGCGTGGATATTTCAAGAACTAAATGGTATTGAGTTTGGTTTTATATTCCGTACTCTAAATGCTACTTTAGCAGCTACGATAGGGGTTGTATAGTTTTGACATTGGATAATTATTGAGATTTTATTGGATTGAAATTGCATTGACATTGAGATTGGTTTCAAGAGTAAGCACCCTGGTCTGGATGTCATGTGCATGTGAACTTGTATGTTTGTAAACGCATCCACGATACAGGAGACAACCCTAATGTAGGACAACGTTTTTTAAAAAGAAAAAAAGAAAAGATTATCGACTTTCAACACGATGAAGTAAAAATAAAATCAAATTGTAATTAACTTTTGTACCATCATTAAAGTACAGATTTAGGGTGTATAGGACCAAACACTCATAATAATTCAATAAATACCATAAATATTAATATTAACAATATTTTTCTATTTGTGCAGCTTACAAGACGGTGTCAGGTGTGAACGGGCCTCTGGTCATCTTGGATGAGGTCAAGTTCCCCAAGTTCTCCGAGATCGTACAGCTCAGACTCGCTGATGGCACCCTCCGCTCCGGTCAGGTATGTTGATGACGATGATCTAAAATTATTTTTGAAAACATTATTTATTTCAATATTATGATATCTAGGAAAACTTGCGACTTGTTGCAGTCACTGATATTAATTATTATTATTATTTATTTATCTTTATATGACAAAGGTAAGTATCTTATAATCTAAGGCCCTAATACTGAAAGGCAATAGGTAGATGACTAATTTTTATTTTAATGTCCGTCTGGTAGATTATTTTAAAACATTACACACGTATTTTTTATTTTCTTACTGAAACGAATACTTTCGACGATATATTGATTTAAAATATCGCGTGACGTCAGTTCTATGTACGTTTTATACGTAGAGATGACGTTTTAGCCCCCACTCCTAAACTTTGATTCGTTATATCTAAGTATAAAATAAAAAAAATACGTGTCTAATATTTTTTCACTACCTAACGGATGGATTAGTTAGATTTTTAATTTTCATACCCTGTCATCATTCCTATTATAAGTTGTACTGAAATATCGTGCCATCTCTGTCATTTTACAAAGAACATGTAGTGACACAACTATAATTAAGCACGACTTCAAATTGAGTTGCCTTTCAGTATTTGGGTGTAAGGTCCACAAAACTGTTGCAATGGTTTGACTGCGGGGTCAATGAGTCTCTAGAAATTACATTTAAATGTTCTTGAAAGTAAATATTATATAGGTGTTGTAACTTACACTTAAATAGAACATAAGACATTTCCAAATAATTTAAGTTTAATTTAAGCTTAAACATATTAGAATTTGTTTCATTCCTTATGTCCGCCGGCAGACTATTCAATAGATATGGTAGGTAGGTGGTATTTGGTGTAACATTTAAACACTTAATTTTATTAGTCCCTTTGGCATAGTCAAGTAAGCCTGATACTTAACCGACTTAAACAAAAAGGAGGTTCTCATTTTAACTTGTATGTATGTATGTTTGTGCGCGATAATCTCGCGATTGGCTGAACCGATTTTAATGCGGTTTATGTTTATGCGGTCAGAAATGTATTTGTTACAGTTAGAAGAAGCTTTTAATCTAGTAAATAAACGACTTCAAAAAAAGAACCACAAATTTGAAGCTAACTTTTTTAACTCGTCGAGTACCGGTTTTGTAGACACAATTATAGAGCAATAGGTTGCGGTCACCGGTGACCGCTTGGTGTTTGACAGTTTAAACGTAGTTTTTTATGAAAAAAATATTTTGATTGCTCAACATTGCCGCAATTCTAATTGCTGAGTTACTGAATTTATAAAAAGAATACTCTACCCCACATCTAATCTGTGATCTCATGCTTCAACTTCTCTTTTAGTCCCAACGCAGTGAATTAACTTCGAAGTTTTCAAAAAATTACTACTTTGACCCCAGGTGCTCGAGGTCAGCGGCACCAAGGCCGTGGTCCAGGTGTTCGAGGGTACATCAGGTATCGACGCCAAGAACACTCTCTGTGAGTTTACCGGCGATATCCTGCGTACTCCCGTCTCTGAAGATATGTTGGGTGAGTACACATCATAAAATATAATGTAAGAATAATATGTGATCTCTTCTTTGTCGTTTCGCTCGCGATCGTTGTCACGTTGAGACGGCCGTATTTGTGTTGGACTTGGAGTCTGACACTGGGATTTCTGTTGACGATTTGATTTGATCAGTCCAGCGCATAGGTGATCTGCTTCGTGATCTGGTTCCCTCTACTTTCCCCTGATAGGTTAAATAAGGTTTTTTCAAAAATGTTGAGAATCTTGAAATTAAATCAGTAATTGATCTTAAGATATCCAGTAAGAATATTGATGACGATTAAAAGTTACTGAGATGCTTGAAATCGGGAAAGATAATGAAAAGACTTAAGAAAGAAAGACCCTGACTATTCTACATTAAGGTACATTTTACGTCCTTAGAAATACTTTGATGTAGGTACAATAAGCACTCAACAGTATTGTATTCATTGTTCATTTTGTTACCGATCTATCAGTCATTACAAGTAACTAGATATCTAACAAATATCAAGTCATTAGACTGTGAAGTATGAGTTAGACTCAAGCCTAACGATTCTAGAAATTTATCTGATAAGCTGATTGCATGAGTGCATAATGGTCTGAAGGCAAATGGGACAATCATGTTGTTCATTATGCCTCTATTAGATGAATGGCCCAAAAAAGTGTGTTCTGTATTTTATTGCTAGATCAGACAAAGTGAGCCGCGGAGGGTTTAACCGGTTGCCTGGGCTCCGGTTCGATGTGCAGGAGTAGGAACGGGGCGGTTTTTAGTCAGTAAGAGTCTGAATTCCTTCTCGCCTCACCCGGGTGGGAGAAGACATAGGATGATTTTCCCCCTCAAAAAAAAGTAATCAGACAAAGTATTGTTAAGTTTTTTTAATGGAAAAACTAACCGATTTGTCATTGTACAGTACACTACAGTACAGAAACATACAAAAAATTGTTACTGAATGTTATCAAAAGATTACTATCAAACTGTTTGCCTTATTACGTAAAGGCTACCGCCGTCGTTAGGATTTCGTATCATACAATCCTATGATAAAGTACATTTTATAAGTGTTACAACGTTTTATCTAATTTTTATTTAACTGTATTTTACATTAAGAAAATCGTTATATAGGTACTCCAAAATTTCTCCTCCGGCTCGAAGCGCAGGAGAAGGAACAGTGGTTTTTAGTCAGTAAGAGTCTGACACTCCCTCCCGCCTCACCCAGGCGGGAGCAGTCATTCAATGATTTTCCCCCTTAAAAAATGATTAAAAAAATGGAGTATGCATGAAGTTGCTTACCCATTGTCATTAATATGAAATAAAATTTGGAACATGTCGTAAACTCGTAACACAATGAAGTGGATGTTACATTGAATATGTGGACGTTTTAATGCCTATAGACCAATTTAAATTCAAATAGCGTACAATATCAATGAACATAATTACTCCTTATTCCCCAGGTCGTGTATTCAACGGCTCCGGAAAGCCCATTGACAAGGGTCCCCCAATCCTCGCCGAGGACTTCTTGGACATCCAGGGACAGCCCATCAACCCATGGTCCCGTATCTATCCCGAGGAGATGATCCAGACTGGTGAGCATTAATCTTCTTAGCTACATAATGAGATGATACATACTTTAAGGCTTCTGTCCAATTTGATTTGCAAGTGGCGCAAAACAAATCAACAAAAAAAAATATCAACATTTTGACCTAAAAATACGAGATACTCGCGTAAATATACTGAGAAAAGCTCTACTAGTTTCGAGTCACAGAGGGACTCTTCCTAATGAGCACCATACGACTAGTAACAAGTAGAGCAAGTACTACTAGTTTCTCAGTATATTTACGTGAGTAAGTCGTAATTTTTAGTTAATTTTGTTTTGTATTTCTATACTTATAATTTTAATAATTGTGAATAAAAGTTGTTCAGTTTAAAAGCCTGAATAAGCACCTCACCGATCGTCCATTAATTCTATCTTTACCCACCATAGTACGGGGACTGGCATGACAATATGTATCTATTTACGCTACATCTTATACTATTATATAAAGCGGAAGAGTTTTTTTTTGTTTGTTTGTTTAAACGCGCTAATCTCCGTAACTACAAGTCTGATTTAAATAATTATTTTTGTGTTGGATAGCGCATTTATCGAGGATGGCTATTATAGCCATCCTAGCGTGATGTTTTATAGCCTTTTTAGAACAATAGGAGCTGAGCAGAGCGTGTGAAACCGCGCGGAAGTAGCTCGTCAAGAATATACATAATCATTGTACTACACAGGTATCTCCGCTATCGACGTGATGAACTCCATTGCTCGTGGTCAGAAGATCCCCATCTTCTCTGCCGCTGGTCTGCCCCACAATGAAATTGCCGCCCAGATCTGTAGACAGGCCGGTCTTGTTAAGGTAAGATTCTAATTAATATTGAAATACATATCATTGAAATGACAATGATTGAAAATAACTGTTAAAATGTTTTTCTCTTAATCTCTTACTATTTTTCACTCCTAAATATTTCTGTTTTATAATCTCGACATTTTACCTAGATCCCCGGCAAATCAGTGTTGGATGACCACGAGGACAACTTCGCCATCGTATTCGCCGCTATGGGTGTGAACATGGAAACCGCCCGGTTCTTCAAACAGGACTTCGAAGAGAACGGTTCTATGGAGAACGTGTGCCTGTTCTTGAACTTGGCCAATGACCCCACTATTGAGAGAATTATCACACCCCGTCTTGCTTTGACTGCTGCCGAGTTCTTGGCCTACCAGTGCGAGGTAAGTTCAGAACTATTTCACTATTATATGCATAACTATTTAAATGTGCAAAATAAATGAATGGTGCAGTTAAATTCAATTTATAATTTGTTGTAATAATGTTTGTTGTTAGCTATGTAAAATAAATGTACTGTTTATAGTTACCTTGTTATAATTATGTATTATATTTATACAGAAACACGTGTTGGTCATCTTGACTGACATGTCCTCATACGCCGAGGCTCTGCGTGAGGTGTCCGCCGCCCGTGAGGAGGTACCCGGACGTCGTGGTTTCCCAGGTAAATACTAAACAGACATTCCAGAGTATAAACGAAATGTAAAATAAAGAAAGACTGAACTGATGGTTAACTTCCTTCATGAGAAGTGTGTTACCCTCAGAAAAATAAATGATATACCTGCAATTGAATAAAATACTTTTTATATTGTTTTACCTTTAACTACCTACTAAATGACAAATATTATCTTATAGCCCGGTCAAGATAGACATTTCACGTAGACATAAATATAATTATGTCCAGGTTACTTATTTTTGTCTATTTTGACCGGGCTACTTATTTATTTTTTATTTTTTCTAAAACGTTGCCCCACTATTTTTTTACAAACATACAAATTCACAAACACATAACACCTAGGACTATCTATCTATCAGCGAAGCCTAGTTCTTATACCATTAAAAAACAAATTAACTAATCAACACAATGCTTCCAGGTTACATGTACACCGATTTGGCCACCATCTACGAGCGTGCCGGACGTGTAGAGGGCAGGAACGGATCCATCACCCAGATCCCCATTCTGACTATGCCTAACGACGACATCACCCATCCTATTCCTGACTTGACTGGTTATATTACTGAGGGACAGGTGAGAAATACTTATATTACTTTTAAAGTAATGTTATACAGGTGTAAACAGAACGCTCCTGAAAAACGCCGACAGGTTATGGTTAAAAACAGGGATGTTATGAATATGAAATTTCGGATACGGGTATAGAAATGATTATTAATAATAAAATTTCATATCATATTCATATCATAACGGATTCTTATTTTACTATTTTCTTTTTTTTTTCTATTATTTTTTCTTTTTTCTATTAACGGATTATCCGTTAGTTTCGGAAAATTTTGGTTACAGATATTAAAATTTTGCGATGTCTACGGTTTTTAATATCCTTTTCGTATCCAACATACAACAACGCTTTTTTATTTTATTATTTTAAGAGGCTGTCTCACTGGCCAAGTGGTCAATGAGACAGCCAGGTCGCAAGTGCGACTGCCGAGCAGGGGGTTTCGGATTCGATTCTCGGGTCAAACAAAGTATTACAGGGTTTTTTTAAAAATCTCGTATCTAGTACTACGGAGTCTAAAATTGAGCCCAGTATATGGCAGTAGGCTCAACCCCAATAGGGGGTATCACCCACATATGTTATTAGTCCCATGTAATAACATGGGACTAATAACATATGTGATGAAAAGTGGGTGTTACATTGCACCGTGGTATAAAGTGCCGTAATGTGCACCTTTGCCTACCCCTTCGGGGATAAAGGTGTAATGTTAGGTTCAGTTGTATGCTGTTTTATTTTATACTCAAACTTACGAATCATACTTATTCCTAGATCTACGTAGACCGTCAGCTCCACAACAGACAGATCTACCCGCCAGTGAACGTGCTGCCATCTCTGTCACGTTTGATGAAGTCTGCCATCGGTGAGGGCATGACCCGCAAGGACCACTCTGATGTCTCCAACCAGCTGGTGAGTACAACTTTAGCAATATAACCTGGTTGATGAGAGATACTGCATTTTATATTGATACTAGCGACTCGACTCTGCCCAGTCCGGGTGCTATTTTCGCTATCTATCTATATAAATAAAATTGAGTTTTCGTTCGTTAGTCTCGCTAAACCTCGAGAACGGCTGAACCGATTTGGCTAATTTGGTCTTGAACTGTGAGAAAAAAATGTAGAGGCGGTACGTAGTTTGCCGGGGGTCAGCTAGTTTATAGATTTAAATACATCGAATTTCTGTTCCATAAACAAGAGTTCAATTTTATTAATATTTATTTGGTCCTCTCATCATAACATCTCGTCATGAGTTATTTCGATTACTAATATTGATATTTTAATTCCAGTACGCTTGCTACGCCATCGGTAAGGACGTGCAGGCGATGAAGGCCGTCGTCGGTGAGGAGGCGCTCACCCCTGATGACTTGCTCTACCTCGAGTTCCTCACCAAGTTCGAGAAGAACTTCATCTCTCAGGTATGTTTTGATAATTATTGTTACCAGATAATTATGACGATTATGCTAAAAGATGATATAGAAATTCTCTGCATTTTTATCAAAATAAAGCCCATTTTTACTTGATACATTGTGACATTTTATTAACACATATAAATGTTTGTTTTCTCCAGGGTAACTACGAGAACCGCACAGTGTTCGAGTCCCTGGACATCGGTTGGCAGCTGCTCCGTATCTTCCCGAAGGAGATGTTGAAGCGTATCCCTGCATCCATCCTCGCCGAGTTCTACCCGCGTGACTCCCGCCACTAGGACCCTCGCCACACACTGCACGACTCCAACGCCTCTCGTGTATAATGTCGCCGACCGACGTGCACCTCGTGTGCCAGTCAGCGCGTACATATTCTTGTAAGATAATACTGTTTAATAGTAAGTTGTTAATAGTTTATTATAATGTGTATTACATACATGTATTATGATCATGTGCAAAATTATATAAACACGTTTAAATCGTAAGTAACAGCCGTCTTAATGCTGAATACCGACCGACTTGTGTATATATTTTCATGTTATACTCTAGAAGAATGTACTGAGCGGTTAAATTATTATATTTTTGAATAGATGCCATTATTTGTCTTTATTGTTTCGGTGCTTCGAACTTTCAAATATTACTCGAACAATATTTAGCTAAAGGTATTTTTGTGCACAAATTGTTGACATGTGTTCAAATTATATGTAATAATCAAATCTGTTATAAACCAAGATGTTACTATTTATTGTGTGATATCGCTTGAAACTTCCGCCGTTTGTGATGTGAAAGATATTTATGTAAATAAAGCAATAGCCCAGTAACGAGACGTTACATTCCAAATTGTTTTCCTGTTCACTCCAAAGCTAGATTCTGTATTCAGCTAATAAAAGTGAATTAGGATACTGTTGTTTTCAATGGAAATAAAAATATAGAAAGTTACCACTTGTTTTTTTTCCGCTTGCCTTTATTCTCATTGTACCAGATCAAGAATACCCCATGTGAAGATAATTTGCTGATTGAGAGATAGGGTGGAAAAATGTTGGCTGAAGTGAGCCCACTTATAAAATTCCAAACAAAATTATTATAAAAATTTTCGAGGGAAACCAATTATTCTACTTGAACTCCTCTGTGTGTAATGAAATCTTGAAATATGTCAGAATCTAGAGATCCTAGCTATTTTCGTAATTAAAAACATGTTTACTGATTTATTGACAGGGTGAGATATATGACTTGCTAGGGTTGGTCCCATTTGTAAAAGGAGCCACCGAAATGTAGCTGCCGACCAATAACGACCAGTATGTCGTTAGAAGACTCTTTTCATGACTTTTTTTGTTATTATGGGGGTTAGTTCCAATTCGTTGTGGGGAAAATGTTGTAGTTACTAAATGATCTAAAAAAAGGATAAAGCGAACCAAATGTATGGAGTCTGGACCCACCCCTCAATAGCAACATTTTATATAGGATTGGATAGGGTTCCATAAAAAGCACAATAGTTACGAATACACGTTTAGTCAAATGTTAGAGTCTTCGGAGGTACGACGTTCTAAAGTTATTTCAATTTGAGCACTGAAACACAAACAGGGCGACTTGTAACTTGACGATAATACAACTAATTTCCTACAAAATTTGTATCAAAATATGTTCAATATCTCAGAAACTAGCCCCTTTCGGACCAGAGACCTCAGGGCTAATTTTGCATCACTGCGAGGACCGCCCTGAGGACACGGTGGAACACACTGTACCGGAATGCCCTGCGTGGGCTGAGCACCGCCGTGCCCTCAGGGAAGTGATCGGCGATGGCGACCTCTCGCGTCCGGGCCTAGTGCAGGCCATGATGCGGAGCGAGGGGGACTGGGATGCCGTCTCCTCCTTTTACGAAGCAGTCATGCTAGCTAAGGAGGAGGCGGGACGCGTGAGGCAGCGAAGCGCTGCCTCCTCGCAACCCAACCATCGCGAAGGACATACCGGGCGTCGGTGATCGCGAGACGATCTCCGGCCACCGTAAGCGCGGGCCTGCGGACGGCGAGCATGGGTGGCTCCCCGTCCGACCAGAAACAGACCCGAGCGTACGGCGCGTCGAGTTCCGCGCTCGCCTCAAAGAGCCATCAGACCACCACAGATGGGGCCCAACAGGGCCGATGCCGATTCGAAGTCGCGAAGAACCTAACGGGTAACCGGGGCTCCGGCTCGACGTGCAGGAGAAGGAACGGGGTGGTTTTTAGTCAGTAAGAGTCTGACACTCCCTCCCGCCTCACCCAGGCGGGAGCAGTCATTCGATATGATTTTCCCCCCTTAAAAAAAAAGGGCTAATTTTGTAAGAAATTAGAGATGTATTATCACCTTCCGAGAGGAATACGTCGAGTTACAAGTCACGTATACACTATAACTCCGAAACCACTGACGTTTGACCTTAGTCGTAATACGAAGTTTTAGTTTGCATGAGAATACCTATCCATAGAGAGTATCTTATTCCTATTGAGAGGTGGGCCCAACATAACTCCATGTCCTTTAAATTATGAGATAATGTCATCGAATGACTGCTCCCGCCTGGGTGAGGTGGGAGGGAGTGTCAGACTCTTACTGACTAAAAACCACCCCGTTGCTTCTCCTGCACGTCGGGCCGGAGCCCCGGTAACCCGTTAGGTTCTCCGCGACTCCGAATCGGCATCAGCCCTGTTGGGCCCCATCTGTGGTGGTCTAATGGCTCTTTGAGGCGCGCGCGGAACGCGACGCGCCGTACCCAGACCCAAGCGGTCTGGGTCCCGCGCTTACGGTGGCCGGAGATCGCGGAACGATCTCCGACGCCCGGAGTGTCCTTCGCAATGGCTGGGTTGCGAGGAGGTAGCGCTTTGCTGCCTCACGCGTCCCGCCTCCTCCTTAGCTAGCATGACTGCTTCGCAAAAGGAGGAGACGGCACGGCGGTGCTCAGCCCACGCAGGGCATTCTCCCACTGTGTGTTCCACCGTGTCCTCAGGGCGGTCCTCGCAGTGATGACACCCGGGCGTTTCCTCCCCCCAAATAAGACTAGTATACGGTGATTCAAAATGGATCAAGTACCTACCACTTTTTTATACGTCAAATTATTGAATTTACGTTATGGGGAAAAATTAGGTACTTTACAAGGGGCACAAAATATAAATTGTCTTTCATGGATTTTTTAACACGTTAAACGCCATGGGGGTTACCGGTGACCGGCGTTAGCGGAGGATTTACCTACAACAGTTTTTTATTGGCAGTCAGTCTTTTAAAGGTCATAATTATTACATTTTACATATACTAGGTGTCGATTTTATTAACTATAACATTTTCCCCGCAACGAATTGAAACTTGCACCCATCATAACTAATGAGTCATGAAAAAAGCTTTCTAACGACATACGTCTGGTCACTTTTTTATTTTATTTTTTTAAAAACGTTAACCTTTTTTAACACAGGAGAAAGAAGGAGAAAATCCTAATGTGGGGCATTAGGATTTTCTCCTGTGTCGTGGGCGCGTTCACAAACATACAAGTTTATATACACAATGACACTCAGACCCGAAACAATAATTTCTGGATCACACAGTGTTGTCCCGTGCGGGAATCGAACCCGCGACACGTTGCACGGCAGCCGGTTGCCCAGCCACCGCACCAACCGTGCAATCATTGTTATTGGTCGGTAGATACATTCTGCCAGTCATCCTTTGAAACTGATCATATCATTTGAACATCTCCAGACAGGGTGAAGATAGGATAACAAATGAAAACAGTAATATGTTGTTTATTATATTTATTTCAATAATTGTATCAGACACTATGTACATGCTCTGCATAGTCATGTAGACAATTTTAAGTATTCTGACGTTGACTGGAATGAAGAAAATTAATTTTCTACAAATACATATACGAAAATGTCCCGTGAAATTGGGATTACGCCGGACGTTACATGGGTAATAAATATAAATACTAGATTATAAAATACTCCAGCTTATACCTATAGACCGCAATGGATCGTGTAATCATTATTAATGTTAATTTGAATTATTATAAGTAGAATAACAAAAACTGCATTTTCTAGCTATCCGAATGGAGCCCGTTGATAATACCCGCAACTTTACTGTGAATTTTGCTACGACAAATGCATTTTTTTTATAAATGGCCTTATGAACAATTTACCCCGCGATTCCGGCGATCGCTTCCGAGGCGAAGTACTTTACATCAACATCAGGATCTACATTTAGTTTCTCCAGCACAGGCTTGACTTGAGGCTGGATCACCGCGGGGTCTAGGAAGGGCGCCATCTTTTGTAAAGTCTTTGCGACGTTGAACCTAACATTAGCAACGTTGTCGTCAGCCATGGAGAGCACGGTGGGGAGCAGCACCCTGGTGGTGATGTCCTTGCCGCAGACCTCGGACAGCACGTTGATGCAGAACAGGTAGGTCATTCTGTGCAGGTAGTTCTGTTCGCGGGACATGGCCAGTACCTTGGGGATAACGTTGGTCTCTGCCCACTGAGATCCATATTGTTCTACTAATTTCTTGAGGTTAAGTGTGGCCGCCTCGCGGATGGCGTACACGTGGTCGATGAGCCAGGACATGCAGAGTCCGGTCAGTTTCTCGTCGAAGAACTCCTGTCCGAGCTGGCCGGCGAGGAGTGGCATGTGTTCGATGATGGCGAGACGGACGCGCCATTTTGTGTCTTCTGCTAACTCGACGATGGCGGGGAGTAGGGATTGCACCAGCTGTTGGATGCCGATGACTTCGTTAACGCACTCGAGGTTGGAGATTATGTTCAGTCTGACCTCGGGACACTCGTCCTTCAGCTGTGTGAGGAACAGTGGCAGGAGGTGTTCGATGGTGTTCTGTCGTCCGACTATAGGGCTGAGGCCCATGATGACGGAGGCCAGCGCGGACTTCACGTGTTGGTTGGCGTCGCAGACCAGGTCCTTGATTTGTGGCAAGATCATGGTCATGATGATGTGCTCCTGGTGCGCCTTGTCTAGGTTCATGCAGAAGTCCTTTACCTAAAGAGACGAAATTGAATTTAAGTATAACTTAGCTGTATTTTATTTAGGTAGGTATAGATCGAACCCAGAAAAGTATGGTCAAGAAATGTGGCATGCAATCCAGCTAGGTACAGTGAGGAATTCACTTTGTGACTGGTTGGTTACTACGAACAAGACTGTTCAGTGGCAAACATTGTAACAAGTTCCAAACCAATATACTGTGTAATCCATAATGAATGAAATTATTATTCTCACCTTGCCAGCAGCAGCGGCGCGTACTTCAGCCTCCGTGTCCTTGAGTAGACCTTGGAAGATCTGCGCCAGGTCGGATCGAGCTAGTTCAGGTCCTACCGCCTGTTGCAGTTCTACAAACCTGTAGCAAAGCACATTTCATATTTAATTAAGATCAGAAAGAAAAAGAATAGAATTTTCTCTAATGGCACTTGTCTTTTGTAGTTTGCATTTGTTCAGTTTGGTTTCAACACCTGATATAACTATACTATGCATGACCACAACACTGGTAACTGGTATTTGGAGGACTTTCCTTCATTAGTTTTCTGTCAGTCAAAGACTTGGAAGAAGTACACCAGTTTCTCCAAAACAATGTAAGCAAGTAATAATACATACTTATCAGCGACCATGTACCGCACCCTCCAGGAGGTGTCCCCGGCGCGGGCGCGTACTGTCGGCATCACGAGCTGCTCCATGTCCTCGGGGGGAAGCAGCGCTGCTACTGCTGCGCATGCCTCCGCCGCTAGTAGACGGACTGAGTCTTGTTCATCCTGGTATACAAGTATTGAAGTTATTAATTGTGTTTCGTTCGTTGAACAAGCTAATTTTTAGAACAAAAAGGATTCTATTGTAAAATCTTTTTGTGTTGAATAGTCCATTTATCATAGGACAGGCTTGGACTATACAGTGTCAAGTTATGACCACAAGGATGCAGCAGTTGATGAACAGCATGGGCAGTAATTCATGAAAATGAATTGAATTCATGGTTGGTGCATTGCCTATTATTGAAATAGTGTTGCCCCACACTGGAATGTTTTCCTGTGTCATGGGTACAGTAACAAACATACAAGTTCGCATACGTGGATCACACAAAGAGTTGTTCCGTGCGGAAATCGAACCCGCGACACGTTGCGCGGCAGCCAGCCAGCTGTGCAGTTAACATGCATTTTACTTGACTTTCAATAGTAAAGGAAAAATATTTAAAGAGAATAATGCTTTAACATCTCATTTAACATCTACCCCCGGACGTCGACGCGAGTAGACGTGTTTCAAATAGCTCCGTGTTTAAAATTAAGAAAATAATGTTTACACTGATTTAAAGTGGATTCTGCTGAGTGATAAACTAATAGAATAATAATATAACATAGTGACGTAAAAGTGGATTAAAATTGAATCGTAAATCGTCAAGTTGTGAAAGTGTAATTAAAATTGCTCAAACAGTTATCCTAAATAAATAATGCTTAAATTGTGGTGTACACTGTAAATACTACATAAAAAAGTGATAAACCGCTTAGCTATGTGAAAAAAAAAACTTAAGTGATAAAAAACAGTGATTGTAAACACAAAGGAAATTCAAAATTAAACCGTTGAGACCTGACAAAAGTATTAATAGCTGCTAGTTGCTTTATATTTCATCTAATTTTCTAATGTTTACATGGCAGAGTGGCAACTGCATACGCATTAAGTGACGAGCGCGCTGCGTTCGAACCCCGCTATATGCATTTGGCTTTTTGGAAGTTTTTGTGTTTGCATGTTTCACTAATATAGTATTAAATTAATAGTTTTAATACAAAAATGAATTTCTTCGAAAATATCACAATACGCCGAACTCGTACAAAATCATTGTCAGAGAAGACAGGGAATGACATTAGTTATAGCGATGCAAAATTAGATGGCACCACTAGTAGCATGCCGGAGATATCGGATGACGAGGACAGTGATAAAATACAAGATCTCCAGCGGGAAGTGGAAGAACTAAAACTACAACTCGCGGCAGCCCATAACGAAATAAACAACTTATCAATGGAAAATACCGAGTTAAAGCAGACCATCCATACCTTAAATAATAAATATCAACCGGTGAAGGGAGCAACAAAAAAACTGTCAAGTGAAATTGGAACGCCTAGAAAGAATGTTAGATTGCCGACTCCTAACAAGGAACACCGATCTGCAACTCACCTGGAAACATTGCGATATAGTAAAAAACGACCGATAAGTAATAAAGTGAAAACGACATAACATTTTGATAAAAAAACTGTAGAAACACAAAGTTGAAAGAAACAAATTATGTATTATTAGTAGTAATAAAACTAACAAAGTCTTACCAATAGCTCAGGCCACCTTCCCCAACCAGCAGATATGTCATTATATCACAACTAACTGTGGAATCACTACTCTTGTAAATAACTTAGACTCAAAACTGAATAATTATACAATGAAAGACTACTGTGTAATATTTATAGGAAGTGAGTCAGAAATAATCTCGAATATCAGGGAAAAACTGTTAATGTTATCACACACCAATATAATTTTATGTTTACCCACTTATAGATGCAATAATTACTCCAATATGTTCAACTGGAGAATCGAAATGTTTAATAGTTTGTTATATCATGACATACAGATTTATAATTATGCAGTAATATTTGACTCTAATTTAAACTTGTCATACGATTATACAATGTTCTCATATAAAAATGGTCAATTAAATAATTATGGAATGAGAAATATTTTTGACAATTTGAAGCATCAGCTTCTAGATTCTGACATTTCATACAATGTATTTACTGAAACTGAAACACCTCATTCCTGCTCTAAAACCGATACTAGTGACCTGTTTTTTCTCGAATAAATATCTAAATATATTACATCAAAATATTGCTGGTTTGTTAAGAAAATGCGATGTTCTCACTGTTTGTTTAGACCAATTACTTTCAGAAAAAAATCTATCTGTGGATGTAATCTGTATTACTGAGCATTTTGTTATGAAAGGTTTTGAGGACCAATTGTATCTAGCAAATTATTGCTTAGCTGCGTATTATGGGAGAAATGACATAAAAAGGGGTGGAGAAAGCAGACCATCCATACCTTAAATAATAAATATCAAGTGGTGAAGGGAGCCACAAAAAAACTGTCAAGTGAAATTGGAACGCCTAGAAAGAATGTTAGATTGCCGACTCCTAACAAGGAACACCGATCTGCAACTCACCTGGAAACATTGCGACATAGTAAAAAACGACCGATAAGTAATAAAGTGAAAACGACATTACATTTTGATAAAAAAACTGTAGAAACAAAAAGTTCACAGGAACACAAAGAGGGCTCATCTAAACACAAAGTTGAAAGAAACAAATTATGTATTATTAGTAGTAATAAAACTAACAAAGTCTTACCAATAGCTCAGGCCACCTTCCCCAACCAGCAGATATGTCATTATATCACAACTAACTGTGGAATCACTACTCTTGTAAATAACTTAGACTCAAAACTGAATAATTATACAATGAAAGACTACTGTGTAATATTTATAGGAAGTGAGGATTTCGAAACAACGAATAATTATTCAGAAATAATCTCGAATATCAGGGAAAAACTGTTAATGTTATCACACACCAATATAATTTTATGTTTACCCACTTATAGATGCAATAATTACTCCAATATGTTTAACTGGAGAATCGAAATGTTTAATAGTTTGTTATATCATGACATACAGATTTATAATTATGCAGTAATATTTGACTCTAATTTAAACTTGTCATACGATTATACAATGTTCTCATATAAAAATGGTCAATTAAATAATTATGGAATGAGAAATATTTTTGACATTTCATACAATGTATGTATACAGAGTGCCGAATGTTAGTAACTTTCAAGATTGCCTAGATAAGTTAGAAACTATACTTTTAGAGATCAACTGGATAATTAGTTTTTAATTACATTTAAGGACATTTCAACTATTATTTCTTTGACATTTTAACATTTGACATTGTTTAAGTAATTACTATTTTGACTTTTGTTTATGGACTGTAACTATTCAATTTATAAAGCAGTAAGTTTAAGTTTTAGGATGACATGTTTATAGAGGTAATTTGTAACATTTTAAATTAATTTTTGCATACCTACTGGTAAAATATGGCTGAGCTCGCATTGTACCTAACCTAACACCACAAATATTATTGTACTACCCATATTTGCAAAATAAACTATCTCTTTATCTCTCTTTACAACATACCTGAGCCAGAGTAACGAACATAGGAATGAGGTCGCTCTTAACGTATTCCACTTCCACAACCCTGGCAAACTCTCCAAGCTTGTAGGCGGCGGCGCGGCGCACCATGGGAGTGTCATCCTGGCAGAGCGAGCGGAAGTGTTGGCGGAGCTCGGCCTTCACCGGTGCTGACACTCGGGGGTAGCATACACTGGAATGAAGGAAAGAAAATAATTTAGAACAAGGAAAATCATTTGATGAGATGAAATTCTCAGTTATTTTCATAGTTGTACACAGATCAGAGGTCAGTTCATCGAGTAATCCTAGATGATTAATGATTTTAAAGGATTTTTGCCCTTATTACCAGTTAGGAAACAACAGTTTTCACATTTTATGGCACTAGACACTATTGACAAGATTGTAACAGCTAAGTAACCATTTAAAACACTGTGTTCTACATATAAAACTTTATTACATGAGTTGCACTTAAATCTTGAACATCTCTATTAATGATATTCAATTCCTTAAAACTACAAAAGTATTCATACCATCGCAAGAATGCCATCAGCTCAGACAAGACTTAAAGAAATCTAGATCGTGACTGCAACGTAAAAGAATTCAGGATCGCTATGACAACGGTGTGTTTATTACCAAGATAATAGTCTGTGTGTAAACATTGATATCAAGTTTGTAAAATTATTATGTGTTACGTTTTTACGATTACTTTTTTCCCAGTTAAGATTGGAATTAACCCAGTGGGGGCTGTCATGTGCATATCTCCGTCGTTCGTGTATCCTAGCCTATACAAGTGTAAACATAACGTTTCCAAATAATGAAGAAAAACGAATTAAATTTTTAAGGAATTCAATATTTTTCTATACTAATATTATAAAGAGGATAGATTTGTACCTATTTTTGTATGTCTGTATGTTTGTAATGAATAGGCTCAAAAAGTACTGGGCCGATTACAAAATTCTTTCACCAATAGAATGCTACATTTTTCCAATTTAACATAGGCTACATTTCATTTTGAAAAAAAAAACTAGGGATCCTTGGTGGAAGGTGTAGAAAAATGGGTCTCAAAATGTCTTTCGACGAATGCACTGCCGAAACTATTAGCGATAGAAAAAAATAATGTGCCACAATATTGAAGAACATCATAATGTCTATAAAAAACTCCGCAGTAGCATATGCCCAACTATTGTAGTTATGTCACAACAACAATCCAAATTTCCAAAAATAAATAATTGTATACCCCGTGCGAAGCCGGGACGGGCTGCTAGTATGTAATAATAATAGCTGTAAGTAATAACACGAATACAAAGACGATTGTAAAAACGTACAAATTTTGTCTGTATTTTCTGAAGCATTCCTTTTAAACCCTGTATATTTCATGTGATAAAATAATTTGACAGTGGGTTTAACCAAGAATGTGGTATCAACACTAGTGTCTCCTGAACCATGGTCAATGTCTATACAACAACACGGAACTATAATAAATGAATGGAGGTTGAATGTCAGTGCCCCTTAGTTTAATTTTATGGGGAATGATTAATTTATTATTTCTGTAGGAGTAAAACTTAACTTTGAGGATAAAGTGACATTAAAACTCGACATAAGAAATACTATATAGTAGCTAATTACAATAAATAACTTTGGTAGTCATAATTAGTAATAATTTGTACATACTAGCATAAGGATTAGCAAGCTGAAATGGCAGTGGGCCGGTCACATTTGTCGAAGAACCGATGACACAAAGGTCAGTAGGGTGTTCTGTAGTGGAGACCGCGTCTAGGCAAACGTAGTGTAGGGCGCCCCCCAGCTAGATGGAGTGACGGATATACTGGCTGGTAGTGGTTGGATGTGTAGAGCTGAAGACCGAGCTCAGTGGCGTGGCTTATGTCCAGCAGTGGACGAAAACAGCCTATTGATGATGATGTACATACTATGCAAATACATAATGCTGCAAGGACATTTTGCTATGTTTCCTTTATTGAAATTCTAACAGATAACATTAAATTCAATGTACAAGGTTAGAATGCATATGTAATGTGTGAATTAGTATTATTTATTTTGTGTCTGTGGCCATAACGAAATTGCAATATTGAGCATTAAGACTATATATCCATAATATTCATTAAATTTTTAACAAAACATTTTTAAGTGTTATTATTATTTATTGATACCTTAAGTTAGTACTTAGGGATTTAGTATTCAAAATATATAAAGGTCTGAAAGAAATAGCCTTGTGCCACCGCCCATTGTACACTACTATTGTTGGTATTGTCATATAATGTGATTGTGTGGTCTACAATAAAGTATATATAAATAAAATAAATTCCAGACTACATGATTATACATTAGCCTCGTTGGCCGAGTGGTCGTAAGTGCGACTGCCGGGCAAGGGGTCTCGGGTTCGATCCCCGGGTCGGGCAAAGTATTACTGGGTTTTTAAAAAAAAATCTCAGTAGTAGCACGGAGTCTGGAAATGTGCCCGGTATATGGCAATAGGCTCACCCCCTATTACATGGGACTCATAACATAAATTGTGAAAAGTGGGTGTTACTTCTGTGTGCACCTCTGCCTACCCCTTCGGGGATAAAAGGCGTGATGTTATGTATGTGTTTTGTAATACATATTATTACACATACAAAACTAATACATTTTTTAGTGATGAGTCACATTTTTGAATCACAGCAGTGATGCACATATTACATGAACTACTTTTTGCAAGTTAGATGTGATAAGAGATTATTTCAGACTTTGTCGTACGAATGTAACTTAAAAACTAAGAACACCCAGGAACATTGACCTTTCCTAATCAAACTCAAAACCAATTCTTTAGAAATTTTCTTTGCTTGCTAATAATTTAATAATGCAGTTAGTCAGTAATGAATAAATTGTCAATTTACCTGAATAAACCACAAGCAGAGGCACGGGATGTGAACCAATCACCTCCTGCAAGACGCTGGACTAGTGGTACAAAGTGTTGCTCCAAAGCTTGTGGCGTATGATGGGCGGCTACAGCGCGGAGGGAAGCCACTGCCTTGTCACGGACAACGGTCTCTTCAACTGTTGCCAGTGACTCTAGAGGCGGGAGCAGGCAGTGGGCGAATTCACCACCACCAACAAGATTGATAAAGTTTCCTGAAACCAAATAATAGTATTAATTTAATCACTTAACTTCGGTATAACAGACACAATAGATCATCGTTTCCCAACCTGTGGTCCGCGGACCCCTGGGGGTCAGCGAGTATATGTATGGGGGTCCGCGGTGTCATATCTGGACCACACATAAAT
The DNA here is from genome assembly GCA_038387885.1 of Spodoptera picta. NCBI lineage: Eukaryota > Metazoa > Arthropoda > Insecta > Lepidoptera > Noctuidae > Spodoptera > Spodoptera picta. Next base: position 208,757 of record JAZHFQ010000428.1, on the reverse strand, counting down.
CGCTCATTAAATGGAAAAGGGCCCCAAAACAGCTAACAAAGTAGAATCTAATTTGAAATTATAGACTACTACTAAGCAGTAGCGATATCAACCCCAATATCCCTGATTTAGTTGCAAAAAAGCAACACCAACCTTCACACCGTTTTTTGCTATATTAGTAAGGGGGTCCGTGATAACTGGTTTTAATTTCCAAAGGGTCCGTGGGCTGAAAAGGTTGGGAAACGCTGCAATAGATAATAAATTGTGAAGAGCTTAAATAGAGTCTAGCTGTCAAAGATGGCGCTAATTTAAATAAAAGTTGACATCATCACTCAAGTTAGAGAGTCTTGATTTATTTAAATTGGTGCTTTTCTTATACACAGCTTTAGTTGGCCAGACTCTAGCCATGTAAATGATAATCAAACTAAAAGTACCTACTAATAGAAAATAGATACATGATTATTATTACAAGCCGTTGATAGACAATTAGAATTAAACAGGAAGTATTATAATAACATGAGTGATCTCCTCTCTACTATTTAATATTGTCTACAATTGCATACTACTTTAACCTATTGCCCTTTGCTACTGATTCAGTAAGTTTTGGTAGTGTATACTTAAAAGCGATTGTCAATTCTTGCATTCAGAAAGCTTGTATTGTTTTGTGGTTGTCAATTTCAAAACACAATAGTATTTAAAGTACTATTGTGTTTTGTAATAGAAATGAATATAAAAATCAAAGATGATGTATGTACATCTAGATAAAATTTCACCAATCTTACCCCGTGAATCATAGACGAGAAGATAAAACAATTAGGTAATCATTGTTTTCCGAAGAATGGAGGTTTTAATACATTTTGTAAACAATGCAAGTCAGCATTATTTGGCATTCAAAAAAACATGTTATACTGAAAACTTTCTTTTTAATTTTGTATTTTTTTGTATCTGTGTGCGTGCCTACTGTCGAATAAATGTTTTTTCTTTCTTTCTAAACTGGTGGACCAGTTTTTACCTGTGTCTTTGTCTGTTTTGAATAGTCTATGTTCTTCTCCATGCTACCAAGAGATGCTATGTTTATAAGAACTTGTTAAGCTTTGTTAATAATTAATGAGTAATTTTATAAAATAAGTATGTGGGATGAGTTGATCGCAAGTGCGACTGTGCAAGGAGGTTTTGGTTATGATTCCCAGGTCTGGACAAAGTATTACTGGGATTTAAAAAAGGAATTATGCCTGGTATATGGCAATAGACTCAGCCCCTATTACATGGGTCTCATAACATAAATAGTGAAAAGTGGGTGTTACATTGTATTGTATCATTTTAGTACTCAGTACTCACATTGATAAATTACAAATAACAATTAGTAAATATTCTTAGCCACAAAGACAATAAGGTCCAGGGCCTAATTAGTTATGTCTGGATAGCCGTTGAATGAAAGGACTTAATTTATACTGTTCCCCGGCTTCGCAAGGGTGCAATATACATGTATTATACATATAAATCCTCCTTAACTCAATGAGTACCATCATTATAGACACACTTAAAGAACAATAGGTTGCAGTCACCAGTGACCGCACGGAGTTTGACAGTTTAAGAATCACTCTATTAAAAAAAAACTGACTCAAATCCGTTGCATAGTTTTAAAGATGTAAGCATACATAGGGACAGACAGACAGCGGATAGTGACTTTGTTTTATACTGTGTAATGATGATGAACTATCTGTCAAATAAGTAGTTTTTTGGGTACTGGAATTGGATATGTGGAGGTAGCAAAACAGACACTTAATCATCTAACAAATTAAGATGTATTAATAATAATTGACTAAAAACTATTTTTAACCGATTTCTTCAGTATTTATTCAGTATTTCTTCTCTATTTGCTACAAATCAATATTAGTATGGCAATAGTATAACATAGATAATAAACTAAGGAGACTGATTTACGGGATAAACATGTTTATCTACGTATCAAGACCTTGCCATGTCTTCTTGTGCATTTAATGATGAACTATAACCAAAATCGTAAAATTTGAGTCCTATAGGACTAGGTTATAGCTTTGTTTACAAGAAAATCACAACAATCAGGTTATCTAAACCTGAAAAAGTCTTTGAAATACATATAGTCTTTTCTCGATAAAACTAACATTTGTGATGTACTTACCCAGTTGTTCGGCAAGGGCGAGTAAAACTTCATCTTCGTCATAAATGGTCTCCGTGAGGAAAGGGATCAGCTCCGACCTGGTCCTCTCTACACCCAGCGCCAGCGCGATGGTGGATAACTTCTTGATAGAATTCAAACGGAGCTGTACATCCTCGTTTTTCAATTCGTCAATGAGCACCGCAATAGGATACAGTGACTCATCTGTCCCAGAGTCGCTCGCTGCCATTTTTATGTTTGTTGTGCTGCTTCGATTTCAAATTACACGAACTGTTCAAGATTTTCAATAAATTTATGAAGTTATGGCGAGTATTATCAAAAAAACGAACGCTATTGAACTCAAATGCAGCAAAATGGCAGCTTGTGTTTTTTTTTTAAATCTCAAGTCCTCGTTTCGTTCTTCACAACTGCGCAAAGGAAGCTAACCAGTAAAGCCCAGAAAAATATTGATTTTGATTTTTGTTATTTATAAAATTATAATAATTTACAATTAATTAGGTAGTTTAATTTGGGAATATTTGTATTAAATATTTGTTTTAATTTTAAAATATTAAAAATACTACAAGCTGCCAGCTAGCGCTAGTAGCGCCATCTAGTTTTTCTAAGGTTAAGGTTATTAACACTATATTATAAGAACACGAATAGAAATCAATTCCTCGCGTTGAGTTGGACAACCGATACCTAATATGTAATGTAGAAGTACGGTCGTATAAATACTCCTATAGAAATAGCAACATGTATGTGATAATGCATGTTAGATTAAAATGAAGAAATTAGAAATACTTCTGTAAAATACTTGAGTAGTTATAATGTTATTAGTAGTTTATACAATTTATTAGTGTATGTGCGGCTCACCATCACCACCCACAGTCAAACCGCTAAACCTGTTTGGTGGGAATAAGTTGTAAACTCAATATGTACACTGTTGTTGTTGTTAACATGAGGCAGCACAAGAGCCAATCAGCTTCATTCTATGTCTAATAAAGAGTTATTATTTTTATTATTTTTTTTAAGATGTAAATTTAAATATTTTAATTTTTAAATTATTTTTTTTTTATTTTAAGTTGTATATATTAATTATCATAAATTGTATCTTACAGTTAAAAAAAAAAAGAGTTTAATCTCATTTCCTTTTTCCATATAAATCCACATTAAATCCTTCTTACCAAATTTAAAAATATTTCTTTTTAAGACGATAATTCGATTGACAGTTGACAATTTTGTTCTTTTTGCCCAAGAAATTATCATGTCGGCTCGTGGGCAATAAGTTTTAATTTTTTAATGTTATTTACGATGAATTTGTGATTAAATAGCATATAAATGCTATGGGCAGCGATGAAGCTAGCGTCCAAGCGTCTGTCGCGCATCTCGTGCTGTGCTGCGTGGCCGGGAGGGGGATCAGTCAGCATCAAGGCAAATGCTTCACCCACCCGGGAATGCATGCCAATTTCTTCATACATGGAATACTGGGATTCTTGCACTTCCAAAGTAAGTAAAAAGAAGTACAAGTTTGTCAAATATGACAGGGCTCCCTAATAATGTCAAATGAGTAGATAAGAGTTGAAAGAGACATTTCTTTATGATTTTATTTTTTTTAATGGCATAAGCCGGTAAACGAGCAGACGGATCACCTGATGGTAAGCAATCGGCGTCGCCCATGGACACCTGGAACACCAGAGGCGTTACAAGTGCGTTACCGGCCTTTTGGGGATTACATTAGATTAGATTCAGGAATTGGGGAGATTGGGGAAGGGGAGGGTAACTGGGCCTCCGGTAACCTCAACACAACGCAAGCGTTGCTTCAAGTCAGTTTTCTGTGAGGCCGTGGTATCACTGCGGTCGAGCCGGCCTATTCGTGCCGAAGCATGGCTCTCCCATGCTATGATTCTGTTTTTAACGGTTCTATAAATCTTTCATTCTGTCGATTCTTATTTGGGTTTTTGCCAGGCATGCTTGGGACCTCACAGGTGCTGAGGATGGCCACTGGGGTGGTTTTAGTGAGGTAAAAATCCTACACTCCCTAGTCTTTTCTCCTCAGAAAGCTAGGCGCCTTTTGAAGGTTTCCCCCGTCATCAAAAAGGCATCTTTGGGAGTTTCTCTAGCATAGAGTGGGTACTTACTGCACTGTTCAAACTTAATTTATTACCAAATAAATTTCAATTTAACGAACATGAAGGAATCAGGTAAACTTATTTTTTTAAATTGTTATGTACCTGACACTTTATCTAACCGATTAGAATTTAAATAATTAATGTTCACCTTTTCCAGGCAACTTACTCAACAACGATTTCAACGCAGCCTACCTCATTAGCCTACACGCGACCCGCTACTTGGCTCTACCCTGCCTGAATGCCGACCTTCGGAACAATGACCAGGCGTTGGCATCTGCACACTTACTGTCAGGTGTGATCCCGTTCGCACTGGCTTTGGCTGGACAAGACAATATCGTCTTAGGAAACTTTGTGATTGCCTGCAATATAATCTCTTTGTGCCATTATTCGTTGCAAAATAATCGTGAATGGGGTTGGTTTACCGCAGCGGCTGGTGTGCTTGCTTACTTTTTAAGCCCAGCGACTAAGCAAAAAATGCTTTATCCTCTAACGTTGGGCCTCATGCAGTATTGTGCCTACAGAGTATTTACCGTTCACTTCGCACCACCTCCGCCACCTCAAGGCAGACGTTGATTATTGTTTGTTCTTCGAAAATATATTGTATTTTGACTATAGTAAGAGTTTTATTTGAATCTTCATTTTTATTCACAGCCATATGAGGGATTTCGATTTTCCCTTAGGTATATTATAAGATGGTGTTAAAGGGTTTTGAGTAGCTCAGTCTGGAATGGCTATTCTATTAGACTCGTTGTGTTATTAGCGAAAGTAGGTGCTAATGAAACGCTTTAAAATAAAAGGCGAAATGCTACGTAAGTAGATTTAATTTGACTATGTCGAAGGTGCTTGGAATCGAGGATCTATGAGGGCTCGTACACAAAACTGCGATGCGACGTCGCATCGCAAAAATGTGCGAGTTCCCTCTACGCATCGCAAGAACTTGCGGATTGATTCGCATAGCGCATCAAAATCTTATCTTCCCATTTTTTTTTGTTTTTTTGTCCTGTATTTTCTAAGTAATAACAAAAGTGCACACTTCTTTTTACGATCTATGTCACGATCTAGTTTTTAATTTAAAATACATTTGGTACGGTTTTTTTTTTTTTTTTTTAAGGGGGGAAAATCATCGAATGACTGCCCCCGCCTGGGTGAGGCGGGAGGGAGTGTCAGACTCTTACTGACTAAAAACCACCCCGTTCCTTCTCCTGCACGTCGAGCCGGAGCCCCGGTTACCCGTTAGGTTCTCCGCGACATTTGGTACGGTTAACGGTCGTCGAAGGAATAGTCACCCTGGGAGACGCCTTGTCATTCATTATTGCATTGCAGTTTTGTGTATGAGCCCTAAGGCTCTAAATAGTTGACACGACTACAATTGAACTGCAAACCAAACGTCCAAAGCAATCCGATTGCAGTTCTATTGTAGTTGTCTGACGACTGCATTCAAACTGCAATTTGCGGTTGGATTTCAGTTGAAATGAGGTCCTTCTGTCTAGAGCCTAAGTTATACCTACTATTATAGGTAAGTATGTATAAAAATATATATGAAACTTTGTCTTCATGTCATTTAGATTTTAGAATATTCTAAACAAAAGCTTCGCAATAAATCCACGCAGTACGGTTTATCAATTTCTATATAATTTCCTAATTTATTATTACCTCTAGATTATGTTTTTGTTGTTCCTTTATTTCGTTAATGTATCTTAACTTATGCGCGAGTCTGTGCTAGCTATTTGTTTAATTTTAGAAAGGTATTATGAAAATTATTCTTTACTAGCGACCCGCCCCGGCTTCGCACGGGTGCAATATGCATGTATCATACATATAAAACTTCCTTAAGAATCACTCTATCTATTAAAAACACCGCATCAAAATCCGTTGCGTAGTTTTAAAGATCTAGGCATACATAGGGACAGACAGATGGCGAGTAGCGACTTTGTTTTATTTATACTATTTAGTGAAAAATCAAAGTCTTTGTTAAATTAAATTACAGTATTTCAGTTCATCATCGTCATTTAAAAGTTATATTTTAACTCCCATCCTACAAGACCATAGCTCAACATCGAGCTTGTCACACTCCGTGTTTTTGAGGATTTCAGGAAACCCGAAAATGTATAATAACCCAGGTTGAATACCCAAGATCCCTTGCTCGACAGGCCCACTTTCAACAACACGATCAACAAAAAGTCTCTACGATGTACCTAAGCAGTGCTGTAACTAGCCTTCTAGGCGCCCGGTGCGAGCTTTCAAAACTGCGCCCTTGAAAAATGTCCTTACCAGGCTCTGACAATACAATGGACAAATGTGCATGAAAATATAACTGTTTATTGTGTACCAAGTTATAGGTCGGTACTTAGTAGATATTTTAAGACAATTCGTTGCTGCCATTCCGCCATGAGATCGCGCCGGAGCTCTTCCCACCACGCACTTATCTGGCGCGGCAGCGGAGTTTCGCCCCGGCGACGTGCCTCCGCGCGCGACGCCGATGGTAACCTCTCCCGCCGTTATTTGGGACTCACCCGGAGGTGGCGCGTTCCCGCGGCCATGAAAACACATAGCCTCGGACTTGTGGAGCGCCACCTCGAGTCCCAGATTCTTTCAACGACTGTCGTAACCGCTGTCGCCATTAAGTCGGCCGCCGCCTGGTGCGACCTCCCGTGCGCTAGCTCCAGCGTGTCGTCGGCGTAGCATATGATGCTAACGCTGTTCGGAAGGTCGGTGCGCAGCACCCAGTCATAACCGATGTTCCACAGGAGAGGCCCCAGAACCGAACCCTGTGGAACACTTCTGTGACATCTCTCGCCGGTTCCACTCGCCCCGATGACCGGGGTAAATGTCCTGTCCGTCAGGTAAGCCTCGATCACACCTACGTAGGCACCCGATGATATCGGAGTGCCTCCAAGATGCAGCTCCAGGGCAGGCAGTTGAAGGCGTTGGCGATGTCCAGAGACACCGCCACAACGACCTTACCCCTGGACACTGCAGACCTCGTCGTCCGGTCCCTAACGCGCAAGATGGCGTCCACCGTGGAGCGCTCTCTGCGGAAGCCGAACTGGCCGTCCGACAGGTCCGGCCCAATGTCCGTCAAATGCGCGACGAGGCGGTTCGAAATTATTCTTTCAAAGACCTTCCCCACCTCGTCGAGCAGCACTATGGACCGGTACGCGGACGGAGAGTCCGCAGGGCACCCCGTCTTCCGCACGAGGATTACCCGCTTTCCAGAGCAGCGGGAACTGGCCTCTCTCCAAGCATGCGCAGTAAAGACCGATTAATCTAGGCCCGAAAGACTCTGAGTACACCTGGCGCTTTTGTTGCCTTGATCGGATCCGGGGCATCGCCACGTCACAAATCCTGGCCATGGCGTCCTGGAACCACTTGTTGTCATCGTCAATGTCGGCAGGCCTGACCAGTGGTATCACCCAGGCCTGCACGATAGCGACTTCCAGGAGCAGCTCCCGGTCCAGCTGTTTCAGCGTCCAACGCGTGCCATATGGGGCCTGTCTGACCGGCGGGTTCGCGGACTCGGCGGAGATGTCGAACCGGATATACCGGTGGTCGGAGTACGTCTTCACCTCCTCCATGACGTACTTACTACAACCGCGGTCCTAGGGGCGAGGAGCAAGGCAGCAGCCCGTTTCTCCCTCCGCTACTGCTGCCGTCGCTGCCGCTGCGCCTTCTTGCGGCCCTCCTTGGCGACTCTCCTCGCCTCACCAGCGATTTGCCACCCACCGCCGTCCTCCGCTCGCGGGGCGGGTTCCACCGCCGCTGCTGCAACTCCAGCCTGCCGGGATGGAGTGCCTCTCCTTTTTTTGTTTCGCCCCGCGGGCGCAGGCGTAAACGCCCAAAGTTATAGTATAGGTACTTTTGTTTGTGTATGTAATATTGCGAGCAAGACTTAAGGTATACATTTGTCTGATGTGTAGTGAGTCGTTTGACATGTGTTGTTGTTTCAAGATCGTTCAAAAATGCGATACAGATTTAGATAGTACAGTCTGGTCATTTCTGCGCCCCTCCAGGGTCTGCGCCCTGTGCCTGGGCACCGCTGGCACCGCCCTATTTACGGCACTGTACCTAAGTATAAATTAATTTCATCAACCTTTTTCTTTATGGCAACAAGAACAAGAAAAAAGCAATTCCTTTGTCTGTGGCGTAACAAACCGTGGTTTACTTAAAGGAAGTCTAATGCTCGCATGCTGGCTTCACCCGTACCCTGCTGAGATGATCGCATTAGACTTATATAAGTACTTGTAATGTTATTGTGTTTATTTATATCCATTTATTGTGTACGAAGTCAAACAAAGGGATTTGTTTTTGAAGAGCTAAGTTAAGTGTGGGAGAGCCATGCTTCGGCACGAATAGGCCGGCTCGACCGGAGTGACACCACGGTCTCAAAGAAAACCGACGTGAAACAACGCTTGCGTTGTGTTTCGTCGTGTAAGTGACGTTACCGGACGCCCAATTACCCGCCTCCCCAGTCTCCCCAATCCCCAGGTCCTCCACAATCCTCAAATTACCAATTCCCAAAATGTGTTTCAGGTATCCATGGGCGGCGCCGATTGTTTACCATCAGATGATCCGTATGCTCGTTTACCAGTTTTATGTCATTAAAAAAACATACTGTGATCTTAATTCTTCTTTTAATTTGAACTTTTGAAGTGAGCTCGATCGCATTCTCGCTTGTCATTGGTCGAAATTATTCTCACAAGTCACAACCAATGACATGGCGGACCGCGATTGAGTTCATTTTGATTTTCCAAATTTAAAGTTACAGAATTGTCTATCTTGGTAGTTATAGTAGAGTAGAGATGAGTTTATGTTTTAGCTTCTGCTAGCAGCCTCGCCTCCTTCGCTATGATAAGAAGTAGCCTATGCGTTAATCTAATTTTGCTAGATGGTGTAAACAGAGATGTCCTTACTTTATTAATTTACTAAAAAAACAAAACTTAAGAAAAGTGAACCTGGGTCTGAGAAAGGATAGAATTAGTTTAGTCCAAGAACTTAAATCTTGCTCTAAAGAACTGAATATGTCTAGGATAATGTATGATTGTAATATAAGAAATCTTCAGGATGAATTACTAAAAAAAGAGGGTATGTTACGGGGTATATTTGAAAAATATGAGGAGTCACAACATCAATTAAGCAAACGCTTGATTGAAGCGGGGGAGTTGATGGACTTGGTGAAGTACAATGCGGAGAGATGTGAATCCTTTACGCTTATGTGGTTCATGAGTTCTAAGTAGGTATTTCAGCATAACCTTCAAAGATTAGTAATACAATTTTTCACAAGCCCTAATACGCTAAAACGCCGAAGTCGATTGCAACCAAAACACGGACTCTAACATTTTCATTAGTAGGTACCTATTATAAAAAATGAGTGAAAATAATGATCCTCGTCCTACTGACTGAGATACGATTCCAAAGTCAAAATTATTTATATCAATCATACCAGGCACTTTAGAACGTCAATAAAAAATTTAAATGTGAGTATAATATAATAATATAAGAAGAATAAGTATAATAAGTATAGGATAATTACTTACTTTTTTTAAATCAGGTTCAAAATAGAATAAGTAGTTTCCTAAATTTAATTTAATGTCCGTCTGGTAGATTAATTTAAAACTTTAGACACGTATTTTTTCTTTTCTCGCAAAATTAAATACTTTCGACGATATATTAATTTGAAATATCGTGTGACGTCACAGCGTGCAACATTTTGTAGCACGTTATGAGGTAACGATCTCCCACTCGTAAACTTAGCCCCATTTTATCTAAGTAAAAAATACGTGTTTAATATTTTTTCATTATCTAACTGATGGATTCATTTGATTTTTAATTTTGATACCCTGGAAACTACCCAATTCTTTAGTTAGTACCTACATTGTTTTGTCCCGGGAGAACAATCATTGTATTTTCTCTTCTCTTTCTCTTTGATGGTTATATAAATAAATCTTCTATTCTTTGAGAGATATGACCCAATATCAATTGATATCGAATTTAGAATCCACACATGTGCCGCCACGTGTAAAAAGGTACGTATCGCTTTGATTCATCTTTTTTCAAAGAGTCTTTAAATAGGTTGTGAAACCACTTTTTATTTATGTCTTCTTACCATATCAGTGCTTCTTACAGTTCTTTGAATATGTTTAATTTTACATTCTCAGTCTTGTTATGAGATTTCTTGGTATGTTATTGGATTGTAATCAGTTCGATAATAAATAAATGATTATGTTTTCGGCTTACTCACGTTGTAATTCGACGAGGAACTCGACTAGTTTCAAGTCATGCTAGAGGCTCATATTCATGACCAGCATTTCGCGACACGCGACGCGGCGACTGTCGCGCTGCTACTGGCTACTCGAGTCTGCGGGCCTAGCGTGCGCGCATTACAACGTGAGTAAGCCGAAAACATAATAATCTATGTAGTATGTCTCACGAAAGTTACAATACAGTTCGATAATAATTTTAAATTTTTGTTTCTTCTCAGCTGCGTGTATTAAGTGTTATTAATAACAACATTAAATTGTTTCCTTAGTCCAAACCAGAATGAATATTGTTTTTATGTTAGGAAATTGATTTCATTCTTCCTACTATTTTTTGATAGCAAATACATGGCATTCTTATCATAGGATTCTTTGTTTAAACAATTAGTAACCAAAGAGGTTTGCTAAGAACCCGCATAAGAATTATTATAAGTAGTCTGTGCCAACGACCTGACGATAATTATAATCTAACACAATATAATAAAATATCAGTATCTACGCAATGTGTTGCCATTTGCCATTCTTCGGCCATTAGACTGTAACCGATACTTTATGTAGCAAGAAATATAATGTAGATAGACACAAATAGGTATCTGGCTACAATACCCGGCGATTAATATTGCGCATAGACTTTTGTAAAAAGACAATTTTGTGTGATATTAAGTTCGATCAATTAACTAAAAAAAAAAGCGATTTAAAAACCGACTTCAAAAACTATAAAAAAAATTTGTTATTAACAAAGAAAAAGTAAAAACTAAAAAGCAAAATTAACTATTATTAGTTGTGTTAGGTTATCCACCCACTGGTTGGTTAGAAGTCGGCGCCATAAGTTCTATACAAAATTATTCATTAGAACCATAATAGATATGTAATTTACAATTTGGCTTTTTCCAAAGAACGGAACAGCAACATTTAAAAATATACTTTATTCCTTCAGAAAAAAGGTTGATTTCTTCTGTTTGTTTACATTTTCAAAAACGCCGATCGCGGTGTTTGCGGCAAATGCGACAAAGGCGGCTTAGGTCAAAGTGCTCGGCGGTACCATTTGACGGCACTTGCAGAAGATATTGCGTTATACACCTATTGGAATTTTGTATGAAATTTTAGATCCGCGAATAAAGAAATTTTTAACCGCAAATATAGAAATTGGGTTGCATTTTTTTAATCCGCTAATAGTGAAAACGCGAATGAAGGAAGCGCGAATAGGGAGCTTTTACTGTACTCGAAACTAGTAACTCGTAATTTTTAGATAATTCAGTATGTCTCAGGATAGTTATTATGAAAATATAGGTATGACCAGTTACTTGTACTGTACATACGGCTACACATCGAGCTTTACATAACCAGTGTAAACTGAACGTTAAATGTGCGGAAAGATGATGCGACGCGACACCAGGATAAACTGGTTTTGTATAGATTGATACACATCGAATAAAAAGTTTTTAACCGACTTCCCAGAAAGGAAGAGGATCTGTATGTTTGTTTTTCCGTTTGCTTATAGTCATGAGCTGACTGAGCGGCGATATGCCTTTTTAAAAATGCAGATGTGCAATATGTATTGTCAGGTATTGTACTAAGTTGTGAAGTCGTGGGTCTTGTCTAGCATGTTAAGAACAACCTACAAGCTTTATGAAGAAATGGATAGCACTTAATTAGTGTCTAGGTTAGTCGTTGCTAAGTACTAGCATTTGGTTGGGTAATATATTGTTTTTTTTTAATAATTTTACCTTACTTGTGTACCGCACTATGTCTCGGTGTCGTTATTTCGTTTCCTGTCTCAAGTCCACAGGAAAAAAAATCCAGTTGGAATATGTGGTGACCTAAGTACTTCGTTTATATATAAGGTATTCACTTATGTAAGGTAACTAGAGTAATGTTGTCAAGTGTTGTGTGTGTGCAACATAAATAATAAATAAATAAATAAGATATCAATTAAGACACACGACGAACACCCTGTGCCGAAACCAGTGAAATTATTATAAATCACAAATAAATGAACCTAAATTAATCTTCGCCGCAGTTTAAATAGAAATCGTAGGTAAATTATATGTTAATAACATGAAATAGTTTGATAAATTAAAGGAAGATGGTATGTCTAATTAATTGGGAATCCGCTATTGGCCAATTAAATGATATTCTCTGAAAATGTGGGCGATGCTTACGTGACCGGAAAGTCGCAAGATTCTATCAGTTCACAAAGAAATTGCATAATTTTATTATGAGTAGGAGTTCCCATAGATTAAGTTGATTAATTTATTTAATATACTAGCTGTTGCCCGCGACTTCGTCCGCGTAGAATAATGACTTCTGGCAGAAATTATGCTTTTGGATTAGTCTTTATCAAGGGATATTCTATGGTAACGAATGTCAGAATTGATTCAGTACCTAGTGTAGGGCTCCTCCCCCATAGATGATAGCGTGATAATATGTAGGTACGTGATATACCTATGTATATGATAATAAGTACGTGCCTACGTGTTGACCTGACCTGTTAGTAATATTTATGCAAAATTTGAAGTAAATCCATGCAGTACTTTTTGAGATCATCCCGGACATACAAACAGACAAAAATTCCAAGAACCATATTTTTGGCTCCGGTATCGATTGTAGACTACGCCCCAAGTATTATTTTAAAAAATATTCAATGTACACTTTTGACTTTTTTACGATTTTATTATATGTATAAATTAGAATAAATAATTACCTCTAGAGTTAGAATAAAATTGGAGGAGGCCTTTGCCGACTGGCAAACAGATCTTGAAATGGTAACCAAGGAACAGATATTAGTTTAAGTAGTTTCAGTGCAAGAATAGTTATTTGTAGTTTTAGATGTAAAAATTATTGTAAACATTTAAGATCTGAATAAAAGGCTAAATTATTATTATTAAATTATTATAAATTAGAAAGCTGGAGTTAATAGGGACTGTATGCTGGAGATGCAGTAGATAAATGGATGCTCATGCTTGGCAATTTATGTAATTTTCAGTTCAGAATTCTAATGGCCATGCTAATTAATTCGTAAATACTTAGGTACGTAATAAATAATTACTGACTGCCTCGTTGGCCGAGTGGTCGCAAGTGCGACTGCTGGGCAACGGGTCTTTGGTTCGATTTCTAAGTCGGGCAAATATCTAGATTTTTTTAAAAAAAACTCAGTAATAGTACGGAGTCTCGAATTGTGCCCGGTATATGGCAGTAAGCTCACCCCCTCGTACTCCCCCTCGACTCGTAACATAAATAGTGAAAAGTGGGTGTTACATTGTACAGTGGCATTTAGTGCCGTAACACACCTCTGCCTACCTCTTCGGGGATAAAAGGCATGATGATGAGTAAGAGTAATAAATAATCATTTCAATTGATAAGTATTATATCTACTGCCGTATTTCCGCCATTATGGCGCCATAGTATCAAACAAAGCCCCTATCCGCAACGCCGTCTGTTTATCCCTATGTCTGCTTAGGTCTTTAAAACTACGCAACGGATTTTGATGCGGTTTTTTTAATAGATAGAGTGATTCTTATGGAAGGTTTATACGTATAATACATGCATATTGTACCGTGTGAAGCCGGGGCAGATCGCTTGTAGAATAAAATTGACATTTGACAGTTTTTAGTATGGAAGAATTGTCCAAAGTTGTTCCTCAGTTCAAATTCAACAGGCGTTGGAAAAATCGGCGCTAAAATACCGAAATACTGTGATAAACGAAGTGACGCTATAAATATGCTTAGTTTAACAATGGATGAATGGATTGATTTCATTGCGTGATATACCTAGTCAATAGTTTCTCGCAAGACTCACAGTTTAATCAATAAAGTAGCCCAGTAACCACTTAAGTACATATTTAACAAAACATTATGTAGCTAGTTGAACCGATCACGAAGACTTAATCAGTTTTCCAAAGGAATGAGCGTAAGTAACAAAGTTACCAAGTTAATGGTGAAACACCTGATCTTTGGCAACATGTGGGGAACGAGAACTTTCTTTGTTCGAATTGGAGTTCCCGAAATGTAACCTCACAGTTTGACGTGATCACAATGTTCGTTATACTTATGTAAGTTAGAAAGAAAGAAAGAAAGAAAGAAAGAAAAACCATTTATTTTGCTACGACACACAACAAGAATGTAGACACACCGAAAAAAAAGCCCATGGTGCGTCGCAGCGCAAAAGGCTGGAGCTCAGCTTAATACCGTGGACCGGGCACAGAGGCTCGAGCTCACGGCGCTGATTTTCAGCACCAGCCCGTTATAATACGTACTAGCTTTATTAACGCTGCTCGGAGTACAGCATGATGTATAATATAGTAAATTAATATTAAAGTGAAAACAAAATCAACAGCTACGATTACTGCCAAAAATCTAAATAAATGGATAAAAAATAAATAATAAAAATAATAACAAGAACAACATTACATTACACATACATATTAATAACAATAGCACATATTGAAAATAAATATAATTACATTCAAAAACAATTAAGTTCATATAATTTGCGTTCTATGTAGAGTAGGACTGTCTTTCATTAGTTGAGCGGCAGTTTTTTTTATAATGATTTAATAATAATAAAATAAATTTTAATAAAATAAATTTTAATAAAATTTATTTTATTAAAATTTATTTTATTAAAATTTAATAAAATTTATTTTATGGTAAGCAATCGGCGCCGCCCATGGACACCTGGAACACCAAGGCGTTACAAGTGCGTTATCGGCCTTTTGGGAATTGGGAATTTGAGGATTGTGGAGGATTCAGGGATTCGAGAAACTAGGGAGGGATTTGGGCCTGCGGTAACCTCACTCACTTGACGAAACACAACGCAAGTGTTGCTTCACGTCGGTTTTCTGTGAGACCGTGGTATCACTGCAGTCCAGCCGGCCCATTCGTGCCGAAGCATGGCTTTCCCACACTTAAATAGTTTCTTTCTCTCGGGAGATTATTTTACGTTTAAAATAATTATAACGAGTATGCGTTCGGCGCTGTCATTGGCCGGCTCCAATGAACAAACCAATAAGAATACCGAACGCCGCGCCGTCTCGTTTCGATTACTTTAAACGTAAAAGAAACTCATACTAAGGCCTCAGCACCTTCTGTACTCGGGGCCCGTGCCCTGTTCCTCAAGGGCCCCGAAGAACAGACAACTTTTACGACAGATACACACCCACTACATGTTGCGTAGCAACCGACCTGTCCGCTGCCCTGCAACGTCTTTGTCTGATCCACAGATTTGTGTTCCGGCTCTGGGTGTCTGTGTCTGTGAAATTGTATGTTTGCACCCACTGTACAGGAGAATATGCTAGTGTGGTGCAACGTTAAGAAAATACGTTCCAAAAGGGCCCCTAATATTGTGTGCCCAAGCGTAAAGCGTAGTCTAAGACGGCCCTGGTTAAGACTTAAAAAATTCTCAGTTGTAATAATCGCTCAGCCTATTGCTACACAAACATAATTATGTTTTAAACTATTCAATTGAATAGTTTCCTAGGTTTAAAAGAATTTGTTTAAATTTTTTAATGCAATAAATAATTAAAAAATAATCACTCTCATCCATTGATTTGACAATTTACCTACTTTTGGATTTTTCTCACTAAGTATGCTATTTGACGCAGAAATATGATGACGTCATAAGTTGCGATCCAATACAAAATTCATAGAAAAGTATCGTTTTTGGCATTTCAATGATAGTATTGAATTTGACAAACTGTCAACTACCGTAGGTATTTGAGGCTTCGTGCTTCTAAAAATAATCAAATCAAAATTACCTATCTTTAGATATATTAATATCTTTTTTTTTTCAAGACATTGCCCCATAGACAGGTTATTAATTTCAGCTGTAAGATAAACAAGGCAGTTACTTATAATGTGTTTCGTAATAAACCACGTTCCAATAGATAACTGTCACATTTCATAATGTTCACAATGTCCATGCTGTATCTATGTCCTAATTCCTACAAACCGCGAATGTCCTCAAATGAGTTTATACGTTTACTCTTTGTTCTAATTTGTTTTCATGAATTTAGGGTTATCCAGAGATACTTTTTTTTTTAAGGGGGAATATTATCGCATGACAGCTCCCGCCTTAGTGTCAGACTCTTACTGACTAAAAACCACCCCGTTCCTTCTCGTGTACGTCGAGCCAATCTAGAGATACCTACTTAAAGGGTATTTTTTAACTGCATCTCTATTTAGAAATTTAAGCAAACTAAATTTCTCCATTAATAACCTACTGCATATCAAAAAATAAACCGTAAAACAAAAATACTGATTTGCACACTAATTGTTCAATATTATGGTAGGTTTGTTTTTTTTTGTTGCTTTTTATATTTTGTTGCACTCGAAGAATTATTAGATTTACTTTTAGTTAAAAGATAGTAATTCAGTAAAACAGTTAAGCTTTAAAAATCTAACAGTATAGTATAATTGATTTATTTGATGAGCAAAAGTGTGCAATTCAGTATTTTTGGTGGTAATTTCGAATATTTTGATTGAAAAAAGGGAATTTACAGTTGAAGTATTAAATACCACCCATACTTAAACTCTCAACTGTCTTATTTATAAAAAAAACTTACGGTCAGCTCTAGTTAGCCTAAGTTACAAATACCCTTTCAAATAAAAATATAACTTTAGAAATCGGTCCAGGCATCATCGAGTAATCGAGTAACAAATATAAAAAGAAAAACAGCCGAATTGAGAACCTCTCTTTTTTTTTTGAAGTTGGTTGAAAATTGCTATAAGTCGTGTAGACCCGTGATGTATGTGAGTTGAATGAACTGACAAACAACACACTCTCGCAGAATATCAGCATAATATAGGGATATAGACAATGTGATACATTTCGTCTTGCAAATAAGGGTTCCGGATGACCAATCCATTACTTTGTATCATCACTTAAACTGTTTCCTGAACGGTTGGCATCGGACTTGTGATAAGACCTCTCGGAACAACTTATGAGTACTCAACCCCAGCCCAGGGAGTGTGGGAGAGCCATGCTTCGGCACGAAAGGGCCGGCTCGACCGGAGCGATACCACGGCCGAGCAGAAAACTGACGTGGAACAACACTTGCGCGTTATGTTTCGTCATGTAAGTGAGGTTCCCGAAGGCCCAACTACCCCTTGGAGGGGGCTCCCTTCCCCAACCTCTCCAATCCAACAATCCTCAAACTATCCCATCCCCAAAATTCTCAATAAGCCGGTGACGCACTTGTAACGCCTCTGGCGTTCCAGGTGTCCATGGGCGACACTGATTGCTTATCATTAGGTGATCCGTCTTCTCGTTTACTTACTCATATCATAACAAAAACAAAAGCAGTCCACGGTATTAACTCGTCGAGTACCGTCATTATAGACACAATTAAAGAACAATAGGTTGCGGTCACCGGTGACCGCTTGGTGTTTTAGATACAATTATAGAACAATAGGTTGCGGTCACCAGTGACCGCTTGGTGTTTGACAGTTTAAACAACATATATTCTAAAACAATAAGTCCTCTAGTCACAGTAAATAAGTCTCACAACCCTGTGGCATGCCCAATTAAAATTAACGTCTAAATGCTACATAAAGCATGCAGAACAGTCCGTGAACGTAAACTGGAATTAATTGCAAAATTTGTGGAACTACACGATTGTAAACAGACCCTGGTTTGACATGGAAAAGTCTGGTTCATAGATATTTTTTATGGATTATTGCAGATGGATCACGGGTCACCTGATGACGGCTAATGGCAGGTAATCGTCGTCCATGAACGTATACAATGCCAGGGGAGTTTTATTTCGGAAGTTCGGCACATTTGTACCTACTTTGGTTTTTCTATGTGAGAAAGAAGTTAACTGTTATATTTTCGGTTTGCTCATGTAATCGGGTAGATGATTAATTTTTATTATATCTAATGTCCGTCTGGTAGATTGTTTAAAAACATTAGACACGTATTTTTTATTTTTTTACGGAAACGAATAGTTTCGAAGATTATTGATTTGAAATGTCGCGTGCGTCACTTCTATGTACATTTTATACGTAGAAATGACGTTTTAGCCCCCACTCCTAAACTTTGATTCGTTATATCTAAGTAGGTATCATTTTCTCAAGTGTACAACAAAATAAAAAAATACGTGTCTAATATTTTTTCATTACCTAACTGACGGACTAATTACATTTTTTATTTTCATACCCTGTCATCATCATATCATTTGACGAGGAACTCGACTAGTTTCAAGTCATACTAGAGGTTCATATTCATGCACAGCATTCCGGTACACACGACGCCGCGACTGTCTCGCGGCTACTAAGCTATAACTAAGTCAGTATGAAGAACATAATAATTAATTTAGTATGTCTCACGAAAGTTATAAGAGAAAGAAGTTATTAAAAGTAAATAAAATTGCATTAAAGGAGTTTAAAAATTCTCCAAGATGTTTCTGATTGTACGTTGTTCAGTTTATGTTCGTTCTTGACAGATTTAATGAAGATAATTACCACACATTAGGTTGGGAGTGCGAATAATATAAACACGTCAGATTAAAATGACGTAACTTAGGATGAAATGGTCTGTGTGAGTGTAAATAAGTATCAGGATTATTTTGTAAATTGTTTTGTTTTGAGCTCTTATTATGACGATTCATACTTAGATGGGTTAGTACTAATAGTGCTGCCTACACCACCACAGTACCTTTGGAGATCATTCACATCCGTCCATTGATTTACTTAGTTCTCCAATAGCTCGTCACTGAACTCTTTCTTCAATATTTTAATATGAAAATGTTTTAATGTTTCATCTTCAAAAGAAAACCAAAAGTCTGTATCTACATCATAATTCATAATAGTCTTTGTAGTACTAATTAGCTCATCTTGGATATTAACCAAAGATTCGTTATCTTACCTACTGGAAAATGCAAGCTTGCAACTTTGTCTTAGTTCAGTTTTTGCGTAGGCGTTCAAGACGGTGAACTAAAAACTCAGCTTCAGGCTACATCTTGCTTGTTGAATGGCTAATGTTAGGACATGGTACCCTGTTAGTCTTAATACTGAACTTAATAGCAAACGTGGGTGTTTCTTTTATGCACTTCGGTTTTGTGCCTTTGGAATAACATCGGCGGTATGTTGTTTGTAAAGTTGCGCGGGTTAACTGGTAGAATGAAACATAATGTTCTTGTTCTAAAGAAAGGTTTTGATATTATCTTAGGATTATTAGAGTGTGAACGGGCGTGCCTAAGAACTTATTGCAATGTAAGATATGACTAAAATATCTGAATAAATGATGTCCGTAAATAATATATACAAAGATTACAAGTTATGTAAATGAAATATTACATGAAAATTTGCTTTTACTTCGTTCACCCTTTAAGGGTCTGAAAGCAAACAAAATACCGCGCTCCAAACTCAGAAAGTAATAAATTATTAAAATAAACATACTTTGACATTAAAAGCTAAACCGTGTTTCGCGCCAATTTCTCATAAGATGGCGGATACGTGTCGCTCTCGTTCGATCATTTGTTACGATATGGCAGCCTATTACATGGCTGTCGCGAAGTCTTAAGCAACATTTATCATCGCCATCGGCAGACGTTTACCAATTATTGTTGTGGTCTACAAATTATAGCCTGGTCTGGAAGTATTGCTAGTATATATTTTGGCCAGTGCTTTAGTAGATATTTGCTAACGTAACATGTACTATTGTATTCCAATTTGTTTTCATGTTATCTCCCTTATTTGTTCTTATTTCTAGTCAGTTGAGCCTAAAATAAGTAAATAGTAAATCTCTGCACGACAAGTAATGTCCATCGTATAACGTCTAATGTATGTTAAGTCTGTTTGTCGTGAAGGACGAAGCTTTTGATCGTTATTGCAGAGTACTTGTAATATAAACTGATACCTACAAACATAAAATAAAACTAGTTACACAGCTATTAATTGAAAGAAACAATAACGATTTCGAAATTTGAATTCGAAGACGCGCCACGATATTCTTTTTTACCAATTTGGCTACTTACCTAAAGTTTTATGGCCAGTGACAAAATAACTATAGTAGTAAAACCTCTTTAGTGAGACAGGCACGTCACTTGATGTCGTTTAGCAAGTTAATAGCCCGTTATGTTGTGACCCGATTACTATGCGTGTTATTGTTGTCTGGCCACTAGCCGCTAGGCCTATTTTAAGAGGACATTCGTATAAACTTTAGGGCTTACCACCCATTTAAATATGAATTATCTTGTTCTACATAATTACTATTTTACATTTTGCAAACAATTTTGTTTTTTGGGTACATTTTCAGGGATTTATTAGTGAAAATTTCCTGTAATCCATTAGTAGTTAGCCGAATTTGGAATGTTAATTCGAGACTATGTTCGCATTTTCTCCACCTACAAGACAAGAGAATCCACTTCATATTATTTATGTTATAAAAATAAATAAAATGTTGCAAAAAGTACTAAGTTTATACAAAAGTAAACCACGAAGGTCTCCAAAACTCATACAACGTTAAACTTGCGAAGGAAATCAGAAAAATTCAGTAGAAAACTGGACGTTGTCGTGTTAGACGGAATACAAAAAGTTTTATACATTCAGCCAGAGTCCTGTTTCGTAAATAATACGAGTATAGTCTGTGATGTAAGGAAGTACGGTGAAATATTGAACTTGTTTAGAATCCATTCTTTGGAACCGGGGCCAAGTTGCAGATGTCGCGTTGTACGTATGAATTTTGTCTTGCAATATTTGTTAATTCTTTTAGCTATCTGTCTTACTTTTTTACTGATACTATAGATGTGAAAAGTTGTGTGTTTGTGTCTATGTGTGTTACGCTATCATGCCAAAATGGCTGAATGAATCGGGATGAAATTTGAAACAGGTGTAGATTGTGATGTGGAATAACACATAGGCCAGTTTTTATCCCATGAAAAAGTAGGCGAACACGCTGACACAAACTAGTCTTTTATATATTTAAATTTTCTTAAATGGTCTTTTACAATACAAGGAAAACTTGAGAGACCACGGGCTGGCCATTGACAATATAAAACAATTTGAAATCAGAACGCGAGCTATAAAATGGGTGAAGCCATTTTATAGCTCGCGTTCTGATTTCAAACAATGCCCATACAGCAGCTGATAACGACTGTTATTCATGCATTCTCTGTCGAAGTCCATTGGCCGTTTGTAAGCACTTTCGATTGACGTTGATTGATCGAAACGCTCAATGGATAACGTTTTTAGGTTATGCTGGTGTTAATTAGATGGGCGATTGTTTACACAAGTATGATGTATCGTGTTGAGGTTTTTATGGCGTAATCTTATGAAAGCTCTCTGATTGGTTTACTAAAATAATGTGAAGGGAATTCTGGGTCGGGCGTTTTGTTATTATTGTTTATCGTTGCAAGTTAACATGTATGATGGTGATGTGTGTCAGCATCTTTATCTTAATTAAAAATACTGGTATATTCACTAGAAATACTGAGAAAACCTTTACTAGTTTCGAGTCAGAGAGGGGCTCTTCTTCAAGAGCACCGTGTGCGGTCGACATCTTTATCTGATAAAAAGTGTGTTTTTTTTTAAGGGGGGAAAATCATCGAATGGCTGCTCTCGCCTGGGTGAGGCGGGAGGGAGTGTCAGACTCTTACTGACAAAAAACCACCCCGTTCCTTCTCCTGCACGCCGAGCCGGAGCACCGTTAACCCGTTAGGTTCTCCGCGACGTTAGGTTCTCTATGTGGTTGGCAGCATATTAAACATATTTTTAAATGGATCAGAATTATTGCATGATACATTTGCCTAAAATTTCTGCCGTCCAGTATTTCGTGTCGTCTTCAAAGGACTGTGTCTAAGCAGTGATGTCTCAGCAAAAGGGACAGTTGCCAGGAAATTAAGACATCGTTGTCACAGCCAGTCCATCTGGAAAGATAGAAGTTTTACTGTTAAATTCAATAAAAGGTGACGGACAATTATTTGTTTATATTATCAACCTGTTTTTTACTCATTTGACTGCCTCGTTGGCCGAGTGGTCGCAAATGCGACAGCCAGGCAAGGGGTCTCGGGTTCGTTTCCCGGGTTGGGTAAAGTATTACTGGGCTTTTTAAAAAAATCTCAGTAGTACCACGGAGTCTGGGATCATGCCCAGTATATGGCAATAGCCTCCCTATTACATACGACTCATAACTTAAATAGTGAAAAGTGGGTGTTATATTATACAGTGGCATTAAGTGCCGTAATGTCCACCCTTGCCTACCATTTCGTATTTGTATTGTGAACCTGATTGAAAAAGAGTAACCTATGGAGTTTCTTGCTCGTTCTTCTCCATAGAAATCTATACCTTGGAATGAGCAAATAGCTTCACTTTTAAATTTTTTGTTGACGTTCTAAAGTGCCTTTCTGGTCTAATTGAAATAAATAATTTTGTATTGTTTTTGTTTTCGGCTTACTCACGTAATAATCTGACGAGGATCTCGACTAGTTTCAAGCCATACTAGAGGCTCATATTTATAAGCAGCATTTCGCGATCCGCGACGCGGCGACTGTCGCGCTGCTACTGAGTAAGCCGAAAACATAATAATTTATAAATAATTTTGATTTTGACTTTGACTTTAATTCTGCAAACTACCTAATATCAAAACCGGCAAGTCAAATTCAAAATGACTTAAAAATATAATACTTTTGATAGACTTTTCCAAATTAAACTTCTGTAACATCTAGAACCATCATTTGTACAAGTTTCCACTGGAAATATAATTTCCGTTTGGTTTAACTTGCGGCTCCAGCGGCCTGCTTGCTTGTTTTACTTTTTTATTGTAAAATCTACCGTCTTGCGGTTGGTTAGTTTATTTATTTCTAGATTGTTAGATTGTTGAGAGGAAACTATTCTATCTGTGTACTAAAAAAGTTTAATGTTTATGTTTATTTTGCTTCTGATATTCTTTGGTTCTGATCTGAAATGAGCTTAGGAATCAAACCTTTCTGCTATCAATATGATCACAAGAGTATTGAAGCTGTTTGAGTGTCCACAATAGGTATCTTCGCCAATAATTGGATGATGACGGGGTATGCAAATTAAAAATCTATTTAGTCTGTCAGTAATGAAAAAAATTAGACTCGTATTTTTTTATTTTGTCATAATAATATAACAAGACAATACTTAGATAAAACGACTCAAAGTTTAGGAGTGGGAGCTAAAACGTCATTTCTATGTATAAAATGTATGTACATAGAAGTGACGTCACGCGACATTTGAAATGTATACATCATCGAAAGTATTTGTTTCCGTAAGAAAAAAAACGTGTCTAATGTTTTAAAATAATTTACTAGACGGACATTAAAATACAAAAATTAGTCATCTACCCTATTTGGTCTCTCGTATTAAAGGACCACACTTTAAATCACCCATTCATCCCTTCCCAAATTTAACTACAACCGATATCACATATTTCATGGTTCTAACAGGGTTGCTCATAAAAAAAGATTAATATATTCAAACCACAAAGAAATTGATTAAATTCTTTGTGAAGGTCCAGATTTTATTCCTGGAGTCCTTAACATTCTTTGTCGACAACCATATTGGTCGTAACTTGGCTAGTAAACTTTGGACAATGACCACTGACCAATGACCACTTGGATATGTTGGTGGTTTCTTCAGTTCTTCATAAGAGGATTTTGTAGGCTTTTCGTACCTAAGTTGCATTGGTTATGTGTTTGCTGTTTATATTATGTGATCTTTAATGAAATAAGGTATAACTTGATTGCAGTATTCATTGCCAAGATTTTTTTCCTTATTTATTTACAGGGATTTTTCTCAATACAAAATGGCACCCTGATTATTGCGTACATGTTCAAATTCAAATTCAATTTTTTTATTGCATATTATGTGTACAATAGGTGTTATATAATGGGGTACAGTTTCAACATGAAACCCGGTTACGGCACGACAACATATAAAGCAAAATATAATCTAATTAAATTACTTATAATATTATCATATAAAAAAGTTATTATATTCATTCTAAATAATTAAAAATTTTCCTTAAATTTATTATAACATGTATTTATACAATACATACATGTACATATAACTTATAGTCTTATAATATACTTATGTCTATCTGACACCTTAATTATTTGCAATGAATAGTTTAATCAAGTCACGGGATATACAAAAATTTAGTGAACTATTTCCTTATATCCTTGTTCAGAAAATGGCCGCTATCCTTGAAAGATTTTTCTAAATAAAATAAAAACATTTTCGTGTTTCCATTGTCAATTACGTTGTTGATTCGTTCAAGAGTTCAAGAGCTTTGTACGCAATAGTTTTCCATTAATATTAACTTTCTATTCCCCAAACGAACTTGACATTCATAGTGACGTTGTTTTTAGCGGGAAAATTAGTTTGATAGGTGTGTTGTCAGAAAACATTGCCAATAAATCAAAGAGGAAAATATGGAAGCCTAAACAAGACGTAATTCGACGTTTAATTTATGGACCTGATTAATAACCAAAGTGCCATTGATAACAATATTATTATTAAATACCACTCAGATAAAGAAAGAAGTGTATATTGGATTACAATAAGGTAGATGAATAATTTTTATTTTAATGTACGTCTGGTAGATTATTTTAAAACCTTAGACACGTATTTATTATTTTCTTACAGAAACGAATATTTTCGACGATATATTGATTTGAAATGTCGCGTGACATCACTTCTATGTACATTTTATAGGTAGAAAGGAAGGTTTAGCCCCCACTCCTAAACTTTGATTCATTTATCTACGAATACTATCTATAATACTTACATTATTTTCTTATACGTCAAAATAAAAAAATACGTGTCTAATATTTTTTCGTTACCTCACTGACGGACTAAATTGATTTTTAATTTTCATACCCCGTCATCATCCCTATTACTCAATCTTTGGACTGGAAATTTGATATTTAATAATCAATGAAGACATCTGAAAGACTATCAGATATTTCCATTTAGGTACTCATTCACAAAGTTTCAAAAGTCGTTTACATGCTAGAGTAGAAGTATTTCCAATGTATCGTAGACTCTCTGAACTCAGTCGTATTATTGAGTGAATGAGACAGAATCATCTATAAACTTATATGAGTGACAAAGATAGAAGGAGTATAATTCGAATAAATTAAGATGGTTCGATACCGTAGCTACTTTGGCTCTATATCGAATTAATTTATAGTTCTGAATGAACTTGTATTGAGTTTTATTTTAGTTTGTTAGGACTTTGCTGGCATTGGGTGACTGGGTGGTTCTTTTGTGTGAGAAATAATACTTGGTAGTTAATTTATGCGCCATTTTCTTTCTTTGGTTGATTATGTCAAAGAGATGACATAAATTAAAACTCCGTTGCCAAAGAAAAAAAAAGTAGGCTTAAGTAATTTAATAAAATTGTCTTACGCAATCGATTGTAAATATAACGCCTATCATTTGTCAAAGATTTGGTTAGGTCTTTCTAAATAGCACCATTATATTTTCTCCTTATTGATATTTTCTCTTACAATAATACAAATGATTCTTTAACTTGGAAAAGGAATGAGTTGTGGCGTCCCAATAACAGAGATATGTATGGGACTCACTTTTAGTATATAAGGCGAGAATATTGATATTGTTTATGGTCGCCATTGACCGTCTATGGTTTGATTATTAACTTGGTGACATTTTATGCCGTTACACTTTTTGGACAGAGAAGAAGTCGAATACAAGTTTTGCCAATTTGACACGAGTTTTATTTATAAGTTTGCCTCGAAATTACTCGGCGCACAACGCCAAAGAGTCTTGCTTAGTTATTATTTTTATAACCATGAAACTTTGTTTTTGACTTTGTGCAACTGTCGGGCAAGGGGTCTCGGGTTCGATTCCCGGGTCGGGCAAAGTTTTATTGGGTTTGTAAAAACCTCAGTAGTAGCACGGAGTCTGGAAATGTGCCCGGTATATGGCAATAGATAGGCTCACTCACTATTACATGGGACTCATAACATAAATAGTGAAAAGTGGGTGTCACATTGTACAGTGGCATTAAGTGTCGTAATTCGCACCTCTGCTCTACCCCTTCGGGGATAAAAGGCGTGATGCTATGTATGTATGAAATTTTGTGAAAATTATATTATATGCGGTTTTAATATGAATAAAATATTTGCGGCCCTTTTAGTAGTTGTCTTATGACATAGTGATTATAAGCTTTTAGCTTTAAAACAAGATATATTAAAGTGTCAGACCCAATTCTATATAAAAGGAGACTCCTTTTCAACTCTATAGTTTTGTTCAATATAAAGTCGAAAATCTAATGATAAATTTGACAGATTTGTTGTTGAGCTGGCGTCTGAATATAAGTGTGATTTTTAAAATAAATACATAATGTTTAAAGATTAAAAAAAACCTTTTTACCGACTTCAAAAAAAGAGGAGGTACATACTATGTTCGGCTGATTGTTTTTCACCGACTTCAAATAAAGGAGGAGGTTCGGCTGATTGTTTTTTTTTTGTTTGTTCGCGCAGTACTCCGCCGTTTGTGAACCGATTTCCAAAATTCTTGTTTTGATTGAAAGGGTATACTCCCGACATGGTCTCATTTCCGTGAGGTCAGAATCTGATTTTGGGATCCTAGGGAAACCGAGGGCAACTTTTGAAAATTCTAGGGGCGAGTAATGCGTCTATAATGTTTTTTCAATTAGGATTTTTACTGGACCTGATGATGGAGCCGACTGACAATCAAGAGAACTCCTTAGCGGTTTATATTAATTACCTTGTGTTAGGGCTTGTATAATTTGTATTGATTAGAACTTTGCACCTATGCAGATTATAAGTGACAAAACGGATTTTTTGTAGCTTTTCACTGGAAATGATAAAATAATAAAATAAAAACTGAGTTTAAAAAATCGACTTCAAGAAACCAAAAACTAATAACAAACAAAAAGTCAAAACTCCTTTTTTTGAAGTCGGTGAAAATCAATTGCTGGTTACTCTATTCGTTTTTATTTTCTCATGTGTTCACTTATTTCTTTATCTACCAGTTTTGACCGCTATCCATCATTGCGTTGAACCAATAAACTATAATCCGTTTATTATCTCCATTATGACTATTTATATGATCGTAAAGCGACAAACAGTCGTACATCATTCCTTAGAGTAGTAGGATTCCAACGATGTAAGGTTTGCTCCGTACTTGCGATTTACTAGTCAGACAAGATAGTCTTTTTGGTTGAATGTTAGTGTGCGATTATTGCCGGTAAACGATCAGCCGGATCACTTGATGGTTAGCAATCGGCGGCGCCCATGGACACCTGAAACATCAGAGGCGTTATATTTATTTATTTATTTTTAACAGTCACAACGGCATAAAAATCCAATTACAGTAACTGACATATTTAAAAACAAGGGTTAATACCATTCATAAGTTTCTCTCGCAGTACTTCAAGCATTCTGATAAAATCTCCTTTCATCCATCTGCAAACAGATCACTAGTTGGTTTGGAATCCAGGAGATCATTGAGCGCGGCCAGAGTGCGAGGAACAGGTGAATTAGCGCGTGCGACGGTACGACATGAGGGCACGTCAAACAGCCTGTGCTTTTTGCCCCGACTGTCGTTATCTAGGACGTAAGTATGTACATACGTTACCGGCCTTGGGGATTACGAATTAGGATTGTTGGGTATTCAGGGATTGGGGAGATTGGGGAAGGGGTTTCACGTCGGTTTTCTGTGAGACCGTGGTTTCACTCCGGTCGAGCCCGGTATTCGTGCCGAAGCATGGCTATTCCACAAAATTGTCGAGATTGTATTTTGAAAGACATAATGGTTTTACTTTTCATTGTTATATTTTGTGAGAATAAACTAAATACAGTTTCGTGTTTGGATTGACTTCAGGTTGTCTTTCTACTGTTGTCATCATTCATGGTCACACAGCACAACGAGCTTCTGTTTACTTGGAATCGACGTTGTAGATGTTCATAAGAGAAACTGTTTTAAGAGTGTTTTAAGGCACTAAATATAAATATCTTAACCACAACTTTCTTTCATCTTTCTTTCTTTTCTTTTTAAATAACTTTGCACCACACTAGGATTTTCTCCTGTGTCGTGCGTGCGTTTACAAACATACAATTTCACATACACAGGACACCCAGACCCGAAATAAGAATTTGTGTATCACACAAAGTGTTACTCCACGCGGGAATCGAACCCGCTATACGTTGCGCAGCAACCGGTTGCCCAGTCACTACGCCAACCGTACATACAACTGATGGTGAAATAGTATTTTTTTTAACAAAACAATATCTTAAGTCATAATTTAGCATGTCGCGGAGAACCTAACGGGTAACCGGGGCTCCGGCTCGACGTGCAGGAGAAGGAACGGGGTGGTTTTTAGTCAGTAAGAGTCTGACAGTCCCTCCCCCCCCACCCAGGCGGGAGCAGTAATTCGATGATTTTCCCCCCTTAAAAAAGTCATTATTTAGCATAGTGATACTTACTTGGTTATGAACATTGTAATTTCTGATTAGTCGTAAGTTTGGAGGTGAACTTATTAACAGTTCACTTTCGTTCTCGCAGATTAAGCGACTGTTTGTACCACAGAGAAATGGTTGTTCGGTTATTTTCATCCTATTTGAGGCTATTGTGAGGACTCATATTAAAATGATAATATTTCGATATTTTTTTTTATGGAACAAGCCGTTAATATGTTTGGGCCAAGGACACCCGGGACACCAGAGGCAATACAAGTGCGTTACCGGCCTTTTGGGGATTATGAATTTGAGGATTGTCGGGGATTCAGAGATTGGGAAGATTGAGTAGGGAAGGGGGGGAGTAATGGGGCCTTCGGCGTCTATTATTAATCAATCAAAATCACTTGTTGACTGCACGGTGGGTGCGGTGGCTGGGCAACCGGCTGCCGTGCAACGTGTCGCGGGTTCGATTCCCGCACGGAACAACACTGTGTCCACAAAGTGTTGTTTCGGGTCTGGGTGTCATGTGTATGTGAACTTATATGTTTGTAAACGCACCCACGACATAGGAGAAAATTCTAGTGTGGGGCAACGTTTAAAAGAAAAAAAAAACTTATCTATTTTGGTATTAGACTTACATTGCTAAAATAATCCATGAATTCTTCAGTTCAGTCTACTTCATACCGTTTTAAGATCATCCCTCATAATGAACCCAGCGATGAATAATTTATCCGGGTCGCGGGTAACGTCCGCAAATTATTTGTGTACCCGCGAAGGCTCAGTTTTATTGCGCAACCTTTTTTGACAAAACCGATGACGGGTTAGTACTGGTACTATGATGATGAAAATTTTCACATTCCTAGCGGATTTTTAAGGGCTATTGTTGTAGTTGTAATAAGGGGTTCTGGAGTATTATTGGTTTATATTGTTCATAGTACTAGAGGATATGTTTTTGACTAGGTCGTTGTAAGTGCGACTTATAAACATGGTGAACATGGCTTGATTTTATAAAAGTTATACAAAATGGCATTATAGGAGCTGATCAGGAGAACAAAATCCTTCTAGTAAAAGCTCCTACGTATGACAATGAACGAAATCAAGAAACTTTGATTGATTTTTAGTTTAAATGGCATGGAGTCTGAAATTGTACTCGACTTAGGATACCTGTTAGTCTGTTAGGTAGATACTAGAGGTATGTAGACCTAATCAACAACACAACCAAAATACTGACTGATGTATCTTCACTATACTTTTAAGTTTTAGAAAAGATAAACAAAAGATAATATTTTATCTCTCTCTGGCACAGAACCTCCTTGTAACTTCGCCTTAAGGTCAGAATGTAAATAAAAGCAATTGTTTTCCCAATTTATTCGCTCTGTCAGTTGCATAACGACCGCGTGAACAATGCTCTCGCGCCTCCATTAATTATTATCAATGGCCCTTGTATCATGAATGGCTTTATAAAACTCATTGCTTAGCTTGGTTAGGGTTTTTTTAAGGAGGGAAAATCATCGAATGTCTTCTCCCGCCTGGGTGAGGCGGGAGGGAGCGTCAGACTCTTACTGAGTAAAAACCACCCCGTTCCTACTCCTGCACTTCGAGCTGGAGCCCCGGTAACCCGTTAGGTTCTCCGCGGCTCCGTATCGGCATCAGCCCTATTGGGCCCCATCCGTGGTGGTCTGATGGCTCTTTGAGGCGCGCGCGGAATGCGACGAGCCTTACGCTCAGGTCTGGTTCTGGTCTGGTGGCGAGCCATTCATGCTTGCCGTCCGCAGGCCCGCGCTTACGGTGGCCGGAGATCGTCATGCGATCCCCGACGCCCGGAGTGTCCTTCGCGATGGCTGGGTTGCGAATAGGCAGCGCTTCGCTGCCTTACGTGTCCAGCCTCCTCCTTAGCTAGCATGACTGCTTCGTAAAAGGAGGAGACGGCATCGCTCCGCATCATGACCCTCACTAGAGCCGGACGCGAGAGGTCGCCATCGCCGACCACGTTCCTGAGAGCACGGCGGTTCTCAGCCCACGCAGGGCATTTCGCTACTGTGTGTTCAGGGAAGTCCTCGCAATGATGACACCCGGGCGTTTCCTCCCGCCCAATCAGACACGGCTACCTACCTCCCGAAACTTCCATGTCCGGCGAGGACCTGCGTCAGGCGGTAGGTGAGGACGCCGTAGCGTCTCTATAGCCATTACATTACGCCTTTTATCCCCGAAGGGGTAGAGTGAGGTGCACATTACGGCACTTAATGCCATTGTACAATGTAACACCCACTTTTCACTATTTATGTTATGAGCCCCATGTAATAAGGGGTAAGCCTATTGCCACTTACCGGGCACAATTCCAGACTCCGTGCTATTACTGACATTTTTTCAATCTCAGTAACATTTTGCCCGACCGGGAAACAAACCCGTGACCCCTTGCCCGGCCAACTAGGCAGTCGAGTTATCAGACATATCTGTAATTTTAATCTTAACACGTTAAACGCCATGGCAGTCACCGGTGACCGACATTAGCGGAGGATTTGCCTTCAACAGTTTTTTATTGGCAGCCAATGCCTTAAATACATGTTGCTTCTAAACAATAGATCTAGCAATGTGATTAGATATGGGAAAGCCATGCTTGCGGTACGTGAAACAATGCTTGCGTCGTTTCGTCGTGTGAGGTTACTGGAGGATCAGTTCCCCCCCCCCCTCCCCAGTCTCCCCAATCCCCTAATCCTCCACAATCCTCAAATTCCCATTTCCCAAAAGGCCGGTAACGCACTTGTAACGCCTTAGTGTTTCAGGTGTCCATGGGCGGCGCCGATTGCTTACCACCAGGTGATCCGTCGGCTCGTTTACCAGCTCATGCCATAAAAAAAACTATGAAAAACACAAAGGGACATTCGTTTCCATTGTTTTACCAATAACTTTATGAATGATGAATGGAACTTTTAGTTGGACGTTTATCCCAACGCCGTCTATCCCAATTTCATTAATGTCTTGTAGATGGAATATTTTATATTTTAATTACATCTCCCCCTAATTGACAGCGGGACAAGCAAATTAACGTTTGTGTTAATTCAAATAAAATAATCTTTAGTTCCATTGACCCGATATTTATATTGTCTTGTTAGATTTGATACATTTACATACATTTCTGGCGCTTCATTCATTTTGGGTTAGAGTTCCGGGGCGGACGGATGATTTTTGAAAAAGTATGTATTAGGTTTGATAATTATTTAAAATGAACAAAGTATAATATTTTTGTGAAAATATAATGATAGTTAAAACGTGCCTATTCGTCATTTTCAAATATTCCTATTTAAATTAAACCGTCTTAAAAATGGCGACCTCGCCGCGAACAATGGCGTTCAAAAATATTTTGTTTTTGTGTAATCTCAGAGTAATCTCCGGTCTAATAAAAGTTGAATTTTTATTTTGTCAACCTTCTACCAGCTGTTTCATCTGTAGTCTAGATATACTTTAGAATATAATAGACATTTTACAAAATTAGTTACTTATTTGCTTAGAAAACTTCATGACATTGGTAAGTATGTTAAGATTTACGTAAGTGACGTTACAATTTATTTACGTCTTGAGAAAACTTTTTAATTAACTAAAACTTATTACAAATATCACGACAAGAAGAAAGGTAACTTTATGGCCAAACTTATTAACTAGGATTTGAATTTTTCTTCATTTAATTCAAAAGGTATCTTTGAATGACCTCAAAGGTTTTATATCTATTCTAATTATTACCATAACTTTTTAATATCCAAGTTCAAATAATTCTCCGTTCTAAATATGAAACTTTTTCAATAATTTCCCTCGTAAACCGTGAATTTTAAAACTTGTTATGTAGATTCTGGCAACATTTTGAAGTGATAATGTTGCCAGATGGAAATTCATAAATCTTTTAGATCATCTCTCTGGGTGGAAGTCGTATATTTTCGCGCGCGAATAAGTTTAAACTTTAACGCTTTTTTTATTAAGGTGACTTGCGATTTTTTTGGATTTAATATTAAAGTGTGTCAACAGGAACTTAGGAGATAATAACATAATTTGTGTTTCTATCTACTTAAAGAAATTTTTCATCAAAATAATGAGAACTTTCACATACTTGTCTCTCTTAGAGGTGTGTTTACCCCTTCGAGGATCAGCAGATACGATGTTATAGGACACTTATATAAAATGTCTGCCTCGTTGGCCGAGCGGTCGCAAGTGCGACTGTCGGGCAAGGGGTCTCGGGTTCGATTCTCGGGTCGGGCAAAGTAGTACTTGGATTTTAAAAATCTCAGTAGTAGCACAGAGTCTGGAAATGTGCCCGGTATATGGCAATAGGCTCACCCCCTATTAAACAGGACTCATAACATAAATAGTGAAAAGTGGGTGTTACATTGCACAGTGGCATTAAGTGTCGTAATATGCACCTCTGCCTACCCCTTTGGGGATAAAAAGACGTGATGTTATGTATATAAAATGTAAGCGGTCAAAACAAAGCAAGTTTCATTAAAATACAGCAATTCAAATATTAGCATCAACCC
Organism: Spodoptera picta; assembly: GCA_038387885.1. Taxonomy (NCBI): domain Eukaryota; kingdom Metazoa; phylum Arthropoda; class Insecta; order Lepidoptera; family Noctuidae; genus Spodoptera; species Spodoptera picta. The sequence continues at coordinate 175,317 of JAZHFQ010000428.1, read as the reverse complement.
TTTGTCATCCATTCCATTGTAGAAATGGAATCAATTACAATAATTTAACAAATCGAGAGACTTGTAAAATGGGCTTAAATAAAACATGATAGCTAGGGATATTTTTTTATTACTTACTGATTTATGCTGAGCCGACTTCCAAACGTAATTGGCTACTTGCCTTAATCAACAATCAATTATTTCGACTGTTCAATACAATAAAATATTCAAAAAAAATCACACTTTCACTAATTGGGATGATGACAGTGTATGAAAATTAAAAATCTAATTAGTCCGTAAATTAGCTAATAAAAAAATATTAGACACGTATTTTTTATTTTGTCGTATAATAAAACAATACTTAGATAAAACGAATCAAAGTTTAGGAGTGGGGGCTATAATGTCATTTCTACGTATAAAATGTACATAGAAGTGACGTCACGCGACATTTCAAATCAATATATCGTCGAAAGTATTCGTTAGTAAGAAAATAATTCTCCGTTCTAAATAAGTTAGTAAGAAAATAAAAAATACTTGTCTAATGATTTAAAATAATCTACCAGACGGACATTAAAGTAAAAATTAGGTATCTACCCTATTAATTTTATGACCAACTTAATTTAAATAAGTACCTATATGACGCTTAAAATACGTGACGTCACAATACACAATCTCGTACAAAATTCATAGAAAACTGCCGTTTATGACATTTCGAAAAAAGGTATTGAATTTGACTTGATGCCAAGTACCCAATTCAAAAGCTTTAACAGGAATTATTTTTAAAATGAAATACTCGTTTCTGTCAAAAATTAAGATACGTCCGGAGATTTTAGTTTACGGTCGGTTAATAAGACTGGCTGTTAGGGACTCATTGAACAGAGACCATAGGGCCTACTTTTGAATCCATTTCCGATCGATCGACATTGGTATTGTGGACTTTCGTACTCTTGAGTTGCAACACTAGCGCCCATTGCATCCGTATTGCGTGGATATTTAATGAACTAAATGGTATTGAGTTCGGCTTTATATTCCGTACTCTGAATGCTATTTTAACAGCTACGAGGGGCGTTGTATATTTTTGACATTGAATAATTATTGAGATTTTATTGGATTGAAATTGCATTGACATTGGGATTGGTTTTAAGAGTAAGCACCCACCCTTTTTTTTTTTTTTTTTTTTGAGGGGGGAAAATCATCCAATGACTTCTCCCGCCCGGGTGAGGCGGGAGGGAGTGTCAGACTCTTACTGACTAAAAACCACCCCGTTCCTACTCCTGCACTTCGAGCCGGAGCCCCGGCAACCCGTTAAGTCTTCCGCGGCTCCGTATCGGCGTCAGCCCTGTTAGGCCCCATCTGTGGTGGTCTGATGGCTCCTTGAGGCGCGCGCGGAACGCGACGCGCCGTACGCTCGGGCCTGGTTCTGGTCGGGCGGCGAGTCACCCGTGCTCGCCGTCCGCAGGCCCGTGCTTACGGTGGCCGGAGATCGTCTCGCGATCCCCGACGCCCGGAGTGTCTCTCGCGACGGCCGGGTCGTGAGGAGGTTCGTTCCCTCACGCGCTCCGCCTCCTCCTTAGCTAGCATGACTGCTTCGCAGAAGGAGGAGACGGCATCCCAGTGCCCCTCGCTCCGTACCATGGTCTGAACCAGAGCCGGACGCGAGAGGTCGCCGTCGCCGATCACATTCCTGAGGACACGGCGGTGCTCAGTCCACGCAGGACACACCGCCACCGTATGCTCCACCGTGTCCTCCGGGCGATCCTCGCAGTGATGACACCCGGGCGTTTCCTCCCGCCCAATCCGAAACAGGAACCTACCGAAACTTCCGTGTCCGGTAAGCACCTGCGTCAGGCGGTAGGTGAGGACGCCGTAGCGTCTCTCAAGCCACTCCTCAAAGAGGGGACTTACCGCTGCAATGACAGCGAGCCCAGCCTTCGGTTGCGACAGTCGTTGCTGCCATTCCGCCATGAGATCACGCCGGAGCTCATCCCGCCACGCATTAATCTGGCGCGGCAGTGGAGATTCGCCCCGGCGACGTGCCTCCGCGCGCAAACAAAACACGCGCGCGAGCACCTTCGCTTCCAGATCCCACGGCGGTACTCCGGCAAGGAGGTTCGCCGCCTCCCCGGAGATCGTGCGATATCCGCGTATCAATCGGATCGCCATGACCCTCTGTGATGTAAGCAGCGCCCGAGCGGGCCGCCGCATCAGGTTCGGCGCCCACACAGGGGCGCCGTAGAGGGCCATGGACCGCACGACCCCGGCGTATAACCTCCGGCAGGAGGCGTTTGGCCCCCGAGGTTGGGTAGGAGGCGCTTAAGCGCCGCCCCCGTCCTTTCCAACTTAGGAGCCAAACGTCGGAAATGCTCCACGAAGTTCCACCGACTGTCGAGGACGAGTCCTAGGTACTTCATCGTCGTCTCGACGCCGATGGTAACTCCTCCCGCCGTTAATTGAGACTCACCCGGAGGTGGCGCGTTCCCGCGGCCATAAAAACACATGGCCTCGGACTTGTGGAGCGCCACCTCGAGTCCCAGTTGCCGGATTCTTTCAACGACTGTCGTAACCGCTCTCGCCGTTAAATTAGCCGCCGCCTGATGCGACCTCCCTTGAGCTACCACCAGTGTGTCGTCAGCGTAACAGACCACGCTGACGTTGTTCGGGAGGTCGGTGCGCAGCACCCAGTCATAGCCGATGTTCCACAGGAGCGGCCCCAAAACCGAACCCTGTGGAACACCGCGCGACGTCTCTCGTCGGTTCCACTCACCTCGGTGACCGGGGTAAATGACGGACCGTTCCGTCAGGTATGCCTCGATTACACGACGGAGATAGGTGGGCACCCGATGATATCGAAGTGCCTCCAAAATGCAGCTCCAGGGCAGGGAGTTGAAGGCATTGGCGATGTCCAAGGACACCGCCACTACGACCTTACCCCTGGACACTGCAGTCCCCGTCGTGAGGTCTCTTACACGCATGATGGCGTCCACCGTGGAACGCCCTCTGCGGAAGCCGAACTGGCCGACCGGCAGGTCCGGCCCAACATCCGACAGCTGCGCGACGAGGCGGTTCGAAATGATCCTTTCGAAAACTTTTCCCACCTCGTCGAGCAACACTATGGGCCGGTACGCAGATGGAGAGTCCGCAGGGCGCCCCGGCTTCTTCACTAGGACCAATTTACCCGCCTTCCACAATTGCGGGAACTGGCCCCTCTCCAAGCATGCGCTGTAGAGACCAATTAATCGAGGCTCGAGAGCCTCCGAGGCCAGGACCCACGCCTTGCCGTGCAGTCCGTCGGGTCCCGGGGCGGTGTTCTTGGCGCCCATCCGGCGCACCGCCGCTCTCAACTCGGCCTCGGTCACCTCCGAAACTGTGTCGCCGTCGTCTTCGCTGTGGCCCGCATAGGGCACCGCAGGGGGCGGAGTCATGGACGGAGGGGTGAAACCCCTCTGTAGTCGGGGGAACAAGGCGCCGACCACCTCCTAAACCCACCCTGGCAGCAGGAAGCGCTCTTTGATAAACCTGAACTTTTTAAACATCACAGCGATCTCCTAGTATTGATTAATTATCACACTATTGCACTAATATTATAAGTGCAGTCAATATCATACTAATATTGACTGCACGGTTGGTGCGGTGATTGGGCAACTGGCTGCGGCTCGACGTGACACGGGTTCGTTCCCGCACAAAACAACTCTTTGTGTAATCCACAAATTGTTGTTCCGGGTCTGTGTGTCATGTGTATGTGAACTTGTATGTTTGTAAACGTACCCACGACACAGAAAAAGAACCTAGTGGGGCAACATATTTAAAAAAATGTGATGTTTGTTTGGATGTTTGTCCGTCAATTACGCTGAATGATAAGATACTTTTTATCCCGATTAAATGCTCCCATGGGATAAACAGGAATCTTAAACTTGGGCTAATACCTAACTATTCTCTTGAGCATGATGTGTTAGCCTTTAATTGATTGTTACACTAGCACATACATAATGTATCTAAACCGATTTGTTGTAATATGATGTGTAAACAGTCGTTGGCTGACCTAAATAAATAAAAAAAATATTCTACGCAGAAGTCGCGAGAAACTCCTAGTACGAAATAAAGTAACAAAAAGTCTTTTCTCTATCAATTCTTATCTTAAACACATTATTTATTGTCCTAAGAAAAAATCCCCCTTTTCGCGTCACAAACAAAGATAAGCCATTCCTTATTAAAATTTTAAATATATATTTTAGTAACACAATTTGTCAGTTTGTCATTCGTTTTTCTAAATTAATTTGTATAAGAGGATGTGTTGCATTTTTCCATGATATACATATATTATTTAAGTGTGTTTCCATGTTTATTGTGACATTCTAGAATTATATGTTTATACTCATAAATTGGTCTAATTTATTTAATTAAAATTGAATACAATTAAAAAAACGTTTCATTTCGGTATCGTTGTTTAAAAAAAATACATATTTCGCTGTGGTTTCCCTTCTTGTCCCTGACTTTTTCCAATGATTTTTTGATTTTGTCTGTGTAATACAAACCTCGTTGGCCGAGTGGTCGCAAGTGCGACTCCCGGGTCGGGCAAAGTATTACTGGGTATCTTAAAAAAATTCTCAGTTGTAGCACGGAGTCCGGAAATGTGCCCGGTATATGGCAATAGGCTCACCCCCTATTACATGGGACTCATAACATAAATAGTGAAAAGTGGGTGTTACTTCTGTGTGCACCTCTGCCTACCCCTTCGGGGATAAAAACGGGATGTTATGTTATGTCATACAAACTTCGGCTAAAAATGTTTTATATCCAATTTTGTGTAATTGTTTAAAAGATAAGTGCTTACAATTATGCACATACAGTCATTTCACTGAATTATACTAACTACATATTATGTTTGCTCCTTCAACTTAAACTAAAACTTAGACAATTTTTTGCTACAGAGATGGATACGATTTTTTTTTGTTGGATTAGCCGGTAAACTAGCAGACGGATCACCTGATGGTAAGTAATCGGCGTCGCCCATGGACACCTGGAACACCAGAGGCATTACAAGTGCGTTACCGGCCTTCTGGATTAGGAATTTGAGGATTGTTGGGGATTCAGGGATTGGTGAAAGGTGTGTGTGTGTGGGGGGGGGTGTAATTGGGCCTACACAACGTTGTTTCACGTTAGTCTATTTCATTATACAAACAGTTGAAACAGTTGCAGGTTGCCTATACCTAGATACTCAATGAATAGATTCAATACTAGTTAGGCATGAGAGACAATGCTAGTTATAGTGCAGACATTTCTATACGTCCCTTAACGAAATAGGACGTGAAATGTTGTCTCTCCTAGTAATATTACAGAGATTTATGTATGTTTTGTTCAAAAACAATTGTTTCGCAATAAATAACGAGGCAATTTTAAAACGGAAACGAATTCCTCGTGAATACAACGAGACACAAATATAAATCTCCTAATAACAAATCATAGGGCCGGTATTAAGGGCAAGCCCCTTAATACCGGCTAATCCTAATTCCGTGTCGTATATCATATACCCCAATAAATCAACGTTCAGATCCCGCCGGACCGAAGCGTTTAATTTCAGGAAATTAAAAAAGTATCACCTCATAATTTGTCTGGATCACTGTAAACATGATTTTAACTGATATTTTGATGAACGGGGACTGTTATATATTAGTTTTTGTCGTAATATATGTTTTTGTTTTAAAGAGTTTTAGAGTTGACAGTATAATATCTTATGAACTGTGAAATACAGTCCATTTTTCCACTTTTATCACGAACTTTCGCCTATACTACATATTTGTACCACGGATGGGGCCCAATAGGGCTGATGCCGATTCGAAGCAGCGGAGAACTTAACGGGTTACCGAGGCTCCCGCTCGAACTGCAGGACTAGGAACGGTGTGGCTTTTAGTCAGTAAGATTAGGACACTCCCTCCTGCCTCACACAAGCGGGAGAAGTCATTGGATGATTTTCTCCCCTTAAATCCCTCCCCTCCCCTTAAACCCTCTCATGATGTGAAGGCTACACTTTTCAGGGCATATTGTCAATCTTTTTATACCTGCAGCCTATGGGTCGACTACACGCAGAGGGCTTACAGCGCCGAGCGCGAGTCCAATATAATAACGCGTACAGGGCACTGTTGGGGCTGCCTCGACACTGTAGCGCATCGGGGATGTTCGCTGATGCACGCATAGATGATTTCTACGCAATCATAAGAAAGCGTGTCGCCTCCCTGATGCAGCGAGTGGAGTGCGGGGCAGCGCCAACAGTCTTCTGATGACCGTGGCGGATAGGACTGATGGCCTTATGCTAAAACACTGGACGAAGACGCAAGTATTACCGACAAACCGTGCCCAGAAGTAGTGAAAGTCAGCAATATTGTTACTGTATTATCATTATATTACTTATGACAAATTATTTTAATTTTATATGATGAGGTTTGATGTACTAATACTAGTTTATAAGTTGTAGATGTCTTTACCATTCACGGGACCACAGGGTCCCGGTCATTTGGGAGGCGTACGAGGGCCCGAAGCCAACTGCGCAGAGGCCCTTTAGACAACTTTAATCTAAATGTAATGGAGACACAAACCGGCGACTATCCCTGTATGCACACTATGGAAATGCACCCAAGGACAGTCCCCGGTAGTGTAGGACTATTGTGAATAATGGAAAAAAAAACGTAGGGCTATGGATGGGTTGCTGTGGACTGGTAAATTGGGAACTATGGATGACTATGGCACCTGCCGAAACAATGTAATTTTTACATGTAAAAATGGCAGGCGGAGACTCGCCAACTCACCGACCGGGCCCCGGGAATGGTCGCTAGATATAGCAACAGAGGGGCAACGAGAATGTGAGTGGCTGAAGGGTTAAGAAACTACCACTGCTTTCTACTCAGATCATCTGCTCCAGCCGAAGCCTCCTGCATCCCTGGCCCACTCGCGACTTACGAATAGTTTCTTACCCTCCGAGCAGGATCACTGCTCTCGCGACTCCACTCTGGACGGCCAATGAAGGCAAGCCAGAGGTGGGAGACCTGTTCCTTGTCATCGTTCACTCCAGCCAGCCAATTAAGGCAAGCCGGAGAATAAGGAACGGTGACTTCTCCCTGGAGCACTCGGGATGATGGTAGCCCGCGGGATCGCTAACGCCCGTCACCTCGCCTCAAGGTGCCCTGCGGGCTTATTATTATTATTATAATAAAACAAATACTACATATGTATTAGTATGTATTAAACTGTCAAATACCAAGCGGTCACCGGTGACCGCAACCTATTGTTCTATAATTGTGTCTGCAAAACCGGTACTCGACGAGTTAATAAAGTATTTAACTAAGTGATTTATCTAAGTGTGGGAGAGCCATGCTTCAGCACGAATGGGTCGGCTCGACCGGAGTGATACCACGGCATCACAGAAGACCGACGTGAAACAACGCTTGCGTTGTGTTTCGTCATGTGAGTGAGTTTACCGGAGCCCCCCCCCCTGAATCCCCAACGATCCTCAAATTCCTAATCCCAAACAAAACGCCGATAACGCACTTGTACTTGTACGACAACTGGTGTATTTGGGCGCGACGCCGATTGCTTACCATCAGGTGTTTCGTCTGCTCGCTTACCGGCTTATTCCATGAAAAAAAAAAATAACGAAACAAACGGAAGAAACACCACAACATATCGTTTACATTATTATTTATAGTCTGTGTGTATTTGGAACCAAATGGAGATTGCTTTGCGTCTCCGTGACATCTCAGGGGATACGCGATTCATTTTGTATTTTTGAGCGAACAGTGCGTGGAATATATGATTAGATTGCGTTGTTCGGGTGAATGCCACATCGGTTTAGGTTTTTGAACCAGATGTATGCCAGATATGCGTGAAAATTATTGTCCCAACATTGTTCAGAGGTGGACTCTTACTTCGTTAGTCAAGTGCTGCTGTTGAATAAGAGGTCTTGGGCACGACTTCCAGTTAGTTATACACTGGTTTAATAGAAAGCGAATGAACTATACTGTTCAATCAAATAAAGAACGGGTTGCAACTTGAAAATATACATCACAGAAAAAGTTTCCAATCGGTGCAAGTCACTCTCGTACACCCGTGTGTACAAGAAACACGCGAGAGGATAAACATCGACGAGTCAGCCGACTAGTGACTATGAATAAACAAAATTCATTCCAAGTCAAAAAGATGTCCATTTTCAGTCAAAAATAAATATATGCAAATATTGGAATGGTCTAGTTTTCATTATTACCTATTGCTATTTTGGGTTGGCCTATTTCTTTCTGGACACATTGGGGTCAGTGTGAGGAGTTTAAAATTCGAAGTTGTCACGTTTTGCAGACCCTTCTCACAATACTTTTATATCAGTTTTGTGCTCAAATATTGGGAGAACTATATTCGGTATCTTTCTCAAAAGAGATAATTTTAGAATTATGGCATAAGGTCTAATATCCCATTGTATTATTTTTAGAACGGGTATGCTTTTCAAAATACTGGAAAAAGCCGACCCGTGATATTAAAAAAATATGTTACCATTTTTGGACGGATCAAACATTTTCTTCTTCATTTCGGTTAATATGCAGTCAAAAATAGTCCCGTATTTTTTTGCTGTTATTATGTATGTTAGATGTTTCTGAACGATGAACGTTTCTAAACGTAATCAGTGCGCCACCTATGGGAGTATGAGAGAAACCTTCTTGTTGGGTCTTGTGTCACGAACGGGATTGCGCACTCATATTAATGTGATTCTTAACTCATTATAAATATATATCTCCATGTATCTTGTTCCTAATAAAACTACATTACTTAATTGTGCATTCTTTATACTACGAGTAATAGCAGACATAACAACTGGCGACGAGGATCGTAACGGAATTCACATAAAAGTGAGACAGTGTAAAGTGCACCCGGCAAAATGCCGACATAACCTCACTTCTAACACATTCCATAACCTCTTACCTATGTTCCAAGGGTTCCAATTCCTGTGATGATAACCCGCTTCACACAATTCCTTTTTCCCGTCAAAATAAATACGAACAAAAATGGAAGGACAACTTACACAAGTGCTTTCACACATGATGGAAACGATGCGTGGCATGCAAGAACAACAAGTGAGATTGCAAATGGCGTTCGTGGAACAAGGTACCAAATCAATTAGTGGCATTACATTACAACCGTACGACGAGATAAATTAATCATTTTCGAGTTACATACAACGACTACAAAATTACATCACGTTAAAAGGCGTTACAAACGATAATATCAAACTACAAATATTTCTAAATTGCATTGGACCTAAGTATTATCAAGTACTAAAGAACTTAACTGCTCCGGGGACACCAGAGTCTAAATCTTACAACGAATTAGTGAAGATTTTGAGCAATCACATTGCACCTGAACCAGGTGAAGTGGCACAACAGCATAAATTTTGTCTAAGGACCCAGAATGAATATGAATCCATTGCCAACTACGTAGCAGGTTTAAAAGAGATCGGTGGGAAGTGTAATTTTGTTTGTAATAATTGTAAAAATACTACTTTTGAAACTCACCTTCGAGTTCAATTTATAAGAGGCTTAAGAAATTCAGAAATCAAAGAACGGCTTCTCCAAGAATCACCAGATGCGAAATTTGATGACCTTATAAAAATTGCATTGGCAATAGAGACATCCAAATCTGAAACTAAAGAAATGGGACAGGAAATACAACCAGATATAAAGAGAATATCATTAAATAAATACAAGAAAAATACAAATAACAAAACAACATACAAAAATAGTGCTGAAGGCAATGCAGATATCACGTGTTTTTGTTGCGGTAAAGCTAACCATACAGCTAGGCAGTGTAGACTGAAAGATAAACTGTTCTGCAAGAAATGTAAAATTAAAGGACACATACAATCAGTCTGTTTCAAAGAACAGAAGCAGGTAGAAATACAAAGTAATTCATCTGAATATGAAAGCGAAGAAGAAATATATGAAATACATAAGATTCCTGTAAAGAGTGGTCACTATACACGGAATGACAAATTTTATATAACGTTAATATTGAATGGAAGGGAACATAACCTAGAATTGGACACAGGGGCCGCTGTTACAACATGCTCTGCTGACTACTTTTACAAACATTTTCCAAAAATGAAATTAACCAGCACCCCTGTCAAGTTACGTACATACACAGGGGAAATAATGAAACCAATAGGAACTTGCAACTTAGCTATAAAATACAATAACAAAGAAACATACGGAAGAATATTTGTAATAAATAACCAAGTAGAACCTGTAGTTGGAAGGGAGTGGCTACGAGCACTTGATTTTCAATTCGAAATCAATTCTATTGCAGAAGAAAAGAATGATATTACAGAAAAAGAATTCAAAGTAAAATTACAAGATTTATTAGAAGAATACAAACAGTTATTTACAGAAGAAATTGGAAGAATAAAAAATTATCAAGCTTCATTCAAGTTAAAAGAGGGAACGGTACCAGTATTTTTAAAACCACGCCCCGTGCCATTCGCACTGAAAAGTCAAGTAGAAGAGGAAATAGACAGATTAGAAAAAGCAGGTATTTTGGAAAAAGTTACTTACGCGCAGTGGGGTACGCCAATTGTACCAGTAATGAAACAAAATGGAAAAGTTCGTTTATGTGCAGATTATAGAGCAACTTTAAATAAAAATATAGAAAACGACCATTATCCTATTCCAAGAATTGAAGAAATATTTGCAAAGCTTAGCGGTGGCAAATATTTTTGTACACTAGACATTAATCAAGCCTATTTACATATGTTGACTAGTGAAGAAACAGCTGAGATGCAGGCAGTCAGTACTTGCAAAGGCACCTATAAGGTTAAAAGACTAATGTTCGGTGTCAAGGTAGCACCCAATATCTGGCAACGCTACATGGATCAGACCCTACAAGGATTAGATGGTACAGCATGTTTTTTTGATGACATAGCCATACAAGGACATACATACATACAATTATTACAAAGAATGACATCCGTTTTTAAGAAATTACAAGAATGTGGTTTACATTTAAACAAAAAGAAATGTCAATTTTTCCAGAAATCTATTACTTACCTTGGACATACAATTGATGAAAATGGTTTACACCCTACAGGAGATAAAATACATGATATTAAAAGTAGTCCACGCCCTACAGACGTGTCATCATTACGTACATTCCTTGGAATGATAAATTATTATCAGCAGTTTATTCCAAATCTAGCATCGAAGTTAAACCCTCTTTACAAACTATTGGAGAAAAATACAAAATTCAATTGGTCAGAGGACTGTGACGAAATATTTAATAAATTGAAAGAAGAAATCTGTGGACAAAAAGTACTTACACCATTTCATGAGGACCTGCCAGTAACCCTCGCTACAGATGCATCTCCAACAGGATTTGGAGCTGTATTATCTCACATTATGCCGGACAAGTCTGAAAGACCGATAGCGTTTGCCTCAAGATCCCTAACCAAAGCTGAAAAGGGCTATAGCCAACTCGATAAAGAAGCAGCAGCACTAATATGGGGATTAAAGAAATTTTTTCAGTTCTGTTATGGAAGGAAAATAACAATAATTATTGACAACCAACCATTAGCAAGAATCCTACATCCTGAAAAAGCTACACCAGCAACTACAGCTATAAGACTTGTACATTATGCAAACTTCTTAGCAGGCTTTGACTATACCATTAAGCTCAGGAAAACAACAGAACATGCGAACGCGGACTACCTGTCACGACAAGCAAGTACAAAGGAAGTAAATAAAAACAACCTTACCGATGATGACGCATTCTACCTAAACCAAATATCAGAAATGCCAATAACACTACAAGAAATTAGGAAGGCTACAATGAAAGACCCTGACTTGCAAAAACTTTACTTGGAAATCCAATCAGGCAGAAGCGACCCGAAGAGACTTCACGAATTCTCACTACAAAACAACTGCATTTTTTATGGAATAAGAATAGTTATACCCAAAGAATTACAGCGAAAAATCTTAGATGAATTGCATACAGCCCATACTGGCATTGTGAAAATGAAGGCATTAGCTAGAAGCTATGTGTGGTGGAAGAATATTGACTCAGATATAGAGGGAATGGTAAAACAGTGTAAGAGATGTTGCCTACAACAGAAGAACCCTGTAAAAGTACCAATACACAGTTGGGAATATCCTAAAGAACCATGGAGCCGTATACATATTGATTATGGCGGACCATTTATGAATCAATATTTCCTTATTGTTGTAGATGCTTACACAAAATGGCTTGAAGTCATTCCAACTACATCAATCACATCTACCGCTACAGTAAACATTCTAAAGAAACTTTATACTACATTTGGGTTACCAGTTACTCAGGTATCTGATAATGGTAGACAATTTCGATCAGAAGAAATGCAAAGTTTCTTGAGAGAAAATGGTATTCAAGCTAAATTTACTGCACCATTTCATCCTTCTACTAATGGGCAGGCAGAAAGGTATGTTCAATCATTTAAAAAGAAACTAAAAGCTATGGCTAATGAAGAAGGACCCCTGCAAGAGAAAATTCAAAAGTTCCTGATGATGTATAGGAAGACACCAAACAATGCCACGGGTCTAAGCCCGGCAGAGATGATGTTTAAAAGATTGTATAGAACAAGGATTGATTTAGTAAAAAGGGAAGACAGGCAACGGAGCAAGAATGAAGATTTAATAGTAAACAAAGAGTTCAACATAGGAGACAAAGTACAAATTAGAATGTATGACAGTAATAAATGGAAAATTGGAAAAATTAGAAGCAGAAAAGGAAAACTTAACTATGAAGTGGAGGTAGACGGAAGAGTTCACCAAAGACATGTGGACCAAATTATAAAAACCTCGTGCATGACTTATAATGCGGAACCAGAGACTTATCGAGTTCACCATAAGAGTCACCAAGAAACCATACCTACGGAAAACCAACCTGAAGGCCAACTAGAGGCAAAGAAGAATGGACAACCGGGTCCAGTTAAAACGACAGAGATACACCCAGTACAAAGCCCCGCGAAACGGAACTCCGAAAGTCCTACGAAGGAGCAACAGTTGACCGACCAGCATAGAGAGCCAGAACCGGTGGAACTCCCACTATCATATAAGACAGCAGAAACACACCAGGAGACAATACCACGTCGCTCTGAGAGAATAAGAAGGAAGCCAGATCGACTGAACCTATAACGCAAGGAATAGTTAACGCAGGAGAGACTGTTAGATGTTTCTGAACGATGAACGTTTCTAAACGTAATCAGTGCGCCACCTATGGGAGTATGAGAGAAACCTTCTTGTTGGGTCTTGTGTCACGAACGGGATTGCGCACTCATATTAATGTGATTCTTAACTCATCATAAATATATATCTCCATGTATCTTGTTCCTAATAAAACTAGATTACTTAATTGTGCATTCTTTATACTACGAGTAATAGCAGACATAACAATGTACATTTTGATTATAACTATTATTTATTAAGATAGCTTTGGCGAGTCCCTTTTCGAAGAATGAGAGTTTCAAGCCTTTCATTCGTCGAACTGTTGGTAGACAGAGTTGTGCACATCGAGTTTTCATCCCATATGGTATCAGTCCCATATATCAGACATAATACGTATTTAGAGGTATATAATATATTAATCCATGACCCCAAGTAACCCCAAAGACAAATCATTAAAATCAAATTCCAATATCCATATTGAATGGATAGAAATATCAAAGTTTTTCGATATCATATTATGTATTATCGCCTCGGGGGATAAAATTTATTTGTTGATTTTATTATATTACACTTACAATTGCGCGTGATTTCGTTTGCCTGTTTTTTAATAATACATAATACCAATATCTTGAAGCCATATCACTTTATGTGAGGGAGCCATGCTTCGGCACGAATAGACCGGCTCGAGAGTGATATCAAGGCCTTACAGAAGGTGAGAAGTTTACCGCAGGCCCAATTACTCCTTCCCCAATCTTCCCAATCCCTGAATCTCCAAAAATTCTCAAATTCGTAATCTCCAAAAGGCCGGTAACGCCACTGGCATTTCAGGTGTCCTCGGACGACGCCGATTGCTTACCATCAGGTGATCCATTTGCTCGTTTATCGACTTAGACTTATGCTATAAAAAATGGTCTTCATTTCATGGATAATCGTGCATATTTAAGAATAAAACGCTCGTATTATAGCTCATTTCCATTTCTATGAATTTTACTAGCACATAAATAACATTTCATACAAAGTATAATGGTTTGACGTTACATTCCTTTCCGGTCGGGTATGTAGTGCATCTAGAATTAAATTAAATTAAAAATATCTTACCGAATGGAAACCAATTTTAGCTTGCTAGTCACACTTGGCGTAGTTTTAAGTCCAGTCTAGATTAGCCATTAATTCAGTAACAAACATTCGTACATATCTACCAGTCTTAGTACGTATAGGTTTATTCGCCACGTGTATGAGGGAGGACCTCTACCACATAGATCACGTGTCTAACACATCAATCAATGATTTCCCTGGACAGTTGAATGATTTTGACAGTTGAAAATGACCTAAGACAAGTTCAGTGATTTCATAATAGGGTAGATGCCTAATTTTTATTTTAATGTCCGTCTAGTAGATTATTTTATATCATCAGACACGTGTTTTTAATTTTCTTACAGAAACGAATACTTTCGACCATATATTGATTCGAAATGTCGTGCGACGTCACTTCTATGTAAACTTTGATTCGTTTTATCTAAGTATCATTTTATTATACAACAAAATAAAAAATACGTCTAATATATTTTCATTACCTAACTTACGGACTAAATCGATTTTTAATTTTCATACCCTGTCATCATCCCTATTGTCATGTATATTGTTATATGTTTGCTGATTGCATCACAATGTCAAGTAGAAAGAGCGGTGGAAGGCCTAAAGAGTTGCCGGGGCACCGGCTCGAAGAGCAGCAGAAGGAACGGGGTGGTTTTTAGTGCGTAAGAGTCTGATACTCCTTCTCGCCTAAACCAAGGCGGAAGAAGTCATTAGATTATTTTCCCCCGTCAATAAAAAGGTGGGTAGAGTATTCCTGAAAATCACTACATAGTATAAAACGAAGTCGCTATCAGCCATCTGTCTGTCCCTATGTATGCTTAGATCTTTAAAACTACGCAAATTTTGATGTGGTTTTTTCAATAGATATTCTTAAAGAATTATTATTATAAAAACATATTCTTAAGGAATTATTAAAAGATATTATTAATAGTGATTCTTAAGGAAAGTTAATATGTAGCATATTGCACCCGTGCAAAGCCGGGGCGGGTCCCTAGTGAATACTATTATAAAGCAGTCTGTTTCTCTGATTTACATCTATCACATGGTCATCGTCCGGCTACTGATGATGATGAAAATATACTATCGATATCACTATCGTTCAACAGTTTCATAATACAGTTACAAACATACATACTTCCAAACCTTCGACTTATATTATTAGCATAAATACAACTGTGTAAGATCTTAGACCTCCACACGGTATAACTCACGTGTCTAACGCCTATCATCGAGTGATTTCCCTGGATACTTTGTATCTAATTCAAATTCAACATGCGACCTGTATTTAGGATGATATTCTGAGGTGATATCTGATAACCTTATTAGTCTAGTGTTGCTTTTTATTTATTTTACATGACTGCCTCGTTGGCCGAGTGGACGCAAGTGCGACTGCCGGGCAAGCGGTCTCGGGTTCGATTTCCGGGTCAGGCAAAGTACTGTGTAATTGACTAAAGACTGAATGGACATGATGATTCTTGGGCTTGTTGTGGCTGCGTGTATGACGGTCAATTATAATTAACTTAATTTGTTTAACTTTGCTTGTGTGACATTCATAATTGATCATTACCTTTTTACATATTATTTTTAATTTGACATTACATTTTGGACTTCAATGGTATTAATAATTTTAATTTATTTGACATATTGTATTCAGTTTAACAACATTACAATTAATGAAACTCAATGTACCTAATTTTATTATATAATTTTTTATAACACATCTTTGCATGCCAAGTGAAGGTAAAATATTGAGAAACTATTTGTTAATACCTATATTATGTACCCATATTTGCAAACGATTAAATGAATTTGAATATTATTCAAAAATCTCTAGAAATAAACTCTTAGTAAACCATAAAAAGACCTAAGAAAATAACAGTATCTCATCTTGACAGCTGCAACCATAGTGGTGTACGCAACCATTAATTATAAAAATAACAGTTAATGGTTATAAACGTTATTTATAACAGTTTGTTAACAGTTGCGCTAGTTGATATATGTAGTTTTTATTGCAGTAAATTATATTAATGTACCTACTTGTAATCTTTATTGGATGTTTCGTAGATCGAAAGAAATCTACGTTTATCTTCTCGGTTGAGCGAAAATGGATTTAGGTTAGTGTCGCGTGTCTTTTTAATCTGTGGCTCATATTTCTTATTTGATTCGCTTAATGTCAAATGTTGGTTAGAGGGCGTTATAATAGCTTTTGGTAGAGTTGAGCTTTTTTTAAGTAGATGATCTTAATTAACTAAAATCGCGGGTTACTCACGTGAATATACTGGGAAAAGCTCTACTAGTTTCGAACCACAGAGGGGTTCTTCTTCATGAGCAGCGTGCGTGGTCGCGGCGACGTTGCGCAGCTCACTGATTTTAGTTAATTCAGTATGTCTCACGATAGTTATTATAAAAAGATGATCTTAATGTTTTTTATGACATTAAATAACTAACTTAGATTAAAGAAAGTCATAAGAATGTCTATAGTAATTAGTCTCATCTGGTGGTATGGTATGGTCAACCACCTCGGTCACCACGGCTTATCGTGCAGCTGAAGCGCAGGCCTGTCATATTATATCGGTCGTGCTCTTGTCATCGCGTCGTCTTTAAACTTGTAACATAAATGACGGATAGTAGGTTTGCATAACCGACCGTCCCTCGGAGAATAGTAGGTGTGAAGTTATGTACTACTTAAAGGTCACTATTTCTAATTCATCCCAACGGAGACAAGTTAGTAAGTCACGTACCCGAGTCACCGATCAGTTTACCTAATTTTCACTGAGAATATTTACAAACTGTATTACGTATGAACATTATTGAACGCCAGAATTAAATTTGTATAGTCCAATTTTAGTCACTTTCGGTACGAGACCAACTTAAGTATCCCATACTGCTAATAGATTATTTATCAATAAGGACCTACCAAACGCAAGCTTAGTCACGATTTATTCAGAATATTTGAAAAGTAAAAGATTTCGTAACTCTTATTCTCGATAAATTACTCCCACCCCTTCCCCAATCTCCCCAATCCCTCAATTCCCAACGATCATCAAACTCCTAATCCCCAAAAAGCTGGTAACGCACTTGTAACGCCTTTGGTGTTCTAGGCGTCCATGGGCGACGCCGATTGCTTACCATCAGGTGATCCGTCTGCTCGTTTACCGGCTTATGTCATAAAAAGAACCAAGTGAGCCAATTCATGACCGTTTGCAGTCGCACTTCCAATTTACGCCAGTTCCACCAGCGACACGGTCAGGCAATCTACATTACGCAATCAAAATTAAATAAAACAGTCGCCATAACATTAAAGTTGGCTAATAAAAAATGGCGGCTGACAGTTGACAGATTTATCTTCATGAAATTACCCATAAAACTCCATAAACAAATCAAATAAGATTTTGTTACGAAATTCGGTCAGTGAACTGAACTTCGGTTTGTAATAAACAAACTCGCTTTCAATCAAAGCTGGGATATAAGGAAGCGATCCATCTTACGCAAATAAAGCAGTAACTTCGATTTATTTATTTTATTATTCTCATTATGCGTTGTCTAATGAGTATATGCTTTTTGTTACACAATAATTATACCACAAAAAGTGTTTCCCTCCATGATATTGGCATTTTGTTTGCTATTTCGAAACAGTAACATTTGGTTTTAGACTAGCCCTCATTGAAAATATGGCAATAGGCTCACCCCCTATTACATGGTGACTCATAACATAAATAGTGAAAAGTGGGTGTTACATTGTACAGTGGCATAATGTACACCTCTGCCTACCCCTTCGAAAAAGAAATGCGAAGAAGAAATTAAAAGGCGTGATGTTATGTTTTGTTTTTTAATGTTCTCATTGAAAATTACAAAATAATATTCAATTTTTTATTTGCATCCTGTTAAGAATTGTTGGATGCCGACATAACCCAAACGTACGTCTTGTGTTTTCCTTTTACCCACTCGATTGCATACCGCGCGAATGGAAGATCAGCCTAACGCTTATTTATACGCCCTTTGAAGATTGTCCAAACGTTGTATATATGTGTCACAATATTTGCATTCCTTGAAGTTTGATATCGTTTATGTTTGTATGTGCTGAGTGCTTGTGGTAAGCTTTTATCTTTAAGCCATTAATAGAACGCATCATTGTCACTGTGAAGATTGTTTTTCTTAACACTTTTGCCTCACAGTGATATCGAATTAAAATAGAAGAATATGGATATTATAAGGTTTTTCTATTTTCAAAGTCTGTCCGGGATTCTTTCTTGTGTACCTTAATAAACTCTTCTCTTATTACAATGGAATTATAATATTATGATCTGTAAAACGGAAAAGTACATCTTATTAGGTGTGTGCACACCGGTATTTGTTATTCTTTTTTTTTAAAAAACGTTGCACCTCACTAGGATTTTGTCCTGTGTCGTGGGTGCGTTTACAAACATACAAGTTCACATACACAGGACACCCAGACCTGGAACAACAAATTGTGGATCACACAAAGAGTTGTTTCGTGCGGGAATCGAACCAGCCATCGCGGCAACCGTGCAGTCATTTTAAACTGTCAAACACCGAGCGGTCACCGGTGATCGCAACCTTTTTTATTTTATTTATTTAACTTTATGCAACAAAAGTACATAGGCGGGCTTAATGCCATGGGCATTCTTACTAGCCAACCTTTAGGTGATGCAGTGAGAGCGTGGTCGGTGCAATAAGTTGACAACTATATCTAATATAATTTTTAAAATGACAGTATACATACAACGGTCTATTGTAAATATAAATATTTTATTAATATAGATCAATATATATATAAATAAATAAGTATATATGTATATATATATGTGCAATCAAATATTCAAACATAAAAGAGATAGGTTATGAAGACTCTACCAACTTTCCACCTATAGTTCTTTAATTATGTCTATAATGACAGTACTCAACGAGTTAAAGTCAAGTTTACGCTTGATGACTGAAAACCGTGATGATATGATTCAACGACTTCTCAAATACAACTCTTCATGTCCTCAGGGAAATAAATCTCCTAAATGAATAAAGTAAATATATACCTATGGAACCTGTCACCTTGTTTGTCTAGATAACTCAGTGACACTACTGTAGGCCAATCTGACCCTTCAGCTTTGTCAGGAGTACGAGTAAATAGGAGATATGGAACGTGAACACCGATTGTGGAAAGGAAGATGATATGGCATTTTAGTAGTAAATGTAGCTTTTGTTTATACATAGTATGCCTGCCTCGTTGGCCGAGTGGTCGCAAGTGCGACTGCCGGGCAAGGGGTCTCGGTCTCGATCCCCGGGTTGGGCAAAATATTACTGCAGTTTTAAAAATTCTCAGTAGTAGCATGGAGTCTGGAATTGTGACCGGTCCGGTATAGGCTCATCCCCTATTGTCTATTATCCCTATACAGTGGCATAAAGTGCACCTCTGCCTAACCCTTCGGGGATAAAAGGTGTGATGTTATGTTATGTTTTTTATATTCTGAAGTTGTCATCATCATTGTCCTATGTGTGGTGTAAGTGAAGTGAGACACTTTGAACCTACACTTCTCCAAACACCTGTCAGAATAAATTATGGATGATATTTATCAATTTATAGAAATATTATTCCCAGAAGAAACCACATTACAAAAATGTGCAGAGGTGGTTTTCTTCTGGACTCATACTTATGAGTTGCAGTCTGATGAGTTATGTTCCTGCCACCGACAGAGGGTGCAAATGGAAACTGTAATCATTTTACTACATTTGTTATAATTAGTTTTACATGGTAACTCTTAAAATCAAACTAACCTAAAAGCGAATGCGTTCGATGTTGGAACATGTCTTGAAATTATTTCGAAAGAAGGTTTTCAATAAAACCTATTGAGGTTAAATTTAGTGGGGTGATTGATGATGCAGCGATTCGCAGCTGTATACGAGGCGGGGACAGGAGGAGAGGACTCAGCAGTTTGGATGTTGCAATACTCCGTAGAACCTACGAATCTTCGTCTCATCAAATTAGGTGATTACACCTACACCTCAGGACATTAGTCCTAATTCAGCAGATCTGGGCCTCTGATCGTGATACCAATACGTAACAAATTTATTTATTTATTTATTTAAGGCACATCAACAGTATACATATTATACACTAGCCATAACACAGTTGAATACAAAATTAAAAATTCTGATATGCATACCAGTGACAGATGTACACAACACTCACGGGATCATAAATTCCATGTACAATTATATTAGTAAAGACAAAAAAAAAGCAAACAAAAATAAAATAATAATAATAATTAAAGCAATCTAACACTACTTAAATGTTTTAACTACCATCTTCCTAAATACGTGAAGCGAATCGTGAAAGATGTCCAAGTCATCCGAGTCCCCGCAACGGTCGTTGTATTCTGAGCATATTCGTCGTAGTGGTGAGTTTTGAGCTACATTAGTGCGACAAAGAGGAACACGAAATGTTCGAGTCACTGGGTGTCTCGGGACTCTCCGTGGTACCGAGAGGGTGATGCAATTAACAAGTTCATTGCAATCTATATTACCATTGATGACCTTGTGTAGGAAAGTTAGGTCATGTATTTTGCGACGATGGTGTAGTGTGTCCATTTTGAAATATTGTAGTCTCTGGCCAACAAATTTTATACCAATCCCCTAACTTCAATAGCTTCACGCCATACCACATCCAACCTTTCGTAAATCGCAGTAAGTATCAAATCATGATCCGATATTTGCGTACTTGTCGAACCCGTCTTGGATTGAAGGACTGTTTGCATTGTGTTAGCGTTTGACCTTCGTCCATCGATCCGCGAGGCCATGTCCTTCGGATACGACAGATATTTGTGTCAATAGTTCTTCTATCCTTTGCTTTTGATTGTTGCTTTTTTTAAAAGAATTCCACGATTGAATTGTTGTAGGGATTTAGGGAGGGATAGCTTTATTGGCTCAGTCCGAGTGGCGTTTTTATTTTCTTTTATCATGCTTACTTACTATGTATAATTGATGTAAGACGAGATCCAATGTAAAGATGTGGGCTCTATTCTTGATTTGGAAAAATTGCTGTTTCGAAATCGTTTCGTGTATGAGAATAGATTTACACAATTACGTCACTTGTCGCAGGACAAATTTTCTAGTTAGACTAAAAGTGCTGATGCTAATTTTTTCTAATCACAATTTTAGCATATTGTCTGCTATTTGTCAAAATCCCATGAATGTGATAGCTTTTCAGCGAGTTGTGGAAGACAGATGACAGTTTACTATATTCATATCAGCTACAAGATACCTTCTAATCGGCCGGTTATAAATGACAGTTGCTCCATGGAAAATACTGAAATCCGGTTAAATCTAGTTCAGACTTAGTACATTAATACTAACCCCAACCTAGTTAGAAAAGGTTAGGAGAAAGAAGGTTGACGTCATAAATAACAGAACGCTATCCAGTTCAAAATGAACATGAATCAGTTGTGAAAACAAAGGTATATGTGGCGGTTGTGACCTTTATTAGTTTGCTGAGAATAGTTTAAAAATAGTAGCCAGTTGAATGAAAAACTATTAAATATGACCCAGTTGTAGGGCAAGCGTCAATGCTGTGTTTGAGTGAATATGGGAGTATAATGGGAACTTTGCAAGTTGAAAGTGGAGACTACAGCTTAAATTATTGGAGATTGTTTTTTTTATTTTTTTTAAGGGGGGATAATCATCGAATGACTGCTACCGCCTGGGTGAGGCGGGAGGGAGTGTCAGACTCTTACTGACTAAAAACCACCCCGTTCCTTCTGCTGCACGTCGAGCCGGAGCCCCGGTTACCCGTTAGGTTCTCCGCGACAAATGATCGGAGATAGGTTGTTGCTGCACAATGCGTTGTGATAAATGGAGCAACAATTTATGTGATCAACAAGTTATTGTTCAAGTTTTCATTCACGATACAGGACAATTCTGGTGTTATAAAGACAAATGCGTAAGTTCTATTAGTGCCACTTCACATTCGATGCAGTGGGGGAGAAGCGCCGTACTTCATTTCTAAAAAATGACTAGCAAACAAAATGCCGATATCATAGAGAGGAATACTTTATTGTGATATCGATAATTACTGTATTACTGGGTTTTTAATTCTCAGTAGTAGCATGGAGTCTAGAATTGTGCCCGGTATAGCTGCTCCAGAAGTCGCCTAAGTCTAAAAGAGCTAGCATTTTAAACTTCTTGATTGGATATAGATTCCGGTTTACGAAAGTTGCAGTAATTAGTACCTAATGTGTGATGGTCTTGTCCTTTTTATCTAGCATGTCTAAAAAATAATTGCTTGTCAGTCAAACGATCGTCGAATAAGACTACGGACTCGGTCGGCGCGGTGGTTGGGCAACTGGCTGCCGCGCAACGTGTCGCGGGTTCCACTCTTTGTGTGATCCACAGATTGTTGTTTCTGGGTGTCATGTGTATGTGAACTTGTATTGTTTGTAAACGCATTCACTATACAGGAGACAATCCTAGAATGGGGAAACGTTTGTTTTTTAAAAAAAGGTCACGAGGTCTCTGGTCAAATTTCTAGAGTCCCAAGTGCATATCAAATTTTGAACATTCTTCATAGGATCTTGCTAAAATTGTAACCGTATGTATGATCTAGATTTGTTCCACATTACGTGGCATTTATAACAAAACCGACTAGACTAGACTAAGGCGGTAATTATAACTACGTCTATTGTGAGAGGAGCTCTTGTTTTATTCATAAACTGCTATTAAGGAAACGTTCCAAGTCATTTAGCCAGTGATTAGCAGATCATCAAATACCTACCTTTCAGAACATATAAGGAAAACACTAATTGGAACTATTTTGAACCTTATGCCTCTGAGTTTAGAGTTCATACGTTTATTTGTGAAATGTTGGAGTTCGTTTGTTGTAACTGCAAGTGTGATATTTTTGTTAAATGTTGGCTGTTGTGTACGTATCATTTAGATGGTTTGGTTATAGGGAGTGAGGCTATTTTTTTAAAAACTTAGCGTGCGTTTACAAACTTACAAGTTCACATACACATTACACCCAGACCCGAAACAACAATTTTTGAATCACAAAAAGACTTGCTCCATGCTGGAATCGAACTCGCTACACGTTGCGCGGCAGCTGGTTGCCCAGTCACCGCACATACTGTGCAGTCTAAAAATTACGAGTTACTCAGCTCTACTAGTTTCGAGTCACAGAGGGGTTATTTTTTATTTATTTATTTATTTATTTATTAAGAGTTACCAACATTTGATTACACAACTACAGTAAGCATAATACAAGCAAGCAAAGAAGAATGATGTGCCTATGTGTAACAAACAATTACAGGTAACCACAACATTTACTGGTGCAAATATGTGTATATAAAAAAAAAGTTCTTAATTACTATCCTTAAATCTAGTTCTAACACAAAATACTAAACCATATAGGTACATAATCCACTATCTGTGTAGATTGGATAATATGCATTTATGCACGCTGGAACGGAACCGACCAAGCGAGTCCAAGTGAACATCTGTGGAATCAGAGTATTTATTCAGGGCGTGACTCAGACGTGGTATGGGTGAGTTTGCACCAAGCACTGTTCTACGACGCGGTGGGTATAAAGGGGTTATCTGTTTACGAGGGTAACAAAAAGGAACTCTATAATTTACCTTGCTCAAGAGCTGTGGACAGTCTACACCATTGTTTAAAATCTTATACATAAAGATACAATCGGAGAGTTCTCTGCGATCAGATAAAGAGACCATCCCGAAATGTGACAGTTTGTTCAAGTAAGAAGATTTTTTGTCTATCTTGTTCTCCCTGCGTAACAAATGCCATAAGAACCTCTTCTGAATGCGTTCTAATCGAAGGGAATGTACCGCATAATGTGGCCTCCACACTACACTGCAATAATCTAAGATACTTCGCACAAGACTATTATACAGCATGATTTTCAGCCCAACATCGCGAAAGACTTTACAGTTTCTTATCACGAAACTCAACATTCGGGAAGATCTCCCCACAATGTTTTCCAGGTGAGGGAGGAAAGTCAACCTTTTATCAAACCAAACTCCGAGGTCCCTAATTTGGTCTACTGCCTGAATTCTGTCACCTCCTATGAAATAATCAAAGCCTATTATTTCGCTTTTTCTAGAAAATTTAACATGAAAACATTTTTTTCCGTTCAAATCCATACCATTACAATAGCACCATTTAGTCAATCTACAGAGATCGCTCTGAAGGAGCGTGGCATCCTTTTCTGATTCTATTATCCTCCCCAACTTTAAGTCGTCAGCATACATAAAGCTCTCAGAGAATTGGAAACATGTCGGCAAATCATTTATAAACACGTTAAAAAGTATTGGACCCAGATGGGAACCCTGTGGCACCCCAGATGTAACTTTCCAATTGCTAGATCGGAAGCCATTGACAACGACAAAAGAAGAACGCTCTGCAAGATATGATTGCACCCATTCCAGCGAGGCACCCGCTAACCCGTATGTGCAAAGCTTCTGCACCAGCAACCGATGTGGGACGCGGTCGAAAGCCTTACTAAAGTCCGTATAAACCACATCGTATTGTTTGTTAGAGTCCATAGCTTCAGTCGCCATCTCAGTGAACGCGACTAGATTGGTACAGGTTGATCTTTTTTTAACAAATCCATGTTGGCTACTACTAATATACCTACTAAAGTGACTTTGAATGTAAGGGCACACCAGAGCTTCAAATATTTTTCTTAATAATAATAATAAATAATAATAATGAATACTTTATAGTAGGGTACTTTTTAAGGTAGGAGGGGTTCTTCCTCATGAGGAGTGTGCGCGGTCGCGGCGATGTTGTGCAACCTAACTGTGAGGCCATTGTTAATACCTCAGAACCATTTCTATATGCAGTACTAACATACCTATATAAAAATGTCTACAATACTATCCTTTACCTTCCGTGAATGAACCACGACACCTTGTTCAGAAAAAAAAACCGACTTCAATACCCTCTTTTTTTAAAGTCGTTTAATTAATATACTAAAACCTTCTCCTACCACTTTTGTGTAAACCGCATCAAAATCGATTCAGCCAATCGCGAAATAATCGGGCACAAACATACAGACGTAAGTACGGCCAAAGGTCAAAAGTCCACTGCCACCGTAAGACTACTATCGGTTGCGCTGCAGCACTTAGACACACATGCACACGCATATTTGTATCCGTGTGTGTACGCGTGCGTGTGTTTATGCGTACGCACGCGTTTTTGTGCACATTAATATGAAATTACTTACGCATTGCCGTGTGAACATCACTCACGGTGGCATTGGACTTTTGACCCTTGACTGTACATACAGGTTAAACTAAGAACCTTCATTTTGTTTTGAAGTCGATTAAATGGTTTTCATGTCATAAACCAGGGCTGTCCAAACAAAGGTCCGCGGGCCACATGGGCCCTGCGGCTTGTTTTCATGTGGCCTGCGACACATCTTCATCTTATTCTCAACATTCTTTTATTCTCAACATCTTCATCTTATGTGCAACAACAATAATAAAAATTCAGTGTATGGTTTGTCTACAAGTTTAGTCTGTGAGTAAAGAATTCAATGTTAAGTTTTTATTAGAAATTTAATTAGCCCGCAATGGCATATAGTTTGGACAGCCCTGTCATAAACAGTAGGTACGACATCTCAATTCCATTTTATATGACTTAATTCAATTGTACCTGTTATGTATAATGTAAGGAACGTGCTGCCATCTACCCACGCTGTTTCTGCGCTATATTTGGCCAAATCGTGATATAATATGTATATTCGTGTTACCAAGTATACAGATTTCGTTTCTGAAATACAGTGATATAGGAAGATTGGCAACAACCCACCGTCCTTACCATTTTATTCCAGGATCATGGGTCTCTTCTACATAAGGTCCTATAGATAAAAAGAGAAAATCTAGAACTAGAGTTAAAAATGTCAAACATTATTGTCATCGACAGCGTACTGCCAGATTATAAGACTTCTCTATAAAGCAATCGGCGCCGCCTATGGACTCACACAACACCAGAGGCGTTACAAGTGCGTTGCCGGCCTTATGGTGATTAGGAATTTGAGGATTGTTGGATTCAGGGATTGGCGAGATTGGGGGTAATTGGGCCTTTGGTAACCTCACTCACACGACGAACCACAACCCAAGCGTTGTTTCACGTCGGTTTTCTGTGAGGCCGTGGTATCACTCCGTCGAGCCGGTCAATTTATGCCGAGCTGACTCTCCCACACTTAAAACGACTATGTTCTATTCATTTCCAAGCGTGCCTGTCCATAATATTCTCTCGTATATTTAGGCCAGTACTGGGTGTGGGCGAAGAAACATATCATTTCGTTAAGACAACATTACTGGGTTGCAGCGCTGCGCTGTGCGTGTCTTTAGAAATGTCACCCTATAAGGAAACAAAGGAAAATCGCTCTTGTTTAGTTTGGATTAGAGCATGTTATTATATGTTATTAGGTTATCGTGAAGTGGCAATATAAAATCATAACTCTCCTTTGACGCTGCGAAGGGTTAGAAGTGCACATTTATCAATTTAATGTCAAAATACTGAAACGCTACTCAATTTTAAGTCGTGCTTAAGTATTGTTCTATCTCTACAAATTCTTTGTAAAATGACAGAGATGGCACGATATTTGAGCACGACTTAAAATTGAGTAACGTTTCAGTATTCCGGCATAAGTGTCGAAAACTGATTTTCTTTTTTCGACAGTTCGATTAACCGTGCGGCGGTATTATTGTTCGTACACAAAACTGCGATGGGATGCGATGCGAATTGCAGCGATGCGATTTCGTGCGAGAAGGCAGGTGACCATTCCTTCGACGACCGTCAACCGTACTAAACGTATTTTGAATTAATGACAAGGTCGTGACATGGATCGTAAAAAGAATAAAGAAGATTTTGGGAAGATAAGATTTTATTGCGCGATGCGAATCAATTCACAAGTTCTTGCGACGCGTATATGGAGTTCGCTTCGCACATTTTTGCAATGCGACGTCGCATCGCTATTGTTCGAGCTTTTGATAATGTACTATGAGTTCGTATGCGCTTTCGAAGTTTGCTTTTTGCAATAGTTCATCAGTTATTTTTTGTTTTAAACATTTTATTTCTTTGTAAAACTATTCTATTGCCAAGACAGAACCATTTTACTTCGAGATGAAAACAAAATAGATTTCACGGTGATAAGTATCTATCAGTAAATATAAATACAAAATCTCAATCACCAAATTGCTCCATTCTTCTTTACAAGAAAATTGTTTTAACATCTTGGTCCTCCATATCCCTTCAACTTGACTTAATTCTCTGTATCTCTCTCCTAAATGTTATCCCTCACTGCATCAGTGTGAGTGTCACATGTAACCACTACGTGAGATTAATGATCCTTCCCCCAGTGCCTCCTTGAATGCTTATTCTGACAATACATGTTATTGTTACCTATATTTTTTACGTCTTTCCAAAACGCCCTACAATAGTATTTTCTCCGGTGCCATGGGTACGCTTAGAAACACACAATTTCATATGTACATGAATCACACATAGAATTGGGATGATGATGGGGTATGAAAATTCAAAAATATAATTATAATCCGCAAGTTAGGTAATAAAAAATATTAGACACTATTTTTTTTATTTTGTCGTATAATTAAACAATACTTAGATAAAACGAATCAAAGTTTAGGAGTGGGGCTAAAACGTCATTTCTACGTATAGAGGTAGAATGTACAATGTACATAGAAGTGACGTCACGTGACATTTCAAATCAATATATCGTTTAGAGTATTCGTATCTGCAAGAAAATTAAAAATACGTATCTAATGATTTAAAATACTCTACCAGGCGGACATTAAAATAAAAATTAGGCATCTACCCTATTGTTCCGTGCGGAAATCAAACCTGCCGTATGTTACGCTGCAACTGCTCGTCTAGATATTGCGCAAACCGAAAACCACCAACTTAGACAGAAAAGAACAGATCCGGAAAGATATTATAGACACGTGGTGACACAACCTCATTATATCCCATTTCTTATAGAGGTACTATTATATAAAGCGGAATAGTTTGTTTTCTTGTTTATTTGTTTGAACGAGCTAATCTCCGTAACTATAAGTCTGATTTGAATAATTCTTTCTGTGTTGCATAGCGCATTTATCAAGGATGGCTATAGGCTATAAAACATCACGCTACGACCAATAGGAGCTGAGCAGAGCATGTGAAACCGCGCACAAGTAGCTAGTCTAACAAGAAAATTAATCCAGATAAAACCATGAACAATTTCCCGACAAACTTCGAACAACAAACAAAATAACCCTTTTCAATTATCCATAATGACATAAACGCAACTACTTATTGTAAGCGGTGTTAATCGTTGAGCAACGTATTGTGTCCTGATATCATTGAATCTCTGTGCGTGCTCCACTTTATAGTTGGGGGATTTTACTGTTTGAACCAAGTTATTCCGATACACGTCTGTAAAGCTTAATTTTGGTAATGAAGGTATTTCATATTGATGCTTTGTTGATCGAGTGGTTATACTGCGTTAAGGGATCTGAGGCCTTAGTACAAGTTTGTTTTACGTTGATAGTAATCGATACGAGACCGCGTTTGGCCATTTCAATGGTCAGCTGTAATGAACAAAAATTTAAGTGTCGGCACGAATGGGCCAGCTCCACCGGATTGATCCCACGGCCGAGTAGAACGCCGACGTGAAGCAACGCTTTCGTTGTATTTCGTCGCGTGAGTGAGGTTACCGGACGCCCAATCCTCCCTCCACACTCTCTCATCTCCCCAATCTCTAAATCCTTAACAATCCTCAAACTCCTAATCTCCAAATAGCCGGTAACGCACTTGTAACGCCTCTGGTGTTCAATGTGTCCATGGGTGACGCCGATTGCTTACCATCAGGTGATCCGTTTGCTCGTTTACCGGCTTATACTATAAAAATATTACTTTTGATGTAAAACAAACTCGTACAAGGCTTCTGAGATACTATTTTTGGTTCAGGATAAAAAAAAATATATTTGGTTTTATATTTTCAAAATTATCAGTATTGACTTGTATCTCTCTATTACATAGAATTATCGTGCTTGTCCCTGGGCCTTGCGGAAAAATTACAGAGTTTTTGCGAATTCTCTTTAATAAATCTTTATCGTATCTCTACAACGAGATACTATTAGCTT
Organism: Spodoptera picta; assembly: GCA_038387885.1. Lineage (NCBI taxonomy): Eukaryota > Metazoa > Arthropoda > Insecta > Lepidoptera > Noctuidae > Spodoptera > Spodoptera picta. The sequence goes on along the minus strand of JAZHFQ010000428.1, from coordinate 145,840 downwards.
CGTTTCAAGAATGATAAACACATTTTATTGTGTTTTTGACTTCCTAGCTGTTGTTGGTCTTAATTCATAAACATTTTGACTTTGAATTGCCTGACTGAAAACTGAATTGGATTGACAGACATGTATGCTAATAGTGTTTTAAACATAAGTGTCTGTATTGTCTATTTGAATAAAAGCTTTCAATTTGAATTTTATGTGTAAACTGTACAATGTCCAAACGACACAAAATTCCTTCCATGTCAACCGAGTATAAGCCCAGAATACGCCTGTTCCAAGTAATGGAATCGAGAAGCCGACCAGATATATTAAAATGCTTGTCATCCGCCCCGACATGTATGTCACCGGACGACCCAACACAGCTGCTACCACAAAAAACACTAATGTACATCATAGAATACGCGTTTTGTACGAACATTGCTTCTAAGCTTACATACATAGACGGCAATGTATCCTTCACATATGTTAAACGAACGTTGACGAAGATGAATTAATTTTTCTTTTTGGATCGTATTTTTATGGCGAAAAAATTGTCTGAAGTGTTACGAATTAATGTGTTTTAGTTCAAGGGCTTAAGTATTTTGGGAATTGGCAAGTGTTATTATGTTTGATGAACAGTTTTTGACGTAGTTAATGAAAGATGGATGAAAATTCTTGACATGTGGATGTAAAAGGAGCGCCGAGTTCTAAAAGGGCTCTTTAAACGGGGCTGTTGAGGCCTCTTTGCTTTGTGTTTACTTCAGTTTATGATGAACTAGCAGCCCGTCCCGGCTTCGCACGAGGTAGACAATTATTTATTTTTGGAAATTTGGACTGTTGTAGTGACATAACTACAATAGTTGGACACATGTTACCACAGAGTTTTTTGTAGACATCATGATGTTCTTCAATATTGTTGTACATTATTTTGTTCTATCGCTAATAGTTTCGTCAGCGCATTCGACGAAAGACATTTTAAGACTCACCTTCAGTTACATTGTTCAAATTTTACCAAGGATTCCTAATTTTTTTCAAAATGAAATGTAGCCTATGTCAAATTGGAAGAATGTAGCGTTCTATTGGTGAAAGAATTTTTTAAATCGGCCCAGTTTATTTGAGCCTATTCATTACAAACATACAAAAATACAAATCTTTCCTCTTTATAATATTAGTATAGAAGTATAGATATAGGTGAACGTCTATTTAGGCTATTTAATGGATGGATATTATACATTGGTTATCTTGAGAAATCCAATCAGTTCCAAGGTCATTTTACCTATAATTAATTGTTATACCTACTATCGGTAGATGGAGCTACTGTATTTTCCAAGCTCATCGCTATTGATTAAGCACGTTACTTATGACGTCTTCTCTTTGGTCCGCTAAGTATTAGTAGATTTTAGATCTTATTATATTTACCATCACATAGGTAAAGGTCAGAACAGCTATAAGTAACCATAACCTATGGAGTTTCTTGCTCGATGTTCTCCATAGGAATCTACACCTTGAAATGGCCGCGGAGGACTTAACGGGTTGCCGGGGCTCCGGCTCGAAGGGCGGGAATAGGAACGGGGTGATTTTTAGTCAGTAAGAGTCTGACACTAAGGCGGGAGAAGCCCTTCGATTATTTTCCCCCTTAAAAAAACACCTTGGAATAAGCAAATAGCTTTACTTTAAATTTGTCGTTCGTTGACATTCATAAGTGGCTTTCTGGTCTAATTGAAATAAATGATTTTGACTTTGACTTTGACCATAAAATTATACTTTTTCATGAAAACTTGGCGGACTTTTTATAAGATTTCCTCTCTAGCGAATAGGCGAAATGACATAGGACTATGTTTATAATCTAAGTCGTATATCTAACAGTATGTTATAAAATGGAACTAGTATCATATAACACTAACGTCATAGTAAGCTTGCGTCAAACTGAAAATTGAATCTTTACGATGCACGGTGACGCATGCAGTGTATAGTCGCCTAGATGAGTTTCATAAAACACTGTATTGAAGTTTGTTGCATTTTATCTTCACTACATAGCATAAAACAAAGTCGCTTTCTCTGTCCCTATGTTCCTTTGTATGCTTAAATCTTTGAAACTACGCAACGGATTTTGATGCGGTTTTTTTTAATAGATAGGGTGATTCAAAAGGAAGGTTCATATGTATAATACATGCATATTGCACCCGTGTGAAGCCGGGGCGGGTCGCTAGTAAAGTATAAATTGGTTTTTGAAAATGTTTTAGGTGACATCGTGTTTAGTGTTACTACACTTACTGAAGTAGGTGATATGAAGTAAAAAATAAGTACGCCAATTTCACAAGTGTATGTACTATAAAGTTTAAATAACATAAAATATGAGTCTAAAAATTTAAATTTAGGTTTTCAATCTAATTGAATTGGGATGATGACAGGGTATGAAAATTAAAAATATAATTAGTCCGTAAGTTAGGTAATACAAAAACATGTATTTTTTATTTTCTCGTATAATAAAACAATACTTAGATAAAACGAATCAATGTTTAGGAGTGGGGGATAAAACGTCATTTCTACGTATATAATGTATAGAAGTGACGTCACGCGGCATTTCAAATCAATATATCGTCGAAAGTATTTGTTTCTGTAAGAAAATTAAAAATACGTGTCTAATGATTTAAAATAATCTACCAGGCGGACATTAAAAATTAGGCATCTACCCTATTGTCATCATCATCATATTGGTGACGAGATGATATGATTATAATCTACTCATGCTACTACTGAACAGAAGCCTTCTTCTAACGTGATTTCCATATTAAAATCAACATGCTTGTAGCGGTTCGCTGCGACCTTTATGACGTTATCTGTTAACCTTTTTTAGGACAAACCCATCACAACCTCCACAAAACCGCTGCAGCTCGTGTAAGCCAGGACCTATAGTAGATACAACCATCAAAACACCGGAACGGTTGGTTCCCGAAACGAAATAAATCAGAAGATATTAATAGAGGAGAAGAAAACACGATCGTTTTCACTTCCCTCGGTGAATTTATGCAGACAATGACTCCGTCAACCTCGAGGAACGTTTCTCATTTTATGGGTCCTGGCATTTTTATAAGAACTGAAAAGTTAAAGATACCAACGGACTAATATCTGGCGCTTGACGGCCTAGGCAGCAGGCACTCGACCTAAAATTCCAATACTATCATTAGCATTTGTCAATGCAGCTATTAAACAGAGTGACAGTAAGACAGTTTAGTCAGAAATATAACACAATTAATCATTGAGATTCAGTCTGTTATCTTTTGGAAGCCGCATCAAAGAAAATAAGTTAGTTATAATATAGTATAATACTTACCCTATATTAGTCGTGGTGGCCCGGAGGTTTAACACGCTCTCTTCTCTTGCATGAGGGTGCGGGTTCGAAACCTACCAACGGCAGGTACCACTGTGCCTCTTTCAGAGTTGTATGTACTTTTTAAGATTATCTAGACACCACTCACAGACGCTGAAGGAAAACATCGTGAGGAAACCTGGGCTTATAATTTCTTATTATCCTACTACTATACTATTATAAAGGCGAAAGTTTGTAAGTATGGATGTATGGATGTTTGTTACTCTTTCACGTAAAAACTACTGAATGAATTTGAATGAAACTTTACCACAATATAGCTTATACATCAGAATAACACATAGGCTATAGCTTATACATCAGAGTAACATATAGGCTACAATTTTTGAGGTCGTAAAAAAACACATTTTTTGCGCTTACATTGCACGCTGACTGAATCCTACAAAATAGATCAAAACAATGTACTACAGTATTGTACAACTTAAAAAGGTCTACAAAAAAGTCCGTGATGGTATATGTTTATCTCTTAGGAATAACCCACAATAACCATTTTTTATCCTTTACTTTGTATGAGAAATAATGGCTTATTTATGAAGCGATTTTAAGCAATACAGTATTAATCCTTATCCAATTAAGTATCTTAAATACATTGTACATTTAATAAAGATCAATATGGCTTTTTACAGCATGTAAATTAAAAAAAATATTTTCGAAGATATCACAGATTTAAAAAGTGCTTAGTTACCGTATTTCTTAGACTAGACGGGACGAACCTGAAGTCCATGCGAACGAAGTCGCGGGCAAAAGCTAGTAAGTTTATAATCGCCAACCTGCATTGGACAAGCGTGGTGATTTAATGCTTAAACCTTCTCAGAAGAGGCTTTGCTCAGCAGTGGGCATTTATAGGCTGTTGGTGATGATGATGATGATGATAGTGTATACCTAGAACTATGCATTAATGTGTAGTAGTTTATCAGAATTGAGTTGCATTATCACCTGCGAGAAGTAATGCATTTCTTCTCTATCGTCTACTGAACAATACCTGTCACTGTAAAAGACAGTGAACAACAATGTGTAACATCAACAAAATTAATTCTCCAATTCCTAGAACATGTCATTGCTAATGTGTTGTTAGCCGTTGCTATTATTTTCACGGCAGCTTCCGAGAAGATGCGTACGCGACGAACGGCGTATATGGTGCAAGTCAAAACAATGCGTGTGCAAGTGTGCTGTGTGTGTAAGTTGCAGGTGAGTTTAAAGTAGCCAGATTTACATTCGAGTTGTTTGTGATTAATGTTGATAAATGGAAAATGAAATTGATTATGTGTTATGTGACTGAATGTAAAGTAAAAAGGTAACATTTGGTGCATTGACTGCTGAAGTTTCATTGTCAAATAAATCCTTGGAATAGGATAGATGCCTTTATTATAATGTCCGTCTGGTAGATTATTTTAAATCTGTTAACAAGTACTTTTTATTTTCTTACAGAAACTAATACTTTCGACGATATATTGATTTGAAATATCGCGTGACGTCACTTCTATGAACGTTTTAAACGTAGAAATGACGTTTTAGGCCTCACTCCTAAACTTTGATTCGTTTTATCTAAGTATTGTTTTATTATACGACAAAATAAAAAAATACTTGTCTAACATTTTTTCATTACCTAACTTACGGACTAAATATATTTTTAAATTTTTTACTCTGTCATCATTCCAATTATATTGTCTTCTTCACTGTATCCTACCTACCTATTCTCGTAGGTAAGGGTCAACTAAGGTACTATAAATTTGGCAGATTCAGGACAGCAGCCCTCTTATCCGTCAGCCAAGTGATATGAAGGTATGATGAGGAAGTTCATCTTCCAGCAGTGAATTGTAACACAGATGACGATGATAATGTTTGATATAAATAATTCTTTTATAAATTTCGTTTAAAAATATCGACTTTGACCCGCTCTTTTTTGAAGTCGGTTAGGTAATAAAATAAAACCTTCTCCTAAGTAACAACAAACACTTTTCTGAAATCGCATCAAAATCGGTTCAGCCAATCACGAGATATTCGCGCATAAATATACATACAGGTCAAACTACGAAATTTATTTTTTTGAAGCCGATTAAAAAATAAGTTACCTACTTTCATACCAGCTTTTCGTTAGTTATTACTATTTCATCGTAACTGACTTACAAAGTGATACATTACAGATTTCTAAGAAAGATGCGCCCGCGACGAAATGCGAGCGCGTGCGTGTGCGCGGAAAACCAAAATGATTTCTGTGTAAACTGAAATTAATGTCACTATTATGTCTGAAATTGTTATTATTTCAGAGAATAATGTGTAATGAATTAAATTGTTTCATTTTGAAATAGAATTGAAATAGAATTTTTGTTTTTATTTCAAAACACATACATAACATCACGCCTTTTATCCCCAAAGGGGTAGGCAGAGGTGCACACAGAAGCAACACCCACTTTTCACTATTTATGTTATGAGTCCCATGTAATAGGGGGTGAGCCTATTGCCATATACCGGGCACAATTCCAGACTCCGTGCTACAACTCAGATTTTTTTTTTAAAACCCAGTAATACTTTGCCCGACCCGGGAATCGAACCCGAGACCCCTTGCCCGGCAGTCGCACTTGCGACCACTCGGCCAACGCCAACGAAGCAGTTTATTTCAAAACTAGATTATTTTTAACCGACTTCAAAAAAAAGGAAGTTCTTAAAGTAACCTGTATGTACACAAAACACCGCTAATTAGTTCGCAGCACACATCGATACTACTATCATTTACACAATATACATGTGTGGGTAATTTCATATTAATAGATATGTATAGAAACATTCGTCTATCACACACATCTTGGTATTTAAATATCATTTTTGTGTCGGTATACGTAATAATTTAGTAAATAAGTTTAATTAAAAACGAGGGTAAAGATAAAAATACTCATAACAAACTTTGAATAAATCGAAATCAAATAATGAACGATCGAGCTATACAATAATTATGGGAATTATAATAATCATATACAATATTTCGATAATCTCATCTACAGCGCGCTTTGCGCAATGGTTATCGCCCCCAGTTGTCAAGTAAAGTGCCGCCGGATCGATTCCGGCATTCACATGTTGTTTTAGTATTAATTATCAAATGTTTGAAATTTGAAACAATTAAATCTTTTCTTTTATTTTCTTATCCTATTTTTCTAAATCTTATGTTAATTATAATAGTAAATTTTTTAAACTTTAGATTTATTTATACCTATAGAGGTAATATATTTTATTTGTATTTAGTTCTAGTTATTTATTATTTAGAATAATCTCATTTGCTTCATGCATTTCAACCAACTTAAATAAGATAAAAAACAGTAAAAAAGTAATAACTATGCTTTCTTAAAGGTTCGGTACCTGAGTATATTTGTAATGTTTGTGGCGACCATGGAATTTTATTTTACCCGCTTATGAAGAAACTACCGACTATATAAAACAAGTTTTTCAAATCACCCGACTTACAAAATAATTGCGTTCTTAGTTGTCAATGTATGAGGATTTCATAGTTTATTGCTACGCTACTCATATTCGAGTGCAAAGTTATTTTTATTTTTACAAGATGTTCCAACACCTATCAACATTTAAAAAGGCTGAAATCATTGTTTTGCATGAGCAAAACATACCAATAACTGAAATTGCAAGGCGTTTAATGATATCGGTGAGTAAATAAGATACTAAGTTGATATTCTATCTAGTTGATATTGTGTTTATAATTTATATCTAGTTGTTATTGTGTTTATAATTTAAAGTTACTTATAGATATTAATTATATTTATTATTATTTTTAAGTAACTTTAATTCCTGTAAAGTATTTCCTGGTATTTTAAATACTTATTTGTTTGGTATCAACAGAGGAGATCCGTGCAGTTATGGGTGCACAGATATGCGGAGACCGGTGACGTTGAACATCGTCGACGTGGGCCTAAACCAAAGGCAAATTCATCGTCTCGGCACTACGACATCGTAGTCAGGCACAAGGCTGATCCGTTCCTGCCAACACACACTACAGTGACAGCACTGAATGTTTCAATACAAACTGTACGGAGACACCTGCATTCTGCTGGTTTAAGGTGCAGAAAGCCAGCGAAGAAAATATTGTTATCTGTGGTGCACCAGCAAAAGCGATTAGAATTTGCTAGGGACTTTATTAATTTTGATTGGGCGAACAGTGTGGTTATATTTAGTGACGAGAAGACAAGTTCAAGTCGGATAAGGATGGGCGTAAAATATTGTGGAGAAAAGATGGAGAAAGGTATACGAATTACAACCTTCTGCCTTGTAGGACCAGTGGCCGTATTACTGTCGGGTATTGGGGTTGGATGTCTTTATGGGTCCCGGTGAGCTCGTGGAAATATCTGGTCTCAGTAACAGTCATGATTACTTGAATATTTTACAAAACGTAATGTAGCCTTTATTCAAATTAACTTATAATAATGTTTAAATTTTTTAAGAATATTAAAATGCTGTCTAGAGCATACGGTGAAGTGATGTTATTGTTTTGTGGTTAGAAATTGTCATAATTTCTTTCTATTCAACATGTTGATTCACTTCACTTTAATTTTTCATTAACAAATTTATTTCACTGATTTCGAGCTTGATTGACATATTATATTTACGCCCATCTTTAACTAATTTAAAGTTTCCCTGATTCTAAAGGTCATGAATGTTAAAATCGTTCCATAGCATTCGTCACATTTTTTTACTAACATACAGCCCACTGAATATTGAACCTTATAACAACAGTCATAAAATAGATAATTACTTAATGGAAGATTCCAATGACAAAAAATCGCCCATTTCAAGAAATAACATGTTGAAATTTCAGTGTAATTTTTTACATGTTTTACTTGTTTATTACTTAATATTTTATTAAATTACAAAACAAAAATGTTTATTACTTAATAAAAAATGTTGCTGCCATCGCATTACCGCATGATACTTCCCGATTCGACTACTTATGAGGTTTATTGTCATATCTATAATGATTTAAAGAACTTTAAACTTAACATGTGGTATATAATTAATTATTAGCTATAAATATTAAATATAAGACCACATATTTGTATAACAAATAAATTAATTGTAATAAAAATTGGTATTGTTTTATTTACCGACTCATTTGCTTCTTTTATAGCCTGATATAATATTACAAAAAACAAAAAAAAAATAAGAAAAACGACAAGGTAAAATAAAAAAAACTTCTAACTGGAATAGAACCCACATCATCACTGATCCTTGAAAGACGATAAAAGCGTGCTTATTAACCAATCGACCACGAGCACTACGATAATGACAGTGAAAATGTCGGGTCATGTCAATGATTGTAAATAGTTTTAACCTTACCCATGCATTAAATTATAAAAATACGTATACCGACACAAGAATGAAAATACCAATGTGAATGTGGTGGACGAATATTTTTATACACAGTAATATGAAATTACCCACACATGCACACTGTGTAAATGACAGTAGTGTCGATGTGTAGCGCTGCAAACTAATTAGCGGTGTTTTGTGTACCTATGTATATTTGTGCGCGACTATCTCGCAATTGGTTGAAGCGAATTTGATGCGATTAACAGAAAAGTGAAGAAAGTTGTTTTAAACGTAGTCTATAAGATAATTATTGTGTTCTTTTTTATTAGTAAAGATGTTCCTTGTTGGTTGTGAATGTTACATCTGTACAATCGAGCGTAAAGTTAAGACTTTAAGTCTAACATAAGTGTTAGATTCTTAGATTTGTTCAAAAATTAATGATTCTTTAACTCTAGTTTGTAGAACCATTATCTATGTGTAATAGGTACATTTTTTTTATGGTATAGGCCAGTAAACGAGCAGACGGATCAACTGATGGTAAGCAATCGGCGTCGCCCATGGACACCTGGAACACCAGAGGCGTTACAAGTGTGTTATCGGCCTTTTGGGGATTAGAAGTTTGAGGATCGTTGGGGATTAAGGGATTGGGGAGATTGGGGAAGGGGAGGGTAATTGGGCTTCCGGTAACATCACTCACACGACGAAACACAACGCAAGCGTTGCTTCACGTCGGTTTTCTGTGAGGCCGTGCCGTGGTATCACTCCGGCCGAGCCAGCCCAATCGTGCCGAAGCATGGCTCTCCCACACTCAAATTATTTAAGAATGTTAACGGTGCGGTGCTTCAATTTAGTGCACCCACGACACTGGAGAGCATCCTAGTGCGGGACAAAATTTATTTTTATAAGAAGGAAATATATCTTACATACAGGGTGACTAGTGACTCGACGTATTCCTTTTGGGAGGTGATAATACAACTAATTTCCTACAAAATTAGCCCTGAGGTATCAGGTCCGAAAGGGGCTAGTTCCTGAGGTATTCAACATTTTCGGTTTTGGTGAAAAAATCCCGATCGGACTACAAAAACATCAATAAATAAAAAGCAACTGGTTTGATTTAAGTGAATTTAGTTTTATTTGTTGTTAATATATCAATAATCATCTATTAATACTAATACTGGCAGAGGCAAGGAATACGTCGAGTTACAAGTCACCCTGCATAAATCAATTATAGAGGTATGACACTAGCTACTCCCTCGCGGTTTCACACGCTCTGCTCAGTTCCTATTGGTCGTAGCGTGAATTTTTATAGCCTATAGCCATCCCCAATAAATGCGCTATCCAACACAAAAAGAATTATTCAAATCAGACTTGTAGTTATGGAGATTAGCGCGTTAAAAAACAAACAACCATAAAAACAAACTCTTCCGCTTTATAAATCATTATGTTTTCGGCTTACTCACGTAGTAATTCGACGAGGAACTCAACGCTTTATAAAATAGTATAAGATAACTACAACATAAATCACAACTCCACAATTTAGTGCCAAAAACTAATTCATATACATTTCTAGGCCTAAAAAATTACCTCTCCTACAATTTGATTTACTTCATTTGATATGACCTGTATACCGAAGGATTTATAGGCGATATTAGTCCAGAATAAACAAACATCAATACTATAATAAATCATACGAACTTCTCTACGTTATAAGATTAACGTTTGTCATTGAAATTAACTGGGTATAATGTGGGCTTGGTCGTTGGGTAGGTTGGGTGCAGAAGTATTGGGTGGTTCTAGTGATATGAGTATTTTATGCTGACTACGTATTGTAAGTAAAGATCTGCGTTTTGGGAAGCTTTTACGTAGTTTACAAGGGCAGACTCAAGCAGATGTTACAGAATTTTATCCGTTTTTCTATTTTCATTTTGATTTCTTATAATCCTCTCTGTCTTCCATAGGAAAAGGAGGTTCATGAGAATCTTCTCCTTTCTTCTCCTCTTATATTATCTTCTGATTCACTTCGTTGCGGGAACTAAGACAGTTATTCATGTCCCTGGGACGCGCCGGCCTTCAGTGTTCCGGTGTTTTCATGGTTGTACTCGTATCTACTGTAGATCCTAGCTGGACAGGAGTTGCAGCGGTTTTGGGAGGTTGTAGCGGGCTTACCCATAAAAAAGGATCTTCTCCTCTGGGTGTCAGACCTCAGGTAAGTGAGCGTTGCATAATTTAGAAAGAAAGAAAGAAAAGAAATCCCTTTTTCCCTTGGTCACGGCATCACGCGTGAATGGCTGGACAGATTTTACTAATTCGTTTTTTTTTTGTTGTGTTTGTTATTATTAGGAGAAGGTTCTTATGACTGAAAAAATCCTAAAACTCCTACGAGAACAGGAGAAAACGGGATTGCGCGTACGAAGTAGCGGTTAGAAGCTAGTAGATTATAAAAATAAATATAAAAGATAAAAGATATACTTTTACCCATAAAAATTACCATTTAATGTTACTTTTTGAGACTATTACAATATTATCATAGACCTTCTGTCCTATTCTTCCTAACAATAACAAGACGACTAGACACAGCGGCGGCAGGTGCTCTACTGTCTCCTACGGCCTAAAATCACGCGAACAGGTGCTAAAAGCTATACATTTCAAACGACAACTAACTCTATTTTACTATCCAATGCTCGTTCAGTTTATACACAAAATCTGTGAGACTTAGAATAGCAATCAATGGATGTTGAATATTGTGCTATTTACGTTGATTTTAGATTGTATGGTAGTGGATGGAGTATGGATGGTGTCCAAACCAACACGTTTTGTACTGAGGGCTATAATTCAAATAAAATAATTTATTACATTGCCAAAATCACTGAGGTGTCTCTGTATATTTGTACGCTTGTAATACGCCTTCTAATCTTCAAGTCAGATGGAAAATTATATTTATTTGATCTACAATTGTGAGTTATGGTGGAGTTATTATGTTTATACGATGTTATTCTATTTAGTATCTAGCAGGTAAGGGAGATTAGTAGTTGAGCCGAGGAAGATACAAATGTTTTTGTGTTATAGGTAATAGGGTAGATGACATTTTTTTTAATAATAATATTTATTCATAAACTCAAAAATGCAAAATACAAAAAATGTCTTAAGTAAGCAAAATTGATCTCATGAAGTTAGGTGCCTGCACTAAGCGATATAGGATTGTCCAATCCTGTATCGCTTAATGTAATTAACATTTGTTAGTTTAATGTACGTTTTGTAGATTATTTTAAAACATTAGACACGAATTTTCTTTTTTTATAATAATTACATTGGATTGAAATATCGCGTGACGTCACTTCTAGGGCTGTTTTATACGTAGTAATGACGTTTGAGCTCCCACTTCTAAACTTTTATTGGTTTTACTCAAGTATTATAACCTTATAAATACCCCCTCACCCCCTGTTACATGGGACTCATAACATAAATAGTGAAAAGTGGGTGTTACATTGTACAGTGGCATAATGTACAATGTACACCTCTGCTTACCCCTTCGGGGATAGAAGGCGTGATGTTATGTATAAATACTATTCTAATATTTTTTCATTATGTAACTGACGGACTAATCAGATTTTTAATTTTCATACCCTGTCATTGTCCCTATTATTTGTTACCATTTTCTAAGATCCTATGGTCAAACTCTGGGTAATGTCTAGATGCCGCTTTCCGAGTTAAAAACCGAGAATTATAAAATAAAAAATGCACTACCAATAATTTAATTTACTGCCTCGTTATAATAAAAAAAATAATAAAAATGTTTATTTCAAAAAGTTTTACAATTTTGTTGTATCCTGGACCTCACACTAGGATTCCCTGTGTCGTGAGGCCCAGGCTCCCTAACAAACAGTACATAAAGAAAAGTTATCATAACGCTTAAATATAAATGTGTATTTTGTGTGTGTGTATGAATATGTGTGGATGTATGTGAGTAAGTAAGTAAATGTGTGTGTGTGTGTGCGTATGCGCATCTGTTTTATGTAGTGCGTGTGTGCATCTGTTGTATGTATCCATGTTTGGAAATGTGAATATGTGACATAAGTGAATACTAATTACTTTTTTTTCTTTTTTATGATTATTGTTACTAACTTAAGAGGTTTTCAATCATGTTGTAATCCATGGTGAGAAGCCACCTTATAACCGTGTTTGAACATACATTATGGGTGAGTTGTAGAATTTTGAGTTTGTTATTAAGTTTGGAGTAAACGTGTGGTCCCATATAGCCGTGCGACCTTCTCTCGACTGTTTTACGACAGCGGCTCTTTTCCCATCGTACCCTACGACCAGACTGGATACAAGTGCTAATAGCGGTTTTATGAAATCTTAGAGTAGTTGACAGTATGTACAGTGATCTAACTCTGAGAATCCCGGTTTCAGTGTAAAGTGAATCAGTGGGGTATCGGAAAGGCCTTCCATAAGCAACTTTGAGCAGGGCGCGTTGAGCCCTTTCGACTTTCAGCAACGAAGTTTTACCAGCCGCACCCCACACTGTTATACAGTAACCGAGAATGGATTGACAGAGTGAATAATAAATCATTTTCAAAACAGTATTGTCGCCAATTTTGCTAAGTTGCTTAAATATACGAATTAGTTTTCGGACCCTACCACTTAAAGTATTCACATAAATGAGCCAGGATAGTCGGTAATCCAAAAATACCCCCAAATATTTGATCGAATCTGTTTGTTCGATGTATGGGCAAGTACAATTTCCTGGACTTGTGCAAGAGCGTAATTGTATACTGCTGTATCGGTTAGGAGCCTAACGCTTTGAGATTGCAAAATTAATTGCTTTAGTTTTAGCCACGTTTAATGTTAAGAGATTATGTTGAAGCCAGCTCGCAATAGCTCTAACCCCAGTCCCCACTGAACACCTGACATCTTCCCAAGACTTCCCACAAAAAATAATAGCAGTATCGTCCGCATACGTAAATATTCTTCATCAACAGCCTATAAATGCCCACTGCTGAGCAAAGCCTCTTCTCACACGGAGAAGGTTAGAGCGTTAATCACCACGCTTGCTCAATGCGGGTTGGCGATTTCAAACTTATAATTAGAAATTATAAGTCCAGGTTTCCTCACGATGTTTTTCCTTCACCGTTTGTCAGTGGTGTCTAAATAATCTTAGAAAGTACATATAACTCAGAAAAAGTCACATTGGTACTTGCCGTTGGTAGGTTTCGAACCCGCACCCTCATGCATGAGAAGCGAGCGTCTTAAACCTCCAGGCCACCACGACACAAATATTCTTGCTTGAGGGATATTCAAGGAGCATAATCCATTTATGTAAATGATAAATAGAGTAGGCCCTAGAACACAACCCTGGGGCACACCGAATTGAACTGAATTTAGTTCGCTAGAATAATCCCCCAGAACCACTCGCTGCGTTCTGTTATTGAGATAAGATGCAAACCAGTCTAGAGCAACACCACGAATCCCCACTAGCGACATTTTTTTAATTAAGATTTTTCGAGATATGGTGTCAAACGCCTTGGCGAGGTCCAGAAAGACGCCAGTACATGCCTGTCCTTTACCTAGATTGAGGCTGATATAGTCGACTAAGTTTATTACTGCATCCTCCGTGGACCTCCCCGTGCGAAAACCATATTGATTGTCTGACAGTAATTTATTTTGCTCTAGGAATCCAAGGAGTCTTTTGTTTACAACCTTCTCTAGAATTTTCGAAAGAGCTGTAAGAAGGGAAATTGGACGATAATTTGAAGGAATCTTCGAGTCCCCGCCCTTAAATATCGGACATATATTTGCAATCTTTATGCAGTCAGGCACGGTCCCTGTACTTAGGCTTATATTGCATAAAAAGGTTATCGGCTTAACCAAAACATGTGAGCACTGTTTTAAAAATGTGTTATGTATGCCATCGTAACCTGGTGCTGATGTTGATTTGAGGTGGGTTATAATTGAGGATATTTCTTTTTCATCAGTTGGAGTAAAGAAAAATGAGCCAGGGCTATGGTTAACCGTACAATATTGCTCTCATTACTCATTATAATAACTGCCTAATAATAATTGACTGTGCCGGGGAAGGGGTCTCGGTTCAATTCACGGGTCGGGCAAAGTATTACTGGGTTTGAAAAAAATCTTAGTACTAGCACGGAGTCTGGAATTATGCGGTATATGGCAATAGGCTCACCCCCTATTACATAGAATTTATAACATGTGAAAGTGGGTGTTATATGGTACAGTGGCATTAAGTGCCGTAATGTGCACCTCTGCCTACTCTTTCGGGGATAAAAAGCGTAACATTATGTATAGTAGGATTGGTAATAGTACAAAAATAATGAAATGAATGACCGTACAATTTCTCAACAAACTGTAGATTCTTCGAAGCTACTCAGCTTTAAGGAAAACACTCGATATTAATAGATGTAGGAAGTGTGTGCCGACACATTTTTATTTGTTATTTTCCGCTAGGACATAACTTTTGTCACAGTTTATGATAGCTCGTTTAAGAGACCTGTTCATTGGGACACCATCGTCATACGAACGAGTCGCGTATCGGACGTAAAACGTACTATATTATAGGTATTTTTTTTTAAGGGCCGAAAATCATCGAATGCTCCCTCCTGGGTGAGGCGGGAGGGAGTGTCAGACTCTTACTGACTAAAAACCACCCCATTCCTTCTCGAGCCGGAACCCCGGTTACCCGTTAGGTTCTCCGCGACACTATTATACCTCGAGGTATAGATAGTATTTCACATGCTATAATCAAAAACTTTTATATCAAACAATATTAGTGAGTCACTCAGCAATTAGTTGCGTCATTATTGGATTATTTTTACAAAAACAAAGGAACTGCTGATTGATTTTGAAATTGTCAAATATACCTCTAGTGTCTCGCGACAATAGGATTTCGTATAAACACCACTTGTTGTACGACTATGGTGTCCTATTGGAAAAGGACTCTAACTAGTTTGACATTCTCCGATTTTCCCAATATGGCTGCCAAAGATTTTAGCGGGAAACGAGATAAAGTTCATTGACCTGTGTTCAAAATAGATAGGTGTTCGTATTTGTTCTTTCAGATGTGTTCTTTGATCGAGATATCCTTGTAACAGGATACAAAAATAAGTGTTTGATTCATCGATTTCAAAAAAAAGATCTCAGTTTAATTTATCTGTATGTATGTTTTTTTTTATGGCTTAAGCCGGTAAACGAGCAGACGGATTACCTGATGGTAAGCAATCGACAAGGACATCCGAAACTCCAAGGCGTTACAAGTGCGTTACCGGCCTTTTGGGAATTGTAAATTTGAGGATTGTCGAGGATTCGGGGATTCGGGGATTCGGGAGACTAAGGTAATTTGGCCTCCGGTAACCTCACTCCCACGACAAAATACAACGCAAGCGTTGCTTCACGTCGGTTTTCTGTGAGGCTGTGGTATCACTCCGGACGAGCCGGCCTATTCGTGCCGAAGCATGGCTCTTCCACACTATAAAATATTGTCATCTAACATACATGTGTATACCTGCGTGTGTGTGTATATTATACACAATGTTTTATGCGAATAAGATTATTATTTATTTTATACGTGTGAACCGTTTAGGCATGGAATTCCTATACAACACAACTTGGGTGTCTTCAAGTCCCGAGTGAACAGGTTGCTTATAGGTAGGCGTGCTCCATCATCGGCCACATCATCGCTTACATCCAGGCGAGATAGTGGTCGAACGTCGACCTATCAAACGTAAGAAAAACACAACGAAAGGAGTTACAAAAAAAACATCTTAATTTACTGAATAAAATGAAACGAACAACATGTTTTGCAACCCGTAGCGTCCGTCATAATTGGGTCGCCAAAGATTATTACAAAAAATTCCATTCATAAACAGAACTACAGCATTCATATAAAAAAGAAATGTAACAGACCGATGTCTGTGTCTACAGTATAAAGAAGACGAAAAAATAATTTATGAAGATCTTTATTAGCGCAGCAAAATTGTTTATCTGTCAATCTCTATGTTTATCTACACATTATGCAAAAACTTATTAAGTGTGGGAGAGCCATGCTTCGGCACGAATGGGCCGGCTCGACCGGAGTGATACCACAGCCTCATAGAAGACCGACGTGTGTCTACCGGAGGCCCAATTACCCCCTCCCTAGTCTCCCGAATCCCCGACTCCTCCACAATCCTCAAATTCCCAATTCCCAAAAGGCCGGGAACGCACTTGTAGCGTCTTGGTGTTTCGGGTGTCCATGGGCGGCGCCGATTGCTTACCATCAGGTGACCCGTCTGCTCGTTTACCGGATTATGCTATAAAAAAAATTACTGCATAATATAATTGCATGCAGTTTTCTCTTATGGCAAGTATGATAAATTCATTTTTCATTATTTAAAAGAAAAAAGAGAAAATAAGTTTATATCTATATTTAGTTCAGTATATATTTTCTGTCTGTATAAAGGTTTGTACAAAATTTCAAAGGAATTAAATTATATTGCTTCAAAATCCGACGCAGTTTTCATCAATGTTAGTGGTCTTAAAAATGGGTTCGGTTTTTATGTCTTTACATTTGTTTTTTAAATTCTAATGAACGGTGTAGTGAGTAGAAGCTAGTGTTGTAAAAACGCTTCAATACAGCTCGAGTGTACATTTGAAATTGTACCAACTTGCGTGGGGTGTTTCAATCTAATTTCATTATTTTCCATTCATACCGACCTTGAATGGGAGACTCATTCATACTGGTTGTAGTGTTTGTCTGTTTGTTTGTTGAATTTACAGAAACTGCTAATCTAATCTTGTAAGTTAGATGAAGATACATGTATTTTATACAATCTTTTATTTTATTTATTTATAAGCACATGTATAATTTTACAGCACAAGCCAAAACATTATACAGTTAAACAATAAAAAAAAATGTTACTTATTTACTATTTTACACTTACGTAACAGGTATCTTATAAAAAAGGAACGATAATTATAATTACTTAAAACTAATTCATCAGTCGTCCATCTTCTCGCAAAATCTTACACATTCACGACATACATCCTTCCATCTCGCTGCAAACAAATCACACATTAATGCTCGAACAAGCGGAGAATTTGCATGCGCGACTGTTCGCGTTACTGGGACAGCCAGTAAGGGGTGCCTACGTGGCCTAAGCTGATGCTTCAGAACTGGGGGCACAAACAACCGTACCATCTGTGCCACCAGCTCCGGACAGTCAGATTGTCCTCGCAGAGTACTACAGGTAGAAATAATTAGAGAGTAATTTCGCCTCACTACCAAATAATTAAAATTTAACATGCCCAGTAAAAACTTGGTGGGATATAAGAATGGATAGTACCCAAATAGCTTTTTGTACAGAAATCTAAGAAATGCTTTTTGCACTTTCTCCAGCAATAAAGCATAAGTACTCTCGTGAGGATTCCATACAATAGATTCTGTCTCTAGTTTGGTACGAACTAGAGCCATGTACACAAGTTTGATAGCTTTAGGATTATCAAATTCACGCATTTTACGGATAACGAAACCTAATCTGCGATAAGAGTCAATTGTAAGTAACCTCATATGTTCGTGAAAGTTTAGTCGAGGGTCGAAGAATAGAATGAAAGAACGAAACCATTTATTTGCTAATAATGATACATAAAGAGTTAAATCAATAAATTGAAAGGTCTTTTCGGATTGCCGAGTTTGACGTCTCGAAGTCGAAAGCCGGTTACGGAAAGTATAGATTACCTTTTAATAGGCTTTTTATTAGAAGATAAACCTTTATTCACTAATCAGATAACATCTACTACCGTTTGGAAACATGCTGTATCTCTTAGCTTGAAATAATTAAATCCCTAAAATTGTGTATCTGTATTTTTGTAATAAGTACTCGTCAGTCATCATCGGGAATAACGTAGTAATTACGCGATGAAGAAAAGAATTTTCCAAATCCCAACAAACAAAGTCACGGGCAGAGCCGATGTTCTGAATACCTTTTATTAAAAGCACACGAAATGACGTTGTTATTACAGTGTACGTCAGCATTTCCTTCCTACCGACAGACGATCATTTTTATTTAATCGTTATGTTGCAGTATATGTGACTTTGTATTGTATATATTGGGAGATTTTTGTGGATTTTGATTGGTTAAATGTATTTTTTTAAATGGAAAATGAAGTAGAATTTGCGAGTAGTCATTATTATAGCTAGATACTTACTGTGGATTAATTGAACTGACCTGGGTGTCTCCTATCTACACAATAATCCTATCTTAATCACACACACACATCATACACACACATACACACACATGCACAAATACACACCATTATGTAATTCATGTATCATATTGTATATTGTATATTATTTTATTTTTTTAGTTGTAGTTGTATTTTTGTATTATATGTATAGTACTTTATAAAGTTATTAATTATTGTACACTTGACGACCCATATCAGACTCCTATTACTGCTCCATCCAAAGGTTGTCTGTAAGAAATCGCCTTGTGCGATAAGACCGCCCATTGTACACTATTTTTATTAAACGGTTTTATTTAGCTCACCCCGTTTGTTTTATTATTTATTCTTGGGTCAAATTTAGTAATTCAAATTTCACCCTCTTCCTGTCAACCGATTAATCTGAAATTTTGTATACACTTTGGATTTTGGTGACAATACAATTATGTTTATTCATTATCATTATAAATTCAAAATTGCCGCCGCTACAAAATGGTGGACAACGTAGGTTTTATCAATCCCATCAATATGGGTATCAAATGAAAGGGGTCAACAAGCGAAATACAATATAATATAAAAAATTGAAATCCAAGATGGCGGCCGCTACAAAATGGCGGATAACGTAGGTTTTATCAATCTCATCAATATGGGTATCAAATGAAAGGACTCAACAAGCAGAATACAATATACTATAAAAAATTGAAATCCAAGATGGCGGCCGCTACAAAATGGCGGATAACTTAGATTTTTATTTATTATTAAACGGCTCTCAGCTCACCCCGTTTGTTTTATTTTATTATTTATTCTTGGGTCAAATTTAGTAATTCAAATTTCACCCTCTTTCTGTCAACCGATTAATCTGAAATTTTGTATACACTTTGGATTTTGGTGACAATACAATTATGTGTATTCATTATCATTATAAATTCAAAATGGCCGCCGCTACAAAATGGCGGACAACGTAGGTTTTATCAATCCCATCAATATGGGTATCAAATGAAAGGGCTCAACAAGCGAAATACAATATACCATAAAAAATTGAAATCCAAGAAAATACAAAATGGCGGATAACTTAGGTTTTATCAATCCCACCAATATGGGTATCAAATAAAAGGGCTTGACAAGAAGAATACAGTGCACTATACAACCTCAATATTTAAGATGGGCGCAGCCACTAAATGGCGTATAATAATTTAAATAGATTTAAATTTAGAAATTGAATCTATAATTTAGGTATCTGATTAATCCAGCCTGAATCCACCACCCAAGTCAAGATTTTGTATCGTGTTGAGGACTGTGTGGCGTTAGGGTGGCTAAAAATGATACGTCGTTAGCGGTACACCACCCAAGTTAAGGTGAAAGGTTAAAACGCGCCGAGAACTGTATGGCATTAGGGTGGATAAAAATGATATGTCGTTAGCGTTTTCCCCTCAAGACTCAGGCGCATCTTGTTGTACATAGCCTTGCCCCTTTATTGGACCTCTGGGGGGGTTGACCGTTTAAATGTCCATTACTCGTGGGAACAAAATGGTAAAAGAAAATAAAAAAAATACAAACACAAATAAAACAGAAACTGCAACACAACGTAAACGAAGGCTTCAAAAAGCGAAAGAAAAGTATAAAGCAAAACGAGCTAAAGAAAGTGAAGGTGATAGAAATAGTCGATTACAGAAACGACGGGAACAATTAGTGTCAAAAACAGCTGAGCAATATGAGGCCAGATTAAAAAAGCAACGTCAACGATATACACAAATGACGGCGTCAGAAACGCCAGAAGAACATGAAGCCAGGTTAACAAAGCAACATGAGCGATACACACAGATGATAGCGTCAGAAACGCGTAAAGAATATGAAGCCAGGTTAACAAAACAACGGGAGCGATATACACAGATGGTAGCGTCAGAAACGCCTGAAGAATATGAAGCCAGGTTAACAAAACAACGGGAGCAATATACACAGATGGTAGCGTCAGAAACACCTGAAGAATATGAAGTTAGATTAATACAAAGCCGTAAAAGACAAAGACAGCAGTTGGGTTCAGAAACGCCTGAACATCGCGATACGAGGTTAAATAAACAACGAGAGCGTACCCAGCAATACAGAGCTAATAATCTGCAGGCATTCGAGAATGCTATTAACACAATTTGTATACATGTTTGTGATATTTGTACCAAACGTTGTTATCCTAATCAAGTTCGTACAGTTCGGAACAATCCTGGTGCATTAACATACTTACCTGTGGAGTTAACTTCGAAAATATCATTGTTATTATGTTCCCGCTGTCAAACACATCTTACTAGTAATAAAACAACAGCACCACCAAAAGCTTACTGGAATAATCTGGATCCAGGTTCTATACCAGACGTTATTCAAACATTGACACAGGCGGAACAACGTTTGCTGTGCAGAATTATTCCCTTTGTTAAAATCGTGAAATTTAGTGGCCTCTATGGGCAGTACGGTTTTCGCGGACAGGCAGTTTTATTTGCCCAAGATATCTTTGAAGTCAGTGAAAGACTGCCTAGTATGCTACCAAGATCTGCAAGCCAGGTAGGCATTATTGTAGTAACCGAACGATTAGAAAATTTGAACATTACCAGGGAATTCACAATATGTCGCAAAAAAGTCTATAGTGCTTTAAGATGGTTAATCAGAAATAACCCGCTTTACAAAGATGTACGTATTGATGACAATGCCCAAATTAGTGACCAGGAGTTAGTACGACTTAGTGTGCCCGAATTCTCTGAAGATGAAGCGTCCGAAAGAAATGATAATACAATTCGGAATGCATTCATTCCAATTAATAATGTTGCAAGAATTATTCGAGCTTCATGGCATCAAGGTGACTACAACGTCTTTACTTCGCGATATGCTGGTGTACAATGTAGTGCTATGTCGTTGGCGAACATTGTCCGAGCTGCAATCTTAAGCCCTAATCAATGGGACGTCAATATTCTGAATGCTAATATGTTAGCGGGTGATTCCTTATATTGCTGGATTCGTACCCAGCTTGATCCTACTGAACTGGATGAAACAGGATATTTAGAGATACGTAACTTTCATATCGTCAGGCAAAGTTTACAAATGTATGAATGCCGATTTTCAATAGAATATGATGAAGACACTCTTTTATTCGGGAGTCTCCAAGATTCTGTAAATACCAATAATATCGGCATTACATTACATACAGCTTTAAATAGATTATTTGATAGTCATTCTTCAGGAATATTGACAGCGTCAAATAAATCTGTTAGCGTATTTTGCGGTGAAGACAAATACTATTTTGCTGACTCCCATTCTTGTGGCCCAAAAGGAAAACCAACACCAGAAAATGGCAAAGCCTGTGTTATAGAATGCGACAACTTACAAGAACTGTGCCGCATCTGTAAAAGATGCCTCGGATCCCGTAATATCGCGTACACCCTTACACGCGTAGACGTACATTTGAGGGAAAATATTATCACTCGTCAGGGTGTTCAAGGACAGCAACAGGAAGATGCCATCACTTATCAGGATGTACAAGTACAACAACCGCTTTCGAATCTGGGATCTGAAACTATACCTATACAAACATCTGTAATGTTGCCTATTGATAGCGTCCAACCTGATGTTGAAGATGAGCTAGAGGTATCTGAAAATGTAAACGAAATCAGAAGAAAGACGAATAATAATATTGTGAATGAAGCTTATGAGTTAAAAGCAGAAGAGTTCGCATGGTATCAGCTTTTCCCGTATGGTAAAAATGGTTTGAAAGAACAACGACCCGTAAAAATAAGTCCTTTGGATTACTATCAATTTCGTTTATTAGGTGCTGATGTTAGATTTCAGCGCAACGATTACCTATTCTATGCTCTATCAATGTTTGAGTACTATCGAGTTAAATCAACCATTGCAGCTTGTGCTAGAAAAGTTGAAGGTGAAAACGGCAATCGAGTGGAAGACCTGCACTTATATTTAAAAAATCTAAGAGGTTCCGCTGCTTATTGGCGTAGTGCTCTTAGTGATCTTATAGCACAAATCAGATGTTTAGGACCTCCCACTTATTTTGTTACATTGAGCAGCAATGATCTTCACTGGAAGGATATGAAAAGAGGTCTCCTTGTTAGTGATGGTAAACAGCACATTGACCCAGATGACATAGATATTCAGGAAACTCAGAGACTCATCGAGATGTATCCAGTTGTTGTGAGTAGACATTTTATGGTACGTGTTAATGCGCTTATGCAGTTTCTTAAAACTGATATTGAAATATTTGGCCGTAAGGTTAAAGATCATTGGTGGCGAATCGAGTTTCAGAACAGAGGAAGTCCTCATTTGCATATGGTTGTTTGGATCGAAAATCACCCGTCTGTTGCGACACCTGAAGGAATAGCTCGCATTGATTCAGTCTGTGGTACAGCCATTCCTCCAGAAACTTCAGAACTATATGAATTAGTTAAAAATTGTCAAATACATCGACACACTAGTACCTGCACAAAAAATAATTCTGTTTGTCGTTTCAACTTTCCACGCTCGGAATGCTTAGAGACACATGTTATTGATCCTTCATCTAACGAATTCATCTACAACGGTGGTCGCATTTGCGTACTGAAAAGAAAAAGTGAAGATGGTTGGGTAAATAATTACAGTCCTGCTTTGCTAAAAATGTGGAAAGCCAATATGGATATACAACCGTGTAGTACAAATGAGTCGATTGCGTATTACATCGCTAAATACGTGTCAAAATCAGAACCTACAAACCTAGATGGTGAAGTATCTCGAGCTATTCAACAAATTAGAAGAGAAGAAACTGACGTCTCGCGTAAGTTGTTTAAAATATGCATGCGCATATTAAGAGAACGTCAAGTTTCAGCCTGCGAATGCGTATTCAGGCTATGCCATTTGAGTATGCGTGACAGCTCGAGAAAAACAATTTTTGTCAATACTCGTAAAGCGGAACAAAGGTATAAAGTATTGAAGTTTAATGAAGCTGGTCAAGCAGCAGGATATTGTGCCAATATTTTCGAACGATATGAAAAGCGGCCAGCAGAGCACCCCAACTATGATTTTAACAATATGTGTCTCATAGAATTTGCGATGTTATTTGAGCCACACTACACAAAACCGCCAGTTACAGATGAAGAGAGTATCGATACCGATGCTTATGCACCGCACGAGCAAACAACAAGAAGGCGTCTTATAACTTTAACAGACAACACCAAAATGATTATTAGAAACACGCCAGCTGTAGTACGGTTACCTAACTTCGTAGCAGCTTCTGATCCAGAGTCATATTATTACAGTTTACTAATCTAGTATATGCCGTATCGCAATGAGGCCGAACTTTTAGGAGAATTTAATAGTGCGAGAGATGCGTTTCTCGCCAACGAAGAAAGTTTAAGACAAACAAACGCCTACTTGGAAATATATCGTGAACGTGACAGGCAGCTTGAAAATGTATTCGCGCAAGTACACGCATTTCAGATACTGGAACACGCAGAGCCGATGGAACTAGACCATGAAGAAGAAGTTCTTTATTTGCCAATGAATGAAGACCAGTTCTTACAGGCTAAGCAGTCTATGAATGCAGGACAAAAGGAAATTTTTACATTAGTTACCCAGTCCATACAAAATCAAATGTCAGGTGCTGAAGAACGTTTAAAAATATTCTTTACAGGAGGAGCGGGTGTGGGCAAGACTTTTCTATTAAAGTTATTACGAGACCAAATTAATAGGTGCTACGCAAAGGATGCGGTTAAAGTCTGCTCACTAACAGGAGTTGCAGCTAGATTAATAAATGGAGCTACGATACACAGTACTTTAAAATTGCCTGTACAGAAAGACGGTCGCATAACAGGTATGTCACCAATGTCCGGAAACTATTTGCGAATAATGAGGCAACAATGGCATCAGACAGAATTTTTGATTGTCGACGAGATTTCCATGGTGTCTTATCAAATGTTATGCATGATGGACGCTCGATTAAGGCAAATTAAGAACTGTGAAAATGAGTTTTTTGGAGGAGTCAACGTATTACTTTTCGGTGATCTTTTACAACTGCCTCCTATAAAACGATCAGGAACACCTGTTTTCAAACAGCCAGAACATCTCCAACCAGCTACACATCTCTGGCGTTTATTCACGCTGTGTGAATTAACTGAAAATATGCGTCAGCAAGGTGACCAGACTTTTATTGATATTTTGAATGCTTTGAGAGTCGGTGAGCTAACAACCCAACATTTTAGTATTTTAATGGGAAGACTTCTTCAAGACATGAGTGATGAGTTTGCAATAGACAAAGCGTTGAGGGTATACCCCACAAATCAACAAGTTAACGACCACAACTCTGCTGTATTGAATTTGTACAGAAATAATGGTGCTCGCATTTACAAAATAAAAGCGCAGGATCAGCTAGTACACGCCACACGAAATGCAGACAATGTGGATATAGCTACCATAATATCAGCTGATATCAACAAAACTGGGGGTTTACCAGCGGAACTGGAAATATTTGTGGGGGCAAAAGTCATGCTACGGTCCAATATTGACGTTTCAAAGGGCGTAAATGGCGCTATAGGCTACATCAACGAAATCGTTTGGCCTCAATTTCGTCGCACTCAGATGTATGCAACAGATGTACCTTCCGTCCGAATTGATTTCGCAAGAGACGGAGTACATCTTATACACCCGAAAGCCATACAGTTTCCAGCTAAGTACAATTACGGGACGGCTGAAAGAAGAATGTTGCCTTTAATACTATCATGGGCTTCTACAATACATAAAATGCAGGGCAGCACTGTAGATCACGCAGTTGTATACTTAGGTGCGAAACTGTTTGAAGAAGGTCAAGCCTACGTGGCTCTTAGTAGAGTAAGATCTTTGCAGGGACTACGTATAGAGGAGTTGGACTGCAATAAACTAACCGGCAAGAAACCTTGCAATAATGAAGCTCTAAATGAATTAAACAGAATGCGAAATAAAAACTAAAAACTAGAAAATAAAAATAGGTAAAAAACCTTTTTAAGTTAAACGGTTACATGTTAAACATACATTGCAATGTTAAAGATAAATGTACTAAAAACCAAAAAATAATAAAATAGATACAGTCGTGGGAATTATAAACATATGCATAGACTAGACTAAAATAAAACCGTGGGGCACGTCAATTTCTATATCTATCTATTATCGACTAAATGTGCGATAGAAGAATCGTTTAATTCGTCGTTAGGCAGTTGGCCCGCAGACGGTGAGGAAATTACTTACTATTTTCTTGCTCATGGAAATTCTAATAGTTATACATTCCACGTAAATCAAAGAGATGTTTCAACTAGTTTATCGTTGGACATTTACACTGCTGGCTGGCGAGGAATCATTTCACAGCTCGTAGTTTGTCTTTAATCGACAAAACATAAAGTAAAGCTAAAGCATAAAGCTCCCCAATATGAAACCCTAAAACTCGCTTATAATCGAGCTTGCTAGCTTGTATCCACATTCTAGCCCTACTTTATCACACGTCCATCGTTGTCGGTTGAACAACTGCCTAATTATAGTGTTACATTACAAAACAAACATTTTAATCAACGATTGTAGACAATTGACGTGCCCCACGGATTTATTTTAGTCTAGTCTATGCATATGTTTATAATTCCCACGACTGTATCTATTTTATTATTTTTTGGTTTTTAGTACATTTATCTTTAACATTGCAATGTATGTTTAACATAAAACCGTTTAACTTAAAAAGGTTTTTTACCTATTTTTATTGTTAATATTTATCCTATAATGTGATTGTGTGGTATACAATAAAGCATATATTATTATCTATATATTTATTTAAAATTCTCTATAAATTACATTTTTAAATACTACTTACAAAATAAAAAAATAATATTTAAAAATATAAAAAATAGGCGCCGACCAGTAGCGGGAACATGGTCCAAGCTACCGGTGGTTAGGGCTCCAGAGATGGAAACCTCCTCACGATACGTGCCGTTTCTAGGAGAACTGCCTTCTGTATCAGGCCCTTGATCCATCCACCTAACCCCAGCCTCCTAAGATGGATGTCGAGGCTTTTAGGGATTAACCCATTGGCCGACACGACTATCGGCACAATGATAGCCGAATCCACACTCCACATGTCGACAACCTCGTGAGCTAAGTCTAGATATTTTATTTGTTTATCTTTCTCAGCTTTCACGAGGTTCTCGTCATGGGGAATGGTGACATCAATTATCATCGTGCGGCGTACTTGTCGGTCTATCACCACTATGTCAGGTTTATTGGCTACAATAGTCCTGTCAGTAATGATAGACCGGTCCCAGTACAATGTGATATGGTCATTTTCCAGAACTGGGTCGGGCACATACTTGTAGTACGGTACCTCAGACTCAACAAGTCGATAGTGTAAAGCAAGTTGCTGATGGATAATCTTGGCTACTTGATTATGCCTATGCAAATATTCACTGTTAGCCAAACGACCACAATCAGAAATAATATGTCTAATGGATTCACCAGGACTATGACATGCCCGACATATGTCAACCGTCCCATCCTTAATTATATATTTCCGGTAGTTATTCGTAAGAATAACTTCGTCCATAATTGCACAGACAGATCCTTCAGTTTCTCCAAAGATATTACTGAATCGTAGCCAAGACACGGACGCTAGAAAATCTACACTGGGCCCATGAAGGGTCCGGAAGAAGCGTCCGTGGAGCTCCTTGCTATGCCATACCTCCTTGCGATCATTGACGCTCAGTACCACAGGTTTGCGCCAGTTCTCTTTTGCCAAGGATAGCGGAGTGAATCCATTGTCCACCGCTGCTACTTCTCGATGCATACCCTCGTTGACTTTCAGGAAATATTCCCTGAGGCTGCACACCTCACGGTTGTGAAGGGTCTTAGCATTTAATAAGCCTCGACCACCACACTTCCGCGGGATGTACAACCTCATGACCGACGAACGAGGGTGATGCATGCGATTTGCAGTCAGCAGGGTCTGGACTCGCCTATCCAGGGTGTCAAGTTCAGTCTGAGTCCACTTGAGTATACCAAAAGAATACATTAGGACTGGCATGACCCAACCGTTAAAGGCTCGCACCTTGTTTCCGCCTGATAAGGAACTTTTCAGTACCCTATTCAGGCGGCCAAAGAAGCGCTCCTGTAACGATTGCTTCATGTCCGGTCCATTAATGCCTAATCCTTCTGACATACCCAGGTACTTGTATGTATCGTTTGCGGAGAGTGATCTCAGCTTTGTGAAATCTGAGAGTTCTAGTCCCTCAGATTCCACAATCCCTCCTCGCTTTACATGCATGACCGCACACTTGTCCACTCCAAACTCCATTCTGATGGAACTACTAAATTTTTCAGTTATATTCAGTAGTTCCATCAATTGTTTCTTGTTTGGAGCAAACAACTTGAGGTCATCCATGTAAAGTAAGTGGGATATAACTAGACCCCTTCTCCGCAAAGGATAGCCTAGCCCTGAATCCTCCAGTAGAGTACTTAGAGGATTCAAGGCCAAGCAGAACCATAGTGGGCTCAGGCTGTCACCCTGGAATATTCCTCGCACTATCCTTACAGGTTCTTCGTTCCCTTGGATTTGTCTACATCCCGGATAGCAAAGCACAGTTCTCCACTGCCGCATACATGACTCCAAGAAGGCGCGTAAACTTGCATCTATTTTATACAACTCCAGCACCTTCAAGAGCCATGTATGTGGCACAGAATCATATGCTTTTTTGTAGTCTATCCAGCATGTAGACAAATCTTTTCGGGACCGACGAACCTGTTGGCTAACAACCATATCAATGAGGAGTAGCTCCTTAGTTCCACGAGACCCCTCCCTACATCCATTTTGAGATACAGACATGATGGAATTTTTTTCAATATGTTTTGTTATTTTTGTCCTCAAAATGGATGTAAGAAGTTTATAGACCGTTGGTAAACATGTGATCGGTCTATAATTTTTGGGCTCAGTGGAACTACCTGATTTATGGAGCAGGTGGGTAACTCCTGTTGTTAGAAATTGTGGTAACGATCCAGTTTCCAAAGCTGCCTGGAAGTGTAATGCTAAGCGAACGTGTGGGTTCGGCGCGCGCGCTTGTCTTAGTCGCACGTCTTGCCTATAACCCCACCCAATAAATTCGCATCGCTACTAGTGATGGGAATACGCTCGATAAAAAGTTGTCGACATGGAGCGATTTCTAACACGTTCCAATTCTGTTGGAAAACGCCCTCTCGAAGGCCCCGTTAAAACCAGCGAATGGAAAATACCAAAAAGAACTGCGCATCGAGCCGAACAACGCCCAGCTGAGCCAATCAAGACATCCAACAGTTTTGGCAATCTGCCTGGCAGCCAAACATTTGCTTCAGACTCCAGCACAAAATCCCGTGATGCCACCGTCGCACGAAAAACCACCCGCATTCCACCCATTGTTTTGGAGATAGAACCCACCTGGACGCACGAATTCATCAGAACCACCATAACGTTGTACTCAAAAAATTTTCACCTGCAGTACCGACGTAATAACCGAGTAGCTGTTATCTCCCACACGCCTGAGAGTCACCAAGCTATCAAGGATGGTCTACGAGCTGAAGAAATTGCCTTCCACACCTACTCACGTAAGGACGAGAAGATGTTCAAAGCTGTAATTTTTGGTCTTCCGAGTTATGTCGAGGATGTACTTTTGGCCGAAATCACATCGCTAGGGTACGAAAACGTCATTATTCGGAGAATGAAAGTGCCTGCGGAAAAATCTTCCTTCTGTCCTCCCTTTTTGGTACAATTACCACCTGGAGCAAATTTTGCCAAATTCCGACAAATAAGGCTCCTTTGCAATACAGTTGTTCAAATTCGAAAATACCGAAGCAACAATCGCTATGGAACCCAATGTTATAGATGCCAAGGATTCGGTCACTCATCTACCAACTGCAACTTAGCACCTCGATGCGTGAAGTGTACAGATCCCCATCGGACTGAAGATTGCCCTAAAAAGACTCGAGATCAGCCAGCCAAGTGTTGTAACTGTGGTGGAAGTCATCCTGCAAATTTCCGCCAATGTAAAGAGCGCGAAAATTATTTAAAGATCCTTCGTGAACGTCAAGATCAACTCAAAGCCGCCAGGACCATGAAAACGCCATCTAAGACAAACATGGTCGATGAAAGACCCTGGAACCTCGTCGCCTCTGCTAACACACAAAAAGCTACCATCACAGATAACACTCAAGATGCAACAACATCCGACATGCTAGCCATATTAATGACGATAAAGACGATCAAAAGTCAATTTATAGGTTGCACCAGTATGATGGATAAAGTTATTCTTATTCTAACACACCTTGGACAATATGTTTGAAACACAAACTTTACGCATACTCTACTGGAATGCTGACGGCATTCGCTCAAAAATCGCGGAACTGATGGATCTGGTAAGCAAGCTTTCTATTGATATCGTAGCTTTGTCCGAGACTAGAATATCCCCCCATAGCAAATTATGTGCTCCAGGTTTCTCTTGCTACCGCCGCGATAAGAAGCCTGATGGCCACGGCCAGGGAGTGGCAATCTTAGTCAAGTCGGATATAGAACACTACCTTCTTAATATACCCATAACTCAAAATATAGAATGTGTTGGAATAGTAATAGTTGTATCAAATCGAAAAATTGCCATAATTTCAGCTTATCAGTCACCTAACCTGGCTTTATTACCAACAGACTTAGATAAAATAATTAATGTTCACTCCAAAACTTTAATAATGGGCGATCTTAACACCAAACACCCATACTGGCACTGCACTCACTCCAACATTCACGGCGAGGTACTCTTTGATCACATGATACACAACGAATACGACATCCTTGCGCCTTCGCGTCCCACTTTAGTCCACTATCACAGTACGCATAAACCATCTACGCCCGATATTCTGTTAGCAAACGCTGTCTACCAACTTTCAGAGCCTCAGGTAGTAACTGCCCTTTCTTCTAACCACTTACCTGTTTACTTCACCGTAAGTGGGGCTGTTAACAAACAAACGCGCGTCATATTCAATTACTCAAAAGCAAACTGGAAAGCCTACAGATGTCACATGAATGACTCTATAACCTTAACCCAAAGCACTTTTGATACTCCCCAGGAAATAGACTTTGCACTTGAAAATCTAACCCAATCAATCTCCAATGCAAGAAACAAAAGTGTTCCTAAAATAATCTCTAATAGTGGTAACAAACTTCCACGACGGCTCAGATCACTAACAAAAATTAAAAATCGGTTACGGAAATTGGCACTAGACGAACACAATTCATTCGAGCGTCGTCGGCTGTTCTCGCAAGTCAACCAAATGCAGAAATCCATCAAATCAAAGATCCAAGCTCTAAACGACAATGTCTGGAATAATAAATTAGCCAAAATAACCAATCCCACCTCAGACTTGTGGAGAGTGGTCAAATCACTGCACCATCAGCCTATTACAATACCTCCTTTAAAAACGACAAATAATACCACTGTCTCTTCCGCACCTGAACAATGTGAAGCTCTAGCAAATGCCTTTTTAGAGAATATGAACCTAACTAGACACTGGGTCAGTGATTCTGGCACTGAAGAGGCAGTCAAGGATTCGATTAGACTTTTGGACTCCTACCAGATGGATGAGTACCCCACTTTCACCAGGCCGCACGAAATCCGTAAATTATTAGGAAAACTAAAACCTAACAAAGCTCCTGGTTTTGACGGCCTGGGAAATGGTTTATTGAAAAACCTACCTCAAAAAGCAATAGTTTATTTGACTAAAGTTTTCAATGGCTGTTTACGTTCTGCTTACTTCCCTGATGCACTGAAACACGCTAAGATTATAGCTATTAAAAAACCTGGTAAAGATGATTCTATACCATCTAGCTATCGTCCAATTAGTTTATTGCCAAGTATAGGGAAACTTCTTGAAGCAATCATCTTAGCCCGCCTCACGAAAAAGACTGCACATCGGTTAATTCCTGAGCAATTTGGTTTCCGTAGCTCACATTCGACTACACAACAACTAGCCAGAGTAGCAGAACACATAAGTGATGGGTTAAACCGCGGCCTTTCCACCGGAATGATTTTATTAGACATAGAAAAAGCCTTTGACTCTGTTTGGCACGATGGCCTTTTGCACAAATTAATGAGATATGAAGTACCGCTCTGTCTGGTAAAACTCATTCAGAATTACCTTAGCAATCGTTCTTTCTCCGTGTATGTGGGAAATGATCATTCTGCCCCTAAGATCATCCCTGCTGGTATACCCCAGGGCTCGCTCGTAGGTCCGTACGGCTTCATCCTGTACCTGAATGATATACCTAAACAAGCCCATACCCAGCTTGCTATTTATGCTGATGATACGGCAACATTTACGACCGACAAAGACATTGACATCATCACTGGACGGCTACAATATTCACTGGAGTTACTCAGCAAGTACTTTAAAACCTGGAAACTTAAACTGAACTCAACAAAAACCGAAGGCATCTTATTTACCAGAAAACGCATAATTCCTACTAAAGTTGTAACCATCGATGGCTTCCAGATAACATGGCAAGTATCAGTAAAATATCTAGGTGTAATTTTGGATAAAACACTTAACTGGAACAAAAACACGGAACATATTATAAATAAAGGTACAAAAGCTCTAAACTCGTTAAAACCCATTCTGAATCGAAAATCTGTTCTCAGTCCCTCAACCAAATTACGTATTTATTCTGCATTAGTTAGACCTTGCCTAACTTACTGTGCTCCAGTTTGGTCTAGTCTGACAGACACTAAATATAATAAACTTCAAACTATTCAAAATAGAGCCCTAAAAATATCTTATAACACACCATTTCGTACTAACCTTAAAAAATTACACAAACAACTCAAATATTTACCTATAAAAGAATTCATTTTAAAAACATCACGTAAATTTTATTTACTTAAAAATCCATCACACTATAACAGTTTAATATCAGCAATTGCTAAAAGCAGACTCAGTACGTTATCATACACCACGTACAATCGATATCGACTGCCCCATCACTACTTCCTCCGTGACGTATCATGACGATTGCTCGCTTGCCAGGCGACGCCGCTCACACGGCCGGTTTATGCGTGATGTTTTTGTGGAACTACCCGCAACTTACCTCACATTTGTTATAATAGTTGCAGATTTTATAACAGCTTGCGTTTTGTAACTTATATATTTTAAATATTATGTGGGTCCATTCTAAGTCTTTCACATACCACTTACTTATATCTATATTCAAGTTAATATCAGTGTAAAATTAAAATTTAATAACAATATGTTCTAATGTTTATAAAG
The DNA here is from genome assembly GCA_038387885.1 of Spodoptera picta. Classification (NCBI taxonomy): domain Eukaryota; kingdom Metazoa; phylum Arthropoda; class Insecta; order Lepidoptera; family Noctuidae; genus Spodoptera; species Spodoptera picta. The sequence continues at coordinate 112,644 of JAZHFQ010000428.1, read as the reverse complement.
GCGGTACAGCCTGTGTAACGAAATAAATTATGGTAAGTCTACAAATAGAATAAGATCGTTTGTAAACAGTGATTGTAATCATATTTAATATTAATAAAGAACTTGAAAAATCAATCATCAATCAATCCAGAAATTGTGCAGTCCGTCCGGCCCCGGTGATTTCCAATTCGGGACCGAACAGGCTGCACTGGCTACATCAGAGGAGGTGATTACTACCTCCTCCATCTCTGATATAGTCTCACACCTTCGCTTAACATCAAACATCCAGTCACCTTCTGTGTGGCTAACAGGCACCGACCAGATGTTGCGCCAAAATGTGTTAGTGGCATCATCATCTGGTCGCCTCCCGTCAACCACTTCTTGGTTGGATCGTTCCCAATCTCTGTATACCCACCTCTGATCTCTTTGGAACATGCGATTCTGAGTATAGCGCTCCACTCTTTTTTTATATCGTCTAATACGGTTTGCCCATGCGTAAACTTTCTGTTTCAGGAAGTCGATGCGCTCTGTAACACGCGACAGGTATTCATGAGGACGGATTTCAGTCCCCACAAATGCACATCTTACAAAGCGCATCACTCTAGGGCGAGTATTGCCCTCCCTAAAGCAGGATAGTTTGCCGATGAGTACCCTGGCCTCACTGATACGACGCTCTATCCTATACTGCCAGGCAGGTACTACTGGTTTTGGTCGGACTGCTGCGTCAAGATTTGGGAATCTGACATTAGCCACTCGACAAGCAGCTACCGCCCCACAGTACAAGATTGAGTGTGTATCATAAAGGTTTTCGCTACTCTCAAAATATTTTTTAAGTAGCGAATCCAAGGCGCTCTCCAGCGCCCTATTTTTTTTACACATGGGCAAACGTGGTAATTTTGGTCTTAAATTGCTAGGAGCAAGTCTGTACTCACGAACCGCATCCTCCAAAGCACTCCTCATATTATTATTATTATTAATAAGTAGGTAATTCTTTTTAGAGTAATTTGCGTATTATTAAGAGGTGTTTCAGCTGTTGATGATGATGATATTAGGAGATGGGCTCTTACAAAACACGATGGATCTACAATTTTTGATACTTTCTCAAAATTATTTACATTCTAGAATTTATTTTATTAGTATAGAGAGCACCCGGAATTATTTCTGGGATTATGAATTAATTCCAAGTATGCAAAACATAACCGGAAAATGTTATTTTTAAATGTTCTTTGGAAGTATTCTTTGTTTCAGATTTAGTTCATTTTAAAATGCGTATATTTATTCATAATTAAAAAATTAGGATTTCACTAAATTCTACCAAATTTAATGAATATTTTTATAACGTAACATGGCAACCCTATATTCAAATGTTCTAGTTCATAACTAGAAAAAAGTAAATAAATGGCTTTGAAAACCAAACCCACCTCTGTATATGCTTAATATCTTTTTAAACTAAAACACGCATATAACATTATGTTGAATGTTATATTTAGAGATCGGACGCAACGAACAAAAAGTTTTTAATTAGGTCGTCCATCGCAAGTCGTAACATGAATACTTGGCATCAATTCGCATTGCGGTAGGTTAAACGATACAGTTTTATTCGACGGTGTTTTATTGAATAAATATTTTCATGACAATTTTTTTTATATATTTGATGGGCCGACGTTGGACCACTATCTCGCCTGGTCGTAAGCGATGATGCGATGGACCACGTGAGCAGTTTTTAATAAATGCCATTTTTCACTACTTATATTATGAGTCCCATGTAATAGGGGGTGAGCTTATTGCACTATACCGGGCACATTTCCAGACTCAGTGTTGAATGAGATTTTTATAAAATCCAGTAATACTTTACCCGTCTCAGAAATCGAACTCGAGACCCCTTGCCCAGCAGTCGCACTTGCGACCACTCAGCCAACGAGGTAGGTGTCGAAAACTAGAGTAATTAATTATTATGACTTCAGTTTTATGTTTTTAATAACTGTCGATTCATCAATTTAAGAACATAAACCTTCCACGTTGCTGGTGGCTGAGTGATTGAGCGACTGACAGACAACTCACATCCGATACCACTGGTCTTAGTTCTACACACTTCTTAGAGACCGTCCGTAAATAATTATGTGTGGGAGAGTCATGCTTCGGAACGAATAGGCCGGCTCGACCGGAGTGATACCACGTCCACACAGACAACCGACGTGAAGCAACGCTTGCGTTGTGTTTCGTCGTGTGAGTGAGGTTACCGGAGGCCCAACTACCCTCCCCTTCGCCAATCTCCCCAATCCCTGAATCCCCAACGATCCTCAAACTCCTAATCCCCAAAAGGCCGATAACGCCTCTGGTGTTCCAGGTGTTAATGGGCGACGCCGATTGCTTACCATCAGGTGATCTGTCAGCTCGTTTACCGGCTTATGCCATAAAAAAAAGTAACTTGTAAAAAGTCGGGCGGATATGTGTGCACCTTTGACTATCTCTTCAGAAATTGACTGCACGGTTGGTGCGGCGGCTGGGCAACTGGCTGCCGCGCAATGGGTCTCAGTTTCGTTTCCGTCTCCGAGCAACTCTTCGTGTCATCCACAAATTGTTGTTCCTGGTCTGGATGTCATGTGTATGTGAAATTGCATGTTTGTAAATGCACCTACGAAACAGAAGATAATCGTAGTCTAGGGCAACGTTTTGTTTAATAAAATTAAAATACGTGAAGTTAACTTTTATAATACTACTTTGCGACTATTAATATATACAACCAATACCGATATACCAATATTACTTTTATAAATATCGAGTGAGCCTCCTTAGATAACTTCTGACGCGGCTACGCGGCGATGTCAGTAGGCTGCACGATATCGCCGCAACCCCATATGCGGAATGAGGAAGAACCCCTCTGTGGTTCGAAACTAGTAAAGCCTTTCTCAGTATATCACGTGAGGAACCTGCGATTTTTAGTTAATTTAGTGTTTCAAGATAGTTATTATGAAAACTTAGCCTCCTTAGTAATCACGTATTTATTGCATCCATAATGCACATATACAGGTGGTTAGAAAATACAATTAGTAACAATTATGGACCCTGTCGGGCACAGCAACATTTAAAATTGGTAGGAGAGAGGAAGGGCTTTTTGTTAGATTAATATTTATACAATCAAAATTGATGTGCTCAGTATTAGTGTTTAGTGACTAAGAGACCCAATAAAATTAAGATTTGGGGGAGATTTGCATCATAACTTTACTGACACGGCGAAACGAAACATACCACAATGGTTTTCTGTGAGGCCGTAGTATCACTTCGGTCGAGACGTCACAGTTTGAGTAAATTTCGTATGGTAACTGTGAAAGCTGTATTGCATTTGTATATATATATTGCATTGCCGATAAGCTTATTTTATAACAGTGATATAACTTTATGAATCGTTAATTGGATTGAATCAGAAATTGTTTTTTAATTACAGTTCTCGCGCTGCCGTGGGAACATTGGTCGTTTCCTGAAATACTGATAGTCAACCGAGGTCATTGTAACTGTAATATTGTGAGTCATCCGCCATTATAGCTTTTTATTTGTTAGTGCGTTGTTTGAGTACAATCGCAATGACTTTTCTGGAATAATAAATGTTCGGTACTCCTCTACTTATGTCTACGGACATTTTTAAAGATAATTTGTTTTAGTTCTTTGTATAAAATTGGCGCCTTGCTTTGTTTCACATGGGTGATGTGAATGTCACTAACATGTCATTTGTCTTGTGCGGCCCGCTACCCGCTGTAGTGACTTATCCAAAATTTTCTTTTATAAACTATTTCTTGATAGTTACTGACAAGGAATTAGCGAAATCGGTCTAACATGTGTTGAAAATGACTTACAGTAGGATTTTCTCTTGTGTCGTAGGTGCGTTTACAAACATACAAGTTCATATACACATGACACCCAGACCCGCAACAACAATTTGTAGAGTACACAAAGAGTTGCTCCGTGCGGGAATCGAACCCGCGACACGTTGCGTGGCAGCCGATTACCCAGCCACCGCACTAACCGTGATGTCGTGATTTGTGTTCGTTTGCTTGCACTTGCTCTTTACGCGAAGGACGTTGTTTTTCGGTCCCACTCATAAAATGTCTTAAATTTTTCGGTGTCGAAAATCTTAATTTACAAAATAATATCTTCTCATAGATCACTATAATTCATCTCGTATAATAACCAATAAACCAGTTTTATAAACTATGTTTAAAAAACAGACTTTAACCTCATTTTTTTTGAAGTCGGTTGTATAATATCATGTCTTCCCTCTTTAATATTTTATTACCTTGACTTCGTTATACTTTCTTTTTACAATTTTGCACCTACTGCTTTAACATTCTGCACCACCCAATGGTCGACTGTCAGAAAATGCCTACGGCATTAATTCCGCCAATCTCACTGTATGTGCAATAAAGTTAAATAAATAAATAAATATATAAATAAATAAATAAATAAATATATAAATAAATAATATACTAAAACCTTCTCCTAAGTGATACACTTTTCTGAACATGCAGGTCAAATTGAGAACCTCTTTTTCTTTTCTTTCTGAAGTCGGTTAACGATAAACGAACCCTATAACATATCCCTTTTTAACCGTTCACTAGGTCACTTTTACCCATAAGTAGGTTAAACTGTCAAATACCAAGCGGTCACCGGTGACCGCAACCTATTGTTCTATAATTGTGTCTGCAAAACCGGTACTCGACGAGTTAATGCATCGTCACATAATTGGACACAATTAAACAATAACAATGGCAGTGTTGGCCGTAATTACGTTTGTTGATAACACGTGACAATTATCACGAATTATTGAGATGTTGCGTGGGAATAATTGAATAATGTTTAATGTAATGTAATGTATTTAGTGTGTTGTTGGTCTAATGGAACTAGACGTGGTTGGTATAGGGTTAAATGTGGGTATAGAAAAGGTTTTATTAGATGAGTCTATAATTTTTATTTTACAATTTCTGAGATCTTTGTAGAGCCAGTCAAGTCAAGTAAAGTCAAAATCATTTATCTCAATTAGACCAGAAAAGCAATTTTGAACGTCAACAAAAAAATTTAAAGTGAAGAAAGAAAGAAGAAAGAAAGAAAGAAGGAAATAAAAATTGTTTATTTGCACACAGTCACAACGTACATAACACACAAAAAAAATAAGCTAAATGAAGCTACTTACTCATTCCAAGGTGTAGATTCCTATGGAAAAGAACAAGCAAGACTAAGATATAGAGGTATAGACTAAGTTTCCTGTGTGTTACATTATAATGGTAGAAAGTGAGAATACAAGTCGAAAGAAAAAGAAAATGAAGAAATTACGGAAGTAAAGGAATTTAGTTACCAAAATATTATGTGTCCTTTATTAAGTCTTTAAACGAATCTTAACCTACATAATATATTTTTTATCAATCATCAGTTAATTCGTTTAACTGTAGAATAAAATTGACATTTGACAGTTTTTAGTATGGAAGAATTGTAAAATATTCAATGTTATTCCTCGGATAAAAATAAATCTGGTGTTGGAGAAATCGGCCCTTAGGTTATCAAACATTTCGCTTTGATAGACTTACACTGAAATACTCAAAAGTCAATCAATTTTAAGTCGCGCTTTAATATAGTTCTGTCTCTACATATTATTTGTAAAATTACAGATATTTCTTTTTGTTTATGAAAGGAAAATCATCGAATGACTGCTGCCTGGGTGAGGCGGGAGGAAGTGTCAGACTCTTACTGACTAAAGACCACCCCGTTCCTACTCCTGCATTTCGAGCCGGGGAGCCCCGGCAACCCGTTAGTTCTCCGCGGCTCCGTATCGGTATCAGCCCTATTGGGCGCGTGGAACGCGACGCGCCGTACGCTCGGATCTCGAGCACTATATTTCAGTACAACTTCAAATTGAGTAGCCTTTTAGTATTCAGGCGTTAATCCTATGGTGATGTTTGTTTACCCATTTGAGAAATAACTAGCGAAATGTTATAGAACAATTTAATTGAACTATAACATAATATCACGCCTTTTATCAAGGGGTAGGCAGAGGTGCACATTATGGCACTTAATGCCACTGTACAATGTTACACCCACTGTTCCATATTTATGTTATGAGTCTCATGTTGTAGGGGGTGAGCCTATGGCCATATACCAAGCATATTTCCAGACTCAATGCTACTATTGAGATTTTTTTAAAACCCAGTGATACTTTGCCCGACCCGAGAATCGAACCCGAGACCCCTTGTCCGGCAGTCGCACTTGCGACCACTCGGCCAATGAGGTAGTCTTTCAGTTGATTGAAGTATAATACTGTATATGTAACTGTGTACATAAATATAATGTATCTCACTCGTTCATAGTTTTATTGCGGTTATGCCATGTTGTATGTGAGCTGAGATTTATAGTTTCTGAAAATAAATTGATTGATGTTACAAACATAATATTTATTTTAAACTCAATACCAGACTAGACTGAAATAAATAAATATAAAAGTCATGGAACTGGCTTCATTTTAACTAAAAATCGCGGGCTATTCACGTGAATATACTGAGAAAAGCTCTACTAGTTTCGAACCACAGAGGGGTTCTTCCTCATGAGCAGCGTGTGCTATCGCGGCGACCACGATTTTTAGTTAATTTAGTCTCACGGTAGTTATTATAAAACAGGCTTCATTTTGTTTTGTTTTTAATATTTATGTTATTGAAGGTTATAGTTACAGGTCATATCTACTTTTTGCGAGCTTTTATTACCGTCTAAATTCACCTCTCAAAACTTTTAAGGAATCTCAAAGCTAAAATAGGTTAAACTAACAGTTTAAACCGCGTGGCGCGGCGGGACCGGACGGCGACATGACACTGACCAGTTGTAATGTACTAGATATTACGGACGACGCCGCACAGAGCCGTCCCGCTCGACGCGACGGTAACCGACGGTTCTGTGCTCATGCTCAGTGTCTCGTCTCCGTATCGTCCCGCCGTGCCTAGTGGGTTAAACCTTTAGTTTTCCAACTTGTATGTAACACCTAAAGGTAAAGAAAGGTAAGGGATGAGTTTAGGTGATCCCTTACGCTAAGGAACTCTGAAGTGGTGCCCTAGAGGTGGTTGGCGAAAACGGTCATAAAAGTGAAGATTGAAGGAGGCCTTTGTCCATCATGAATATGATGAATTGGGAGGAAATACCACGAATGGTTAAGAATTTAACACGTAGGTACTCGTAAGATATGACTATGTTGTTTATAATGTAACGTAAACTATGCTAGTAAAATGAATACTACAGAAGTCCTACAGAAATCAATTTCATACATTTTTCTCCTCTATTTGAATTCAGTTTTTTATTATATTTTTTGTGGAACGTTAATAAGAAATTCTGTTAAGACGTAAAATTGAGTAGTTTTATAAAATAATAAATATATTTATTTGCTCAAAAATAACAATAATTATAAGAATATACCTAGGTACGTAGATAAGTAGACATAAAGTTTACGGAACAGCCAATAATAATTAATATCTACTTATCATTGTCAATACCGTATCGACAACTAGTCAAATTCAATACTTTTATCGAACTGTCAAAAACAAGAGTATTCTATGAATTTTGTATGGGATAATGAATTGTGACGTCACGTATTTTTAGAGTCAAACAGCGTTACTTCTTAAAAAATTGCTGGAAATATACTAAAATTAATTTGGTCATAAAATCGATTAATGAAAGTGTGATTATTTTTTAATATTTTATTGTATTGAACAGTCGAAATAATTTATTTTTGATTAAGGAAAGGACTCAATTCTGTAGCTAGTAATTCTAGACCGTTAGGTATACAACCAAAATCACAGATCCACAACACACGTCAAATTATAATAATATAAGAATTAAACGTATAAAGCTCCCTTAGCTCTTAACTTCGCTTCGTTAGCTATAATAGCGCCTTGTGTCTTATATCTAGACAAAATCTTGATAAAATTAGTTCTTCTGTTCATTATATTTATAGTGGTCGGTATAAAAATGATTTACTTGCATTCTTGATCAACATATTGGCACACATTCAGCTTCCGTCCGTCCAATGTTTGTTCCAGTTTACGTTTAGTAACATTATCAAGAGTTTTTATAGAACCGGCTTATTTTATATTGTGTGTGTATTGAGCAATTGCGGGCTTATAATGTTTATTGTCTTTTGTTGAGACTGTAGAAGATTTATTAAGTACTCGTGTGTCGTAGACTTACCTGTTTCCCGCGACTTCGTCCTCGTATAATAATGACTTCTGGCAAATTTTGGATTTCTTAATTAGCCTTCTCCAAGATTAATTGCAATGCTGTGTAACAAATCTCATCTGAATAAATTTACTTATATTTAGGTATTGTGAAATATTTTTAAGGGATTTTACCCGTATATTAGGTATACATTCCCGTGAGGTTTCAGTGATTAAAACTCCATTTGAATTCCAGTCAAATAGGTACAGTGGTTGAAAACTGCCATTATAGTCTATTTATAGACCAAAACAAATCCTTTTCCGCGTGACAGGAGACCTTTGCACAGCAGTCAGGTGATTATTGATGATAGGTAGAGTAAAATAAACCAAGTTTCCTTTTAATAATATTAGCATTTACATTCATTAAACCCTCAATAGATACGTAATTTACAATTTTGTGGCCGTTAATTTATATCATTATGATATATGAGCTTATGGTAAAACTGTTGAATTCTTTGTGAATACGGAAGATGATGGTTTTATATACTCTGCTTAAATGGTCGCAGAAAGTCACTCTGCTGAAATGAAGAGATCACCGAAACCGTCTTTTTTATATTTTCTAATTTGACAAACACATCTGCCGATAGTTAGTAGTTAATGTTCTAAATAGGTGGTATATTATTAACAAAAACGTCGGCATACTTCAGTAGGTCAAGCAGACGATCTTTAAATGTCTTGCAGTTCGATTGAATATTTTATTGAATCGGTCCATCGTTTTAGATTGCTCGTCAGGCATCAGGCATGCAGTAAATAATTCAGAAATGCAGCCAACCAATCTATCTAGCTAGACTGCTATATAGATGTAGAGAAAGTATCTTTTCGAGTTTCTTTCTTGTGTGTGGTATGTTCCTTTAGGAATTTACGATTTTTATTTTTTATATCAAGTTATCAATATAACCAGGGCCGTTTTAGACTCAGCTGGCGCCCTTGGGAACACAGTATTCGGGGCCCTTTTAAAATGTGTTTTGGTTTTAACCCAGACCCGAAACAACAATTTGTGAAGCATACAAAGATTTGCTCCGTGCGGGAATCGATCCCGCTACAAGTTGCGCGGCGGCCGGTAGCCGCGGTCCAGAATGAATCCGAGTAGCAAAAGACAAAGAGAAATGAAAATCTCTAGAGGAGGCCTACGTCGCGAAAGACAAGCTGATTTTGAACCGAACGATATACGAAGACATAAGTAAGATGAAACATTTGTAAAATATATGTAGTAAGTTAATTCATGTTAATGTAAGTAAGTTAAACAGCAATAAAGGCCAATTTTGTTTTATTTTGATTTATTTTCATTGTGAAGCCATAACAATCGTTTGATAAGACTATTCGTGAACGGGCACCGTCAACTGGGACTGGTCAGCTCCAGATTGTAGGTACCTCTACTTTATACTGTCCTTTAAGGTTATTTTTTTCGATCTTTTTGACTATATTTTAGTGTTACATTGTTCTCGCACAATCCAAACAACATAACTAGAAAATGGTATACCTATGGAGTTTCTTGCTCGTTATTCTCCATAGTGTGTAGTAGTGTCGTGGTGGCCTGGAGGTTTAAGACGCTCGCTTCTCATGCATGAGGGTGCGGGTTCGAAACCTACCAACGGCAAGTACCAATGTGACTTTTTCTGAGTTATATGTACTTTCTAAGATTATTTAGACACCACTGACAAACGGTGAAGGAAAAACATCGTGAGGAAACCTGGACTTATAATTTCTAATTATAAGTTTGAAATCGCCAACCCGCATTGAGCAAGCGTGGTGATTAACGCTCTAACCTTCTCCGTGTGAGAAGAGGCTTTGCTCAGCAGTGGGCATTTGTAGGCTGTTGATGATGATGATTCTCCATAGGAATCTACACCTTGTAATGAGCAAATAGTTTCACTTTTAATTTTTTTGTTGACGTTCAAAAGTGCCTTTCTGGTCTAATTGAAATAAATTATTTTGACTTTGACTTTTACTTACAATAGTCGGGTAAAAAGGAGTTAACTTCTGTAAATATCTACCTAGTGGTCTCAAACCTCTTGAGAACAGAAGATGTTATTGGAAACTGAACTTAATTAACTAAGTAAACAAGTAAACGATTGAGATCATAATTGTTTGGCAGTATACAAATATTGTTATGTCATAACATGAGTTAATATTCAAGTGGTGCTTTGATACTTTTTAGCCAATATGTTCAAATGTCAAGTAGGAGTATAATATTATATGCTTTAAGTGTTTTAGTATAAATAGGTAAGTGGGTAATAATACTTCCTGGTTTAATGATATGTTAGCAATATTTAATGTAAAGCATGTTCAAAATTCATGGTAAACATTTGTTTAGCAACAAAGTTAAATCAACGTGTTGCGGAATTGCTGTCAACATGTTGCTAGCAACACTGTGTGTTGCAGAGTTGATAGCATCATGTTGACAAGCTCTCGCCCGACAAGCAAAAACATCAGTTTAGCGACAATACCACTACCTCCTCGGGCAACATTTTAACGCAGACTGGCATGTAGACAACCTGTATTGATTTAAACATAGTTGCTACCATCATTCTCACTGCTCACCAACAATGTTGATCATTGTCCCTACATAAATGTTTACCATGAATACGGGGCTTCTTTTTAAGGGGAGAAAATCATCGAATGACTGCTCCCGCCTGGGTGAGGCCCAGTTCCTTCCTCCAGAAAAACCACCCCGTTCCTTCTCCTGCACGTCGAGCCGGGCCCCGGTTACCCGTTAGGTTCTCCGCGACTCGCAATCCGCGAATCGGCATCGGCCCTGTTGGGCCCCATCTGTGGTGGTCTGATGGTCAAAGAGCTATCAGACATGATACGCTCGGGTCTGTTTCTGGTCGTACGGGGAGCCACCCATGCTCGCCGTCCGCAGGCCGGACATCGTATGAATACGGGGCTTAAGACTGCAAGGTTGGCGCGGTGGCTGGGCAACCGCGGAAAGTGTCGCTTGTCAACCTGGAACAACTCTTTGTGTGATCCACAGATTGTTGTTCAGGGTCTGGGTGTGATATGTATATGAACTTGTTTGTTTGTAAACGCACCTAAGACACAAGAGAAAATTCTAGTGTGGGACAACGTATTCTAAAATCTAAAAACAAAGAGGTCTTAACCTTTGATTTTGATTCGTTTATTAGGTAAAGTTGTTTTTTAAGATTTTAACTTGTAACACTTTGTGTGACCTGTAAATTGTTGTTCCGGGTCTGGGTGCGATGGGTGTGCGTAAATTTGTATCGTCATACACAGGAAAGGATTTTTTTACCGCGAAGCAAAGATGAAAACAAAAAAGAACACTCTAATCTAACTATGTGAGATCAACTGTACGTACTTAAGATATATTTTCCATTTTTGTTATTATGAATAAAGTTTTATTATTTTTATTAACACTCTAAACTTGTTTAGGCATTGTGAACTCTCGAAGTATTTGCAGACATTTCCTAATGGGATAGGTAAAGTGGCCAGCAACCTCACGGATTACCTGGTGGAAAGCAATCAGAGCTGCTTATGGAATTCCGCAATTTCACAACACCAAAAATGTTATAAAGAAGATATAAAAGAGACTGCCTCGTTGGGCCGAGTTGTTTCCGGGTCGGGCTAAAACTCTATTGGGATTTAAAAAAATTCTTAGTAGTAGCACGGGGTCTGGAATTGTGCCCGGTATATGGCAATAGGCTCACCCCCTATTACATGGGACTCATAATATAAATAGTGAAACGTGGGTGTTATATTGTACAGTTGCATTAAGTGTCGTAATGTGCACCACTGTTTCCGCTTCGGGGATAAAAGGCGTGATGTTATGTTATGATGTATAAATAGATTCGTGAAAGATTTACAAAAGCCAAGAAAGAAAATGTCCTTGCATGCACAGATTAATTACGTAAGAAATATTATCTTCTCAATTAATTAAAATATACTAAAGTACCTATGTATATTAAAGTTATATATATATTAATCCATCACTCGTTATTTGTGTACAGGCAATGTTTGCTATTTGTTTTGTCATCCATCATGTTTTGATATAAATGTAAATAAACTCGATTCATTTGCAAACTGATGACTAATTCTATAAGTATAGTTTTTTTTTAAACTGTGAAGATTGGATGGTAAACCCGCTTATGAAGAGTAGAGGAGGCTCTTGCTCCAGTAGGGGACTGATACGGACTGTTTGGTGATGATTATAAAATATCTACAGTTAACATCTATTTTATTAATGTTGACAGGACAAAAAATCGCCCATCGTCTCTAGAGGTAATTTAAAATTTTGCTGTGCCTGACAGGGTCCGTTATTACATGGGTCTCCAGTAACCTTACACGACGAAACACAACGCAAACATTATTTCACGTCGGTTTTCTGTGAGGCCGTGGTATCACTCTAGTTGAGCCGACCCATTCGTGCGGAAGCATGGCTCTCCCACACTTAAAATTTTGGTTTATCAGAGAGCATCTGGCTGGTCTCTATTAAATGTGTAGTTCTTCAAAACCTCTTTATCAAACTCGTACTAAGGCCTCAGCTCTTATGAACCAGGTAAAGGAGAAAGAGTAGGAGTCGTATTTATCCTACACGGTTTGTTAAAACAGAAACCATTGTTCAAAGGGTCAAAATCATCAGATTTGGCGCGAAATTGACACGAACAAGGAAATAACAAGCCCAATTTGTAAGCGGTAACAAAATACGCAATTCCGGTTACTTCCAGTTTGAACCAGTTTAGTCCGGTTTTTGTTAGATTTCTTTCTTTTCCCGACTTTTTGTGTAAACAAGTTGTTCCCGATTTATTTCAATTTGTGTTGTTCGCTGTTTTGATGTGTGTTTGTTTAAATAATACCTAATCCAAGTAAACGGGGTTAGTATTATTTTTATATAAATAACTAGCTGACCCGGCAAAACTTTGTGCCGCCTAAATATTTTTTTCTCACCTTTTAAACCTACCTTTGACTTCAAGGTCATAATAAGCCAGATCGGATCGGCCGTTGTCGAGTTTTAGCGAGACTATAGAACGCGAATTCATTTTTTTTAAATATAAAATATGGATGAATTGTTATTAAAATATAAAAAAATAAAATAATAGTTAAATTGTTTGATGTTTTTCGGTTTGGTGTCAATCTAATCACAAAATCGCTCTCCTGGTTAAAATAGGAATTTAAACTGTTCGTCTCTACTTACGAGGAAATAGAAAGCCCGATTATAAATAAAGAACAACATATTACAAAAAAAATCTTTTTAACACTCCCAGTAAAAATAATTCCCGTTATTTATTCGAAATCTAAAAATAATAAGTCACTGGCAAATAGGAGGAAATATTTTTATACACATGACAACTTAAATTCGTACTAAACGGACGAGGAAAATGACCGAGGGAATCCTCAATGAATTCTTCAGCGCAATACATTATTGGCGTAGATCATGTTTGTTTGTATTCGTCAACCTTTCTCAGTAACCTCTGTACTTGACCCAATTCTTTACATTTTATGTTGAATGGGATTTTTCTGAATGACGACGTTTTATTAGAATATCTATTTGATGTTCAGCAGTAATACACGGTGTCATGAACAGAAATAAGTCAGCTTATTTTAACAAAGATACATACATAACATCACGCCTTTTATGTATTCCCGAAGGGGTAGGCAGAGGTGCACATTACGGCACTTAATGCCACTGTACAATGTAACACCCACTTTTCACTATTTAGGTTATGAGCCCCATGTCTAGACTCCGTTCTTCTACTATAACCCAGAAATACTTTACCCGATCCGGGAATCGAACCCTAAACCCCTTGCCTGGTAGTTGTACTTACGACTCGGGTAACGAGGCAGTCAAAAATAAGTAACTGTAAATACTGTTAGAAGATTTGTTTAAATAAAAAAAGGCAGCGAACTAGTAATTCGAACCCTGGACACGTAACTTTACAGTCATTCTTAGTCCATTATGTCATTGGTATAACAATGATCAAATACTTTAATCCATGATAAATACTCCTAAGGTATTATATAGAATACAATGGCGGGTAAACAACATGTTCGGACTACAAATGATAATATTAAACGCCCGCGTTTTGTTTTAAGTAAAAGCAATAGTTCGTATAAATACTAAATGTAGCAGGTTCAGGAATAATAATATACTCGGATGAAATCGGCGTTCTTGTGTCTAAGATGATAAAGTTTTTTAGGGTTTTAACTCTATAAATGGTTTATTTACATAAATATAGAAGAATTTAGTAGATTATATTAAATAAATACTAACTATTACTAAATATATACAACTTAAACTGTTAAACACCAAGCGGTCACCGGCGACCGCAACTTTTTGTTCTATAATTGTGTCCATAACGACGGTACTCGACGAGTTACTTAATATAAAAATTAAATAAAAGAAAACTAAAAATAGTTATTTACACTAAGCATCCAAAAATTCGTTCGCATCGACGTCAGTGGGGAAAGTAATCAGAACTTCTGATTCAGAAGGCTGGCAGCATTGCCACGTTGTATGGCAATGCTTAACCTCTGACCGAGAAATCTACTAAATAATCAGATGTAGAATGTTGGTGTTTGTAGTACCGTTCTTTTATGGGATAAGCCGGTTAACGGGCAGACGGATCACCTGATGGTAGGCAATCAGCTTCGCCCATGGACACCCGGAACACCAGGGGCGTTACAAGTGTATTACCGCCTTAACCATAAGGGCACTCAGGACCCGTGCCCCTATCGTCAGCGAGCCCTAGGGGGACAATTTCAATCTATTTCTAAGACGGATAGTGGACACACACCCGCTGCACATTGCGCGGCAAAAGGTTGCGGGTTCGTTTCCCTTTACTCTTTGTGTGGTCCATAAATTGTTGTTTCGGGTCTGAGTGTGATGTGTATGTGAATTTGTAGGTTTTTAAATGCACCTACGATACAGGAGAAAATCCTAGTGTGGGGCAATGTTTAAAAAAAGAAACATTCGAAAAGGGCCCCGATTTATTGTGTGCCCAAGGTCCCCAGTGTAGGCGAAGATTGTTTTTTTTGAAGGGGTTAAAACATCCGATGGCTTCTCCCGACCGTGTGAGGCGACAGGGAGTGCCAGATTCTCATTGACTAAAAACCACCCCGTTCTTACTCCTGCTCTTCCAGCCGGAGCCCCGGCAACCCGTTAAGTCTTCCGCGATTTCGTATCGGCATCGGCCCTTTTGGGCCCATCCGTGGTGGTAGGTCTGATGGCTCCTTGAGGATCGCTCTTGCCTGGTTCTGGTCGGGCGGCGAGTCACCCGTGCTCGCCGTCCGCAGGATGACTTATAGCTGGATGTTCATGTCTATTTGCGTTGTTTATCTTTTATTCAGCAGGTGCCTTTTGGCTTTAGTCGGAGTCGTGAATTTTACTCTATCAGTGAAAAACATGCAAACAACTACATATATTACAGACATTGTTACGGAATATTATATTGTACATTTTCTTTGAAATGGACGTATTTATTTCAGCACTCTATTTAACTGTGACAGATAACGATTCGTTTACAAAGAAAAACATCACAGACAAACTCGTTGTTTTCAACGAGACAGTGAAGTGACGACGTATAAACTCCTTGGGCCAATAATTAGCTCGCCCTACGTACTTACACGTCATAGACAACTGAACATTCGAATCTCGAACACGGCTTTCCCGCCCTCAGCGCGTGATCCAAATGAAAAGTCCGTGGGTGTGAAAATTCACTGGGCCAGTTCTCGCGCGACACGCGACCATTGCGGACGTCCCTACGTCGCTCCTTGCTAAGTTTCCCGCGCGAAAGTTTTCACGTTAACAAAAGTGACAAGATAATTTTACAATAGTGTCAAAACAGTGTTTGTTTGTTCGTAATAATTTGTGTTAATGAGTGTTTTGCTTCATGAATGACATTTCGATTTAAGTAAGTATTAGATCTTTTTTATTTGTGGATTCTAAATAATTTGACGCTGACAAAATGGGTTATAGAAATTGGAATAGTAATGTAACGAGACTGGATTTTGCGACAGTTATTCATGTAGATTGACACTATGAAAAATCTCGTAAGACATAGAGAAGTGACATATTTTTTTCGAGGATTAGGAAGTCTACAAGACAAAGTTGTTGATGTCTAACAAATGTCAAACAAAATTTTGAATGGAAAAAATTGTTGTTTCTTTTATTTAGTGTTTTATTTTATTTAAATTATAAACGATGTTTTATTTATTCTCACGTTTTGTGTATTTATTAAGGAACATTTTTTTCTGTCTATTATTTGAAAAAATAAATAAACTTTAAATGTTCGCGAAGAAAATTGTTAAAATTGAGTATCGTTCAAATATCGGAGTTGTTGATCTACGAGAAAAATATTAAAATGATTATAAACTCAGAACATAAATTGTATACATAATTTCAAGCCAATATTGTTTCTTAGATCCTAATTTATAAGAAGAAAAGAATTTATTCAGCACAAGGCACAATGCAACATAAATAAAATAAAAAAGTCAATAAAGGTTACTGAAAGTTAAATAGACAGTGGGTAAAAAAACAAAGTACCTAATTCATAATTTACTTTTTTATTAGGCCACTACAGAAAGAACTTGCACGGTTCTCAGACATAATCTATTATACATATTGTCTGGACTTTAAAAGAGACAGACCTCTGAGTTTGTTTCGGCATTTCTTCTCAGAGTAGTCAGATAAGAAATGTCGGCCTCATCGTTCGCTTGATAAAATTGACGTGTAAAAGTGCTGCCTTGTAGTCTATTTGCAGAAATAAATTCACTTGTTTCACTTGTATTATTAAAAATGCCAAATTAAAATAGTTTTTTTTTTAATAAAATACACCATGAAGAGATAAAATTAAACGATACTGATTTAAATATTTTATATACCCTCTCAAATTATTTTAGAATGTAGTAGATAATGTTAGCGACGTCAAATAAAGCATCTGTTCCCACTTAATTTTCCCGCGTAACTGACAACCACAGATAATAAAAGAGCGCAGATATAAAACCGAAGATGTGGGTTAATTAACGAAGGACCTTTTTCTTTCAATTTCGCACACACGATTGACCTAATAAGTTATGGTGATATTGAACCTACATGGTAGGAACATTAATATTGGCTGCCATATTCTTTTTATATTTTCCCCAATTCCTCTTTGCCTAGATTTTTGTTTTATTGAGTATCTACTGCATGCTTTTTGGTGATCGTTATGTTCTGGGTAGCGTTGTTCATTTAACTAATGAAGTAGGTTTCGCTTTGTCTAGTTTTAGGATAGATATTTAGTTCAAAATTAGTTTTAAGTCATGTAATAGTATTAATTCTTGAAATAAGCGCCTGTAACTTGATTTTTATTGCATTTTATAAAAGGGTTCCAGTAACGAAACCTCTCTGAAAATCATTTTACGGCTATGATAGAAATCGTTGTAAGGTTACATTGAAATTGAAAAGTAAGTGTATTTCTTTAAATATAGGTATAGTTATAACTAAAATTATTGATTTTCAGGCTCGTAATTCTGATAGCTAATTGAAACCCAGAATAATTAATGTTACGAAGATAATTGACTTCAAATAACAAACTATCTTGTCGGATACTAAGAAATTTAGTTCAAAAAACAAACTTGGAACAAACTGTACGTGACAAATTGCGCGCCATTTGTAATAACTGGCACGAAGCGACCGCGACGTATCTCTAACTTCTACGAAGAAAAAAACACCTCTTAATTACACCAAAAAGTTTCGCACACGCTTATAAAAAAGCCATTCCAACTGGCCATAAAGAAAATTAAAAAGCGAACACACGTCCCTATTCTTATTTTGAAAGTATATTAACGGTGGACTCTGTAAATCACTGGAGTAAATTAATCTTTTAAAGTCGCACTTTGTTAGTAATATTTCTTAAATAATGGCGTAAACATACAATTAATTAATGTTACACAAGAATTAATAGGCTGAGAAACTCCCGACTTTCTGTTGACACGAATTATGGTTGACCGAATTTATTAAATCACAATTAGGAAAAGTATAAGGCATCGTATCTATACGGATTAATTGCAAAATTGTTAAACGATTGTTTAAAAGTATTTATTTCAATTAGACCATTGAAGGCAGTTTGGACAGCCAAAAACGACAAAAATAAGCCCGTCGGTCAGTCATTTAGTGAAGAAACTATTTGCTTGTTCGCAAGTGTAGATTCCTATGTTAAAAAAAGCAAAAACAAAACTCTTTGGTTACTTTTTCTTTTTCTTGTGAGATAGAGTATTTAGTTGAGCCATTGTGACCATCCGTCTCCATTAGTTGGCCAACTTTAGTCTGGTCTCATACTTTGCTAGACATAGGCCTATCTAATAGAAGTACCGCGTTCGATCTTCAGTACTTCATGATCAAGTGGTGACCCAACATAACCCATGCATTGGTCACCCTAGTTTGAGTGTTAATTTGCATATATTGTGGTTCCACTTTGATTGGCGCCCAACACTATGTTTAGATAAATATACATATGTGGTCTATACGCTAGAACATTTAATTTATTTACCTTTAACTAAATCTACTGTAAAAAAAACAGCGTCAAAAAGAAGGTTGAGAGACAGTCAAAACAGCATCCTGGGAGCCGTAGCGGAGAGTTTGCACTCTCCAATAATCAAAGCATTTGTTGAAAAGGTGATCGGTACAAACTATTGTTTGTAAGTAATTTCTAAGTAACACCAACTTTCGATGGACTTTGCCTGAAACAAATACCGTATTATTATTTAAGTTTCTTTATGTATTGAGAAGAAAATATAATTCTTTCAACCATAGTATGACTTATATATGTGTGGATGTTTTATTGACCGACTTCGCAATACCGATTATAGATTTTCAATCTTCTTCATACAAGCGCAAGGTGAATTTTTCTATACCAGTCTATAATGAGACAATTCATATCTAATACTTACCCTTTGTAAATGTCGGTTTATCGAAATTCAATCTTCTATGTGCAGTGGATAGAGTGCATTTTTCTATGACATTAGTTTTATAATAGGAGTCAAGTAATGAGCGTTTGTTGTATTGCTTTGATGTTCTGTAGAAAAGACATGAGATTTTATATCTTTCTAGTGTACTGGAAATAAAACTCTTTGTTGAAAAATAGATGAAACATAATAATTACATAAGCTTTAGAAATAGTGTGGGAGAGCCATGCTTCGGCACGAATGGGCCGGCTCGACCGGAGTGATACCACGGCCTCACAGAAAATCGACGTGAAGCGCTTGCGTTGTGTTTCATCGTCTGAGTGAGGTTACTGGAGGCCCAATTACCCGCTCCCCTTCCCAAATCACCCAATTCCCTGAATCCTCATCGATCCTCAAACTCCTAATCCCCAAAAGGCCGGTAACGTATGTACTTGTAACGCCTCTGATATTCCAGATGTCCATGGGCGACGGCGATAGCTTACCATCAGGTGATCCGTCTGCTCGATCACCAGCTTATACCATAAAAAAAAATTCGTCAAGAGATTGAGTCATTATCGACAACAATAGTCCCCTACAGGATTGATTATGGGGTTCATAGTGTTCTTGCTTGGTAGTCGCGTTGGAGGTAGGAGTTTAAAAACTGTTCACGTTATTCTACGTGGTTTTTTATACTTAATTTCATTGAGAATTGAGACTAGACTAGACTACTTTGCTATCCAGGACGGTGTCGCGTTCCGCGCGCGCCTTAAGGAGCCATCAGAACACCACAAATAGGGCTGATGCCGATACGGAGCCGTGGAAGACTTAACGAGTAGTCGGGGCTCCGGCTCGAAGTGCAGGTGAAGGAACGGGGTGGTTTTTAGTTAGTAAGAGTCTGACACTCCCTCTCGCCTCAACCGGGCGTGAGAAGTTATTGGATGATATTCCCCCCTCAAAAAAAAGGACGGTGACAAATCTAACAAATCGAAATGTACGAACATCAGTTTGTCCGTTTTAACCTTATCCCTATAGCTATTTGCCAATAACTTTAAAATACACTAAAATAATATTACCTATTAGGACAGAAAATAACATAATTGAGCCCTAAAATGCTGCTATTCGGCCCATCAAACGAAGTCTACAAGTAATTTGGTAGTAATTTTTAAATCTGCGCATGACAAGTTGGAGCGGCAATTTAGCACCAATTAATCTAGTGCTAGGAATGCTGCTTATTGCAATGCAATCAACATATTTCACGGGAACCGGTGTCGATGATGTTATTATTGATCTATTGACCTAATTCGTATGAATTTCTAAGATTATGTGTCGATCATGTGTCGTGGTGGCCCGAAGGTTAAGGTGCCCGTTTCTCATGCATGAGGGTGCGTGTTCGAAACAACGGCAAGTACTCCAATGTGACTTTTTCCGAGTTATACATATATACATACTTTCTAAGATTATTTATACACCACTGACAAACGGTGAGGAAACCTGAACCCACAATGAGCAAGCGTGGTGATTAATGCTCAAACCTTCTCCGTGTGAGAAGAGGGCTGTGTAAGTATATACTTATATACTTATATAAGTATATACTTACAAAGCCCTCTATATAAGATTAACCTGACTGGTTCAGACAAATCTATGAACTATCTCATAAACATCCTTATACCTCTACAATAATAAAACATCGAAGATAGAAATGCAATCCTAATAAATTGAATGAATGTTAGAAATGTTAGAATAGACTGCCTCGTTGATCGAATCGCAAGTGCGACTGCCGAGCAAGGGGTACTGTAATACTGGGTTTTAAAAAAATTCTCGGTAGTAGCATGGAGTCTGGAATTGTGCCCGGTATAGGCTCATCCCCTATTACATGGGACTCATAACATAAATAGTGAAAAGTGGGTGTTACATTGTACAGTGGCATAATGTGCACCTCTGCCTACCCCTTCGGGGATAAAAGGCGTGATGTTATGTTTATGGTGTTAGAAAGTGGAATAACAAAACTTAGGTTACTTTGCGCAGTGTTAGAGTGATCAATGATCAGCTTCATATAGAGGTATACACACATAATCGTTTATCCAAAATTTAGAATTATAATCAGATCATATAATTTTTAGAGTTAGAAATATTAAAGAAATGCCCTTTTTCTTATGACATTTACGTTAACAGCTTTAATACCTATTATGATATCATGTACTTATTGTTTAGGGATCACATCAGACATTTTATCCTCACTAATTTTTTTTATGGCGTAATCAGGTAAACGAGTAGAAGGATCAACTGATGGCAAGCAATCGGCATCGCCCATGCACACCTGGAAAACCAGAGGCGTAACAAGTGCGTTACTGGCCTTTTGGGGATTAGGAGTTTGAGGATCGTTGGGGATTCAGGAATTGGGGAGATTGGGGAAGGGGAGGGTAATTGGGCCTCCAGTAACCTCACACGACGAAACACAACGCAAGCGTTGCTTCACGTCGGTTTTCTGTGAGGCCGTAGTATCACTCCGGTCGAGCCGGCCCATTCGTGCCGGCTCTCCCACAATCATGACCTCAAATACAACAAACTAGACAAAATATAACATAAACCAAGTCACGGGCATAACCTAGTCTTCATATCAGGTAAAAAAAAATTACATTTGTGTCCAAAAGTCCTCTCATACTTGGGGTAGCCTCTAAACCATCCCGTAAACTTTTACTACTTACATTGTGAAATGTGACGACGTCTGAACTTAAAACTTAAACGATATTGCAAGGGATTAAGTTGTAAAAGTTATAATTATGAGTTTAAGACTAAGATTCTCCGTCGGTTTTGTTTGTGTGGTTGTGAATTGGATAGAATTTTTTTTTATGGGATAAGCCGGTGTACGGGCAGACGGATCACCTGATGGTAAGCAATCGGCGTCGCCCATGGACACCCGAAAAACCAGAGGCGTTACAAGCGCGTTACCGACCTTTTGGGAATTAGGAATTTGAGGATTGTGGGGGATTCGGAGATTGGGGAGACTGGGGAAGGGGGTAATTGGGCTTCCGGTAACCTCACTCACACGACGAAACACAATGAAAACGTTGTTTCACGTCTGTTGTCTGTAAGGCCGTGGTATCACTCTGGTCGAGCCGGCCCACTCGTGCCGAAGCATGGCTCTCCGACACAATTTTATTTGTTTTTATTCGGAATTTGAGGAAATCTAACTTTTTATTGTATTGACAATTAATAACCTTATTGCCAACTAAGAGACTACCCATGTGACAGAGACTGAACAGCAGATCTGCGAAAGACTGCAAAAGTTTAACATTAGATAGTGCTGTGTGTGTCGGTATCGTTTCTTTGAGTACTTTGTTTCTTTGCAATTTTAATGAGTGCGTTTATGCTTTGCTCATGGATGTTTACTGTTACTTGTAAAATATCTAACGTATCTAAAATGTTATATCTTTGTCACATTATATTGACGTAATTGTCATATTCAATGGGTTTATAAATTTATAACATAAAACTTGTTAAGCGAATGTGAGTACCAATACAAACCAGCTGTGGTTTAATGGTGCACATAAGACATTTTAAACTGTACTGAAATGTAATAATAAATAATAAAAAAATCTCTTTATTGAAAAGTGGAACTTTGAGACTGATATCTCCAACCTACCTGCTAAGTGAGGAGATCATGGTAAACCTTCTTTCTTGTTTATTCTTCTAGAGGCGAAACGAAAAATACGCGATGGTCTTGTGCTATGAGGTATCACTCTAGTGGAGCTGCCTTCCCACGTGTAAAAAAAATACTCAAGGGTAGAGGAAACCCACAGTGGAATGTTGATAATCCGAAAAATAGGACAAATATCATAGAAAACAGACAAACAACGTGATTACAACGCTGTAGTAGCAAATATTATTATGATGTAAGTTCCATAGTAATGTAAAACTAACGCTAACTGGGCTATGTCGTAATCTTTTATGATAGATGCTTTCAACTCGTAATTCTTGAGGAAATTGTAACCTTATCCTGATGGTGTTTTGGACTTCTACGGATTTTGTGAGAGTTTTCATTGGATTCTTGTGACTAAGAAATTATGTAATGCTATTTAACCTGCCTCATTGGCCGAGTGGTCGCAAGTGCGACTGCCGGACAAGGGGTCTCTGGTTCGATTGCCGGGTCGGGCAAAGTATAACGGGGTTTTTTTAAAAAAAGGACTTTCTTAGGTTTCCAACGAAACAGTTAAATGTCATGAACAAAACCAGGAAATCATCAGATCGGCAACACACTATCGCCACTTTTAGTGTTGTGAGTGATTCGTCTGCTAGTTTGCTCAAAGTCAGTCAAAATCATTTATTTCAATTAGACCACAAACACACTATTGAACGTCAACACAAAAAAATAAAAGTGAAGCTATTTGCTCATTCCAAGGTGTGGGTTACTTACTCTTTTTCAATCAGTTTCACAATACAATTCTCTAGTTAGGTACATAGTTTTATACGTTCGATTGTGCGAGAACAATGTATGCTCCGGATTCCATAAAAAATAATAACCGATTTCCACGCGTAATACAAACTATACACAGGGTGTTACGTAAATTATAATTTAGTTCACATACTCGCATAGTTACAAATCTTTCGCCGGGTCCGAACTCTGAACAGGTCGGTACATAAAAACAGTGACCCCTTCATGTATCTTCATTAAGACACCCCGAAACAAATGTTCTATAATGTGTTGCTAATAGGGTGACCATGTGAGATATTTTGTTGGACTGTCCTGACTGATGGTTAAATAGAAATTGTATTTGATAAGGATTTGATTTGACTCACACGATGGTTTAATTAAATTAAAATGCAAAATAAATCGATCAAAATAAAAATTATTAATAATCATTAAATCTATCAGAATACAATTTTTAATCGTGTTGAAGTTGTGTTTTTTTGCACCACTTTGTTAATGGGTAGTAAAAACACCTTTTTTGTATCGGAATAAAAATAAAAAAATGTGTTAGAAAAAGAATTAATTTGTATGTTCTATAGTAAAGAAAAAAAGCTATTAAGACTGGCAAAAATATTAACTTCCTATCTGATGGAAGGAAAAAAATCTCTTAAAATGTTAAACCACTTTCCGTGATATGAATAGCTCAGATACTGATCGTAAATCATTTCATGTTAAAATCCTTATACAATAATGCGGAGCGATGCGATGTTAAAAGGATTGTAAGACCAGGAACCCACAAAATGTTAGCGTTTACATCTCTCACGAAAATTCCACATTGTACTCTACTGTCAAAATGTGACCGTTTTTTTTTCCAAAAACGTACCTTTTCTTTAGTCACGACGTTGATTCAAGAGCGTAGGTTTTGAAATACGGTAGGGTAATTTCGCCTGTTTGCATCCACCCGCTCCGTAAAATCCGCGAGCAGGTGAATTTACCCTATATCTTTTTGTATACAATGTGTCATGTCTTTAGTAGTTTTAAAGGGGCTATGACGAATCGATCGGGTATTTGTGATGTCTTCATATTCTGTACTATTTTTGTACTCAAAAGGGTCTAATATTAGAAATTCAAAGAGCTGATTATATCCTGTTGTTGCTGATGAAAAATGGAGGCTTCATAATTAACACCTTGAACGCCATGGGGGATAACGTATGGGCCACGCTAGCGGAGGATTTACCTTCAACAGTTTTCTGTCGGTAGTCAAAGCCTTAACTGATTTCAAGAAAGAAGGAGATTGTTTGTTTGTCCGAGATTGTCTCGCGATTGCCTGAACCGATTTTGATGCGATTGTCATACAAGTGCTTATTAAATTTAGGAGCAGGTTTAAGTACACTACAGTACTTTATTATTAACCGATTAAAAAATAAAATAATGAGGTTAAAGTCGGTTTTTTGCCCGACTTCCCAATAATTCTCAATTCATCTGTTATTCATTTAAACGTTATTAATTAATTTAGTATGTATTATCGTTGAGACCACCTAGGAGAATAAAATTAATATACGATGGAGCATTTATCTAGTACATCACAGAAAATTTTATCAAGGATATGTTAATTAGACAGTCCGCCATGTGTTCACTAACTACTTGATAAATATTTTCCTGCCTCATCCAGTCTAAATAATGTTTTTTCAAAATAATTCTTACACATCTCTTTGGTGAATTTTCTTTACAACTTCCTGTGACGTCTTCGGGAATGAATTTTAAAGTAATTTTATTTTCTTCTAGCACATTAGTGGTAACCACTCGATCAAATTTGTAAGTGCTGTTAGAATTATTACACTTTTACTCTTGCGCTTGCATATAAAAACGATTTCGGTATAATATACTTAAGTCTTCCCACGAAAAAGTTATTTAGCTGCTTGGAAAGGAGCCAAGGTCCAATTTTTCATGTACCAACTCCCAATTTTGACTGATTTAAATGCCATTATGGTTTCATTATGAGCAACCAAAAGTTGGATCTACACGCGAAATTGAAATTTGTTAAATTGCCCCGTTGCTGTATTTATTGGCTATAAACGTATTATCTTAGATGGTAGACATATTTTATGTTGAGATATTTATTTGGTTTCGAAATCTGTGGCTGTCTAACGTTTATTGTTAGCGCGGCTGCGAAGCTTAAAGATGAGTAGGTGTAATTATTTTTTAATTAATCGTACCTAATAAACGGAGACCCAATTACCCCTCTCTCCAATCCCTGAATCCCCAACAATTCTCAAATTCTGCCTCAAAGGCCGGTAACGCAATTGTAATGCCTTTGCTGTTTCAGATGTCCACGGATGGCGATTACTTACCATCATGTAATCCCTCAGCTCGTTTACCGGCTTATCCTATAAAAAAATCTCCAAAATCTAATTTAATGCTAAAAAAATATCATAAAATATAAGTTTTCGAAAACTGAAAAAAAATTGTGATTTCTATAAAATGTAGATTTCTGATAAATAAACTTTTATCTGTTTGTATTGTTCATTACTGAATCTTTTACATATCAAAGTGAATGAATAAATCAACGCTTTGAAGTCTAGATTTAGTCTTTTGACTATCCACGCTTCAAGACAATCAAAGGGTCTACAGTGTCTGATTCAATTAAAGGTTTCCACTTTGACTTGACTTAAATTTCGCTTTTATTATTTCTTTATTAAGTATAATTGGCATTGTTTAAAGTAGCCAGCAGTATTGTTCTGTACAATTATAAAATACTGTTTTCATGGATTGTGTTATTCTAGGAGAAGCTGTAGTACCTAGGTGTAACGGGTAAGTTACTATCTACTTAGTATTATGCTAAGAGAAATGTATCTGTAATAACTGTAGTCGATTTTATTCCGAATTAAACATGTGTGTTCCAATAAAAAAATATGTAGTTTAAATACAATATCATGTTCCACTTACCTTTTAAAGATTTTAAAATACAATTACCTAGTGTTGTAATCCGTTCTCGGCTGGCAGCCGAATCCCGAACGTGGTGTTGTTTTGAACTACTAGATAAACAAGACAAACTAACAAACAAAAAAATTCGAACAACATTAAACTGTTAGACAAACATATAAATCTATTCTTCTACTGAACTAAAAAATAACCGAACCTCTCACATGTTTTATTTCATAGCTTGTATTATTAGTTATACAGGTAGCCATAATAATATAAGGAATAACATAGTTTAGTATTATTTTTTCCTTAAAATGTACTAAGATGTTCAATAACTTACATTTCAGTCCAGAAGTTTTAGGGATATAATTAAAATTGTAGGTAAAAGATATTTAAAGAGTTACATTTATTATAAATTAACTCGTCGAGTACCGTCATTATAGACACAATTATAGAACAATAGCTTGCGGTCACCGGTGACCGCAACCTAACCGGTACTCGACGAGTTAATAGTGTTTTATAAATCCACACATCGCGATACAAAAACGCCCTATTTTCCTAATGACTAACAGTAATGTAATACAGCGTTTATTCCATCGGCCTACCATAGTACGTATGTACCTACCTACATAACATTAAAAAAAACAGAAATTAACATTACTATGTTCTTTTTCTATCCATACGGAAGAAGACATAATTGGTACCAGCGTCATATTGACCAACGTATCTATCTAGCAGAAATCGTAAATGCCTAGTACCCATTGGCGCAAACAAGACATTAAATGTTTATAGACCAAGTGTGTAAGTAATAAATAGAGGTACAGTATTAACTGAGAAAGTCCACTGTTACAATAAAACACTAATCTGATACCGTGGAGTAGAAAAGGTTAAAGAAATCAATTCTAGGACTAATAATGAGTCAGCATTGGAGTAAAAGTTGAGGTTATGTAACAATACTTCTTTTGTTTGGTCACAACATTAAAAATTATATTAAAAGTGATCTTATATAGAACTCTAAATTTATAGCAATTCATGTGAAATGTCCAATAAAATTTGTATCAGCAGGGTTAGCCAAGTTACAGGCGATATTATTATTAGAAAAGTGTGATATTGTATGGGAATGACACAAGGTCAATGCTAAGTCACGTGGTCAAAATTAACATTAAAAAAATTCGTAGACAAGATACACAATTATGTATTCCATTATCCATTATACCGATGGAATCAAATCTGTTTAGATTCTTTTATAAAATATTTACGGTTATCTTTTTTTTTATTTTCATTGTAGTACAAAATCTTTTGTCCTATCAAAATCACGGTGCCCCTACAAACGAACGGTGAAGCAACACAGAGTGCAGTGGCGAGCATAAATCTAGTCAATTGAACACAAAATTGATACTAATCGCTTGAACGGTGCCGTTTTATGTGGTCAGCACCAGAATAGCCGTCCCACAGACATAGCTACACCAGGTAGGATGGTGAATGGCCTGTAGTAGAGTTAATGGAGGAAGGTGTTGAAAAAAATATTTTTTATTTTTAATTCGTTTGGAATGTTGGAAATGTGTTGTAATATGATGTTTTCTAGAGGGGTTTGGTTTGAGAGTGTTTGTAAATAAGAGATGCAAGTGCTTGATCCTCGATTTCGATCAGTCCAGAATTGTATTCAGAGTTTTTTTTATGGGATATTTACGGGTGTCGCCCATGGTCACCTGGAATACCAGAGACATTACAAGCGCGTTACCGGCCTTTTGGGGATTAGGAGTTTGAGGATTGTAGGGGATTCAGGGCTTGAGGAAGGGGAGGGAGGGTAATTCGGCATCCGGTTACCTCACTCACACCACACATCGCCCCGTTGGCCGAGTAGTCGCAAGTGCGACTGCCGGGCTAGGGGTCTCGGGTTCGATTTCCGCGTCAAGAAAAGTATTACTGGGTTATTAAAAAAAAACTCAGTAGGAGCACGGAGTCTAGAATTGTGCTCGGTATATGGCAATAGGCTCGCCCCCTATCACACGGGACTCATAACATAAATAGTGAAAAGTGGGGGTTACATTGTACGGTGGCATTAAGTGCCGTAATGTGCACCTAGACCTCTGCCTACGCCGTCAGGGATAAAAGGCATGATGTTATATAATGTTATGTTATTATCATTTAATGATTTTCTTAATATCTTCATCACGTAAAGTAAATTAGTTCAGTATACTCAAGTATCGTTTACATTTATATTGTAGCAACTGGAGTACTGGAGTATTGATCTGCATCGAACGCGGTCATTTATGAATATTTTACTGCCAATACACGATTAGTAGAAGTCTTTGAATATAATATTCTCTGTTACGTATGTGGTAAGGTTGATAATTGAATTGTTAATTTTGTTTTAATGACTTTTTGCTAGGTTTCTTGGATCTTATGCGTTGTTTGCGTCATCTAAGTAGTAAATAAAATGTTTTTTTTTTTAAAACGTTGCCCCACAGATTTTCTCCTGTGTCGTGGGTGCGTTTACAAACATACAAGTTCACATACACAATGACATCCAGACCCGAAACAACAATTTGTGGTTCACACAAAGTGTTGTTCCGTGCGGGAATCTAACCCGCGACACGTTGCACGGCAGCCGGTTGCCCAGCCACCACACCAACCGTGCAGTCAACATAACACTGTTTTAGTTACAGCTCAGTAATCCTTAACATAATATTGCTCGGATAATCGGGATTTATGCTGCCTCATTGGCCGAGTGGTCGCAAATGCGACTGCCGGGCAAGGAGTCTCGGGTTCGATTCCCGGGTCGGGCAAAGTTTAACTGGGTTTGTAAACAATTCACAGTAGTAGCACGGAGTCTAGAATTGTGCCCAATATATGCCAATAGGCTCACCCCCTATTACATGAGACTTATAAAATAAATTGTGATAAGTGGGTGTTACATTGTAGGTACAGTGGCATAATGTACACCTCTACCTACCCCTTCGGGGATAAAAGGCGTGATGTTATATATGTAATCAGGATTTAAATCTACTTTCTACCATTATCCTCAGTTACATAGAGTCGGCACTATTTATCCTCTTGTTCTATTTTCCCTTATTTTGGTATCTTATAATAGGCGTATTTATTTTTCGGTCATTCTTCTTCCTTTACTTATAACATTTTAATGTAGCATTTTTGAACACCAAGGCGTTACAAGTGCGTTACCGAGGTTTTGGGAATTAATGGACTGTGGAGGATTGGGGCTTCGGTAACCTAGCTTACACGACGAAACACAACGCAAGCATTGTTTCACGTCGGTTTTCTGCTCGGCCGTGATCACTCCGTTCGAGCCGGCCTATTCGTGCTAAAGCATGGCTCTCCCACATTTAGGTATATTTTTTTAATTATATTCTCTTAATTTGTATGGATATATGGGGCAAACAAGTTGATATATCAGCTGATACACTGCGCATGGATATAGACAAATATGTTACCAACCTTGTAGAAAAAAGAAAGCTTTTTAAAGGTCGATAAAATAATTAGAAAGTTGAGAAAAAAGGTATCTTTCTGTTTAAGGCAGAAGGGACAACTTCGATACCATATTAACGCAAAATAGAAACAATAACAATACGTGACCACTTCAAACGTTATTGTAATCACCGAAAACTTAGCACGTCATGTTTTTTTTTCAATTGACGTAGTTTTATACATTCAATTGTTTTTATTTAATAACTTTTTCTTATGCCATTGTTACAAGACAATACTAGCTACTTTATAATCAAAAGTTCGTCGATGCAAAAAACAAGATGGAGTCGTCAAACCCTGAGCAAAGTTTGGCATAAATAAATTAAAATGCGGTTTCCGCTACTTCAAGAAAATTCTGATTAGCATACACAACAAAAGATTGAGCACAAATTTCCGAAACTAGGACGTGAGATGGATATCCTAGCTGAAAATGTAATAATAAAGAATTGCCCTTTTTTAGGTCAATATTATTATAAATTTAAAGTAAAGTTTTACAAGAAATAATTACAAAGTTTCGGTAAAAAATCCTTTATACAAGTCTTCTGTTTTCTGAGGTACAACGACCTGTGTTAAGCTAAATAGTACGACCTTCAAACCTTCATGAAAAGTGCGAACTCTTTTCTAAGGATGAATGCTCAGCGAATGTGCTCGCGAGCCGCTCGCAAACCGATCGTAAGCCGCCCGCGAGCTGCGCGCCTCCATTTAATAATTTTATTTATACGAACCTTCTTAGAAAACATAGAGGGTAACATATTTGCCAAGTATAATGTGTAAGCTGAATATTTTGTAATATATTACTGTTTGTTTTTCCTTAATAAATAAATAAACCTTGCATGAATTGATCACCAAACCATTGACGTGACTGCATGCGCAGTTCGCAGGCAGCCCGCAAACGGCTCGGGAGCGGCACATCCGCGGCGCATTCGCCAGATGTGGATGCACCCTAAAAGGCTAGCAACAGATAGATACTTCTCTGATATCGTGGGTGGTCTTTTGCCTTTTTCTTCTGCTCATTCATATAGGTTCAAAACCATTATATGATTTTTACTTTTCCTTAGTATACATAAACATTTTTATGTAAGTACGATTCTTGAATTTAGACCAATTGTAAGAAAGCCAAAAGTGCGAAGGTAAAATAACAAACAAGAAAGAAACATTCGTACCACAGTTTTTAGCATACAGAATATTTAAACTTGTACACACACATCGAACTATGCGAAACCAGTATAAGCTGACCGTTGAATGTGTGCAAAGGTCATATAATGCGAGACCATGTTTAACTGGATATGTGTAGCTTGACGTGTGTACTGTATACGTTACGTGTGGTCATAAAGTTCAGTGAAATAACACGAGCGCAAATGTAGAAGATATTAAAATTTTGTCAAAACATTCTGCCGTTTATTTTATTCATTTTTGATGATGTTCGTTCGTTCGTTCGTCTGTTGATGTTTTTTCAAGGTGTACTTGGAAATTAATGCGTGGGAAATATTTATAAATAATTACGATAATGTTTTAAATGACTGCCTCGTTGGCCGAATGGTCGCAAGTGCGACTGCCGGGCAAGGGGTCTCGGGTTCGAATCCCGGGTCGGGCAAAGTATTACTGGGTTTTAAAAAAATTCTCAGTAGTAGCACGGAGTCTGGAAATGTGCCCGGTATATGGCAATAGGCTCACCCCCTATTACATGGGACTCGTAACATAAATAGTGAAAAGTGGGTGTTACATTGTACAGTGGCATTAAGTGCCGTAATGTGCACCTCTGCCTGGGGTAGGCAAAGCTTCGGGGATAAAAAGGCGTGATGTTATGTTATGTTATGTTTTAAATGAATGTATACATTAAGTCTTCTAGGCCATGTTTAAATAGCAAGGGTTACAACTACCTGTATTTTACTCAGCCTAAACCCTAGGCGATCTGAACAAAATGTGAGTAAAATGCATGTACTAAGTTGTGAGCACGCGTTATCCAAACGCTAGCTTAATGCTACCCATGTGAACATGGCCTAAATCTCTCAAAAGACTAAGCGGAGGTGTATGTACGCAAAATATAAAATTCACTTTCAACCGGTAATGATATGAGTCTTATGTCACAGACGTCTGTTGCTATGATGGCAAAGTGTGAACTTCCAGATCCCAAATTTTCTTGTTTTATATTGTATTCTTGTTTCATATTGTATTGTATTAGGTATTTAATATTATTTATATTAGAGGTATATTGTATTCTTCAATAATCTTTCAATAATCTATCAATAATATTTAGTGGATATTAAAGGCTATAATTGGTTTTAATGTTCGTCACATGTTTGTGACTGCCTCGTTGGCCGAGTGGTCACAAGTGCGACTGCCGGGCAAAGGGTCTCGGGTTTGATTCCCGGGTCGGACAAAGTATTAGTGGGTTTTTATAAAAATTTCAGTAGTAGCATGGAGTCTGGAATTGTGCCCGGTATATGGCAATAGGCTCACCCCCTATTACATGGGACTGATAACATAATTAGTGAAAAGTGGGTGTTACGTTGTACAGTGGCATAATGTGCACTTCTGCCTATCCCTTCGGGGATAAAAGGCGTGATGTTATGTATATACACATACCATGTTTTTATAATATAAATCAGTAATTCTATTCCTTCTAGCTGTCTTCCAGAATAAAAATAAATTTAAGTAGCTAGTTATATAGCCTCAAGATTAACCCAATAATGTTGAGGTCTATTACAATTTACGAACTACACAACAATAACATCGTTAAACAAATCTAGTAGCGACTATTGTCACACGTTGCCGATGTTACGACGATCCCTAACTCCTAGATAGAATAAGTTCCCAAACTTTATGAAGATTGTAGTGAGATATATCCAGAATATCCAGATTTCTTATTCGGAATTTATTTGGCTAGCACAGAATTTGTTTCTATTTCGACACCGTGAAATACTAGAATTTCCACCCTTTTTGTTAGATCTCCGAAGTAGATGAAGATTTTTTCTTTTAGATTAAGTTTTTTTTTGAGGATATTTATGAATAAGTAGATTCATTAAAAAAGATGGTATTTTTGTCGGTTGAATGCGTTATTGAAATAAAGACGCAATGATTTTTCAGCATCGTTGTTTTAACTGGGATAGGAACTGTTTTACTGAAGAAAGTCTTGAAGTATATAATTATAATAGGGTAGATGACTAATTTTTAAGTTAATGTCCGTCTGGTAGATTACTTTAAATCATCAGACGCGTGTTTTTTATTTTCTTTCAGAAACGAATACTTTTGACGATATGTTGATTTGAAATGTCGCTTGACGTCACTTCTATGAACATTTTATACGTAGAAATGACGTTTTAGCCCCCACTCCTAAACTTTGATTCGTTATATCTAAGCATCATTTTATTATACACAACATAAAATAAAATATTACAACAAAATAAAAAATACGTGTCTAATATTTTTTCATAACCTAACTGACGGACTAATTACATTTTTAATTTTCATACCCTGTCATCATCCCAATTATATATTATTAATGTTTACGATTTATTCTTAAGTTTAAAGTTCTACTTATTTTTTACAGAAAATAAGTATTAAAGAATAATAATCTAAGAATAAGAAACATACTACCTTAAAGAATCTTCTACTAAACTTCAAAAAATATTATAACAGGTATATCTATACTATATTATACTACTGTACTATATTACTAAGTATCATCGATAACTATCAAATAAAAACACCCAATAACACAGTTTACTCTTTACTCGACATACAGAATACTCCCCTACACGCCCAAGAGGGTTAAAAATAAGCACCATAAAAAGATTAAAAAATCACCTCGTTTGACAGGTAGACATTTTTAATCTAATAAAGAGTTATAAATGTACCGATAGATAGGAATCTGTGTCACCCTTTCAACTGTCCAACTGAAAATGAGTAACTTTGTGAATTTAAAAAGTAATTTAAAGTTGTAAAGCACTTTATATCTGCCATACTTTTGTCATTTGAGACGGAAGTTTGGTTTAAAGGTAGGGTAATAGGGTTTAATGGTTTAAATCATGAAATGGATGCTTTGCGTTTGTTTTTTAAATCGTGGGTTGTGTGCACTGTAACCGTACAATGTACTTGAAAGTGGGTGCCGGCTTATATCTGCTGAAATATCTATCTATATACTAGCTTCAGACCGCGACTTCGTACGCGCAATCTCGAAAAAAATTTAGGGATGGACTACCCCTAACATTTAGGGGGATTAAAAATTGATGTTGGCCGATTCTCATAGATACCGGATAAGCACAAAGAATTTCATAAAAATCGGTCAAGCCGTTTCGGAGGAGTATGGCAATGAAAACTGTGACACGAGAATTTTATATATTAGATAGATATTAGATATAATGAAATCGTAGGAAAGTGAAAACTGTACATCGAATATTTTTTTATAAGAATGCTTTGGGCGTGACCTATAGTCGATACCAAAAACCAAAAATATGGTATTTAGAATTTTTGTCTGTTTGTCTTTATGTATGTCCAGGATAAACGCAAAAAGTGCTGCATGGATTTATTTCAAATTTTGCATGAATAGTACTAACAGGTTGGGTCAACATATACGTTACATATTATCATGCTATCAACTACGGGAGAGGAGCTGTGAATCACTATACCACGCGGATGAAGTCGCGGGTTCAGCTAGTATTACAATAAAATAACCTAACTGGCTCTGCAATACGATTTATTCTTAAGTTTTAAGTGCTGAGTGTGTAATTTAATAATAAAAATAAACTGGATTACTCAAAAAATGCATAAACAGCTGCTGCCTTAGCTATTAAATCAACCAAAATTATCAATCATTAATGTTACCTCTATATATATATAAAAGAAAGACGGGTTTGTTCCTACACTTATAACTCGAGATCGGCTAGACCAAATTTTATGGTTTTTAGTTCGTTGGATTTGTCCCCGCCCGGAATAGCAGAATGCATCTTAAAAATAATGAAAACTCGACGAGAACATAACATTAAAAAGATGAATCATTTTCCCTTAATGTAACTAGCTTATGCCCATGGTTTCGCTCGCGTTTATTAATATATTAGATAAATAAAAAACAATATTCATGCATAGGCAGTCTTAAACCACGTCACTATCTTTATATAATACCTATAAACAAGAAAAAAAGAAAAAGATTATTGATCACATTTCCAGACAGACGTACATATGTTCTAAGTTCATCGACCCTGTCAGATTTAGTGAATGTAAAGATAACACTATCGTTTTACCTGCTTCGTTGGGCAAGCTACTACTGAGGACTGAGACCTACATTTTAGATACAGACTACAAAGGAGTTTAGTACAAATGATTTCGGTATTTTTTTTTTGCTAAGAAACTGTAGCTCATGGTTGTGATAACTTATACATTTTAATAATAATAATAACTTTATTCAATTACATTGTTTTGGTAGGTGCCATAGTCATCTATAGTTCCCAATTTACCAGTCCACAGCAACCCTTCACTAGCCTACCTTTTTTCCATTATCTAGAATAGTTCTACACTAATCGGAGTCATTCGGAGTACTACTTGGGTGACTATGATTTTTAGTAAAAATAAAAATCGTGGGTTACTCACGTGAAAGTACTGAGAAAAGTTCTACTAGTTTCGAGCCACAGAGGGATTCTTCCTCATGAGCAGCGTGCGCGGTGGCGGCGAAGTAGTAGTCTGCCCTGCTCATGAGGAAAAGCCGCTCTGAGGCTCGAAACTAGTACGGCTTTGTCTTATAATTGTTTTTTAATTAAACGTTTTTAGTTAAGGATTGTGACAGGACGACGCTTAAAGTCCTGTGGGTCCAATATATTGAGCTGTGGAAAAAGTTGACAAATGCTCATAGCATGCATTCTTCTATGTTTTTTCTTGTGATTTTTGTTTTTATTTGCTTTACTTCGTCATTGGACCATTGATATTTGGATATAGTTAGGAAGTTAAAGACTGGTAAAAAGAGGTGAATTTTGTTATCATGGACCAAGCAAACTGGAGCTGTAGGTGGAGCTTACACAACACATTGTTCTCCACGTATCTCCGTATCACAAAAACATGGAAATGTAATTACAGAATGTGCTTAAAACCATTAAGTACATTATTAAGTAATTACGCATTTGTTCTATACACAACTCGAACTCACGATACGCTTAACAACTAAGTCTTCTTTCGCGAAATAATTAGACTTTCAAAATACTTTTTTTGTCTAACAAGACTCAGGAAAATTGATACAGTTTTTTGTTTTTTTATCTTAACCTTCGCAAAAGTCGACAGTCAACTTCAACCTTTTGCGAAGGCGTGATTAATAAAAGGTTATAATTGGTAGCCTTGTGATGATGTTGAAAAACTTTGTCATTGTTAGTAAAGATAAAACAAAAATAGAAACATTTTAAAGTTTTATCTCTGGGAAAGAAATCTACAGATCTAGATTGAAACAGTAACGTATTTGTAATTCATAAGTGACGCTGATCACTAAACATTAGATAATAAAAAATAATATAAAATAAAAACGTTTATTAGTGCCTCAGAGAATTAACACAGTGAAGCCATTTGTATCACAAGAGCCAGAGCCAGATAATCCAATTGCTCGTTATTCTACCATCATCTTCATCATCAAATCAGTCACAACACGTCCACTGCTAAAAATAAGCCTCCCCCAATGACTTCCAGATAGGCCAGTTGGAAGCGACCTGCATCCGGCGGCTCCCTGCGACCTTAATCAGGTCGTTATCCCATAAAATATACAAATGCCTCTATCAGGAGATCCCACTCTATTATACTAAATCATCATGATTAACACGTTAAACGCCATGGGGGTCACCGGTGACCGGCGTTAGCGGAGGATTTACCGTCAACAGTTTTGTATTGGCAGCCAAAGTCTTAAGGTACTTTTTCAAGAGTAAATTATTTATTGTTTGTTCCTTACAAACTCCAAAATAATTATTCTATCAAAAGTTACTTATCATAGAAGATTTTAATACAAGTATGTATGTGAAGCTTAAAACTTTAGTAATAAATAACTTTTATGACAGGTTTCAAAACTTACTTTTTCATGAAAAATTATTCATTAATCTTCTATTAAAAAACTTGACGTCTCTTCTACTGGAGTAGACAGAATATCACAATTCATGACAAACTTGCATAGCTATTTTGAATCGAATAAAAACTTTGAACATGAAATATACCGATCGATTTTTGTTTGTGAAAATAAAAAAAGGTGAAGTTATAACAGTCAAAAAATATCGTACACAGAAAAAACTATCTATCTATATGAAATATTATTATGGTTCCTGTGGTCTGAAAAATCAATCAATGAAATATATAGCTCCGGGTTGCAAATAGTTGGCGAATACAAGATTTATATTTCGAAGCTAACCTAGTAGTGGCGTTTTTTGTATGCTGATATTTATGGCTAGCTCAACCGAAGTGATACAACGGCCTCACAGTCAACCAGCGTGAAACATTGCTTGCGTTGTTCGCCGCGTGCCCTCGATTGAGCTTCCAGTAACCTCACTCAAGAATGATCTCCGGCCACCATAAGCACGGGTCTGCGGACGGTGAGCAATGGTAGTTCCCCGCCAATCAGAACCAGACCCGAGCGTACAGCGCGTTGCGTTCCGTGCGCGCCTCATGGACCCATGAGACCACGATAGGTTGGGCCCAATATGGCTGATGGTAATACGGAGCCACGGAGGATTACCTAAACGGGTTGCCGGGGCTCTGGTTCAAAGTGCAGGAGTAGGAACGGGGTCGTTCTTAGTCAATAAGAGTCTGACACTCCCTATCGCCTCAACCAAAGCGACAGAAGTCATTGGATGACGTCCCCCCTTTAAAAAGAGACGTCCTCTGGTGTCCATGGATGGTGGTGCTAAAAAACCCAAGAATTGACCATGTAATCAATTATACACGCTAACACCTACTAGATCAAGACGAGTCATTCGAGATTTTCTCTTATAGGTATATTTCAAAATAAAAGTAGCTCAATAAATTCTGCAAAACTTCAATCTACGAATGTGACCCAATCTACCCAAAATAGTTCGTTACACGATTGTGGTGATTAGGACATTAATGTCACAAACATAAGGCTTAATATCACTAAACGGGTGTGTAACGTTAACGCACAAGTTTGCGTAACGACTTGTTTATGTTTTAGCAAAAGTTATGACATATTACTGTGATACGTTTTATGGGCAATTTCTGATATCTTATTGGAAGTCCGCATTGCGATTTATTGTATTCCTAATATTTGATTTAAATATTTTGGTCTGGCCTCTTTTTCCCTCTTAACTTCCAACTTAGTCTTATAAGTAATCGTTATGCGAATTGTCTGCAAGTGTTAGATCCTTTAAATAGACCAAACAGAAACAGCTAACATTATCGTTGAGAAAAATTACCGGTTTCATAAGACCAGAGAAACACTAGGAATTTTGAGCATACACTTAAATTTTAGATCATTAATCTCGTCGAGTACCGGTTTTGCAGACACAATTATAGAACAATAGGTTGCGGTCACCGGTGACCGCTTGGTATTTGACAGTTTAATCTAGTATTACGTCCAATGCACCTGAACCGATAAACCATTTTTGATACACACATTTTTTTTAAATACAGATACTCAAATAAACATTATACTAACTAATAATAAACTTAAAAGAATAGAGATCAGAACAAAATACATCACAGTGTAACAAAATAAAAATACGATAATAACAGAATTTTGAATATACAAAAAAAAAACAAATAAACAAAATAATAATATTAATTTGCGCATGCTCATGCCAAAAGGGTCTCCACCTCAGCATATAGTGATGTATTGAGATACATTTTCTATGGAGATAGATAGGGCAATAAGTAAGTATTGTTACTTCTTCACTGATATTCTTCAAGAAGAGCAAGCAGCTGTAGAATCGATGGACAAAATTCTTCCACAAACAAAAACGAGTTTTAAAAAACAACCCTTAAGTATGTAATAAAACCTTGTTTGAAATAGCTTAAAACCCTTATCAAGAGGTTTTACAATGTGATAATAATGAATGCAGTATATAGGTATAATTTGTAAAGATACCTGACAAAACTTTTATTTTTAACCCAAAAAGGTCGCGTGGTTCTATTGGTATTTTCCGTACTAAACTTTTTACGGAAAGTTTAATTAGAATTCCTTTGTTTGGAAGTATTTGTGAGTAAACTCCTTTCGTATTGTGATGGTATGAAATAATATTAAAATACTCGCACAACTTCAGACTCTGTGCTACTACTAAGAATTTTAAAATCCAGTTGTACTTTGCCCGACCCGGGAATTGAACCCGAAACCTCTTGCCCGGTAGTCACACTTGCAACCACTCGGCCAACGAGTCCTCGATCTCGTCCTGTAAAATTATGAGTCGAATGTAAACTATATTTTTAAAACAATAAAGACACATAAAAGGAGACATAGTAGTTACCCAGCCAGGCAAAGTATTCTCAAACACATTTAAGTAGGTACTTTTTATTTTCAAAAAACTTTTCTCATCCAACAAAATCTGAACTCGACTACAAAACAGGCAAGCTTCATCGCATAGCTCAAGTGAAGCTCTTAAACTATAATAATGACTAGTCGAACCCGCGCGCCT
The DNA here is from genome assembly GCA_038387885.1 of Spodoptera picta. Classification (NCBI taxonomy): domain Eukaryota; kingdom Metazoa; phylum Arthropoda; class Insecta; order Lepidoptera; family Noctuidae; genus Spodoptera; species Spodoptera picta. The sequence goes on along the minus strand of JAZHFQ010000428.1, from coordinate 73,135 downwards.
TCACTTTCTGCTCAGCTTCTATTGATCGTATTGTAATGTTTTCTAACCTATGTCGATAAATGGACCAACACAAAATAATTATTCAATTTAAACCAATTTTAAGTATGGGAGAGCCATGCTTTGGCAGGAATGGCCGGTTCGACCGGAGTGATGCCTCACAGAAAACCGACATGAAACAATACTTGTGTTGTGTTTCGTCGTGTAAGTGAGGTTACCAGAGGCCCAATCCCAGAATCCCCGATAATTCTCAAATTCCTATTCCCCAAAAGGGCGGTAACACACTTGTAACATCTTTGGTGTTTCGGGTGTCCATCGTCAGCGCCGATTGCTTACCATCAGGTGATCCGTCTGCTGGTTTACCGGCTTATTCCATAAAATAAAAGAAACCAGTTCCTAACTTTTCAGCTTTATTCAGCTATATACTACTGGCTACTTCTCTTTCTCTTTTTTTTAATTCTCTTTTTAAAACATCTGCGTGGTTTCACCCGGTCCGCTGAGCTACTTCTATTGATCATGAGCGTGATGTACATACATGCTTTAAACAAAACGATATTGATACAAAAAACAATTATTAATTTCGGACCAGCTGTTCCGGAGATTAAAGCGTTCACACAAACTGTTCAGCTTTTTTAACTGAGTTTTTTTTTTTTTTTTAAGGGGGGAAAATCATCGAATGACTTCTCCCGCCTGGGTGAGGCGGGAGGGAGTGTCAGACTCTTACTGACTAAAAACCACCCCGTTCCTTCTCCTGCACGTCGAGCCGGAGCCCCGGTTACCCGTTAGGTTCTCCGCGACTCCGAATCGGCATCGGCCGTATTGGACCCCATCTGTGGTGGTCTGATGGCTCTTTGAGGCGCGCGCGGAACGCGACGCGCCGTACGCTTTTAACTGAGTATATAGTTACTGCCACGCGATTTTACCCGCGGTTGCTACTAGATATAAATACATATGTCGCAGAATCAACAAAGATGCACAACTATCGAGTATCGTTATTTTAGAACAACGCCATCTGTTATCATTTGTCGGAAACGTCAAGCAGTGTACTTGGGTGATGGTCGGTACGGGGCGTGGCATGTTGGCATTTGAAAGGCGTCACTTTTGAGTTGGACACGAGGGTGAGCGGTTGTTCTGCCAGCCCGTACCGAACTTACCGCGTTTACGAAGATTCCGTTTTCCGAAGTACCCCCAATGGGTGCATTTTCTCCGACACATATATATTTTTATTGCCTCGCACTAGGATTCTCGTCTGTGTTATAAGTGCGTTTACAAACATACAAGTTCACATACACTTAAAAGTGCGGGAACCGAACCCGCGACACGTCGCGCAGCAGCCACTTGCCCAACCACCTTGCCAACGGTGCAGATACATAACTTTCTTCAGCTTTATATATTAGTAGTATAGAGATAGATATTCACAATTTACGAAGGCGACTTATAAATATGGTCGATTTAACTCCATAAAGCTAGGATAAGTTTTAATCAATCCATTCAAAGTTTTTCGGGTAAATAAATGCTGTTTTGTTTTTTCGCTTTCACTTTGAGTGCTTGAAACTGAAATGTTAAAGTTATTAATCATCATTATGCTGATTGCTCGGTAATGGATTCGATCGAGATTCGCTCGTTAATTTAGGGCAGGCTTTTTGTTTTAGCAAATAATTTGTATTCTTTTCTTTTCTTTTTACATAACATCACGCCTTTTATCCCCGAAGGGGTAGGTAGAGGTACACATTATATACAACTGTACAATGTAACACCCACTTTTCACTATTTATGTTATGAGTCCCATGTAATAGGGGGTAAGCTTATTGCCATATACCGGGCACAATTCCAGACTCCGTGCTACTTTTTCCTTATTGGTTAACACTGTTTTAAGAAGACAAAATATAATATGTACATTTGATGTGGAATATCGTGTATTTGGCTTCTGACAGACATATTGATTTCATTTTTGGAAAAAAGCATGTTGCGTTTTTCCCTTTGTTTATCATTATTTGGAGCACTTAGAGTCGGAGCCCCGGTAACCTTTTACGTTCTCCGTGGCTCCGTATCGGCATCATCCCTATTGGGCCCCATCTGTGGTGGTCTGATGGCGTCTGAGGCGCGCAGAACGCGACGCGCCGTACGATCTGGGTGCTTACTCCTGTTACCAAACTCAATGTCAATGCAATTTCAATGCAATTTCAATCCAATAAAATCTCAACAATTATTTAATGTCAATAACTCTGCAACCCCTATCGTAGCTGTTAAAATAGCATTCAGAGTACGGAATATAAAGCCAAACTCAATACCATTTAGTTCGTGCAATATCCACGCAATACGGATGCATTGGGCGCTAGTGTTGCAACTCAGGAGTACGAAATTTCACAATACCAATGTCGATCGATCGGAATTGGATTCAAGAGTAAGCCCCCAGGTCTGGTTCTGGTCGGGCGGCGAGTCACCTGTGCTCGTCGTCCGCAGGCCCATGCCTACGTAGGCCAGAGATCACGACGACACCCGAAGTGTTCCAATTTAGGCGTACTTACATTTTAATTAATTTTCATCTCAACTTCTGCCACGAATCACGAGTGACATTAACAGACACTCTCCAACGCTAGTGCGTCTACAATTTGCAACCTAAATTCCTTTAATAGTGTAACATCACTCTAATATGCAGATTATGTGCAAATACTATTAGAGAATTTCCTAGCATAACTATTCCGTTCGCGTTCCGAACTATCTTGCTGGGATTTGTAATATTTTGCTACTTCGTTTATAGGAGTCCGATGATTTATAGTTAGTAGTTTCTTTTTAACTGACTCTCTAACGGGTCTCTTTTCGGGGTTTTTAAATATTCTCAGTAATAATAGCACGGAGTCTGGAATTGTGCCCGGTATATGGCATTAGGCTCACCCCTTATTACATAGGACTCATAATATAAATAGTGAAATGTGGGTGTTACATTGTACAGTGGTAAAGGCGTGTTTTATTATGTGAATATAAAAGAAACATAATATAATATAACATAACATAACATCAGGCCTTTTATCCCCGAAGGAGCAGGCAGATGCGCACATTACAGCACTTAATACCACTGTGCAATGTAACACCCACTTTTCACTATTTATGTTAAAAGTCCTATGTAATAGGGGGCGAGCCTATTGTTATATACCGGGCGCAATCCCAGACTCCGTGCTACTACTGAGAATGCTTTAACAAACCTAGTACTACTTCCCTGACCCGAATTTTATAATTATTTTGTATTTATTTTTATTTTCACAACTGAAAAATATACAGACATAAAGAACTATATTAATCTTTACAATTTGATATTTATATATAAATATCTTTATATCTTTGTCTTGATATGAAACCTGAATTTTTTTGAAGAATAGAAATTTGAGATTTTTGCAATTATACAGTCACAGTAATTTTTGAGATAGGTGCGTTGAAATAAACAAACTTTCATTTTTCTTAATTGTCACTATAAGTTCGGAGACTCCATTTTGATTAGTGTAACAATATAGGTATGCAAAATAAATAGTATTTATTTTTATATTGTACAGAACCTACTGCAAATAACATTTATTGAATAATCCGTAAAATGTAGGTCGAAGATGGATCTCTAAAATGTCCCCTAGCCAGCTAATAGTAGGCAATCATTCATTTTCCTTCAGCTCCTAGCTTTCATTTATTGTTTAAGTTTAACAAACTTCTGTTTTTTATTGACTGCAAAATTAAGAAAATTCTGTGAATATTTTTCCAAAATAATGGCTTCTCTAGTTTAATTGGAAATGTATTTTTATTGATAAAGTTATGATTGTTTTATTTAGTCAAGGATGGGTTTGATTTAAATGGATTCGCTTACTTCCTCAATGTTTTTAGGTAAGTGATTTAAGAAATATTTTACAAGAAAAGTTATATTAGCTAATCATGTTATACAGATGTATTTATTGTAAGGTAATCACCTTGTGCATAATAAGAAAACTAAAGATCATAAACAACACAACATCACGCCTTTTATCCCCGAAGGGGTAGACAGACGTGCATGTTACGGTACTTAAATCCACTGTACAATGTAACACCCACTTCTAGATATTTATATTATGACGTCCCATGTAATAGGGGGTGAGTTACCATATACCCTCGGTAACGTGATCGGCACGTTACCAGACTCAGGATTTTTTTAAAAAGCCTTGTAATATTTTGCCCGCTGCGGGATGTCGTGTTCGACCCGAGACCCCTTGCCCTGCAGTCGCAATTGCGACCACTCGGCCAACGAGGTAGGCAATCACTAAGATCGTAACGGTTAATATTTCCATTTTTTATTAGAGCAATTATAGTTTTCTGTATCACAGTATTCTATGCCCTCAGGCTAGCAATTAAGTTGCAGTTTTCACTGGACTTCGGACAATTTTATAATAACATCATCGTACACTTGTAGCTAAGAAGCATGCCCTAATGCCTTAGTTTTTTTATTTAAATTGACCTATATTATGACTTGACTCTTTCCAAATAGTTATGTACTTTCTAATTTTATTTAAACACCACGGACATGTGGTGAACGAAATCGTGGAGAAACCCGTACTTATACTTTAGTTAAATTATAAGTCTAAAATAGTCCTTTAAGCAAGCGTTGTGATCAGTAGTCAATCTTTCTCAATACAAAAGGTTAATGGAAACAGAAAGCTCCTAAAAAGCCTAGTCTAGCCTAGCTGTAGTAATTTTAAGAGATTTGGTAACTTTTAAGTGTTAAAAACTAATAACCACACGTTATAGACATTTTCCTTTAAAACTTCTTTGCGACAAGCTGGTTGGTATAAATACGTTGAGAAACTTAACCGTCTCAGTATAACCTAATTTCATCGCATGAAGTAATGCATAATAGGCACCTATTTGTAAAAAGACGTTCGGTTTACACCCTATACGAAAAGAGAAATGAAGCCGTCAAATGCTGGAAATTAAGCCCAATAAATAGGACATTATATAATATTAGGTTTATATTGTTAACTGATAACAATAGTATTCAAATTAATGTTTAATGAACGATCTTCTCGTTTAATTCCCCAAGTAGACCTTCCAATCGATATCACCTTTGCAATGTCGAAATGGAAAAGAAAAATGCAATATTATGTACATATCCTTCGATTCATACACGTTATCATTCAGTTATGTATTTCGGAAGCATCATGTAGGCAGTATGGAACATGTTCAACTGGTTGTAACAAGACAAATGATAAGCATTGCTGATAATATAACGTCTTGATATTCACTTTGGCGATATGTTCGACATTCAGTATAATGTTCATGATAGCGGTTTCCCTTTTCCGTTATGTCTTTTGTATTAACTACACGTTTGCGTCAATGGTAAAATAAGTACATATATATACAAGGTGTAGTTTTGAAGCCGTGTCATTTCTCGGGGGCATGTCACAGAAGTCATAAAGGTTCAATGAAAAAAAAAAATCGGGCCAATAGTTAAAAATGCGGCTATGATAAATCGTTTAAGTTCGACAGTATTTCAGAATAAGCGACAGCAATGTTTCTTATTGGAGTTTTATGGAATTAGGAATAATATCAATTACGTGTTTGAGTTTCTGTGTGTTAAGCCGCGTTATAAAGCTAGTTACAAGACGGCGGCGTGTAGTTCACACTTACGGATTTCCGTAATTTACAGAAAAATGAGAAATATTTACCTACAATTTTTTTTATTGATTCGGACTCAGAATCGATAGCCGAGGTACCTCCTAGAAAACGACGCGACTTTGAAACAACACCTTGTCTACAAGAAAATACTAAAATGCGTGAACTCACTAAGAAGAACCTGGCTATGGTTTGAACCAGGTTTTATATGAGTTAGGTTTTTTGTTTCATGGAATTTAAGGCGTTTTCTTGATATGAAAGAGAGAAAGAATAGTATTTAAGTATAAGTCATTTCAAAACACGATGTAGCAGAAAAATAGTATCAAAGTTTGATTGGTGAATCGAACAATTCTTTGTGTATTTTACAATATGTTGTGTTTATGAGATATCATTGTGATTGTAACGCACCCACGCCACGACACAGGAGAAAATCTTAGTGACGCAGCGTGGGACAACGTTGTTTATTTTACATTTCAAACATCTGTTCTTTTAAAACTATCCCTTCAAAGCATATGCTGTATTTTTTATGGGATTAGCCTGTAAACGAGCAGACGGATCACCTGATGGTAAGCAATCATCGTCACCTATGGACACTCGGAATACCAGAGGCGTTACAAGTGCGTTACCGGCCTTTTGGGGATTAGGAATTTGAGCCTCTCCGATTACCTCACTCACACGACGAAACACAACGCAAGCATTGTTTCACGTCGTTTCTCTGTGAGGCCGTGGTATCGCTCCGGTCGAACTGCACCATTCGTGCCGAAGCATAGCACTCACACACTTAAAAATGTGTATATTTTGATGTCAGTCGTTTCAACAATATGGACGTATTACGGTCACCGTCCTTGTGGCTAATTTCCCAGCGTGGTGTTATCTCAAGGGCCGGATGAGGCTACTTAGTTGCATCCAAGAGGAAAGGATGACTAATGGATAATCCATTAGTTGGTTACTAACTATAGTTAAATGTATTGTGGAAATGTACAGCTAGTGATTTCTACGTACATGATGACGTGTTTGCAGTTTTAGGGCTGTTATTATCTATCAATTGAATTTAATACTTCAAGTAAGTGTGGGAGAGCCATGCTGCGGCACGAATAGGCCGGCTCGACCGTAGTGATACCACGGCCTCATAGAAAACCGACGTGAAGCAACGCTTGCGTTGTGTTTCGTCGTGTGAGTGGAGTTACCGGAGGCCCAATTACCCTCCCTTTCCCCAATCTCCCCAACCCCTGAATCCCCAACGATCCTCAAACTCACAATCCCCAAAAGGCCGGTAACGCACTTGTAACGCCTCTGGTGTTCCGGGTGTCCATGGGCGGTGCCGATTGCTTACCATCAGGTAATCCGTCTGCTCGTTTACCGGCTTATGCCATAAAAAAAGTGCTTTGCTACAGGGGAATTCGGTCGGTTGTCTATTCAAAGAAGTTTCGAGTTGGTTTCATAGATTGGAATAATAGTACCTAATTAGAACGGAGTTCAAAAGACTAAATCAAACTCATCAAACAGAGAAACTGAAGAGATTGTTACATGCATGGAAAACAAAATACAGTCGAATTGTACAGAATGAAATCTGTACGATTCGAATGGATTTTGTTTGTCTGCCTTCTAATTAATCAGAAGATAACATAGTAACGCTAATTGTATTGATCATGCATATTGACTGCACGGTTCGCAACTGGCTGCCGCGCAGCGTGTCGCGGGTTCGATTCCTGCATGGAACAATTCTTTCTGTGATCCACAGATTGTTGTTCCGGGTTTGGGTGTCATGTGTATGTGAACTTGTATGTTTGTAAACGCACCTACGACACAGGAGTACATTGGGTGTAGGACAAAGTTATTTAAAAAAATATTAATCTTTTTGACCACAAACAATATAACCATCCTATACGACGAACGCAACTGACATTTGACGAAGGATAAGCCTACCAGGGTATTGCTAGTAAAATTTCTCCCTCGACTGATTTTAACAGCGACACTGACGACATGTTTTCGGCACTAAAATATTTTAGCGACATGTTTATATATTGTCTTTCCACAACATTTACTTAATGTGTTCTTTAATAGGGTTGGGTCTTATTCACGAGCTTAGCGGTGAGCGGAGCGGGCAGTGTTAGAGGCATTATGACCGTCGCTGCTCGCTGCCTACTTGTCTTTACCAGTTTCATAACAGACCAGGCAGCAGTGGTTTCTGATAGAGTTAAACCTTTGAAAAAGGTGATCCGTAACCCAGCTATTTATTTATTTATATTTAAAAATTACATTTATCATCACAGGCATACCTATTATAATAAATGCAGTTGCACATTAGGTATAAGTAAACTTAAAAACTACTATAAACTTTGATAAAGTTAATTATTACACATAATCCCTTAATAACCGTAAAATAACTTATACAAAAGAACATAAGCAATCCCTAATAAACGTAAATCACTTTAAGCTTGGTAACTTTAAGCTTAATAACGTAATTAAGCTTGGGTATACCCTTTTATATAGAGGAGCCTCTTATATAGTCCAGACTTTTACGGACTGTCGAAAGTATATGTCAGTTAGATAAATATGACAAACGTAGGACCACTACGTTTTTCATAGTTTATAAGCCTTCGAAAACTGTTTCATACCTACGTTAATGGATTCCGCTGTTCGCTCCGCTGCCGCTTATCACTAAGTTCACAAATGAGGCCTAAAACTGCTAATATACCTCTAATACCTATAGGCCTAGTACACTGGGACAGTCGTTATGACCCATGACAACGTAACAATATTATACGCGATATAATAATGTTTTATAAGACATTTTAGTCGTTTATGTTTTTATGTTGTTGTAGTTTGATATTTTAGTGTCTTATGGAAGTCTGTTTTTAGATTCTGTATTAGAAAAGTAGGTAGTATTTTAGATTGTTATTCTGATTACCTAGAGACCTAGCATCACTGTGTGTCGTGCCCCGGAGGTTTAAGACGCCCGCTTCTCATGCATAAGGATGAGGGTTTGAATCCTACCAACTGCAAGTACCACTGTGACTTTTCCGAGTTATATGTACTTTCTAAGATTATCTAGAAACCACTTGACAAACGGTGAAGGAAAACATTGTGAGGAAAACGTGTAATTTCTAATAATAAGTTTGTAATCGCCAACCCGCATTGATCAAGCGTGGTGATTAATGCTCAAACCTTCTCCGTGGGACAAGAGGCCTTTGATCAGCAGTGGGTATTTATAGGCTGTTGAAGTTGTAGCATTACTGAGGGACAGACTGACAGACTGTTCTATATTTTATAACGTTTCAAAAGGACCTGCCTGTATACGGTTTACTTCAAATAAATGCTTTTTGACTTTTGATTGTAACTGGTACTGGGTTCGTTATTATTTTAGCTAGATACTACAAAAGTTAAAAGTTTAAAAGAAAATATAAAAGTTAAAGTTAATTATATTATGGCAGCGTTGCTTTTGATGGATGTGTTCCATAATTTCCATAATGCAGTGGGTAGAATTGTAATTAGAGACTTAATATTATATTACATTTTGAGACAGACAATATATACCTCTATTGTCTTTTATGCTAGTTATAGGCACAATTTGGTTTTTAATCTTGTTTTATAACATTATATTGTATAGCCATTGTTTCCCTAAATAGCCAGTTAATCACGAGCGTATTCAAAAAGCCATCAGACCACGACAGACGGGGCCCAATAGGGCTGATGCCGATACGGAGCCGCGGAGAACGTAAAAGGTTACCGGGGCTCCGGCTCGAAGTGCAGGAGTAGGAACGGGGTGGTTTTGAGCCAGCAATAGTCTGACACTCCCTCCAGCCTCATTCAGGCGGGCAAAGCCCTTCGATGATTTTCCTTCCTTAAAAAAAGTAGCCAGTTAATACCTACTTAATACTATTGCATAATTTTACCCGTCTTACTACCATTATACTACGTAACAATTGTAGTTTTGTTTAAAAATCTCCAACACTAAATACAGTGACTCTCAAGCACTCAAGCTTGACAAACAGTATCGCAATCTGTGTGTCCACTCAACAAGCGAATTTGTAAAGTGATCTGACAAACACCAGTGCATTATCCACTTTTGTGTCATTCCATTACTGCTAAGGCGCCGGACATAGATGCGATTTCACTCGCGAATTTTCGATCGCATTATACTTAATCGTATCATAGAATTCTAAAGGAGTTTCATAGGCATTAAATATTGTTAAAATGTAAGCTGACATAATACTAAATCGTTGCATTTAGGATTAAAGGCAATAGGGTAGATGTCTAATTTTTATTTTAATATCCGGGTAGGTTATTTTAAATCATTAGACACATATTTTTTATTTTCTTACAGATACGAATACTATCGACGATATATTAATTTGAAATGTCGCGTGACGTCACTTTTATATACATTATAAATGTAGAAATGACGATTTAGTCCCAACTCCTATACTTTGATTAAAAATACGTGTCATATATTTTTTCATTACCTAGGTAACTTACGGACTAATTAGATTTTTAATTTGCATACCCTGTCATCATCCCGATTAAAGACTTAAAGCGAGTTGAAAAGTGATACTTCCGCCTTTGTACCTACCTATTTCTCATAATAATAAGTATCATCGGCCCGTTTCTATCCACTACTAGACATAGGCGTTTCCAAAAGCACGTATACGCTCGTTTCGTCCATACCATGTTGAAAGCACCGATTCTCGTCCGATCACCGAAGTTAAGCAACATCCGGCGCGGTTAGTACTTGGATGGGTGACCGCCTGGGAATACCGCATGACGTGAGCTTTTATTTCTCGCGGAGAACCTAACGGGTAACCGGGGCTCCGGCTCGACGTGCAGGAGAAGGAACGGGGTGGTTTTTAGTCAGTAAGAGTCTGACACTCCCTCCCGCCTCACCCAGGCGGGAGCAGTCATGCGATGAAAATCCCCCCTTAAAAAAAAGAAAATACGCTCGTTTATTTTCAATTTTCTTTTATTCTATGTATATGTTATATCTATAAATCTCAATCACTCTTAAACATGTATGCGACTTACATAATTTCATGTAGATCGCAGTTAAATGTCGTAAGTTTATCTACGCCCTTATGTTTCAAATGTTCTGACGTAATTCATTCCATAATCTATAGTATTATCTTTATTCTATTACTAACTAGTAGGTCAGTAGGATCTCAAATGGTTTTAACCAACTACGAAGTAAACGGTCATTGTTTTTATGTGTGTATATTTGTGTCATCTTTAGCGAAACCGCTAAACATTATTTGGGTTAGACTTTTATGGTCAAAGAAGGTTATTTTAGTATCAGATTGGCTAATAAAGATTTGACAAAACTCGTTTGCCTACTTGATTTTTGTTTTTGATAAAGATATTAATGTTCCTTATTAAGTATCATTACTCGGTTATCGAGCTCGTTAGTTTGATTTTGGTGATTGTTTTCAGTTATAAAATGTCGAAGTCATTTTGTTTGCACATAAAAAGATCCTTATTATGTATTGGGTGCGTGAACTTTACTGTGCTTTAATCTTCAACTGATGTAGTGTGAGGATCGTTGCGAAAAAATGTTACCAACAAAGTTAACTAGAATCCTTTTTTATATTTGACTAGCAGCCCGTCCCGGCTTCGCACGGGGTAGACAATTATTTATTTTTGGCAATTTGGATTGTTGTAGTGACATAACTACAATAGTTGGGCATATACTACCGCGGAGTTTTTTGTAGACATTATGATGTTCTTCAATATTGTTGTACATTATTTTGTTCTATTGCTAATAGTTTCGGCAGCGCATTCGACGAAAGACATTTTAAGACTAATTTTTGTACACCTTCGGTTACATTGTTCAAATTTTACCAAGGATCCCTATTTTTTTCAAAATGAAATGTAGCCTATGTCAAATTGGAAGAGTGTAGCATTCTATTGGTGAAAGAATTTTTTAAATCGGCCCAGTACTTTTTGAACCTATTCATTACAAACATACAAAAATAGATACAAATCTTTACTCTTTATAATATTAGTATAGATAGTATGGATGGGCCGACGTTTGACCACTATCTCGCCTGATGGTAAGCGATGATGCGGTCTACGATGGAGCACGTCTGCCCATAAGCAGCATATTCACTCGGGTCTTCTTTATTCATAGATCTTTGACGATGTTATATGTTTTCTGTTCATAAGTGCCCCTGTACAATTTTTTTTAGAAATCGGTATCATATTTATCTATATGAAAAGAAAGTACGAGTTTTATAGTGCTGACAAGGGTCAAAATTTACGTAAATCTCATATAATTTGGTTTTCTATTCTACATGTAGACAAGCGCTAAATGGCATTTGGCTACAGCTGCAGGTCTAAATTCACTCACTTGTTCTGAGTTGTTATAGGTAAGTATTTGCCTGATTCCACACAATTCACATTTCTTTAGAGATATAATTAAACTTTAATAAGTATCGAAGGCTTTACTAAAGACAAAGAAAATTGAATTAATTTCTCAGCCATCCGCAGGGCATTAAATCCCTAATTAGAGTCATTTCTTAGACCAGATTAATTCTTCAACCAGAAGTAATTATCCTAGGAAATAGGACTTAAAGGAGAATGAATTTAATTTTCTATTGAATAAAGTTAAAATTCCTTTAGATTTCTATTGTGTAGTGGTTCGGTTTTGGATTTAACTAACGGATTTTTGTTAAAATATTTCTTACTTCATTAAGAATGGAAATTAGTTCCATTTTCTTTAGATTTTTTGCTATTATTTTTGTGGATCGTCGAAACCTTTATTCTAGACTTTTTCCAAATAGATTTTGGGTCAATAGACCCGATTCGGTTAAATGTCAGTATTTTACACCCACTACACACACACATACACAAATTTATGTATAGTATAACTACTATACATAAATTTGTGTATAGTATAACTACTATACATAAATTTGTGTGTGTGTATAAATAAATGTAACCATTTATTTTTGTGTATGTATTATTTATTTGGTATGTATGTATTGGTTTGATTATTATTGTACACTGGACGGTCGTCCTGATTACTGACTCCATCAAAAGGTTGTCTGTAATAAATGCGACAAGACCGCCCATTGCACACATTTTTTCTTTATGTTTTTATGGTGTACAATAAAGTGTAAAATAAATAAAAATTAAATAAATGTTTGTTCATACAAAAATAGTCTCTAAACATCGGATATAAGGTCTATAATGGAGCACGCGGAGAGCGGTCACCGGTGACCGCTTAGGACTTAACGACAGTCTAAAATGTCCTTAATATCATATCGAGTTATATAAACGTAGGTACTACAATTAAAGTCAATCACTACATTATTTCTTTGGATGTTAGAAAACGCATGGTCATCTTATTTAACACTTAAACACTTGGTAGGTATTTTTTTATTAAGGGGGAAAATCATCGAATGACTTCTCCCGCCCATATGAGGCGAGAGGGAGTGTCAGACTCTTACTGACTAAAAACCACCCCATTTCTATTCCTGCACTTCGAGAGAACCCCGGCAACCCGTTAGGTTCTCCGCGGCTCCGTAACTTGGTAGGGATAAATACTCAAGTATCCTACTATTTAACTGTCATTTATCTTTATATGATAGCCATTACAATAGATTTATGGACTTTAAGATCATTAGTTTAACTCAGTAGCGTTCTATTGGGGAGACCAACACACAACAGTTGATCAAAATGGCCCGATGATGACGCAAAATGCGCTGTTAATAGTGCTACAAAATGGAAATTTTCGAACAAGCTAACCTCTTCTTAACAGACTGTCTCTGCCTCGTTGGTCGAGTGGTCGCAATTGCGACTCAGGCAATGGGTCTCGGGTTCGGTTCTCAGGTAGGGCAAAGTATAAATGAGTTTAAAAAAAAATCTCAGTAGGTAGTAGCACGGAGTCTGGAATTGTGCTTGGTATATGGCAATAGGCTCACCTCTATTATATGGGATTTGTAAGATAAAAAAGTGAAAAGTGGGTGTTATATTGTACAATGGCATTAAGTGCCGTAATGTGCACCTCTGCCTACCCCTTCAGGGATAAAAGGCGTGATGTTATGTTATGTTATATACTAACCTCTTTTTCGTAGTTAGTTACAATCGCGAATACAATAATCAAACAGCCAACCTATATAAAATAACAAAAGACGTTTCAACAAGAAGTTAAATAGAAAAAATAAAGTATTATTATCTATCACTCAAACCCCTATTTTAAACATCAAGCCCTTGATATACAAAAACCAACCATCCTACCCTAAACTTAAAGCCTATCAAGCTATTCTTACCACCTAACAGGCCTTAACTTGAGACAAGATAAGACAATTTCTTTTTATTGTGTCTCCCTTTGTTTTATTTGCCATTAAATTCGATATAATGCTATGAAAACTGAGATATGTAGACATGACACTGTTTCAGTTCGGAATACCTCGTAAAGTTGTGATAAGCAGTGATCGTCTCTGGAGTTTATGATTGGAGTCTCATGGTCATTTAAAAGTAGGTAATAAATTTACTTCAAAGGGATCTGGATTAGAGGGATAGATAATATGACAGTGACTATGGAGTTTGTGCAAATTGTTTCTAAGTATTTAAGCTGTTATGACTGCCTCATTGGCAAAATGGTTGCAAGTGCGACTGCTGGACAAGGGATCTCAGGTTTAATTTCCGGGTCGGGCCCGGTATATGGCAATAGGCTCACCCCCTATTACATGGGACTCATAACATAAATAGAAGAAGAAGAAAGAAAAGTGGGTGTTACATTGTACAGTGGCAGTTAACTAAAATATACTGAGAACAGCTCTGCTAATTTCGAACCACAGAAGGGTTCATCCTCATGAGCAGCGTGCGCGTCGCGCCGCGTGTTTTCTCAGTATGGATTAACGTGGGTAACCCGCGATTTTAGTTAATTTACTATGTCTCACGATAGTTATTATAAAAACAGTGGCATTAAGTGTCGTGATGTGCAGCTCTGCCTACCCCTTCGGGGATAACTGGCGTGATATTATGTTATTGAAGCTGTTATGATGATTGTCTGCTACAAAATGTGACACGCCGTGACGTCACACTGATATTTCAAATTAATATAAATGTCGAAAGTATTTAATTTTGTGAGAAAAGAAAACATACGTGTCTAAAGTTTTAAATTAATCTACCAGATGGATATTAGAATAAAATTTAGTAAACTACCCTTTTTTCAATTCAAATAGAAGAAGATTTGAGACTTAAATGATAAAATATATTTCTTTTTCTTATGACGGTCGGTGTGTCATCGCATTTACGTCGATGCTGCACGTTAGCTCCAGGAAGGAAATCCTGGCTCCGGTAACGACGTGCACCATTTAATGCTTTATCATAATAATGTGTTTAAATTTTAAATGCCGTATATTTTATGCGATTACATAGATAAATCCAGCAGATACATAATGTGCGTATATTTTTTTTAACGGAGGAAAATCATCGAATAACTTCTCCCGCCTGTGTGAGGCGGGAGGGAGTGTCAGTCTCTTGCTGACTAAATACCACCCCATTCCTACTCCTGCACTATGAGCCGGAGCCCCGGTAACCCGTTAAGTTCTCCGTGGCTCCGTATCGGCATCAGCCCTATTGGGCCCCATTCGTAATGGTCTGACGGCTCTTTGAGGCATCAGACCACGTACGCTCGGGGCTGGTTCTGGTCGGGCGGCGAGCCACCCATGCTCGCCGTCCGTAGGCCTGTGCTTACGGTGGCCGGAGATCGTCCCGCGATCCCCTACTCCCGAAGTGTCTTTCGCAATGTGCGGTGCGTATATTGGATTAGCGCTCTGTGTTACTCTTCGAATCCTCTGCATAATCTGGCTTTATTTTTTTATACAAATCTTACCCCGACTATACGTGACGAAATGAACCAAAAATATTGTATCCAATTACAGTGCTAAGTACTGAAAAATTCGTAATTTTGTCTAAGAACCCCATTCTTATAAATAAGCAATAAACAAATATTGAATATAATTCTAGATATTGAACTGTCATATCGGAATTCCGCATTAAGCATATAAAATAATAACGATGACAACGCTATCCTTTCACGTGTGTTCACAACGTGCGCCTGAGTAAGCACTCTTACAATATCGTATTATTTCCTAAGGAATGTTTTTATTGTAACTATCGTGGAACATACTAAATGAACAAAAATCGCGTGTTACTTACGTGAATATACGTGTGAGCTGCGCGACGTCGCGTCGCCGCGACCGCGCACGCTGCTCATGAGGAAGAACCCCTCTGTGGTTCGAAACTAGTAGAGCTTTTCTCAGTATATTTTCTGGAATGCTTTGCAATCAGTGTGGATTTCAACGTCATTGTGGATAGTTATGTATTCTGTATTTTGGACATTAAATCTCTTGTGTGTGAAAGTGAATTAATCAACATAACATAACATCATGCCTTTTATCCCCGAAGGGGTAGGCAGAGGTACACATTACGACACTTAATGCCACTGTACAATGTAACACCCACTTTTCACTATTTATGTTGTGAGTCCCATGTAATAGGGGGTGAGTCTATCGTCATATATCGGGCACATTTCCAAACTCCGTGCTATTAATGAGATACCCAGTAATACTTTGCCCTACCCGGGAATCGAACTCGAGACCCCTTGCCCGGCAGTTGCACATGCGACCACTCGGCCAATGAGGCAGTCTTAATAAATTAGAATCAGTAGAATTTAAATACTCTAAAACCACTCCGTAATCAAACACTTATGTGTATTATTACTTCCACGTAATATTTATTTATCACGATCATTATATACCGAGCGGAGGTTTCAGTTATTTTCTATAGACATAACATAACATCACGCCTTTTATCCCCGAACGGGTAGGCAGAGGAGCACACTATACCACTGCACAATGTAATACCCACTTTTCACTATTTGCGTTATGACCTACTACCTACTGAGAATTTTTTACTAATACTTTGCCCGACCCGGGAATAGATCACGAGACCCCTTGCGCGGCAGTCGCACTTGCGACCACTCGGCCAACGAGGCAGTCAGACTTCTACCTCTATAGAATTGCCTACAATATACAAAGGAATTCAAATTCTTTACCATCACAGAATATGACCTAAAATCCTCATTTCAAGTACATAAAGCGGTTTTATGTCAGTTTATCGACAATAACACTTCGGTTCCAAATATTATCTTTAAGCGATACCACTTAGCTTAATGTTGAGCGTATGATAAACGACACGAACGAAGATATTACAAATGTATGTGAAGTAGGATTTTATCGAAATATCGATAGATGTGTATTGCTTTTGTCTTAATAGGGTTGTTTTGTAGTTTTAGGGGTTCTGGAGCAGGTACCTTTCTTATTTACTTTTTTAAGGGGGGAAAATCATCGCTTGTCTTCTCCCGCCCGGCTGAGGCGAGAGGGAGTGTCAGACTCTTACGGACTAAAAACCACCCCGTTCCTTCTCCTGCACTTCCAGCCGGAGCCCCGGTAACCTTTTACGTTCTTCGCGGCTCCGTATCGACATCAGCCCTATTGGGCAACTTCTAAGATTGTAACGTACAGGTGCTCCCACGCTACTATTAAAAATGTTAGCAAACACTAGTTAGAATAAGTGTAGGACAGCTATGCTTCGGCACGAATGGGTTGGTTCGACCAGAGTGATACCATGACCACACATAAAAGCGACGTGAAACAACGCTTGCGTTATGTTGCGTCGTGTCAGTGAGGGTACCGGAGGCTCAATTATACCCCCCCAATCTTCCCAATCCCTGAAACCTCAACAATCCGCAAATTCGTAATCCCCAAAAGGCCAGTAACGCACTTGTAACGCCTCTGGTGTTCCTGGTGTCCGTTGGCGACGCCGATTGCTTACCATCAGGTGATCCGTTTGCTCGTTTACCGGCTCATACCATAAAAAAAATATTTTATTAAATTCATTATTCCAGTTTCAAAGTACGTGTTTACTAATGTTTCTTTATAGTGTAGAAGCACCATAACTTTTCCATTACAAATGGTTACAAGTACAATACCGACCATTGACCTTCAAGCCCTGTTTATCCACAATTTACATCGCGTTCGTGCTTGCAAAACGCTTAGTACCAAAATCGGCAAATAGTTTATGTGCAAGTTTCAAACTTTTGACGTTTAGGAATTTTTGCATGTTTCAACTGTTGCTATGTAGATTTGGGTTAACAGATAAAATATATTTTAGTTCGAAACTCTATGGTGTTCGGCACTCTTTGGTTTAGAGATATTTTTTATCTATTGTCAATTATTCTGCCTCGTTGGCCTCGTTGGTCGCAAATGCGACTGCCGAGCAAAGGGGTCTCGGGTTCGATTCCCGGGTCGGGCAAAGTATTACTGAGTTTTAAAAAAAATCTCAGTAGTAGCACGGAGTCTGGAATTGTGCCCGGTATATGGCAATAGGCTCATCCCCTCTTACACGATACATAAATAGTGAAAACTGAGTGTTATATTAAGTGCCGGAATGTGTCCCTCTGCTTACTCCTTCGGGGTTAAAGTTTGACATTGAATGTTACTGGATTTTCTGTAGGTAATTATGAGCGGTGCTTGAAAATAGGCACGCATTCATGGCCATTCAAAATCTTCAAGAATTAAAATGTCTTAAGATGTCTAAATAGTGATTACATAAATATTGATTTAATAACCTTGCAATATGATTTCTTAATAAGTACCTACTGAATTGCATTTTTTTACAAACAAAAGCATAAAATGTAAAAAACGAAAGAATTTAAACTTTATTTCATATTCTACATAGTTAAAAACTGTTGTTTACAGCTATCGAAACTATTCTGACGACTTGCCGCCATTTTAACAAAATGGCGCATCTTTATTTTTTTTATTTTCTTTTTAAAACTGCACTGTTGTCTTTAAATTGAAGTGCGCGGTAAAATAACTTTGAAACTCTTTTTTATATTTTTCTCAAATACAAAAATGTGTGTTGTAAAATAAAAAAGGTTTTTACTGAGTGTTGATAGGTGCTTTGTAACAGTAAAATGTGAGTAGATATTTGATGCTTTTTATTTTATTTTCGGCTATAACTTTATTTGTTTAAGATTGAGTTTTTATTTTTATTTCTAAGAATTTCATGTGGGTTTTAAGGATTTTTATTTTACTTTTGTTTTATGACAATTATTTTATGGACGATAACTGGAATGATGGTATTGTGGCCTTTAAAACGTTATAATAGTTTACAATAATTGATAGTTTGCTTTAAATTTGATACATTTTAAGAAAATAAACCACAACCATAAAGAAATAAAAGATTAAAAAAATGAAATAAATACTTTTACCAACTTTCATCAATCACAAGCATTACAATTAAACTTTGAACTCTCATTTGGCAGACATTACACAAAAAATACATTTATAAATACCATTCACAAGATACCATTAATAAATTTACCTAAAGCGGTTTCAATCTAGTCTGCCATAGAGTAAAAATAAAAAAAAACAATCGCCAACGCACGCTGGGTCGCCTTTTTGGCTAGATTAGCGTTTCGGCGACATCAAACCGTTTGGCTGATCGCCAGTCTCAATTCAAGTACATTCACGCACGATAGTTATAACGAACAACGACATAAGACGCTATAATAACTCTTTTTTTTTTCGAAGGGGGAAAATCATCCAATGACTTCCCTCGCCCGGCTGAGGAGAGTGGGAGTGTCAGACTCTTACTGACTAAAAACCATCCCGTTCCTACTCCTGCACTTCAAGTCGGAGCCAAGGCAACCCGTTAAGCCCTCCGCTCCCTCCTCTCGTTATAATGACTACCTTATTGGCCGAGCAAGGTCTCGATTCAGGGTCGGGTAAAGTATTATACGAATTTTTGAGGCTTTTCGAAAATTTCGCAATAGTAACATGGAATTCAGAATTGCGTCAGGTATTTTGTAATAGGCTTACATCACCCTATTACCTATATGGAACTCGTTATATAAATAGTGAAAAGTGGGTGTTACATTGTATAGATATTATGTGCATCTCTGGCTATCTCTTTGAGGATTAAAAGGCGTGATGTTTGCGAAGAGGCCTGAGGCCCTATATAATATTACGTTTAAATCAATCGAAACGAAACCGCGTTCGGTGCTGATTGGTTGCTTCAATTGATTCGGCCAATGGGAGCGCCGAACGCGTGGGTACTCGTTTAGATCACTTTATACGTAAAACAAACTCGTACTAAGCCTTCTGATTTAAAAAGTGACTTAACAAGTAAATTGTAATACCTGGACATTGTATAATTCTATTATTGACATCCCTTATTGGAGATAGACTGGGCACTTGCTGCGTGGTACACAAGAGAAGTGGAGCAACATCATAACAGACTGGTACCCTAGAGATGGGAAAAGGAACAGAGGAAGACAAAGCACGAGATGGGAAGATGAACTGACGGCAGGCCCAAAATGGAGAACGGTTGCTAGAGACAGAGTACAATGGAAATTGTTAGAGGAGGTCTTTGCCAAGAGGCACACTGAACTCAGAGACATTCTATTTATTGATGAGACAACCACGATACAAAGAAACTAGGAAATAGTTCAGGATACAAGGCGTATTATTATATTATTGCCTGCCTCGTTGGCCGAGTGGTCGCAAGTGCGACTGCCGGGCAAGGGGTCTCGGGTTCGAATCCCGGGTCGGGCAAAGTATTACTGGGTTTTAAAAAAATTCTCAGTAGTAGCACGGAGTCTGGAAATGTGCCCGGTATATGGCAATAGGCTCACCCCCTATTACATGGGACTCGTAACATAAATAGTGAAAAGTGGGTGTTACATTGTACAGTGGCATTAAGTGCCGTAATGTGCACCTCTGCCTACCCCTTCGGGGATAAAAAGGCGTGATGTTATGTTATGTTATTATATTATTGACATCCTAAACTCGACAGCAATTATACCTATTGATTTGGTTATTACTACCTCTATAATGTGACCTATACCTAACAATTTTATTTTTTTTCTTTTCTTTATGATTTGTACCGTCTACCTACAATATTATTACTAATGTTAATAACAGTGAATGAGTACCTACTTATCTAAAAATGTTGCAATGTCTGTAAAATGCCGCTAAGTATTAAGCAGTATTATAATTTTGTAACCATCATCTGTACCTACACTTAGTGGCAATAACCGCTTTGACTTTGACTTTAAACGTATGAAGCGAAAAGTTAAACGTATGAAGATTCTCGATACCCGATCGCTTTGATCGTAAGAATGTACCAACTTTTTTCTTTTTATTTTTACGATGTTCACGTAAACAAGTTCTTGTATTTTTGCTTTTGCTTTTTTTGTCCAGTTCAAAATTAGAACGGTTCGTTTAAAATTGTAATGAAATTCCTTTCCGTTATGAGGCGGGAAGTTATTTTTTTAGTTAGTCAAAGCTTTTCCTAAAATTTTTTAGTTATTTCTTCGTAGAACTAATTAGTTTTCGGTCGCCCACGTTACCAATCTTACACAGTTTTAAATCACTGTTTACACAATTTTGTAACCAATTTGCGTTACAGATTAAATTATTCAAATTATAGTTCAAAAGTACGGTTCTTAAATATTAATTTTTATGCTAGATGAACTTATTCGCTCTTTTCCATTCGTTTCAAATATTTAAAATTTTGTTCTACATTCTATTATTGAAATCGTTGACAAGTTTATTTCCTTTTGCAACATGTTCATTTGCACTAAGAAGCAATATAGCTTTGTTTTAAAAAAAGAACGGCAAATTTTTCGCAATGATTCGTTCAAAACGACACTGTCATGTTGACAGCATATTTTTGTGTTTTAAACAAAAAAAAACATTCCTTGTCTATAAGATCTCTATCTTTCAACAGTTACGAAAGATCGGATCGTTATTTGTGTATAACAATAATAATATTTTAAACAAAATGGCTGAAGCTGTTGATTGTTTTTCATAAAATAGAAATGTATTCCTGACATTTTAGCTTTTATGTTACTCGTTTTTTGTGTTCATAGGTTTACAGAAAACATAGACAAATATAATTTATTTTTTTACTTTGGTTACATGGTTTATAAAAAACAGATTTTATGAATTTCAATCACTTAAATTATGAGTATAAGGGCCAGAGAGTCACAATAAAAATCTCTTTGAAAATTATTATGACTAATATGCTTACGCAGATACAAAAACTAATTGTTAGTGGCATAGGTAGCTAATTGATTTCATTCACACATTAAATAATTCTGTCGACACTGCATCGGGATTCGCAAGGGGCCCGAATACTCCAACCCCTCGCCTGCAGTCGCAGGCAGCGACCGGATACCGCCGAGACAGAGAAGACCACGAAGTGATGTTGGTATCAGTTTGTGACGTGCTATTGTATCATACCTATATTTCATTGTACAATAATTCGGATTACAAGTGTTTGGTCAAGTACTTGTATTCAAATCAACTCCCAGCTTAATCCTCACGATAGGTACCGAGGGTTATCCAACTTGTAAAGTAGTTCCTATCTTGAAGTCATAAAATTGTATAAGTTATTATGGATGTGGCATTTTTACATTTTTATTACAACAAACAAGATTAAACAAAATTGCTCGGCGGCCGATATTACTTTGTGACTTACGAAATTGATTAGAAGGTATACAAGGTGTAGTTTTGAAGCCGTGTCATTTCTCGAGAGCATGTCACAGAAGTCATAAAGGTTCAATGTAAGAGAAAATTTCGGGCCAATAGTTAAAAATACGGCTATAATAAATCGTTTAAATTGGACAGTATTTCAGAAAAAGCTACAGCAATGCTTCTTATTGGAGTTATATGGAATTAGGTATAATATCAATTACGTGTTTGAGTTTGTGTGTGTTAAGCCGCGTCATAAAGCTAGTTACAAGACGGCGGCGTGTAGTTCGCACTTATAGATTTCCGTAATTTACAGAAAACTGAACAATATTTACCTACAATTTTTTTATTGATTCGGACTCACAATCGATATCCGAGTTACCTCCTAGAAAATGACGCGACTTTAAAACAACACCTTGTATAATCGTATACAGATGCTTAAAATAAATTTTTGACTATCGATTCTCTAAAAATGATTATAAAGTCTATTGGACTAGTTTTTTGACGACTAGTACTCGTGGTTATATATACGTTATTTTTGTTTACTGTTGTAATTTTAATATTGAGAGAACAAACAAATAAAATGATTAGGTATGTACCCTAAACAACCAGTGTTCAATCCACGCAAATTATTTTAGGGACAATTTTACCCATGCGTTATTACCTATAGTAAAAAAGAAATACTAAGTAGATATGTAATTTTCTAACAATTTTGTCATTGACAGTACACCACAGTCCATTAAAAGTGGTAAACATCTTATAAATTAGTGGTTATGCTAATTTGTGTGTTGTCTAGCCGACTGTGTGTGATTGTACTCGCGTACTCTCGCAATAAGTCGGTATTACCCGCAGTGTACCGATTCAATTACACCATTTGAATTTTATACCTGCGTATTATTGATCTTAGGACACCTACTCTGACTGCCTCGTTAGCCGAGTGGTCGCAAGTGCGACTGCCGGGCAAGGGGTCTCGGGTTCGATTCCCGAGTCGGGCAGAGCATTACTGGTTTTTTTAAATTCTCAGTAGTAGCACGGAGTCTGGAATTGTGCCCGGTATATGACAATAGGCTCACCCTCTATTACATGGGACTCATAACATAAATAGTAAAAAGTTGGTGTTATATTGTACAGTGGCATAATGTACATCTATGCCTGCTCCTTACGATCTCCGGCCACCGTAAGCGCGGGCCTGCGGACGGCGAGCATGGGTGGCTCCCCGTCCGACCAGAAACAGACCCGAGCGTACGGCGCGTCGCGTTCCGCGCGCGCCTCAAAGAGCCATCAGACCACCACAGATGGGGCCCAATACGGCCGATGCCGATTCGGAGTCGCGGAGAACCTAACGGGTAACCGGGGCTCCGGCTCGACGTGCAGGAGAAGGAACGGGGTGGTTTTTAGTCAGTAAGAGTCTGACACTCCCTCCCGCCTCACCCAGGCGGGGGCAGTCATTCGATGATTTTCCCCCCTCAAAAAAAAAAAAAAAAAATGCCTGCTCCTTCGGGGATAAAAAGGCGTGATATTATGTTATGTTAATTATACTTGGTGTATAGCGTTAAAAAAATCGTTTATTCCATGACATTCGCAACTGTCCGTTGCGTCAACTGCACGTCAAGCTGCATACATTCGTCGAACGATACAACGTGAACAAAGCTTTTAATAATTTCTATGCACGATGCAAGCATTCGTCTTCTAATCGTTATGCATTCGTCAATAAGGTAGATGCCTAATTTTAATTTTAATGTCCGTCTGGTAGATTATTTTAAATCATTAGACATGTATTTTTTATTTTCTTACAGAAACGAATACTTTCGACGATATATTGATTTGAAATGTCGCGTGACGTCACTTCTATGTACATTTTATACGTAGAAATGACGTTTTAGCCCCCACTCTAAACTTTGATCTAAGTAAAAATCTAAGATTAAAAAAAAAGTATTGTTTTATTATACGACAAAATAAAAAAAATACGTGTCTAATATTTTTTCATTACCTAACTTACGGACTAATTATGTTTTTAATTTTCATACCCTGTCATCATTCCAATTGACGAAAGCATACGATTGAAAAGCAGTTACGTGGATATTAAATGTAACTGGTGAAAACTTCGGGGATTAAATATCAAATAGACTGGATGTTATGTTTTTAAATACTTTCTAATATTTTAATAAACTTCAAACCTCATGTTACAACGTTATTTTTTAAAATAAATTCTTCGCTACAGTCCATTTCCGGCTGTCAACGTTAACGTCATTCCGTCACATAGATGAAATAGTTTTGTAACATTTCGCATTTTATATCTTGAGTGCATGTAAAAATGATTGATATTACAATGTCAGGAATGTTGGTATTTAGGTCTTTTCACGAGTAAACTTTGTATCTATGCACTTACGTATTAAGAGTAGGATACTAAATTATTTAAAAATGACGGGTTAATATTACGGCCCTTAATGCCACTTTATAATGTAACAACCACTTTTCACTATTTATGTTATAGACATATACAAGTGTCACGTAATAGACTGTACAATTAGTGCGGTGGCTGGGCAACCGGCTGCCGTGTAACGTGTCGCGGGTTCGATTCACGCACGGAATTACACTTTGTGTGATCCACAAATAGTTGTTTCGGTTCTGAATGTCATGTGTATGTGAACTTGTATGTTTGTAAACGCACCCACGACACAGGAGGAAAACCGAATGTGGGGCAACGTTTTTAAAAAAAACAAAACATAAAAAAATAGAGGATGAGCGTATTGTCAAGTAATATTAAATTATAATAGAGTTTTTATTATCACGCTATACTATAGCCTCGATAAATATATTGACCCTGGATTGCGATCCAAATATCACGATAAATATCGAGCATGTATTCGCCATACATAGTATAGATACGCACATATCACCCACATTTTTCGACCCAGTTTTCCGACGTCCAACCTTTTACAACCGATCTACATGACGTACTTCATAATCTCAACACGATTTGCATATTTATATCATGTCGCTATGAAAATCTCAATTTACTCATAACATATCAGAGCCCCACAGATTTTCTCTCATGGTAATATTGGTTGGTACATTCTTGTCTTTTTCGATTTCATTTCGTTACTTCGTGTGACGGTTTCGGGTATATTCAGTCTGACATCTGTATGTTTATCATTTAATACAACATCATCATCACGTTTGTTATCTCCCGAAGGGGTAGGCAGAGGTGCACATTACATCACTTATTGTCACTTTACAATGTAACACCCACTTTGCACTATTTATTTTATGAGTCCCATGTAATAGAGGGTGAGCCTGTCGCCATACAGCGGGCATCATTACAGACTCCGCGCTACTACTGAAGTTTTTATAAAACCCGCAGTAATACTTTGCTTGACCCGGGAATCGAACCTGAGACCCCTTTTCCGGCAGTCGCACTTGCGACCACTCGGCCAACGAGAGCCCTTTATCCCAGAGTAGGCGGAGGTGCACCTCTGCCTACCCCTTCTGATATAAGAGGCGTGATGTTATGTTATGTCCTCAAGGAATACAAATATGTATAACATTGTAAAAGATTTACACCTACACATTGGTATCCAATAATAGCATTAGGTACCTACTTGGATATCAAATAGCTGATATTTAAAAGAAATTATATAACAATATATCTTTTAACATCCTTTTGTATATCATATAGATGCTATTCATTCATGATTCTATTGTATCAACACGTTTGAAGATTTTATTTTCTATATTTAGCAATGTTTATTTTTACCGACGCATATTTTGAGATCAATCGGGCAAGGCCACCGAAAATCTTAACTGTTTGAACATTGTTACTACAATTCAACTAAAGATTTATTATTTATTTAGGTTTTAATACGTTTAACTTCTTTTTTTGGTGTTGCCAGATATTAATTTTTTTTTTAAATATTGAGAAATCACACTGAGACTAAATTGGATACAATAATTTGTGTTATAACTTTTGTTGTTTGCTGTGATACTTAATATTGTTAATAATAGGCGTGTCGACAGGGTAAAAAAATCAAAAAGTAATTAGTCCGTTATTAAGATCGCACGAAAATATCAGACACGTATTTTTTGTTTTATCAAATTAACAGAAGAATACGTAGTTATTCCGCATTAAAGTTAGGGAGTGGGGGGTGTTGACGTCACACTTACGGAGAAATCGTACCTAATTGTGACGTCACGCGTCATTTTAACTCAAAATATCTACATGTTTTTTTGGATACGAGAAAAAAGAAAAAATACGTATCGAAGATTTGTAAATATCTAAAAGACGGACAAAAAATTAAAAAATAGTCGCCATGCCTATTATTGGCTCCCCTATGGCTTGAAACTAGTTGAGTAACTATGTTACGTGACTAAACTGATATATTTACTTATGGATCACACAAATATCACAGTTGTCAGTTACTTAGTAAATGTGCGAATAGACAAAGTTACCTCTAGTTTCAACAAAAATGATGATACTATAAAAATAATCTCTAATTTATTTCTACGTTGTCAACTGTCACTCTTTCTAATCAAAGTGTCGTGTTTAAAGATGGCCACCGAGTTTCGAGTTCTTTTTTTATTTTAAAAGACCAATTTGGCGCGTTCCGTTTATTGCCAAAACATCAATCAGAATGTCTACACTTCATAAAATATAGTTCGGCGTAAGAACGTAAAGTGTTGAGTCTATGGAATTTTAGTATTTATAGGCATTCCTTGCCGGTGAATCGAACGGCTTTTGTTTTTAGAACACAATGTGTCAATGTTATTTTAAAAATAGAGCGTAAGATCTTTTTTGTATTTTGAAGAAGTACGAGTATTTTTTTTTAATGGGCCGACGTCTGGCCACTACCTCGCCTGATGGTAAGCGATGATGCGGACTACGATGGAGCACGTCGTCCCATAAGCAACCTATTACGTGTTTTCATTGGTAATTTTACTTATTAAGTATTAGTAGGTACCGCCACAACCTCCCATAACCGCTGCAACTCCTGTAAGCCGGGATCTACAGTAGATACAACCATGAAAACACCAGAACACTAAAGTCCGACGCGTCCCAGGGACATGAATAACTGTCTTGGTTCCCGCAACGAAGTGAGTCAGAAGATTAATATCTTCTTAAGAGGAGATCCTCATAAGTAAAGAATCTCCTCTTAAGTATACGTTTTAAAAGAGTTTTATTTCCTGATTTTCACTCAGTTATTTTGTGTATCTGATTTTGTGCCAATGCTGAGAAATTTCTAAAACTGATAAATATCGATATGAAAATTCAATTCATATAATTTGGTTAATAAAGATAGGTAGGTATAGTTCGTTCAATATTCGTTGATTTATTTTGAAAAAAAAAAACGTTCACTGTATGTTTAATTTGTGGGAGTTCGCTTCACCAGAGGCTTTAATTAAGATATTCAAGATTTCTTTTTCTGTTTCTTTTTTTTAAATTAATGTAACGGTGTAAATAAACTGTTTTTCTTTCTTTGTTACTTTTTAATTATAAGAATACAATTTATGAGTTAGCATAATTTCGAAGCGTTAAAGAGAGAGCGAAAGAAAGAGTATTTGTTGATAGACGCACATAATAAGCAACTCTGTTAAATTATATCTCAGACAACTAGCTTAAAAGCCAACTATTGAAGAGTAGTTTAGTGCGCTGTAAAACCACAATAAAACTACACGGAACAACTGTCGCAAGTCGCAAGTGAATTTACTGCTAATCATTCACGCACTAGTTTACTAAAGAGTTTTTATATCATTTCCAAGAATTACCATAGACTACGCTTTCAAACTGGCAACACATAAATCTTCGAATTTTAAATGTTTGGCGGGAAACTAAACGTCATCAGTCCGGCGTGGCGCCATTTTGTTTCCACGCGGTTGTTGGACTAGACTTTTGAGTTTATAAATCAAAAGATTTTCACTTGCGTGTATTGTTGCTTACTTTTAGTTGAATATATTTATGAATTTTTGATTTATTTCGCACGAATTTGCTTCGGCTTTCTTCAAGAATGTTCGTAAGTTTATTGCTTTGAAAATGTTTAGAATTAGTTTTGTAACGCAATTTTGTTGGCGTCACCAGTCTTTGGGAATCGTATCGTTATGAGAGCAATAAAATTGAACTGAAAATTTACTTATTTTAAAACACTAGACTAAGTTTCAGAGTCCGTAATACGAACACAAAGAACTTAGTTAAATGACTAAGGACTGCCAACATACCAAAACCATTTAAGTAACTACGAAAACAGTATATACCTCTAGATCAAAATAAATCCGAACGCGCTAAATAATCATAAGGACAAGTGTAGAGAATATTGACCCAGTCGCCTCCTGTTAACAGAGGCTAGTTACATTACATACGTTACCATAAGTGCGTTACTATGTCCGTGTGTCGTGTTACACGTCGGGCCAAAAGAAATGGGCCTACCGAGATATTTTGTACGCATTTTCGGAATGTTGTTATGATTCTATTCGGTTGTACGTTTTTCTTTTGTCTATTAGAGAATAAAGATATTGTTACTTGTTATAGTTAGATTTTTTTTGAGTTTGCATTTGTATGCAATAGATTTCGCAGTTATATGACAAGTGTGTGTGTTTTTTATGTAGACTTAATTGTTAGGCTTTTTCTTGCCTGTTTTTTTAATGGAATTAGCCGATAAACGAGTAGATGGATCACCTGATAGTAAGCAATTGGCGCCGCTCATGTTTACCCGGAACACCAGAGGTGCTTCATGTGCGTTACCGGCCTTTTGGGGATTAGAAATTTGAGGATTATTGGGGATTGGGGAGATTGGGTGTCACTCACACGACGAAACACAATGCAAGTGTTGTTTCACATCGTTTTTCTGTGAGGCCGTGGTATCACTCCGGTTGAGCCGGCCCATTCGTGCCGAAGCACGGCTCTCCCACACATAATTAAAATTATATTTTTGTATACTTATTACATAAGATTATAGCACAGTCCTAGTATAAGTAGAATATCTTAATAGATCACTCGTGTCTAACTGAATGGAATTTAATTACCAACACTTAATGACGTCATAATGTTACCACGCTCAGTCGTAAAATGTCGTTGCGTTCCAAGAAAAAGTTCGCCAAAAATTACACAAAGTGACAAAGTCTTTAACTTCTCAATCACCAAGCGGTCACCGGTGACCACATCTACTAATATTACGTTACATTATAGACCTTTTTCTGATGTAATTCGAGGTGATTTTTGTACGACTAGATCGTAAAATACTGAGATTTAAACGTGTCAAATCACTGAAGCGGTACACCGGTGACCGCAGACTCTATTGTTCTAGTAATTGGTGATTTCTGTACACAGACCGGTACTCGACTGAGCTTAATTCTTTGCCGTAAATTAATTTAGTCCCTATTGTTTTTGTGGGCCAATAAATTTGTCATGTTGTTTGCTGTATTTGACTTCTGTCGTGTGTTGTCTGGTATATTAAATTTATTTTTAGTGATATTTTTATTTCAATTACATCATTATTATTTTTATGTAGATTACTAAATTGTGTTTAAAGTGTGCTTGACACACGAACAGCAAAAATATATTAACAATCAGTTAACAAGAAAACATGGTCTATGTTTAAAAGTGGTATCTAATTTTGTTCATTCCTGCTTTTTTTATGAAATCAATCGCTTGTGAATGTTGTAAACTATTTTTTTTTAATATAATATAATAATAACTTTTAGAAGAATTTAGATTTTTAATTTGTCTTTTCCAAGATTAATTTCAATGTTATGTAACAAATCTCATCAGAATTGATTCAGTACCTAAGTTATATTAATAGTACAATAAATTTTGTTATCTGATGACTAATGACAGCCTCTAAACATTAGTGTACAATATCCATTTGGATTCTAACATAAAGATACAGGTAGCCAATTCAAATAAATAATATTTTTTTACCTCGTATATCATAAGTTGAGACACAAAATTAGTTTAAACATATAAATATAAATCACGAACGTAATTGGTTTCTTTTGAACACATAACTTTACATCTTAATACACTGTAGGACACTTTTATTAAAAAAGTGGACAGCATGAAATAAAATTTACCAAATGGCTATAAAATTTTTACATTACTTTTGTCACAGGAACACGACTGAAGATATGATTTATATTATTTATCTATAAGATAAAGTAACATTTCAATATTTAGCACTCCATTAGATATGAGGACGTAGAATTGAATGTCTGCTAAGCAAATAATCTTCGCCGTGAGTTATTTATTGTTTTCTTTGACTTTTTTCTGTTATTTACGTGTTTTCCGTTTTCATTTATTCATTTTCTCAAGTTCGTATTCTTGTTTTTGTGCGTGAAATGTTCTGCTGACAAGAAAATATTGAGTTAGCGAAGTAAGTTATGAAGGTACTTATAAAAAGGATATTTTAACATGACTCGTCTTGTTGGTCGTGTGGTTGTAGTTTAAACTGTCAAACACCAAGCGGTCACCGGTGACCGCAACCTATTGTTCTATAATTGTGTCTACAAAACCGGTACTCAACGAGTTAAGACTGCCAGCCACATAACACATAGTGCCGAGCCTTTTAATCTTCGAATGGTTGAGCAGCGGTGCTGAATAATCTAACATTGTTTTTTCATCATCAGTTATGTGATAAGTCTAGTAAACTACATATAATTAACAAACTTCGCGCAACTACCGATTATGGCAACACATGACACCATGACAAACTATTGTACTTGCTAAGTAGATTTATGGTAATCTGTGACAACGTCATGAGGAGTGGATTTGTTAAATCTATTATTTTACTCACCCGTGTTATATTTAATACTAGTGAGCCACCCCGGCTTCGCATGGGTGCAGTATGCATACATTATACATATAAACCTGCCTTAAGAATCACTATATCTATTAAAAATACCGCATCAAAATCCGTTGCGTTGTTTTAAAGATCTAAGCAAACACAGGGACAAACAAACGGCGGATAGCGACTTTGTATTATACTATGTAGTGATACTGCTGTTTGTTATCCTTGATAAATGAATAAATAAAACCACAGGACTCAGATGACGCGCATCGGCGATCGACGAGCAAATCAACATAAGGGCACAAAATCTTAAATCGCTCATGTGAAATTTATATGCGAGTAAACATGGAAAATAGAAATAGAAATTTATTCGCAGAAACATGTGATTAGTCTCATTTTTTACAGTACAATGTATTCCACCTTTGCCAGGCATGCAAATGTTTATTAAATGCAATTATATTTAATTGATTATTAAGTAATGTCAAGATACAGATGTCAAGGCGTCTTTATGTCTGTGAAATTACATGTTATATTTGAATTTATTTCTTTCAATAATTCCATAGTCAATAAAGTCTTTAATACTATAAAAAACATTTTGTAATTAGCCATTAATGATAGAACAACTGTTAGGCAAAAAAACCGCCAGTCATCTCGCCTGGTCGGAGGATCCTCGCGAAAATCCCTGTATTACTTCTTCTGACCCGACTATCAAACCCATTCCTCGGCAGTAAAAGATATATTATACACAATCATATATTGCGTGTTATATTACAATAATCATTTTAACAACCCATGTTAGTTCTATTCTATCTAACAAATCAATATAACATAAAAGTTATACAAGATTCAATCAACTTTATAATAACAAGCCGTTATCCTTGGCCCTAGAATGTTTTGGACTTTGAATGGGCCAATTTCTCTCAAGGGCCAAACTTGAGGATTGCCGAGTCTTTATGGAACTGTTTCTAACTGTGTTGTTGACATCTACATTTCAGATTATCTGAATAACTATTTTGTTCTTATTTTTTCTTATTAAATCCAAACAAATTTAAGTTTTTTTTGAGCTACGTTACGTAGTTTCCTTTTTGCTTGTTTTACTTGACTTTGTCTATCTGTGTTTTAGATCTAAATTATTTTTGTATATTCTTTTTTTTGTTTTGTTCTATTAAATGTTTTCTTATGTAAAGGTCA
The DNA here is from genome assembly GCA_038387885.1 of Spodoptera picta. Lineage (NCBI taxonomy): Eukaryota > Metazoa > Arthropoda > Insecta > Lepidoptera > Noctuidae > Spodoptera > Spodoptera picta. The sequence continues at coordinate 41,001 of JAZHFQ010000428.1, read as the reverse complement.
AACGGTATGAGCGTTGCTTTTGTTTTTCAACACAAAACATTTAAATATTTTAGTTAATGACTAATTAAGTTGTGCTTATTTTATTAATCGCTTTATCATAAAGTATTTATAAAAATCTGTTGAACGATACACTCTATAGCTTAAGCTTTTATTCTGTTTGTTTAAAATCACTGTAGTAAGATCTCTTGAAACAATGATTGTGGCACCTGGTTACTATACTTTTGAGTATAGTACTTAGAGTATAGTACTAGTAGAGACTTACACGCAGAACATACACACAGTAACACGAAGACATCTGTAATTTTCTTAAGTCTAGTAAAACAATACCCGTTTTCGACCAACGACAAATTCAGTTTTTATTAACACCTAAGTTGGCCCAATAATCATGGCTTGCAGTGTACATTCGTATACACCAATTAAGTCCAGCCTAAACGCGAGAACCTATAATATTTCTTCGTCAATAAAACGTGGGCCATTTTTCTCGGGCTCAAGTGTATACTCAGTAGTTCCAAGGAAGGTTGCTACTGAGTTCGGTCAACATTTGCTGAGTATTACATGACGTCTGTCTAGGGAGGTGTTGGAGGGGGGAAGGAGGGGTAGGAACTAACTGAATGAACTATGATCCAGTTAGTTCTTAGTTGGTCTATGTTCTGTACTAACTAAGTGTAGTTAGCGCAATGTACATATGTATGCATATGCGATTTTGTTAATGTCATATTATTTAGTAGCATTATTTATTTGATTAAGATACTGGAGTCGATGTGACTAGAATAGGGTAGATGCCTAATTTTTATTGAAATGCCCGTCTGGTACTTTATTTTAAATCATTAGACACGTATTTTTTATTTTCTTACAGAAACGAATACTTTCGACGATATATTGATTTGAAATGTTGCGTGACGTCACTTCTATGTACATTTTATACCTACGTAGAAATGACGTTTTAACCCCCACTCCTAAACTTTAATTCGTTTTATCTAAGTGTTGTTTTATTATAGGACAAAATAAAAAAATATGTGTCTAATATTTTTTCATTATCTAACTTACGGAATAATTAGATTTTTAATTTTCATACTCTGTCATCATCCCAGTTGTTGAATGTCGAGCACCGTCCAGATTCCTTGTTGCGCTAAGTCTAATCGGGATTTTTTAGCATTATACCTTAAGTATGATAATTAGATAGCAGTGTATTTATTGGTCATAAGTTTTAATAGAAGTAACATAATCATCGCCATATCAGTACCAAGATTCCATTGTCGAACATGCGTCTCCCTAATGACTGCCAGATCGACTGGTTGGAACTTGGAAGTGACTTGCATTCAGCGACTGATTTTACATAAAGTATGTTATCAATATTTTAATTATATTCACCTGTACATGTTTATCTAAACATACTATCACAGTTAATATTCATTTGTTTATCTTTCATATTCAATCGATATTCACTTTCCAGATTAGCGTTGAGTGTTTTATGAATAGTGACGTAACTGCCTCTCCTCGTACGATTGCCTCGTTGGTCGAATGGTCGCAAGTGCGACTGCCGGGCAAGGGGTCTCAGGTTCGATTCCCGGATCGGGCAAAGTCTCTATGGGTTTTTTCAAAAGATCTCAGTCAGCACGGAGTCTGGAATTGTCCCCGTTATTTTTTACAAAACGTTGCCCCACATTAGGATTTTCTCCTGTGTCGTGGGTGCGTTTACAAACATACAAGTTCACATACACAATGACACCCAGCCCCGAAACAACAATTTGTGGATCACACAAAGTGTTGTTCAGTGCGGGAATCGAACCCGCGACACTTTGCACGGCAGCCGGTTGCCCAGCCACCGCACCAACCGTGCAGTCTGTGTTGCATACTTATCTGTACTTCTACTTCCACATCATCAACAGCCCGTCAGCATAAGTGCCCAATGCTGAACAAAGCTCTCTGTTTCTTAAAAGGCGAAGTTTTTGAAAATAAACACCAGCTCAAGGCGAATTGGTGATTTAATACTTATCGATTGGTAGGTGTCAAACCATGCATGCATGATAAGCATGCCATTTTTAGCCTTCAGGCCACCACGACCTTTACATATTCATCGAAAATTCCGTTCAGAACCAGGTTTATCTACTACTACATTGAAACATAAAAAAAAGATATTCTTACATTAACCAACTGAAAATTTCTTCACCCAAGTCACATCTTCAAATTAAAATTAATTAGAACCTCATACGAGTAAATGTAAAAGCCTTGTCTCATACGGCACCTTAATTCCTTCGGGTATAGTTAACAATATAGGGTTAAGGATCTTTGATCACTAACTTCTACAACAACAATTAGAAGTATGACATTGTCAATCTGTTTGGAGCAAACGTGATGAGTAATGCTCGTTACGGTGATTAATGTTACTCATTGTGGTGATTGCTCGTTGTGGGGATTATTATTGCTCACGGCGGTGATTAATGCTCGCGTCTCTACCTCTATATGAGACGAGGCTTTTGCCCAGTATTGTGATAGTTTACAAACTGATATTGAGCAACAACTTGGAAACAATGTCTAACAGTTTCAATGGCGGTGATTATAACTATGTATATGTATGTAAGTATGCATGAACGTCCTAGTTTTCAAGGAGTTTTCTTTGATCATAGGCTAATGAATAATTTTCATGTTAAACAGGTGCATGAATGAGATATATGGGGCGTGATTATTTTCTTTTTTCAGTCGTGTAAACATAACGGGTGATGCGTTCATTGAGTAGAAATATTGTATGATTTCAAAGCATGTTAATTGTGTAGGAATAATTAAATAAAGCGAAGAGAAGTGTGGGAGTTCCATGTTCGGCTCGACCGGAGTTTTACCACGGCCTCACAGAAAACCGACGTGATACTCTTGCGTGGTGTTTCGTCGTGTGAGTGAGGTACCAATTACTTATTCTTGACAACTATAGAATTCTAATGTTGTACTTTTCCACTATAAACAGATAGATAACTCTATTGTTCGGTTTACTATAGATTTCCAATTAATTCAGAGCTATTTTGAATTACTAAAACTTTCTTGGAAGTTTAGTTCCTACTGACACCCGAGCGTACGGCGCGTCGCGTTCCGCGCGCGCCTCAAAGAGCCATCAGACCACCACAGATGGGGAGTCGCGGAGAACCTAACGGGTAACCGGGGCTCCGGCTCGACGTGCAGGAGAAGGAACGGGGTGGTTTTTAGTCAGTAAGAGTCTGACACTACCTCCCGCCTCACCCAGGCGGGAGAAGTCATTCGATGATTTTCCCCCCTTAAAAAAAAAAAAAAAAAGTTCCTACTGACAGATCTTCAATTGGTTCTAATTCGATCAAGTTTCGTGATATTGTGATGTTATTTATACTTATGGTTATTTTTAAAATACTACGTAATAGTAGGTATTAAGATTTTTTTAAGGGGTGAAAATCATCGAATGACTTCTCCCGTCTGGGTAAGGCGGGAGGAAGTGTCAAACTCATGCTGACTAAAAACCACCCCGTTCCTATTCCTACACTTCGGGCCGGAGCCCCGGCAACCCGTTAAGTGCTCCGCGGCTCCGTATCAGCCCTATTGGGCCCCATCCGTGGTAGACTCTTTGAGGCGCGAGCGGAACGCGATGCGCCTTACGCTCGGGTCTGGCTCTATAATATTAAGTATGAAGTTTTATCCAGTTTATGACAAAAAGTGAAAATTTATATTTTTTTTATTTCTTGCCAAAGCCCAATGTTAATGATGTTATTTGAAGGTCAGCTTAATAATGCTCTTTTTCGTATTTCCAACAACAGATATGTACAATTTTTGAGACGATTACTTAATTAGAAAAAGCGTCAAGACGCTACAAACAAACTCACTTTCACTATTCACTATTATAATATTGCTTGAAATAGGGTGAACCAGCTCCATATACAGTCATACATAGGTACATACATATTATGTATATATATATGTAAGTTATGTATGTACGTATGTATGTTATAAACCAGTTTATACCAGATCCTCTTAGTGCAATGACACGTGAACCCGCAAACTTTACCCGTGCGTGTCTAACTATCGGGAACTGTGTAAGTAGGTATCCACTACGTTTTTCTACAGAATGGCATATGGGTCTCGTGTATTTAGCTTTCTACGGGTTTTTCTTGGACTAATATTGTTTGTAGGACTAAAAGATATGTGCTTATGGTTTATTCAGCTATTTAAGAAAAAGACTTACCTATCACATATAGTAGGTACATTGCCTCCTTTATGTCGTTTATACTTTATTTTTGATTTTTTTTATGGGATTAGCCGGTACACGAGCACGTGGATCACCTGATGGTAAGCAATCGGCGTCGCGAATAGACACCTGGAACACCAGAAGCGTTACAAGTGCGTTAGCGGCCTTTTGAGATAAGGGATTTGAGGATTGTTGGGGATCCAGGGATTAGGGACCGGACCCATTTACTTATGACCCCCCCGGTCATAAGTAAATGGGTCCGGTAACCACACTCACACGACGAAACACAGCGTAAACGTTGTTTCACGTCGCTCGGTCTTCTGTGAGGCTGTGGTGTCACTCCGGTCGAGCCGGCCCATTCGTGCCGAAGTATGGCTCTCCTACACTTGAATTCCTGACTTAATGCCCTTTGTCTTCTTGTTGAGATAGATGATGCCTAGATACAAGTTAATTGTGGTCTGTCTATTTGCTGAGGGGCTTGCTTTACTTCATTCTATAGCATTCTAATGCGTGCCAATTCTACCAATACGGTCATTAGATAGCAAAAATTTTACATCTAATATTAATTCAATTTAAAAGGCAAAGTCAAAGCATTTATTTCAATTAAACCATAATTTGGTACTTTAGAAACGTCAGACAAATATAAAATAAATAATAGTATGTCAGTCAGTCCGTCAGTGAAGCTAGGTGAACTACTAGGTAGCTTTACTTATCCTTATAGTATATCATTACTTGAACACTTACTTTTTAAAACATTAAATAGTCAACTGCACTATCCAAAATTGTTTTGGAAATTATTGTCTACATGTTATAGAACAGTTAACAGTGATTTATATATCTGGAGCGAATTCAAACAAGGAGCGGGCGAGCTACCAAAATCTATAAATATAACAGGGACTTGCTATCTCAATAGTAATTTAGAGAGAATGTAACTATAATAGAATGACAATAGGCATGGCGACTATTTTTTAATTTTTTGTCCGTCGTTTAGATATTTTAAAAATCTTCGATACGTATTTTTTCTTTTTTCTCGTATCCAAAAAAACATGTAGATATTTTGAGTTAAAATGACGCGTGACGTCACAATTAGGTACGATTTCTCCGTAAGTGTGACGTCAACACCCCCCACTCCCCAACTTTAATGCGGAATAACGTATTCTTCTGTTAATTTGATAAAACAAAAAATACGTGTCTGATATTTTCGTGCGATCTTAATGACGGACTAATTACTTTTTTCATTTTTTTACCCTGTCGACACGCCTATTGGGTGATGACAGGGTATGAAAATTAAAAACATAATTAGTCCGTAAGTTAGGTAATGAAAAAATATTATACACGTATTTTTTTATTCTGTCCTATAATAAAACAGTACTTACATAAAACGAATCAAAGTTTAGGAGTGGGAGCTAAAACATCATTTCTACGTATAAAATGTACATAGAAGTGACGTCACGCGACATTTCAAATCAACATATCGTCGAAAGTATTCGTTTCTGTAAGAAAATAAAAAATACGTGTCTTATGATGTAAAATAATCTACCAGACGGACATTAAAATAAAAATTAGGCATCTACCCTATTTTGGTTTTGAAGTGTTGTCGATGATTTTTACTACACTCAAGTGTATAAAGAAACGGAGCCACTAACGTATTTTTTATTTTATCGAATCTTCTATAACATTAAGAACAATATTGCTTTTACAACAAGATGCTCTTATTTTGAAGGTAACTAAATTGTCTTTTATACGACACACGTTAACAATTAATAAAATACTTGCATAACACTACGCTTTTTATTCCCGAAGGGGTAGGCGGAGATGCACATTACGGCACTTAATGTCAGTGTACAATCTAACACCCACTTTTTACTATTTAGAGTCTGGAAATGTGCCCGGTATATGGCAATAGGCCCACCCCCATTAAATGGGACTCATAACTAGTTGCAAGTGCGACTATCGGGAAGGGGTCTCGGATTCGATTCCCGGGTCGGGCAAAGTATTATTGGGGTTTTTAAAAAATATCTCACTAGTGGCCCGGAGTCTAGAATTGTGCCCGGTGTATGGCAATAGACCCCCCCTTTATATGGGACTCATAGTGAAAAGTGGGTGTTACATTGTATGTAACACCCACTTTAACACCCACTCGAAGGCTGGCAACACAGCATTAAGTAAACATCGCCGCGTATTTTAAAATTCAAAATAAATAGTAAACCATAGTATAAGTGATGTGTATTGTAGCGAATCTTATTAGACGTATCGAACTACATACGTGAAATTGTTGGTGACTTCTATAAACCAAGACATGCAATAAAAACATTGTGTTTAATATTTGGACATCTGAACGTTATTGTGCATGAAAAAGTGCTAATCACGGACAAAAACAAGTGTATTGGACTTATACAAAGGTACTCTCATCATTAGAACATTTAAAAACATAATAAGTGACGAGTTAACTACTAGAAAATTTATATAAAATAATAAAACGGTTAGTTGCAATGTTTTGTTTTAAAAAGTGAACTTTGTACCACAAGTGGCGCCCCTAGTAGTGAGTAGCGAAACAAATATTGACATTGACGTTTTAAAAATTGACATTTAGTAGACAACAGCGCCATCTAGTGTCAAGGAGCGGAAATGAAATTGACACACTGACCAGTGTTGCTATTATAAAAAAAATAGAAAAGTATTGCTACAAAAAAACTTGTGATACCAGAATAAGAAAATTAAGTCTTTTGGTAGAAAATAAAAATATTCACTAGTGTATTTTTGGAATTACTTAAAATTTAAATTTGGTACAATTTAAACAAAATAAATTGACTTAACAGAATGAATTTCTTTGGAAATATAACTCATCGAAGACAACGCACCCAATCAGAACCGGATAAGGATGACAGCGACATAATTTCGCAAACAATGGATTGTACCTCAAATTCCATGCCAGATATATCTGAGAACGAGGATGACCGAATTACTATTTATAAGAAAGAGATAGAAGAACTAAAAAATAAATTGCTAAGTGCGCATAGGGAAATTGAAATATTATCGCTAGAAAATAATAAGTTAAAGCAAATTAATGACGACCTATTGGAAAAAAATAAAACTTATAAAATAATTGTCAGTAGTCCACTTAAGTCCAGAGTTCAGACACCAAAGAAGAACATTCATATTCCTTATACAAAACTAAAACAGACGCAGACATCGAAAAGTTCGACAAGAGCGCCAAGCGGACATGAAGTTAACATTGACGCTGGATGTACTCAAGGTGTCGCCTCATTGAATAATATTATTAGCGCGAAATCTCATGTTCCATCACCTCAACCTGTGAAGAATAATATTTGTATTTTGAGTAGTGAAACATCCAACAGAATACAAACATTAAGTGAAGGAACTCATTTAGGGAACTTTAATATGTGTCACTACCGAACTCCCAGATGCGGAATGAAATATTTGTTAAGGGACATTGATCTAAAAGTACGTAACTTTTCTCAATTAGATTATTGTATTATATTTATTGGTGAAGACGATTTTACAAAAACGCATAATTATATTGAGTTTGTTACTTATATTAGAGATAAATTATTACCACTTAATCATACTAACTTCATAATATGTCTGCCAACTTTTAAATTTATGGACAATACAAATATAATGTTTAACAGCAGAGTTGAAACTTTCAATAATCTAATTTACATGGATGTTGAGACTTACAATTATGCATTTATACTAGATTCAAATCTTAATCTTCCATACACGTGGGATACGTATAACCAACGGCATGCTCACCTGAATAACAAAGGCTTTATGAAAGTTTTGTCAGACTTGCATGATTTAATCTTGGACCTAGATATTGTAAATACCAGAGACCATAATAAACACTCACAAGTTGGTTGCTCTCAAGGGGATAAAACTGATGGCGGTTCAGTAATATTAACAAAAGCAATGGAGAATCAGTTTTTTCTATAACTACCACCTTACCATTCTCCATCAGAACATAGCTGGACTTATGAATAAATCAGATATGTTAATAGTTAAATTAGACGAGCTTTCTAGTAAGGGAATAAAGGTAGATATCATCTGTATAACAGAGCATTTTATAGAGGCGGGCTATGAATGTATATTGCATATCCCTAATTTCTGCCCAGCTGCCTTTTTTACCAGAAGTGTCAAACGTGGGGGAACTTGCATTTTTGTAAGAGCAGGGCTGCAATTTGGAGAATTGACTCATATTGCAAAACAGTCGATCTCGGGTGTTTTCGAATGTTGCGGTATTGAACTGACATCTTATAATATTGTTGTAATATGCATTTACAGAATTCCAAAAAATAATTATAATGTATTTTATGAAAAATTGGACAATATATTGAGAAGACTTTGCGTATCTACAAATAAAAAAAATATATTAACCGGAGACTTTAATATTGATATGTTAAAGAGAAATAAAATCACAACAGAATTTGAAAACTTTCTCTTGCAATACAACCTCAAATTAGAACTTGATAAACCAACTAGATTGGCTAGTAACTCTTGCTTGGATAATTTTGCACATTCTTACCGTAAAGGTTGTAAAGCTGAAATAATAGATTTACTTCTATCTGACCACACATCACAACTACTCCAAGTTCCTATTAAAAAAACCTGTATGATTAAATATTGGAAAATAACTAAACAGGAAATATCAGTAGATAATTTAATGAAATTTAAAAATCATCTAAAAAACCTAACTTTTCGACGAGTATACGAAGCTAAGGACGCAAATGAATCATATGAAAATTTTATAGATGACTTTATATTGTTATACAAATTGTGTTTCCCAGAAAAAATAGTAACCATTTATACTTGCAAAAAAACCAAATGGATTTCGAAGGGGATAAAAATATGTAGCAGAAAACAGAGGCAGCTACTTTGGACATATAGGCATAATCCGAACACAAAAAATAGACTTGCTTTTAAAAAGTATTCCAAGCTTTATAGAAGAATAGTAAATTTAACCCAGAAGGCCCAAAACAACCACTTCATAAATACGTCTCAAAATAAGTCAAAAGCTGCTTGGCAAGTTATTAACAAATCTAAAGTATGTCTGCCGCAAGAACCGATATTGACCATACAAAATGATAAATCAACTCTTACACATCCCCTTGACATTGCGAATGAATTCAATAAATATTTTATAGAGATTATAGAAAATAATTCAAAAACAAACCCATTAACAAATTCGTGTAGAAATGTTAATATTGAAAACTCAACTTCGCAGTCTCTATTTATGCTACCAGTTTCAGATACTGACATTATAAAAGTGATAAGTAGCTTAAAAAATACTAGTACAGTAGGATACGACGGTATTTCAACTAAAGTAATAAAAGATGTTAAGGAGGTTATATCGAAACCGTTATCGCACATAATTAATCTTTGCATTTCCGATGGTATATTCCCTACTAGTCTCAAGAAAGTAGTTATTAAACCTATTTACAAAAATAATGACAAGACTGATGTTAAAAATTACAGGCCTATTGCAAAAATACCAGTTTTTGCAAAAGTTATTGAAAAAATAATATATAATTCCATTTACACGTATTTAGTTTCAGTTACTATACAAAGAACAAAAAGGATTTAGGAAAAATACTAATATTAATATGGCACTATTTGACCTGCTATCAAGTATTATAACTTCTGTGGATAAAAGAAATCCGGTGTGTTCGATCTTCACGGATATGTCAAAAGCTTTTGACTTCGTAGATCATCAGATCTTGCTGCAAAAGTTACACGCGTACGGCATTCGAGGAAACATTCATAAACTCCTAGAATCATACCTAAGTGATAGAACACAATGTACTGAGATTTCCAGAATTTGTCCTATAAGCAAATTAGAAACTACATATGTCTCTGAAGCGAGATCCGTGAGGTATGGTGTGCCTCAGGGCACTGTACTCGGGCCCCCACTTTTCTTAATCTATATCAATGACCTCCCAAGAAATTTGAAAAACAAAATGGTACTTTTTGCAGATGACAGTACGGCTATCATAGAATGCACTGATCCAAACGAATATCGAAATGAGATCAATAACTCGCTAAATAGCATCATTAATTGGCTAAATAATAATAATCTTGTGATCAATTTGAATAAAACTAAAATTATACAGTTTCATCAACGACGTGAGAATCCACCCCTTAATATTACCTATGATGAGTGTAAAATAGAAGAGGTTACGAGTGCAAAATTCTTAGGCATAACAGTAGACCATAAGTTGACTTGGAAACCTCACCTGGAAATGGTTTGTAAGCGACTGAGTAAATCTGCGTATCTATTGTTTCAATTATCTAAGAGAGTTAATTCTGAGACACTGTTAACAGCCTATCATGGACTTGTAGTTTCTATTCTCCGCTATGGTGTTGTTTTCTGGGGGCAATCAACAAATAGAGAACTAGTATTTAGGATGCAAAAAAGGTGTGTAAGATCCATGTGTAATCTAAAGTCAACAGATAGTTGCATTCCCTACTTCAAGAAATTAAAAATATTAACGTTACCAGCTATATATATATTAGAAACTGCACTATTTGTAAAATCAAATCCACATTTATTTACAAAGTTTTCAACAGTTAAGAAGACCCCCATTCGGAGTCAATATGAAAATCAACTATGTACGTTGAAATGTAATACTGCGTTAATGAAAAAGAGTTTTTTTGGTGTAGCACCAAAAATTTTTAATAAAATACCCGATGCTATAAAATGTATGCCATTAAAGAAATTCAAAAAGTGTCTTCACAAGTTATTAGTTGAGAAATGTTATTATGCCTTGGATGACTATTTTAATGATAATACTATTTGATTATATTCTGTAATTTTATAAATTATTATTATTAATGTTGACTTGATGACTATTTTAATTTTGGATGACTATTTAATTAAATTCAGTAATTTTATTAATTCATATTATTACATTTATTTTTACGCTTTGACATTGAAGTTTACATCTTGACGTTTAATTTTACGCTTTGACATTGAAGTTTGACATCTTGACTTTTAATTTTACGCTTTGACATTGAATTTTACATTTTTAACATTTTGATATTATTATTTTTGACATTTAATTTTAATTTATGCCATTTGCCAAAATCTAATGTTCTTCAAAGCGGATATTTTGTGGTTTACATTATTTTATTAATTTGATTTAAAGATTCGTCAATGCTCAATGAAATTGCGAATTCTTGACGAGATGAATGGTCAAAATTGTGTAATTGTAGTGATGTGTTTGCTGTTTATTGTTTGTGATTCCGTGTCAAATCCTTGTTTTTATTAAGTATATTGCATGTATTGTACGCCCTAGAGGCAAAACATAGCGCTCTCAACATATTACATAAGAACTTATAATGTACCTATGTTTTACAATGAATAAATGAATCTTGAATCTTGAATCTTGAATGTACAGTCGGGATAAAAGGCGTGATGTTATGTTATGTTATATTATAAACATACATACTGCAAAATCCACTGTCCTAACTAATTAGATAACTTAATTACTCGCTGTCAACACGGGTTAGTTAAACTAAAGTGGACTAAAATGTCACTTGAGATAAACTATACCTCTACAGACGTTATAGATGATAAAACAATTCATAATCACAGTATGACGTACATAGGTTGTAGGTAGGTCACCTGCGCATTGTGAATGGTAAATATCTGGGTAGTGAATGGAATATTTTGGACTCTCGACCTATTTATTGGAATGTTTTTACACTTTTTTATGACTAATCATGTAATGTCAATAGTGTGCTTGTGTAGAGGTAGATAAGTCACTTACCAAAATGAATTGTTGTTGTTTCTTTTGATAGTGAAATCAGTCATACTCAACCTTTTTTTACATAACATAACATCACGCCTTTTTATCCCCGAAGGGGTAGGCAGAGGTGCACATTACGGCACTTAATGCCACTGTACAATGTAACACCCACTTTTCACTATTTATGTTACGAGTCCCATGTAATAGGGGGTGAGCCTATTGCCATATACCGGGCACATTTCCAGACTCCGTGCTACTACTGAGAATTTTTTTAAAAACCCAGTAATACTTTGCCCGACCCGGGATTCGAACCCGAGACCCCTTGCCCGGCAGTCGCACTTGCGACCACTCGGCCAACGAGGCAGTCGGCTTTTTTTACTAGAGCCAGAAACTTTTCAGTCATAGTATTACGGGCTGCAAGTGATACATTATTACATCTATAATCTATCTATAATCTATAATCTATCTATAATCACTACATAGTATAAAACAAAGTCGCTATCCGCCGTCTGTCTGTCCCTATGTATGTGTAGATCTTTAAAACTACGCAACAGATTTTGATGCGGGGTTTTTTTAATAGATAAAGTGATTCTTAAGGATACTTATATGTATATGTCAGGAGAAAATTCTTATGACAGAAAAAAGTCCTGAAAATCCTACGGGAATGCGCGTAAAAAGTCGCGGGCAGAAGCTAGTCATAAATAAAACGTAAATCAAATGTAACGATGTATTTCCTTGATAAATAATGACGAAATATATACACAAACACCATTCAATTTGAAGTCACGCTTAAGTATATGTAGTTCTGTCACTACATGATCTTTGTAAAATGACAGAGATAGCACGATATTTCAGTACAACTTATACTGGTGAAGCCTTCCAGTATTCTTTTTTTTTATGGCATAAGCCGGTAAACGAGCAGATGGATCACCTGATGGTAAGCTATCGGCGTCGCCCATGAACACCTGGAACACCAGAGGCGTTACAAGTGCGTTACCGGCCTTTTGGGGATTAGGAGTTTGAGGATCGTTGGGGGTTTCACGGATTGGGGAGATTGGGGAAGGAGAGGGTAATTGGGCCTCCGGTAACCTCACTCACACGACGAAACACAACGCAAGCGTTGCTTCACGTCGGTTTTCTGTGAGGCCGTGGTATCACTCTGGTCGAGCTGGCGCATTCGTGCCGAAGCATGGCTCTCCCACACTTAAATTCGGGCGTAGAACCAATAGAAATTACTAGCTAGTTCCTTGTCTTTTATCTCCGTCCCGGAATCACTCGTTCTCTCGCGCGAATTTTAAAATAGAACGGAGCATAAGTATTTCAAATGAGCCAATCAAAAACGTCTGGCTGGCCGCAGACTGAGTATAATGGATTTAGATCAACTTTATTTCGTTGTATTTTTGCTTCCAACCAGACTTAGTGATTATATTGACTACACAATTGGTACTTTGGCAGTATTAGAACTAGACATTGTTAATTCCATTGTCGAATGAAACAATGCTATGTATGGTTCGTAAATTGGATTCTGGTAATCAATAATAAATCTATATATCATAAATAATATAAATCTAGTTTCTAAAATATTTTTTTTTAATTAGCCCCACACTAGGATTTTTCCTGTGTCGTGGGTGCGTTTACAAACATACAAGTTCACATACATATGACACCCAGACCCGGAATAACAATGGATCGAGTTGTTCCGTGCAGGAATCGAACCCGCGACATGTTGCACGACAGCCGGTTGCCCAGCCACCGCACCAACCGTGCAGCGCAATTACATGGTACATACATACACCCTAAGGAATAGCAAAGCAACGATACCATAATAACAACATTATCCCTAAAATCTCACGAGCTGAACTTAAAACTATTAACCTGTTTCAGCTAAAAGTGCACTAAAGCCCTTCAGACGCAAATCTCGTTAGGATTATCCAATGCAACGGCAACAGAATTAGATGGCTACGTTCGGAGTAGCTTCGTGGATGCAACCCAGCTTTATACGATTATGTGTTCCTGGTACATCGGAAGAAAATTTCATGAAATAGGGTACGGTAGGAGGTGCTTTTGAAAGGATCTTTTGATCTGGAAGGTGGAAGGTTTCTTGGTTAGCTCTTGTTGTGCTAAATTTTTTCGAGTGTTCCGATTTTGCTGACTGCCTCGTTGGCGCAGTGGCTGCAAGTGCGACTGCTAAGCTCGGTCTCGGGTTCGATTCCCGGGTCGTGCAAAGTATTATTGGGTTTTCTTAAGGAACATCTCAGTTCATCTCATCACGGAGTCTGGAATAGTGCCCAGTATATATATGGCAATAAACTCATCCCTTATTACATGGGACTCACAAATAGTGAAAAGTGGGTGTTACATTTTACTTTGGCATCAATGATGACGTGATGTTATTTACTATTTTTTTTACGTTTTAGAACGGAAACGGAAAAAAACAGGATTGCGCGTACGACGGCGCGGGTAGCAGCTAGTAACTTATAATAAACGAAAACTTAACACTAATTCATCACACTATGTAACAATAACCTCAGCAGAAATGAAGTCACACACTCTGCTATTCAAAATTAGACCCTAACACCTTCCACGTAGATGAATATTTTGTAGGGTCGTAAAAACTTTGTGACTCGCTACATGTTACCTTTTGCTATTAATTATTGTTACGTCCGTAGCTGGTTGATGTAATTAAAATATGTCGGAAGCTTGCCCTGAGTTTTGCTGTACTTGCAGCTACGGAAACCTTTGTTTAAATACGAATTGAATTGCATATTGCGATGTGCAAATATTGTTCAGTAGATAGGTATTTAGTTTGTTGAGTTAACTTAGTATTTAGAGACTGTGTTTTTGGTTATGTTGTTAAAATTGGGAGTCTCTCAATAACAAGTCGACGGAAAAGCATTTATTTCAATTAAACCATAATTTGGTACGTTTAAAACGTTAACAAATATAAAATAAATAAATTCAGCCTGTTCATCAGTGAAGCTAGGCTAGTCTGCTAAGCACTAGGTATTGAGTTTAATTTTTCATTTCACTTGTCGAAAAACTGGGCTATAATAATATAATATTATAGATAATAGACATTCTCACAGAGTTAAACTGCACTATATGCACTACATATTCAAATCAAAATTTTACAGTTTAAAAATTAAAAAGAAGTAAAAATTTAAATGTAACAATTGTGATTGAAATTGATGTCTTTTTTTTTGATCAGCGAACTTTTTGTTGTAATATCCTGTTCTTTTATAATGCATGTCGTGGCAGCCTTTAATTAAGGCTACACTATACAGTGTTAAAATATTATGTTAAAAAACCTATCATGTATGTTGGTGTATGCTTTGTTCGTTGTCCTTAAATACTTAAATAAATAAGTGTTGTTAAAATAATCTTAATTTCCGACAAATATAATTGACATAAACTTATTTAGTTTCGTCAGAGTCTTACATCCCCTTTTAATGATATTTTATCTGCGATGAAAACTCAAAACCACCTTCTTACAAAGCACACTCACGCCCTCTAAGACAGTATAAATAAGGTTTCAATACCAAACTCCATATTTTCCGAATAAAAAAAAACTTAAGATCCACGCTTGCCTTATTCTGAATAAAAAAAAAGAAAAAAATGGGAAGTAGGTCATTGTGAGCGTTGAGAAAAAGCAGCGGATTTATGCGACCTCCTTTGAAAAGGACAAATTAGATTTTTGAATTAAGAATGCAGTTGAATTAAGTCGTTGGTTGGTCCTTTATACAATTGCGTTCAAGATGAACGATTGTTAAACGTTAACTGTTAAAGTTAAAGTTTCTTGTTAAGATAAACGTTGTTAGGTTAACTTTTTGAAACTCGAGTTTATTTTAACTGATAAGTTTAAACTGATTTGGGTTTAAGCGAGTTTGGGAGTTTGAGAGTCGTTTTGTTAAATGTTTTGATTTCAATATGATTACAAATTTTGAAAGAGATGGCCTAACAAGTTTAATACGTATACTAACTCGTACTTTTCTAAAAATGTTTTTTTTTTAATTTTTTTTATGGCATAAGCCGGTACACGAGCCGACGGATCACCTGATGGTAAGCAATCGGTGTCGCCCATGGACACCTGGGACACCAGAGGCGTTACAAGTACGTTAGTACGTTACCGAACTTTTGGGGATTAGGAGTTTGAGGATCATTGGGAATTCAGGGATTGGGGAGGTTGGGGAAGGGGAGGATAATTGGGCGTCCGGTAAGCTCATTCACACGACGAAACACAACGCAAGCGTTGTTTCACGTCGGTTTTCTGTGAGGCCGTGGTATCACTCCGGTCGAGCTGACCCATTCGTACCGAAGCATGGCTCTCCCAAACTTTATGTTACATGTTACGAAGTGTACTCTTTTTTTGAGGGGGAAATATCATCTACTGACTTCTACCGCCCGGGTGAGGCGAGAGGGAGTGTCAGACTCTTACTGACTAAAAACCACCCCGTTCCTACTCCTGCACTTCGAACTGAGCCCCGGCAACCCTTTAAGCCCTCTGGGACTCACGAAATATACTCTAGAGTGTGAATTACATAGAATTTGCAAACACAAAAATCCAATAATACTTTTCCGACCCGCGAATAGAATTTTCTCATGTATCGTACATACAAGCGGTTACAAACATATGTAAATCTGACAATCTCAACACGCCCCGATCCGGAGTACATACTGACAACCAAATATTTATTCAGTATATGAATAGAATCCACGACGACTGAAAATAACATTCTTCATTTCTAACTCTTTCACAGTTAGTGTAATTAAGTTATGGAACGCATTACCGCTTAAAATAAAAAAGGCTCCAAATAAGATCACTTTCAAACGCGATGTTCACGAATTCTTTTTAAAGTCACTACAACGCTGAGTCTAGGTCTATTACTATTATATATGTATTATTATAGAATTTATTTATTTAGTATATTTATGTATATATGAGCATGCATATATATACCTATATATTTATGTTGTATTTATATTGTAGTGTAAATTTTAAATATTTTTAGTACCTTTCTATGTTTATAAAGTCTATTTATGATATTTGTTTCTAATAATTACACATGCCTATTTTTTCGCCGATTTCCATTTTAACCCTAAAGTTGACTGGGCGAGAATGCCATATGGCATTAATGTCCGCCTTATGTACCATTACTTGTTTGTGTGTACATTAAAGTTTAAATAAATAAATAAAATAATGTTATATTAATTTTACTTTTTTATAGTACATAACATAGCATGCCCTTTATCCCTGAAGGAGTAGCCAAAGGTGCAAATTACGGCACTTAATGCCACTATACAATGTAACCCCCACTTTTCACTATTTATGTTATATATTATAATTATGCTAGTTCTGAGAAGTTTTTCAAAAACTCACTTTACCCGACCCAGGCATCGAACCCGAGACCTCTTGCCCGGCAGTCGCACTTGCCATACTTGACAACGGTTTTTTAAACAAAAATTCTCAGTAGTAGCACGGAGTCTGGAATTGTACCCGGTATACGACAATAGGCTCACCCCCTATTACATGGGACTCATGACATAAATAGTGAAAAGTGGGTGTAACATTGTACAGTGGCATTAAGTGCCGTCAAAACCTCTGCCTACTCCTTCAGAGATAAAAGGCGTGATGTTATGTTACAAATCTTTATGAAAGAATATTCCTTTATGGTTAACAAAGTTAAAATACAATTACTTAACGACTGAGCTAACAAAGATAAACTGAAAGTTAAACAATCAGCTGAAACTTTCAGGCAACTAGATTGAATCAGTTCACTGAAACAAGTTTACAATTTGTTCTGACCGACTCATGAAAGCCTGTTTGCAGTTGCATTCTTAAAAGTTTCATGTAATTTAAGTTTTGTGTTCATTGAAATTTAGGTTTCTTTGTAGATAGGTACCTATATTATTGGTAGGATTAGATTGCCTCGTTGGCCGAGTGGTCGCAAGTGCGACTGCCGGGCAAGGGGTGTCAGGTTCGATTCCCAGGGCCGGGTAAAGTATTACTGGGTAGGGTATTAATAAAATTGTCAGTGGTAGCACGGAGCCTGGAATTGTACCCAGTATATGCCAATATACCGCTCACCCCCTATTACATGGGACTCGTAACATAAAATAGTGAAATGTCGGTTTTACATTGTACAGGAGCATTAAGTGCCGTAATGTGCACCTCTGTCTATCCCTTCGGGGATAAAAAGCGTGATGTTATGTTATGTAAATACCAACATAACCTCAAACAAAATCAAGTATAAGATAGTTAAAACATACATACACATATACAATTTGATCACACCATTTCGTTGGACATCCAAAGAGAATTTGTTATTTGATTACATCTATAAATTCCATTCAATCGCCCCTTTGCTTGGGTCAACAGTGAGTTATATGGAATCCTAATTTATTCCTATATTTGTAAGAAAACAAAGTTTGCTTCGTAAGCAATTGTATCTGCTTACTATATCAACACCTTGGTCAGTGTTTGCGTGGCCCGATTTGTATGAAATAGGAATTCTATTTTTTTGTTGTCAATGTAACTTTTTGGTTATTGTCATGCTAATATTTTAGTCCTTTGATTTATTTTTTTTATGGCATAAGGCGGTAAACGAGCATACGGGTCACCTGATGGTAAGCAATCGGCGTCGCTCTGGACACTTGGAACACCAGAGGCGTTACAAGTGCGTTACCGGCCTTTAGGGGATTAGAAGTTTGAGGATTGTTGGGGATTCAGGAATTGGGGAGATTGGGTAGGGGGAGGGTAATTTTTTTTCTTTTTCTCTTGACTGTCCAAATATGAATCTATTTAATGTTTTATTTTCTGACGAAATATTTCGTATGTAATACGTACCTGGATTTTAGTGTGACTGCCTCGTTGGCCGAGTGGTTGCTAGTGCGGCTGCTGGGCAAGGGGTCTCGGGTTCGATTCCCGGGTCGGGCAAAGAACTAGTTACTGTGTTTTGAAAAAAATCTCAGTAGTCTGGAATTGTGCCCGGTATATGCGAATAGGCTCATCCCCTATTACATGGAGCTCATAACATAAATAGTGAAAACTGGGTGTTAAATACAGTGGCATTAAGTGCCGTAATGTAAGCACCTCTGCATACCTTTTTGGGGATAAAAGGCGTGATATTTGTATTATGTTATTTAGTGTATGAAATTGTTAGGAATATACACTCGTCATAGATCGGGGCTACGTGCAGGAGTGGGGTTTTTAGTCAGTAAGAGCCTAACACTCCCACCCGCCTCACCCAGGCGGGAGAAGTCATTCGATAAAAAAAAATCCACCAATAAAAAAAATCCTTATTGTAGTTTTTGTTAACTATCTCTTTACGGTGCACTAGATAATAACCTCTTATTGGTTTTGTTAAGTTTTTAGCACTGTTACAATACTTATTTAGAGTCAATAGAAATCCATTTATCGTATTCATCTCATATAGTTATTGTATTCAATAAAACATGAGAAGGTCATTGTATTGACTCTAAGGTCCGAGGTCACGGGTCAACAATCTATCACTAGTTTCGGACAGTTACAGAGCTTGGAACTCAAAACTTCCTGAAATATGTGCTGACTTTAACATGCTTAACAAATATTTTGAAATTCTTAAACCAAAATGATTTTTTTTTTTTTTTTTAATATCTGTTAAACCAAAATGATAATAGGTTATTTTTCTGTTAATACTAATCATTGCTTCAATGGGTGCAGAGCAGAGGTTTTCATTGATATATTATTTAACATCACACTAATATTATAAATATAAAAGTTTTTTCTTTAGTATGTTTGTCCGTCAATTACGATAAAACTACTCAACGGATTTTGATGAAGTTTCGTATACAGGAAGGGTATGGGCTAGCTTACGTGATAGGATACGCTTTATCCTAACTAAATGGTCCCTTGGGACAAAACAGAGCTGGCAAAGCTGCGGGTCAAAGCTAGTTTGTAATAAATGTCTGTGTAAAATTAAACAATACATATTTTTATGTTATAAAAAGTTCTAAATAAGTAATTGTATGACAATCCAAAAAATCCTACAATACATAAGTATAAAACACAAAACCTTATTTTAGATCTTTCTGATAGATCTCAGATGACAACTATATCTAGGATTAATATCATGACTAAGAATCAAGAATCTTATTTGTCTGAGACGCGTGGCATTACTTTTGGTGTACCACAGGGCAGCGTACTGGGTCCGCTTTTATTTATCATTTATATAAATGATCTGCCTAAATTTACCACCCACCCAATGTAGCTTTTTGCAGATGATAGTACTGTATCTGTACAGTGTAGGACAAAAGAATTATATCAAGACGACATTAACAATTGCTTGGAATCAATTATTAACTGGCTAGATAATAACAATCTTAAAGTAAACTTATTAAAAACTCAAGTCATGCACTTTAGCCAGAGACCTCAGCCTCATGATATTCATATAGATTACGGTGGTAACCCTATACACGAGGTTGAATCAGCGCAATTCCTAGGCCTAACTATCGATAGGCAGTTGAATTGGAAGGCGCATATAGCAAAATTATGCAAAAAGGTGAGCAGTTCTGCATACGCTATGTGCAGATTGGCCCCAGTAGTTAACATCGATGCTTCACTCACGGCCTACCACGGCCTTGTTGACTCTGTCTTACGGTATGGGATAATCTTCTGGGGAAACTCAACAGATAATGCGCTGGTTTTTAAGGCCCAAAAACGTTGCATACGAGCCATGTTTCACCTGGACTCGACTGACTCTTGTAAACCGTCCTTTATAGCACATAAAATTTTAACACTTCTGTCACTATACATATTGGAGACAGCACTGTTTGTTCATAAAAACCCTCATCTATTTGAACAAATTTCTGATGTGGCAAAAAGAAACAGGCGCAAAATTAATAGTAATAGACTGTGTCTGCATAGTGCAAAAACTACTCTGGCACGAAAAAGCGTATTATGTATGGCGCCAAAAATATATAATAAAATTCCTATTGATATTAGGAATTCTAATGTAAGATTATTTAAAAATAAATTGAAAATAATTCTGGCCAAGAAATGTTATTATAGTATTCATGAATTCTTAAATGAAAATAATTTTTATATGTAATTGTATCTCATATTATTCTTTAAATTAAATTAAATGTATACCTAATTGACTTGACGTTCACTTTGATTGACTGACATCTTCATAAAATTCTTATTTATCTAATTGAATAAATTATCTAATAATTTAATTTATTTATATAAATCTATTAATACTAATTTGATTATATTGTAAAATGACTCATTCATATTGATGTATTTAATTTAATAATACTTTTGCGCGCTGTGTTCCACGGCAAAACATGCTGTACTTAAACATTTTATTCAACATCTTGTTACCTACCATGTTTTGTGCAAATAAATGATTTGATTTGATTTGATTTGATTTAGACAACACAATACTCACTAAAACTCCAGTATATCATAAAATGGTCTATCATTTCTCCATAGCAAACGGTGCTTCAGAAACGCATCAAATAAATACAGTTAACCACCCTAAACCCCATTAATTGCAACCAGAAACGAGGTCACCCAATTCCATGGAAACTTGAGGAAAAATACAAAGAGGATAATTCCTTGTGGTGTTAGTTACGACCTTATAAATATAACTGATCTGAGGAACTCTTTGGTCCATCGGGATAGGAATGGATTACTCGACTAACTGGCTAATATGGCGATATTGTTGTTTTATAATACAATCTTAAAGTAATTAACCGGATAATATGGCGGCTGTCTATATAACTGTTTTTTTTTGTTTTAACTGCTTTTTTTTGTGTCCGACTGTGGATTATGTATTTTCGGGTCTATTTTTTGTATGTTTTCATTAACGTTTCATGGAGCTTCAGCATTCGCTTCTCCGGTAACTACGTTAATCGTGCAGTCAAAAATATTGAAAACATAACATAACATCACGCCTTTTATCCGCGAAGGGGTAGCCAAAGGTGCACATTATGCCACTGTACAATGTAACACCCACTTTTCACTATTTATGTTATGAGTCCCATGTAATAGGGGGTGAGCCTATTGCCACATACCGGGTACAATTCCAGACTCCGTACTACTGAGAAATAAAAACCCAGTAATACTTTGCCCGACCCGGGAATCGAACTCGAGACCCCTTGCCCGGCAGTCGCTTGCGACCACTCAGCCAACGAGGCAGTCATGAATATTAAAAAATAAACTCAAAAAACAACCTCTACAAGTGGGCAAAGCCTTGTTAGGTATCAAGCTTATAAATAGAGGTATAACTAAATGATCCGAGGATGCCTTATAGTCCGTTGGGATAGCAGTGAATCACTCGATCAAGCGGTTAATATGGCGGCGACCCGGTCATACTGCCCCCGTGTAGAGTTCCTCGCCTCATTGACACTGAGTTACAAATAAATGATCGGTTATAAGAAGCTTTCGTATTCTATTTTTCTAAAATATATGTGCCAACATACAACAATTACATTAAACCCCTACAAAATCATAGTTAGGATTTGATTGTGAGGTTTCGTTAGTATAGGTTTTTACACACACCACATGTCATTCATAATTATCAAAGTGGTGTCCACCAAATTGTCGAGAAATATTAAGAAAAGTAATAAAACGTGTAGTAAAATGGGGTCAATAGGGATCCTGAAAATATTATGGGAACGGGAGAAAATGGGATTGCGCGTACCAAGTCGCGGGCAGAATAAATAAATCTTTATTAATTAAAATAAATTAGTTCTAGAACATATTATTATGAACATTACTTACTTACATTACTTATTCTACAAGTTATTTATATAAACAAATTCCTTAAAATAGATATTCGATCAAAAGTAAAGTTTAAGTAACTACTAACTGTAAATTTTTCTTCGGGAAACAATATGCAGTGTGATCTATGTTATACCTTGTTTAGTACAAAAACGAGTGTTGTATAGTCGTAAAACAAAATACTAAATATTCATGTAGCTTTTTAAAGAAAACACCTGTCAAGCACAACTTACTCTTTGCAGTTTAAACTGAAAACATTTTCTTTGAATAATAAATTAATATATTACAAAAATTATTAAATTTATCTCAGACAGATGTGTGTGTACATTACGGCACTTAATGCCACTGTACAATGTAACACCCACTTTTCACTATTTATGTTATGAGTCCCATGTACTACGAAGTGAGCATATTGCCATACACCGGGCATAATTCTAGACTCCGTGCTACCACTGAGAAGTTATTTAAAAACCCAGTAATACTTTGCCCGACCCGGGAATTAAACCCGAGACCTTGCCTGGCAGTCGCAGTTGCGACCACTCGGCCAACGAGGCAGTCGCAGTGGCTAATGCCAAAAATATTGTAAGTTCTACGTGTTATAATTTGATAAACTTACTTTTGCTAACAGCTTCGCTCACGTTTTCAGGATAAATAATAGTTTGTAGTATTGTACCTATATCTGTACCCAAATTTCATTCAGATCCGTTCAGTATTTTCAGCGTGAAAGGGTTACAAACTTAAAGAAGTTCCTACTATTCCTGCTCAAAATCCGATAATAAAGTATAATGTTCCAATATGTTTTTATAATACCTAACTATCGTGAGACATACTAAATTAAGTAAAATCGCAGGTTACTCACGTCAATATACTGAGAATAGCTCTACTAGTTTCGAACCACAGAGGGGTTCTTCATCATGAGCAGCGTGCGCGGTCGCGGCGACACTCTGTGGTTCGAAACTAGTAGAGCTTTTCTCAGTATATTCATGTTCCAATATCTTTATGGTTTGCTGAATGAAATCATTTTGGCTATTAAAAAAAATGAAATGGCTGAGTTACATAAGCGAATACCTACGCACATTCATACAATTTTCAACTATTCAACTATTTCATTTATATTCGTAAAGTTTGGTGATTTTTGTAGGTACTATACTCATTCTCAATTCTTTATCGCTTTCCATATGTACGACTTAAGTGGTAAACATAATTAAGACTCAATGTGGACCCGTCGGGCAAAACAATATAAGTTTTGGAGGGTACACAGTTTACGGTTTAAGACATTTATTTCTGAAGAACAATTTACATTGACAACTGAGAAATACAAAATATAAATAAGTAGGTATAGAATGCGAACCGTTGCCCGAAAAAGTATACCCGTATTTATGAACAAGCAAAATATTACATTACATTTTTAAAACATAGGTACACAATAAATTTACTTTGACTAGACGAGGATAATCTTAAAATTAAGTTAAATTGTAATATTTAGGAGTCAGAATCATTTTTAAAATCATAAACTATAAACAATGAAAATGAAAATTAAATACAATATCATAATCATAATAAATGAAAAAGTAAATCACAATCATAATCAAAATTAAAAATAAAAGCAGTCAAAAAAACTACAAGAAAATGTAAAAGAAAGTTTATGACCGTACAAAGACGAGTTCAAACTTCAAAACCTAATCCAATATGAATTAAACAAAACAAAATAAATCATCCAAATACGAACGCAATTATTCACACTAGCCTTCACTCAGCTCAATGACAAGGTATACTAAACTAAACCCATTTACAAAAGCACATCAACCTACCCTAATCTATCAAAACCCTTTCATTTATTTTCAACCGTAAAAACGAAGCTATAAAGTTAAAAGTCTATTGACAATTTAATGTGCGTCTGTACCCCTAAACAATTTTAAACTGTAGTGCTATGAAATGCCTTAATTTTAGTGTAGACCAGTGTTTCTCAAAGCTTGTGTAGTGTACCCGGTAATTTTTTGGCCGTATTGCCTGTTTGTGATTAAATTGACACTAGACTATGGTTCCATTAAGTTAAATATGTTATTATCATCATCAGCAGTCGGAAGACGTTCACTGCTGGATGCAGGAGGAAGCCTCCCCCTTTGTCTTTCACTTCACTCTTATTGACTAAAAACCACCCCGTCCTACCACCACCACCTCCTACTGCTCGTCGAGCCGGACCTCGGCAACCTGTTAAATCTACCGCGGCTCCATATCATCCATGTGAGACTCTTACGGAGTAACAACCACCTCAGTATCTCTTCTCATATTCTCCCTTAACCTCTGCACTTCTCCATACTCCGTCCTTTTAAACGCGGTGTCGTGGACTCCAAACTTTGGGAAACGCTGAACTAGACTATTACAAATTGGCTAGCTATATAGAATTCGTTCTAGTCTAGACTTAGCTCGCCTACGCATTGCACTAGACAATGTCTGGTTAGTAGTCTAACTTAGGCAACTGTCAGATTGTGGGCGGACTTTATAAACCTTGTTAAAAATGTTACTTTTGGAATTAATGTCGCCTAGTTAATGTCTATTTTGAGATTTATTAAGAACTTTTGCCCTTTCTTTCTACTTTAATTGAGATGTTGTATAGAGAAGATTTATTTCGTCTATCGGTTTTGAACTTTTCTTTTCATTTTTATTTCTTTTTTTAATTCTTAGCTTTAATTACTTTTTACCTTTTCACTGATAGTTTCGGCTGTGTGTTGTCTGTCACTCAGAAATGGAAGCGTTTTATACAGAGTGTAACTGTAAACGGACCGCCACCGAAAAATGCAGTTGATGGTCAAAAACCAGTTTTATTTTTATACAAGTAAGGAATAAAATGTTTCTTTTATATAATGATAGTTATAATCAACCGCTCAAGGCCGATGTTGCATGAATAATACATAAAAAAAACGATTGAAATTGTAAAAACTATACGGTTTTCGGGAGCGTAAATAAGGGTTTTTTTAAGGGGGAAAATTATCGAATGAGTGCTCCCGCCTGGGTGAGGCGGGAGGGAGTGTCAGACTCTTACTGACTAAAAACCACCCCGTTCCTTCTCCTGCACGTCGAGCCGGACCTCGGCAACCTGTTAAATCTACCGCGGCTCCATATCATCCATGTGAGACTCTTACGGAGTAACAACCACCTCAGTATCTCTTCTCATATTCTCCCTTAACCTCTGCACTTCTCCATACTCCGTCCTTTTAAACGCGGTGTCGTGGACTCCAAACTTTGGGAAACGCTGAACTAGACTATTACAAATTGGCTAGCTATATAGAATTCGTTCTAGTCTAGACTTAGCTCGCCTACGCATTGCACTAGACAATGTCTGGTTAGTAGTCTAACTTAGGCAACTGTCAGATTGTGGGCGGACTTTATAAACCTTGTTAAAAATGTTATTTATGTGTCTACTGCCCGAATACTGAAACGTTACTCAATTTTAAGTCGTGCTTAAATATCGTGCCATCTCTGTCATGTCACAAAGAATTTGTAGAGACAGAACTATACTTAAGCAAGACTTAAAATTGAGTAGCGTTTCAGTATTCCGGCCTACGTGCGTTTGAATTGGCTTGAAGTTAAGTATGTTAACCTTACGGTGAAGGAGTGGCGCCACAATAGTTACCACCTCGCTCTTGCCACGGTTGTAGCAAGAACAACGGCAGTGTCATCGTCAACAACGCCCCGTGCGTACGGCGCGCCGCGTTCCGCGCGCTGGGGTCCAATAGGGCTGATGCCGATACGGAGCCGCGGAGCACTTAACGGGTTGCCGGGGCTCCGGCCCGAGGTGCAGAAGTAGGAACGGGGTGGTTTTTAGTCAGTAAGATTCTAACTTTCCCTTTTGCCTCACCAGGGCGGGAGAAGTCATTAGATAATTCTACTCCATTAAAAAAATCGTCAACAGCGCGATAGTAGTTACACTACTGATTATTAGACTTTATTTACTATAATTGAGAGTTTGCTATAACCTCCGAGTTCGGCAGACGTTAATCAGAAAACGCTGCTGCCCGGATCCTGTAAAAATGTCATCAGTGTTTTCCGATTAACTTGTGGTCTTCAAATGTTTTTTTTTAAATTCCTATTCCATAAAATGGAGAGAGTAATATATTATCTCTAATCAAGGACGCAGAAAAAAGGTGGACATAATGTCACTTAGAAATTATTGAAGCACCAAAATGTCAGTGGGTTATTTATGTGTGCATGTGTAATGGGTCACCATGTAACTAGACTAAAATAAATTAGAGATGTCCTTCGTGTCAATGTGTATATGTACTGCGTCTATAGTAACCAGGCGCCACAGTCGTTGTTTTAAGAGACTGTGTTCGTCTTTCTTTCATCATCCTTGTCACTAATCATTACATCCGTTAATCGCTGACAATGTAACCTGAACCTTTTGAACACACGATTAAGCATTACACTCGCATGTTTGATAACAAACTCGATTTGAAACGTAAATAAATCCTTTGTATTGGACTATTTTGGAATTAATGTCGCCTAGTTAATGTCTATTTTGAGATTTATTAAGAACTTTTGCCCTTTCTTTCTACTTTAATTGAGATGTTGTATAGAGAAGATTTATTTCGTCTATCGGTTTTGAACTTTTCTTTTCATTTTTATTTCTTTTTTTAATTCTTAGCTTTAATTACTTTTTACCTTTTCACTGATAGTTTCGGCTGTGTGTTGTCTGTCACTCAGAAATGGAAGCGTTTTATACAGAGTGTAACTGTAAACGGACCGCCACCGAAAAATGCAGTTGATGGTCAAAAACCAGTTTTATTTTTATACAAGTAAGGAATAAAATGTTTCTTTTATATAATGATAGTTATAATCAACCGCTCAAGGCCGATGTTGCATGAATAATACATAAAAAAAACGATTGAAATTGTAAAAACTATACGGTTTTCGGGAGCGTAAATAAGGGTTTTTTTAAGGGGGAAAATTATCGAATGAGTGCTCCCGCCTGGGTGAGGCGGGAGGGAGTGTCAGACTCTTACTGACTAAAAACCACCCCGTTCCTTCTCCTGCACGTCGAGCCGGAGCCCCGGTTACCCGTTAGGTTCTCCGCGACGTAAATAAGGGTTAGGTTGTTAAAATAGAATTACATTTACAAAAGAACAACCTTTACTGATAAAGTTTTAAGGAATTGTAAAATAGTTTGAAACCTCATTCACTTCATTTTTCTTGTCTTTTACACTATCCGAAAATCGAACCCCAATTTCCATAATCAGCAGCAGGACTTTTAACAACCTTTTCATAGGAGTTATCTTCACATTACTATTGTCACGCTCATAACTCCCTCTTCACTATCAACAAGGTAAAGACAGGAACACACAGAGGTCTCTTTCAATTAATGTTCCCAACCCGTAATCTGCTTTCGCTCAATTAACACAGAAAGTGTCTTCCGTCAAGATTGTCCCCGACCTTGTGGACTATTAAGATGTCCGGCAGCTAATGTTCTTAGATCTAGCTAATTGACCGGATATCCGAG
Organism: Spodoptera picta; assembly: GCA_038387885.1. NCBI lineage: Eukaryota > Metazoa > Arthropoda > Insecta > Lepidoptera > Noctuidae > Spodoptera > Spodoptera picta. The sequence continues at coordinate 12,769 of JAZHFQ010000428.1, read as the reverse complement.
ACGTAGACACGGATAACAATCTCCACAACCGGGTGTGTATACTTAAGTAGAATGTTCTTATATTTCAGAAAATTGTGTTTCTATGATTTTTGCTGATTTTCTATGATTATCTTTCGGCTAAATCACGTAACTGTTTGACGAGGAACTCGACTAGGTTCAAGCCATATTAGAGGCTCATATTCATGAGCAGCATTCTGTGTCCGCCAATGCGGCGACTGTCACGCTGTTGCTACGTAATAATAATTTTAGAATGTCTCACGAACGTTTTAATATATACATATTTTATGCTAAAGATTAACGATTTCGGTTCGGAAAAATCGATATCGGTTCAGAAATAAATTGTCAAGTTAAATATTGATATAATTTTTGAATTCGAAATTAATATTAGCTTGATGTTTGACACGCAACATGTTGCAGCACATTGTTGTTTGTCTACAGAACCACTATCTCACTAATACGTTGCACTGTTCTATGCAAATTACCAAATTTAGAATCCCTAAAAGGCAGACAACACAATGGGGGCTACCGTATTTTAGCTAACCAAATGGTGCCAATGTAGGAAGAAGTTCTTTTGACCAATTACAGCTGCTGTCAAATACTGAACGTCCAATGGTGTTACTATAGCTAATTACTATTGTACGAAGATCGAGGGGCTCACACTAGCACTATCTGGTGAGGTACAGTAGGCCCTATTGGAACTGCGAGTGCCCATTACCATTAGTAGTGATGATTCACCGGTTCTGGCTCACGCGTTTGACAGGTCAAATCCGGGAGAATCAGTCGCACCAAACCTAAAAAAAAAAAAAAAAAAAAAAAAAAAAGGTTTTGGCATGCTCTGATCACGTTTCTGCAGTCCTTTTTTGCGTAGGATGCGTGGTTCTGGAGTTATGCAAATCAATTGCAAATCCATTTATTGTTATCTCATTCATTTCCGGTGCTCCTGACCCTCATCAACGCTCCATTGTTATTATCTATACTTCGAACACCCTTTTGGCGTTCTTATCTATTACTCACTGGTAACCCTCATTATCTTTCATTTCCTATGTCATCAATAAAACACAATCATTCATTTTAATTTTCTAATTAATTTATTACTTTTTTCTACAAAATATGAGTGGAACATCTCATCCACAAAAATATCATTGTACAGTGTGTTCCCTGTAAATATGTTCGTAAAACTATGCATTGAACATCCCTGAAACTTAAATAGCAAATACATTAAGCAATATTCACCACAAACTGAAGTCCAATCATTCTGAATCCTATCAACATTCCAGTCCCATCTCTTACAATTCCTTTTCAAAAACTGAAGATGATATCGCTCAGGTGTTCGTCCATATGAATCAAAATATTGACCGATGCCATTCGCATCGATATGTACAGCTATCCAGTGTGACCCTGGTTTATCATCCGCATCCAAATTGCATATTATATACGTTGGTTCATGTGTATACATAGGTAGTCTATTAGCAGCATAAACATTATTTTCTAGACTGACATGAATCTTTTTCATATGCTTTTGTAATTCTAGTGTGTCCATGATATTACTGTTATTAACAAATTATTACAGTACTAATCTATTCAATGGTTGTCATACGAATGTTCAATTATAGTGATTTGTAAATATTAAATATCACATTCTTTTGGGAATCACAAAACAAGTTCATGCCTGTTGCGATGTGCGATAAATTTGTTGACTCATAGAGTTCAGATAAGAATGGTGCTATATAAGATCGAACAGTTGCAGTCATGCAGTCAGTCTATGGTCGTTTGACCACAGTGGATTGTGTACGTCTACCAATACTACTACGTTTGTGTTACTTACTTCAACGCATCAATGGTCATGGAGGTAAGTGTTTATTCTATTGACAAACTTACTTGTATTTCTGTTGTTGTTTCCTAACGTGTGAGTGTCAGATTAAGTGTAAACAAATTGATATTAACGTGATAACTCTGTTGTTGCAGAGATCATTCAACTTCGCAGACGATAATGAAAATACCTATAAACAGTATTACTACTCGCCACTCTCTCCCCAACACGAAGAAGAGAGTGATGACATCGTCGTTATTAACACAGACGATGGAGGAAAAAGGAAATCGCAACCGATTGATCAATTTTTTGAAGTGACACCAAAAATAAAAAGGAAGAAGCTGCTATCGTCGACTGTGGCACGAGCTGCTAGAGATGGCGTATCATACATCTCTACAAATTCTGACGACGGAGACCAAGCGACGCATCTCATAAAAATTGAAATGTATGATATGAAGAAACTATCCAAGATTCCAATTAGTGATCACTGGAAGCACGCTACCACGAGGATTAAATATTACGTAAAGAATAATAAGGATAGCATCTACGACAACACAAACGGTCTCGTATACAATATTACAAAGACAATAGCAGAAAATGAAAAAGTTAAAAAATACTTTTTTAACAATGACACTCATTAGTGGATTAGTGAATGTGATTCTGTTTACTTAAAGTACTTCTGTGTACTCATTAGATCCAAGGAGCTGTCGCCTTGTGATGCTGAGAGAAAAACAATAGCAGAAGGAAGAGATGAGTGCGGTATACGTGTACAGAACACTTCATGGAAAAACAAAACTACAAAATTGATTGGAGAAGAAAAAGTGAAGAATATGCAGTACCTAAGAGCTGAATATCCATTTTTCAGTTCAAAATCTAGACGATTGATGAGTTTCGAAAACTGGCCTCTCGTTATGCAGCAGAAGCCTGAAGATCTTGCAGAAGCCGGTTTCTTTTATACTGGCTATGGAGACAGGACCAAGTGTTTCCATTGTGGTGGTGGTTTAAAAGATTGGGAAGATGACGATGATCCTTGGCAGCAGCATGTTCAGTGGTTTAGTCAATGTGCTTATGTAAAGTTTAAACTCGAACAGTGTTTTGTTTAAGATTAAATAGGGGAGGTATATAAAGAAATAAAAAATAATATATTGCATATAATTTGTTTTATTAATTTTATAATGTTACATTTAGTTACACACACACAAAAATGCATTAAGCATTACACATATATCTAAAACACAACACACATTATAATCCTAACTACTATAGTCTACAGTAACATTTCGATTTTTATCTATTTCAATAATATTGTCAAACTCAGCATAAACAATACAGTTAATTGTTTGTATTAGTGAGGATTCAAATCGTACTTCTAATCTTACACTACCATGCTTTATGAGATTCCAATGGGCTGATGAGTTAGCTGATAAATCAGGAGTTAAATCAAATGCTAAAAGACAGTAACCTTTGGCATACTGTTCACGAGAGATTGCATTTCCTTCATTAAGAAAGTGAATACCAGTCCCCGAGAATAGAGTATGATATGCTGATGTAAACATATTATTATTAAAAGATGGTTGCAAAGCTTTGGAAGGTATTTGTTGACCATCAATATATAAGCTGAAAGAGTTAATACCATAGTTTTCAAAGTTAAATGGATTTTTAGTAAGTGAACCATTAAATGCGGAATTATTCACAAAACCAATAATACATCTTTTGGGTACCTGTCCTAAGAATATATTATCAAGAGTTTTCCCTTGAACACCCGATGGAATAGTTAAAACTTTAACTTCAGCACGAGTTATAGGATATTTAGCAGTGGTAGAAGCTAAAACTTTCTGATGTGCGAGTAATACACTTGGATTAATTCGTGCTCTTCGAACAATAAGAGTTGCATCCGTAATGCAAACTTTAAACTTTACATCATTTGATCCAGCAATTAAATTAAAACTCTCTCTTGACCGAACTAATTTTACACTCATTTCAACGCCATTAATTAAAAATTTATCTTGATTGAAAATATCACCATGAAGATGACCAATCATTTCTACTTCCCTGCTTTCATTAACTAATTCCTGTCTTTTAACAAATCCAATGTTTTTACCATCTGTGGAATCCATTTTTCCTGCTGTATCATCATACCAAAGACTACAAGTAAGATGAGATTGTTTAGCAGCAGGTGCATAGTTTAAAAGGGTTTCCATGTATGCTCGATAAGCATAGGTATTATTAGGTGGTGACACAAGTTTTTGGTTTAAATAGATATCGAGTTGACTAAAAAGTGAATGCAACCAATTATTTACAGGTGCTACTGCTGTAGCTGATATCAAGTTTGTTGAATCTTGATTTAATACTTTTGCCTTTATGTGGAGTAATGTATGAGACAAATCTATGTAGTCATCGCCTGTTCCAGGAACTTGAAACTCGATAGGTCCATCATCAGCAAGAGATGAAATTGGTTTATAATGAATCCACAATCCATTTTCAATGCTTGTTTGTGTAGACGGTAATGCAAACAAATCTAATTCTGACTTAACGCACTCACAAGAATGATTATGAAGGAAAGACATACTTAATTTGAAAATATATCTTTGATGTTTTTTGGTTTTCGACCAAGTTTTTTCGTAGCTTTCACTTTCGCTGTTAGTGGTGGAATGAACGAGACCAATCGTTTTCTTTTAGTTATATACCCAGATCCTGTCATGTTAAATCGATCAATTTTGTCATCAGCCTTTCGTTTTAAGTTCGTACTAACTTGCTTTAGACGATTTTTTATTGAGGCTTCCATAGGACGGGCTTGAACCATATCTGATAAAAGTCCTACTCCAGCATTTAATGCCTCCTTACCAACCACTCGAACACCACTTGAAAGTAAAGGTAAAACTGATCTAAATAACCCTCCTAAGAAGCTCCCAATACCATGACCACGTTGGTATGGTGAACCCTTATAAATTACTCCAACTCCTGATCCAGCTTGATGAGAATAATAATTTTCGTATGGACATTTATGATGATCCTGATGAGAATACATTATTATAATTTGTGGAAATGTAGTTTAATACACACGGTTCCAAACTGGAATGGGATTTTTTGTCCTGTGCTCGATCTTATATCTATTTCTAACGTATCGAACTCTCTTCGCATAACAGGTAAGTAGTGAGGTGGAGAGAAAATGTGCATTTTATTCGCACCATAAATGTATTTTGAAGGATCTAATGAAATGACTCTTAATAGCGGAGTCATAACATCACCCACAATCTGAGGATGGATAATATCGCAATATAGAAATAGTTGTGATGGTAACCCTAAGTGTAAATTAGCAGGACACTTCCCAAAATTTCTGTCTAGGAGATTTGTATTTGGTTCATAACCTAGTTGTAAACTTAATTTGGGTGATAATGTTATGGAAGTTATATTTTTATCCAAAACAGAAACAGATACAAATTTTGTTATTTCATCATAACGAAATTTCAAGTTCTCTCTGATACTATTTAATGTTTTTAAAATATGTTCAACGTTATCGTAGTTGGTAGCGGGAATATGTTTTTTGTAGTACACTGTTGATGGTTTATCTTCATTAGGCATTATCATGGTTTTTGTGATGTATACAACATTTTCATGATCTTGAACAGTAAACATGGTGCATGGATATTGAAACTCGACAACTCCAACCGACCATTCACCTTCTAATTTCATAGCTTTTGGTAATTTTGTTGAAAAATTTGTGGTCTTGTTATCAGGAAAGTATTCCATTGAACTATTGCTGAGCAAAGTTAAATAAAAACTTTCTTTATTCATATTTCTTGTAAACTAGAAGCTAAAATCCAACTGTTAAATTTATCTGGATAACCTCTCCACTTCACTAATACTTCTTTTCTGTTACCCGAATAACGAGTGCCAATTATTTTATCTATTTTATATTGTGAGGTGGGGTTGTAAGTGACCTTCTGTAATTCTCTTTCATAAAAAGTACCAACTATTGGTTCATTTTGTAAATCAGTTATTGTATAAACAATCCATGGAGATCTATCAATTATTGAAGATATAATAAATATTTCATCACTCCAATTGGATTCATATCCTTTTTGAAAAACATGTTTATATTTAGTTATTCGAACATAATCACCCACGTTGAAATTTGGTTTAGAATTTTCTAAAGAAAGTTTGTTTGATCCTCTATCATAAAGATTAGTCCAAACTGTCATAATATTGTTGGAACTTACATCACATGGGTACATCTTAATACTCGAGTGAATGCTGTGATTATAAGAGTATATTAAATCTTGTAAAACATCGACATATCTATAAGTATTATTATGAGTGAAATAACGCCACATTTTCATTTTTAGAGTTCTTTGAAATCGTTCAACAATACTAGCCTTAATATCAGGATTGTTAGTGGTATAGTAATTTATCTTTTTGGATTTAAAGTATTTTTGTACATCTTTTGAAATAAATTCTGTACCTTTATCAGATTGTATGTGAGTAGGTGTTGAATTACTTTCAGTAAATATACTTTCAAAACATTCTTTAGTTGTTTCTGAGTTTTTCTTTTTCATTGGTCTTGCAAAAGCATATTTACTAAATACATCAATAACACAAAGTATGTAGTTGAAACCATCATTATATTGAGCATAAGTTCGCATATCACTTAAATCAGCTTGCCACAACTCATTAATGTTTGATAGAATGTACCTATTACGCGGGAATTTTTTCCGAATGGGTTTATGTAGTGTATATGTTTCTTGTGATTGTAACCATTCCTTTACTTGCTTTTTATCCATTTTCTCCTTCATAGCTTTTGATAATTTATCAATACTACCAAAACCAGCGGGGTTAGATGGATCATAATAAATCCTGTTAATTTCTTCTAGTACGGGGTCCATTTTTCCCAATCGATCTTTTTACGTATTTTAGTTATAGATCTTTTATCTCCACTGCTCGGTGTAGAAAACTCTTGAACTTCAATCTCAGAGGTTTTGTTCAGATCTTTTGCTTGAAGTTGGTTAATAAACTCACATCTCTTTGGATTTCCAATATAAGTAAGTGGTACTTTAATATCTTTTAATGCTTTAGCAAATCTATCCCACCCTATCGGATCACTTTTTTTAAGGGTCTAAGTGAATCATTTATTAAATCAACAATATTACTTCCTGGAATTTTTTCATTATCAATTATGACTGTGCCTTCATTGTCCCAACGTATTTTACTTTTACTTATTCCAATTAAGTTTAATAATGACTCACCTTTTTTATTATAAGTTTTTGGAATTAAACTGAGTATTTGTGTTGGTGAATACAGTGGATTTGCTTCACTTTCTATACTTTTAATAGATCCTTTCTCCTCTAACAAAGATTCAGCATCAACTGAACTTTTTAGATCTCTATCTTTATTTTTAAAACCAATTTTAGATCCATTTGAATCTTCATTAGATGTATCAGAATAAATTGGTAATCTGAGTGGTTGACGATCCTCTTCGGTAAAGTGAAGGTATCTTTGTAGTGTTTGTAAATATAACATCCACTTCTTTCGGTCTTCCGTCTTACTATTCATAATATTTTGCATTTCAATATCTAGTCGAGACAAATTACTAGTAACCTTATTTTCTTGTTTTAATTTTTCAATCAATCCAGGTTCAATAAGTATCATTTTCTTAGCATTTTCCATGTTAACTGGCTAGTCCACTTACTAATCCACTCAATATTGCACCTAATATTATTGGTAAGAAAGCCCCTCCTTTTTGTATAATAATATTTTTTCTTAGTTTATGTGTACACTTATGCACCAGTTTACGGAGTATATTTTTGTGTTTATTCAATTTTTGTTTATCTTGATCTTTGAGAGGTATCTTTCCTTGTAAAACGTTATGAATACATTCACAAATACAATTTATTTCTTCTTCATCACACGTTTTAAGTAACGCTCTTTGATATTTTGGTTTAAGCGTATGCAAAGCGTTTAGCAAATGTTTATGCGTGGTGAGTCGACGATGCATCATTTAGAAATGATTTGAATTGTTTGATTCTTGGTGTATTTAAACTCTTTCGTGGGGACGTAGACTGTGCAGTAACCATTAAATGGGAATACATTTGTCTTGATACGACAAAAATCATTTGTATTCTGTTTTAAATCTATCATTAAATATCCATGCGCTTCGAAAGTTGCATCCCTGTAGGCGTCTTCAATGAATTTTGGGTTATCTGGTGACACTTGACGTGCTAAATATCTTATTTGAGTTTTATCTCGAGGGTTTTTAAAATAAATTATATAACTTGAGTTTAAAGAAATGTCTCTTTGACCTTTACCTTGATGAAATAAATTTTGTGTTAAATAAAATACACTAAGATTCCTGTGATGACTACCTTTTGTAAATATATCCACAATTCTTCCATCAGACTCTCTCATTAGATCATCAATAATAATAAGGTGTGGGTTTTCACCATCAAACATATTAAGATTTGGAATTCCTTGATGATAGTTAACATTTGGTAAATTATATAAAGGCTGCATTTCATCAAAGCACCATGTGATCTGATTAAAATCACAATTACATATTTCTTTAACTGATTTTATGAAATTTGTTACAAAATTTGACTTCCCACATCCACTTGGTCCTGCCACAATAGCAGTAAACGGATGGATAAAGTGATACATTTCACACGTCTAGAGTTTTAAAGGGATGAAATAAAAATGAAAATGTCGGTGTAAAATTACTATATATTGACAAAATTATATACCTAAAACATATAATTTGCGAAAAACAGAATGTTTTGTATACTATTTCTAATACATTTAGTACTTATCAGAAATAAAAACTACAATTATTTTTTGCACTATTTACAATCAAACAATAAATTTTAAATGAACTATTATATAATATTATAGTAATATCATAATTTTGCAATCAAAACAAATTTTGTATATACACACAGAAATAAAAGTATTACACTTAACGTAATTTATAATGTCCCCAAGCCAATGTATCAATGTTGTTGTCCATAATACATCGTTTGGTATCATTATATGACAAAGATGTTTTATTTATTTTTTGTGTAAAAATAGTGTGTTTGATTGACTTAAATCGAAGCATACTACAATATAATACATTTTTATTAAACAAACACGATTTGTAATTTTCCATATTCATTTTTTTGGTAACACTTTTGTTAACTCCTTTTGCTTTTGCTATAAATTTATCTTCTATTTCTAAGGCATACATTTTTGATCGCAACCCTACAAATTCCTTCAATACTTTACCATTATTCTCATCTTTAAAAAAACCTAACTTTTTTTTATTTATTTTTGGATATCCGTAAATATTATTTTCCGGGTAATCTGATGTATCGAAATAGTGAAGTAGATCTGGTTTTATATCCTCATAAAAATTATCTGTAAAAATTTGATATATCAAACTATCGGTATCGGTGTACAATAACTTAATTTTATTATGAAACTTTTTAATCATGTAGTTATAATGAAATTCATACATAAGGGTCTTAGATATATCTAAAATACAAAATCCTAAATAAATCGGTTTATCATAAATTAACTTTGTTTTCCGTAATTGTATTGCGACTAAATGTTCTGAAAATATTGATAAACTATGGAATTCTGGTTTTGCAATCCAATCCTGAGCACCTAAAACTTTACCACGATTATCCCAGTGAGTTAGTAGTTTAACGTTTACTCTTTTTTCAATATTTTCCATAGTCTTACCGAAGACAGAATTATTCATTAATTTAAAAAAGTCTTTTTCAAAGTTTGATGTAGCTAACGTTCTCAAACTAGTATTTAAGTCTATGTATTTCTTTAACCAAGAACTCTGTTTAAATTTTAAAATTCTATGTACTTTCATTAATTTAATCCCCATTTCAACGCATTGTTTTAAATTCCTGTAATGAATGATGTATTTATTTTTATTATTTAAATTAGGAACTAATTTAGATTCTTTAGTATTACCCACACATATGTTTTCAGGACATAACGGAAAGTCAGAATGCAAATCATGAAGTTCATCAGGATATTCCAAATCAACTTCTAAAACATAACCGAAATCAGAGTTATCCGAAACATTATAATCTGTATTAGAATCTACCCATTCAAAACCACCAACAGGAAGAGATTGAGACATTGCCCAACCATATAAATTATTCGCATCAAAATATGTGAGATATGAATTAGGTTTTTCGCTATCATAATCTTCCATGAATTTATTATTTGCTCTAGCAAAACGATTGCTACACTGAGATATACCCCCTCTAATACCAGCTTTAAAAAAAGCAACTTTGTCATAGTCTGTTAATAATTCTAATTCTATTTTTGTAAATTTTAACATTGCATCCCAACTTAAACCTGGGGCAGTATAGTAATGAGCAGGATCTAGTCCATAAGTTTTTATACAAAGCTTTCTAAAGTTTTCGAATACATCAGTCAAAAGTAAAACATCAGTTTTTAAATATAAATTGGAATAATCAGACATACTACTACACTTAAAATGTTGCCAAATATCTTTTGCGTGATTATAATCATCATTTGAAATATTTGAATCTGTGAGTGAACTATAAAATTGGTGTTGATCAGGAAGTGATGGATGTTTCAAGCAATCACTATTACACATAAATTCATAAGGATAAATACCTTTCCGTCTTAAACGTGAAAAATCTTCATTATTAGGATAGTTCCTTTTTAATTCTGTAAACTGATCATCATTAAGATTTTTAGCTAGTTGATCTAAACTACACGATAAAAATTTCAGTGAATCTACGAATCTTAAACTTACTGGTTGATTATTTATTGTTAACTGTTTTGAAAATGATATGTATCGTTCTTTGTTTTGTGGAATAACTTCAACTTTGTTATCATCGAGGTTTAATGCATGGACAATGAAATGAGCATCGTAGTGACTGAGGTTATGTAAAAATATTGGGATATGACGAGGGGTTCTGTACTTAGAACTACACACTTGATGTGCAACACCCCTAAAACTACCAGTGTGCCAATCAAAATCGTAAAAAAGATCTTCATTTAACTCAGTTTCACAAATATGACATATGTTTGAATTTGAAATTTTAATTTTCTCTTCATCTGATAATGGAACGGGACATTTTTGGAAACTATTTTTTTTAACTATTGCTTTCACATCTTCACAAAGGCGATTCATAAACACTTGTGCACAGTTTGACCCACTATATGTCTCATATTTTGATAATCTGTTATCATATGAACATTTAATGTAATATCCAAAACTATACACTTCATGTTTTTGAATATTAATTGTACTAGGCTTGGATGGATCGTTACTACATGATTCTATCGGATTCAAAAATGCCTCAAAGTCTGCATAAATCACAAACGGCATTTCCAACTTTTTCGCGAATTTATCAAATTTTAATTTATTATTTGAGGTTGCTTTACCAAACCAATCCTTTTTGGAATCCACACCGTTTGGTAATTCTGTACAAATGTGCGCGCAATCATATTGTTGATGGTTATTAAGTCTTTCCTTTGATGGGAAATGAAGTAAACATGAATCACATATACAAACTGCATGATGTTGTCTTGATATTTGTGAACTTACTAATCGCGATAAGTTTTTAATATAACAGTAATGATTGTTAGTACCATTCGATATATATAGTAGGTTAATATGATTAGGTGTACGACATTTTGATAAATATAAAGGACCTACAACAGAATTACACTTTTTTTCTTTATTATACTCTAAACCAAAAACATTAATACTAATATTGTTTAATTTCTCTACTTTTGATATATCTGCAATTTTAACCGGAAAAGAAATACCAGTAAATTTTAATTTATTTCCATGAATTGCGTAAGATGCTACCCGATCTACATTTTTACATACAGGATATAAACCGGAGAGTAATGCCCATTTGAAACACATATTATCATTATTTTTAACATTGATTACAGCTTTTTTTGATTTAATATCTTGAGGAAGGTTGATGTATGAACTACCACGTAGGGGGTTGAATTTGTTAACATTCATATCTATGTATTTAATTTGATTAAGACTCCAACCACTATCTTTTTTTTCAAATTGACAAATTTTACCGACTACTGTGTCTATTAATGATGAATAAAAAATATTTAAGTCATCTCCTTGACATATTATGTAATTAAACGTTTGAAAATCAAACGTATTTTTAATATCTTTAGTTTGTTGTATGAAATCAGCATGCAATATGAAGTTTATTTTACAAATTGTGTGTTGTTGAATACATTCATTTATCAAAAATAAGATATCGATTTTTAATGAATTTAAAAACGATTCCGGCGTTTCAAAATATTGCCCTGATTGATGTGTTTTACTATTAATTCTATATGTTAAAATTCGATTGCCAAAAGCGGTTTCAACAACTGTAACATTCGTTAATGAATTATGTGATTTTAAAAGATTATTTTTATGTGTATTGCTTTTTAAATGGTTGTTTAAATACCTTTTATTAATATAAACATGACATTTATCACATTCCACCTTATTGTTGTCAACGTCATTGGTTTCAATTGATGATGTAGAAGCTCCTTCGTCAAATTTTGCTTTCTTGGTAACCTTATTTTCATCGGCAGTGATACCTTGTTTGATACCTCTTCCAACTTGTTGTTGGCTGTAACAAAAAAGAAAATTGTTAGACAAATCTTAAAATAAAACATTAATACAATAATATTTCTTATTGAGTTTGTACTTCTAATACTTACATCAACGTTGTTTCAACCATCAAACATTGATTATACAACTCATCATCATACGATGAATTGAACAGTTCACGCTTCTCCATTTCATCACAAACTTTAGACAGCTCCTGATTGAATTCACTGTTGGATTGTTCTATATTCTCCTCAATGGGTGCGGAAAAGAAAGAACTGATGCATATTTCACTGAAGTTTTCCATTTTTATAATAAAGAAAAAAGTATGTAGCACAGTAAGTAACAGTTAAGTG